>OU963897.1:12913169-14163169 GCA_902850365.2 Chilo suppressalis | reverse complement strand
ATTATAAATTTGAACCTGTAGGCCCGATAGGCCACCCGCTTCACAACACCAGTCGTCGGCCTAGCGGTACTCACAAACACTCCACCAACAAAGCTAACAATTATTCTCCGAAAACTCACGATTGAACACTTCAATACGCTCACAGATCAAAATTTAACAGTACATTCAATTATTCTTGAGTGTAATTACAACTTTCACTCTAAACAAAAACAAAATCTCTTCTAACCTCTGAACAATTCAAAAAGCACTTGACAGCGCAATGACAACTACTTTTTTTTTCTTAATAGCCATGAATGATCATGGACGTGCGTAAACAATATCTATGCTGTTATTTTTTGAAATTTATTTCTCAATAATTTGAAACGGTTGAATTATGGGTGAATTGGACGAAATTTGGCTGAATTGGTACATGGGATACTTTTGATCTTGTATTTTTGCAGTTGCAAGAGCTAGTTGGAGAAACCGGAATTTGTTGATGATCTTTTTTTAATAAAAACGAATAATGATAAAGTAGGTTTTGGTTGATACCTATATATAAGTTAATAATATTTTATGAGTATAAAAAATATGTACACTTACACCTGTATAGAAACCATACAAACCTAGATCAGCCAATACGAGGCTTTTAATCCCGGTAAACCAAGGCTTTTGAATTTTTGTTCTCGGAGACATAAAATTTAAAAAGCTTGGAACATAATTATTGTTAATACGGAATTATCTTATATCCTTCTTATCACAATGATATTTGATCAGCAGAAGTTAATCAAATAACCATAATGTGTTTAATAAAAAAGTTTAACTCACTAAATCAATGTTAACACTGAAGAATCACAAATCGGAAATTCGCTAGCAATTTTTTTTCCTCCAAGACACAAAGGAGGTTGTATAGTTTCCCAACAAAACCGAAGAAAAGGTTAGAGATTTTTTCCTATTTCTCGGATTATACAAGTCGAGGGTTGCCGCTACGAGCGCGGTCACTGCGTCAACACAATCACGCGCCTCTTGTTTCTCCCCCGACTTTGACATTTCGCACAAAACGGACGCGGTCAGCGCACAAGAGGCTTTTTCAATGTCGCGTATAATTCCGTCGGCGTATAACACTTCAATGTCTCTTCTAAAGCCAATGGAATAAGGTCAAAAATAGGTCAAGTGCTTCAACACTGAAGATTCCGTAAAAAGTGTTTCAGTAACATTGGCTATGTTTGTTGTTAAGGGCCCCCGAGACTATCAAACGGTTTAATTAAAACACATAAATTTTGGTTTGACTCAAACCATTTTCATCCTTTACAAAGCTAGCTTGTACGGTTTGTCGCCGTTTGATATTTTCATTCTCTCTTTTTGTGTAAAAACGCAGGACATTAACATTATAAATACGGGGATGTCACCGTCACAATCACAAGTTTAATTACGGCAGCACACCGAACCAAAGTGCAGTGCCGTTTGACAACCGTTCAGTCTGACATCAAACGGTTTTATGAAACACGTAAGGTTTGAATTAAACCGTTTGACCATCTCGAGGGCCCTTTAGGTACTGGGGTAACAACACTATCTATCAGGAGTCCAATATCTGTTTTCTACAATGCCATAATCTCAATATATGGTATTTCTTAAAATGTCTACATTACTTTATAGTCTGTTTCTTAAAATGTAATTTTCCCAAAATTTGTGCTTTCTTATAAAGTCTGCATTAATACAATTGTCCACCTTCTTAAAATCTATGTCTTTAGGTTAAATCTTTGAATCTCCTGAGCGAATATTTCGTTGCACGAATATTCTAGAAGAATGAAATCTATTGTTATGAATGACCAATAATGTTGTATGCAACCTGGCCAGAACAGGAAAGCATACAAAGGAGATTCAAACTTTCGTTAGAGATGTATGGATCGCAATTGTTCATCTCTATTATTTTCTGATTTGTGTAAACCGATTCTTATTTATCATTTAAGCTAATACTTTGGATATATTTTAAGATCCATATTTATAAGCATAAGTTTAAACTGAACACTAAATGTTGATCCGAAGCGAAGCGAAATACGTTTACATAGAAAATAAACCCAAATCCCGCTATAGGTAATCGTCTTGTTGTGATTATACTGAGAATAACTTCATGGGTGAATCTTAATTACAATTTTTGAAAACAGACATTATAGGAAGCAGATATTATCTATAGGAAATGAATCTCATGTAGGAAAGCACATATTTTG
Source organism: Chilo suppressalis (assembly GCA_902850365.2). Lineage (NCBI taxonomy): Eukaryota > Metazoa > Arthropoda > Insecta > Lepidoptera > Crambidae > Chilo > Chilo suppressalis. The sequence goes on along the minus strand of OU963897.1, from coordinate 14,160,965 downwards.
AGAATAGCACGTTTTAGGAAACAGAGATAGTAATGCTGAGGGATTAGGAGATCTAATGTTGTTGCAGAAAGTGTATGTGTTACATTAAGTAAATAACACTTTAGTGCACAACAATAACATAAAGAACACCAATAAAATACAAAAACAAGGCAAAACAATTACGGTTGCATAAAGAGGGTTGTATCGCTAATCGGCAATTTTTTCCAGACAACCCAATGAGCTGGAAAAAATTATAATAAGGAAGAATATGCGGAATACACAACACAACATTACCTACCTTAAGTTACTAGGTCGATGCAGAAGATTAGCATAAACCATAGCTAGCACTATATATTGCAGCGGTACATGAAAATATTATTTTTATTGATTTCTCAAAATTGCAAAAGTGAATCTATAGGTAATCCAATAGACGCCGTGTATTCCGTTTTTCTTTATGAATTTCAATATTTCGGGTCCGTCACAATCCACTGTTAATTTGATTTAAATAATGATAATTGCTTGAGGATTCTACGAGATAAGCAGACATTTTGTAATTTAAGCTGATCCATGGAAGATTCGCTGACTTCGTTCGCTCCGCACCAAAGAGCATTGTATGTAACGAAGATTCAGAAAATCAAAAATTACTTTTAACGAAATTATAATTCTTCTTTTTATATATACCTACACCGTGAATTTTGAGTAACCGACCGAGTAGTTGACGACCTTCAAGGCCGAGTGGTTTGTACGCCGGGTTTCATGGTGTCGCCGACTCGAGAGGTCCCGGATTCAAATCCCGGTGGGGGTAGATGTGTGATGTTGTGTGATGAATACGATGCACTTGTACTCATGGATGTTTAATATGTATTTCTTTAAAAGTATACTTATATATGTACAGTATATGTATTCTATCTGTTACTCTAATATCCCATAACACAAGCCTTATAGTGCTTACATTGGGGTTAGGCTAATTGGCGTGAGTATTGGAAATATTTATTTTATTTTTTAGTAGGTCGGGTATTTAATCTTCAACTTATGAATAACTTTTGTATTTAGCCAATGAAAATGAAATGTTAGATCGACTTACGTTCGCCTCGTGTTATATTTTTTTTATATTTACTAATTTACGAAAGCAATTTAACATCTAAGTTGGACTAATTACAGTGAAATAACTATAACACACCATAAGGTAAATTAAACGACTTATATCAAGCAAGAAGTCGGGCTGCATTTATATTTATCACTCTGCATTGGTCTGCAGTGCTATTCTGTAAAATTTTCACGCGTGGATCCGATGTGGATCCGCGGGTATTTATAAGTAAAATACAGAATAGCACTGCTGGTCAGGTTAGAAGTGTGAAATGAGGGTGCTCATTAAAAGCCGCATAAGTACTTACTTAATGCATATTTTAAAGTCTACCTCGTTGGTTGCGCCTATGGTTAAAGTGTTTTTTTTGAGTGTCCCTTCAGCTGTCGGCCGCCATAATAGCGCTGGTACGTTATCTGTCATGGCCCCAATCGTAAGACAGGGAGGGAGCAGCATGACGGCGCTCGGTGTCTTTAAAATCATATTTCTCGAGATTATTGTATGAAGCATATATAAAATTTGTTTAACTATTTAATCTTAAAGATATTTACTTGCTATTTATTGTTATTTTGAAGCAATCATCGCAACAAATAACCTTTGTGTTTTTGTAACGTAATCGAGAATGTGCAAACTTACCTCTGGTCCAAAATCAAAAGTTTCACCCAAAATCTAAAGTTTAACACTTCACAGACTACATATCTGGTAATAATTATCTCACCCTTCAATAATTTCCTAGGAAATTTATCACAATTTTAACTTAAAGTTCCACAATTAAACGCAAAAGACGCAGCAGTGTTGACGACGAACTTTCGACTAACTTCATATGTAAATATTTTTGGTTTTGGCTATGGAATGCTACGTCAATCTTTAAACAAACCGTTAGGTTGGTTCTTCAATATTATTTTGAGCTCTAAGCCAAGAAGCTTAAGTCCAATTTCTTAATAATTCACTTATGTAAAGTTCCCAACCTTCCCAACCTTCCCAACCGTCCACTTGCCGTCTGGCGGTTAGTAGACAGATGTGTACATATTTTTTTTCACCGTCTGACTGTGACTCGACAGCCGAGGGGGCTGTTGGTCGCAGATGACCTTTACAGCGTCACCAGGCTTGGGGACGGCGAGATCCTAAGCTGAGAATCTACGAGTGCCTAGTGGTATTCCAGGCATATAGCATCTCCCCATGGTGCGAGTCTCCTCTTCGTCTGGAGTCTCTAGTCCACTCGAACCTGAGGGGGTCGGCTCAACTAGAGGGCGTCTCTGAGATTCGGATCTCGGCTCTAGTAAGCCATTGTAGAGGGGGGCGGGAAAAAACGATCAGGTACGTAGCTGTACCTAGTATAGCGTGTCGTGTGTAGATCGGGTCTTCGCACTCTTATCCTACGGGTGCGGTGTCTGCCTAATGCTAAACTAGTGTGCAAGAATGCTAGCTGTGTAGTGTTGGTGTTTGTGGCCTATGTGGAAGTACTTTAAGACGTGCCTAGGCCGATGGAATCGGAGAGACCTACGATTCGAGGACGGGAGGGCGGACGTATGATAACGAGAGACTTTAGCTACTAAGGGGTTCATATGATGCGCGGCTTTGTCGAAGTAACGTCTCAAGGCATCCTTCATTTACTACGCGATTGAGTCTAACTTGAGATCGCGATGCAAATCGATGTTGCGTACGTAATGTTTCACAATAATGGAAAACCAACAAAAAAAAATCAGTTTAAATTTTAATCGAACCCGTTTGGGCCGTGCTTAAGTTTTTGTTTCTGTTAAGCTCCATTATTAAAATTATTAACATGTAACAGTTGATGAATTTTCAACGGTTAATGATCCTTTGCCTTTAGTATGCTCAGAGCTCAAAAGTGCTCTTGAAGGCGTATTTACAGAGGGTCATAATATTTGCAGCGTGCATAAGGACGGTAAACTATGTCCGCGGGGAGTAATATCTGTGACGTTTGCATTACTCTGCCGTTCTGCCGGGGCCGAAGGGGATTCCACCGCTTTTTACCGCCTTGTCGGAGACATGGATACTTGCCAAGAGTTGCATGCTCCCAGGTCTGACTTTAGTAACATTGAGTGTTTGTTGAAAATAAGCAAATTTTAATTTGCTATGTTAGTAATTCTGTTTAGCACTAGGGCCTTGGTTACGATTTGGGTTTCAGTGGGATGTAATAATAATAATAAGCCTTGACTTTGGCCCGATGAACGCCTCAATGGACCGTGTCCCCATGGACCCGTGAGTGAAAAGCGTACCAACATAATAATAATATTTATTGTATATGACATAGTATGTACAAGGCATTTGAGGTACAAAGGTGTCATAATACAATGTGACGCCCTGCATTGATATAGCAATATTGTAAGGGTGGCATGCATAGTTTCATTATTTTTCATTTTTAATGAAAAAATTATTGTAGTAAGAACAATAGCAAATTACAAAGTCAGATTTTAAATTAAATTTCCATTTGACGTTTTTGCATGTTAAAAAGTAAATAATATAAAGGGAAGATGCAATATTTTTATTTTGGTTTTCATTTTAAAGCATTCCATGTAGAATAAACCACAGATATATTAAAAAATTAAAACACTGTGATTTATCGGAAAAAATTCGGTTTTAAATTGACAATTTAAATTTTCGCGCGAAAACGAACCTATGATTGCGATGACGTCACTCCTGTCTGTCACTGGTCGTAATTGTTCGTTGCTGGCTTTAAATTTTCATACTTTTGCATATTTTTTCGACTTTCGAAATATTTTTTTGAAAAATTTAAAATGGACTATCCATCAACATCATGTGATCATAACAATACCACTAATATTCCGAAAAAAAACCGTGTTGACTCATGTTTTGTGCCAATCTACTTCAACAAAGTTCCCAAATAAATTGTTTTTGACTGGAACTTCTGACCCAAAACTGAAAAAAAGTGGTTTCAAGCTGCGAAGAGAAATGACAATTATTCTCCAAAGACCATTATTCGAGGCTGAGAAGATCACTTTGACGTAAGTCGGCGAATATACTTGTTATATGCTTAATTAATCTGCTTGTACGTAAAAACGCATTAGTAACCTACCTAATACTTACAAAACCTGTCTATAACATATTTTTAATTTTACAGTTGCAGAATGACGTCGAAAATTAGATAAAGTTTAAAATGTATGGCACAATCTTCACATTGGCAGGACTGAACCAAGCTTTGCGTTTCATTTAAAATAACTGTAACACGATAACCTTCTTTACGTACTTTATGCTCCGGAGAACTCGACCTTTTACTGTACATAATTTTCCATCTCTTTTAATTTGGACATAGCCGATTGCATTATCGCCGTAAGATTTGTAGAAGCCGCTGAATAAAATCCGAAGTTTAACAACTACGATTTTTGCATACCGTAGTAATTTAGTCCCTTTCATTTCTACACTTAAAAACTCTGCACTTTGGACATATATAAAAAAAGTTATAACCATGTCAACGCTAACTCTTGGTAAATTCCTGGAGTCTGCTTTGATAAACGCAACTTCCATTTTTATTAAATGTAAAAAACGCAATAAATATTCCCATAAAATAATATTTACTTTAACAACCATAACCTCAAAGAAGTTGTCATAACAGGAGTGACGTCACTAAACACTGATTGGTGTTTTAAAATACGTTCCGTTTCAAGTATTTTTAATTCGTAATAATTGTTAAAAAACAACATTATGTAAAATAAAAACGTTGCAGTGGCATTTCTTTTATATTTTTTTAACATTTTAATCATAAAATTTTCATAAATATTATATATGCATCTTCCCTATTACATAAACAGCTTTAATTCTTATCACTTACAGAAGGTATGTTGCTAGATTATCAAAAGTGAGGGATATGCAAATTTACGTCACTATGATGCATTTTTTAAAAATAAATATTTTCCTAACTCACTCCAATTAGCCTAACCCCAAAGTTAAATACTGTAAAGTAAGCACTGTCTGCAGGCTTGTGTTATAGGATACTAGGATAACGGATAGACATATATTAATACAGTTATAAGTATATTTTATAACAGAAATATATATTAAAAATCCATGACTCGAGTACAAAATGTTCGTATTGATCACACAAACATCAGCTCCCACCGGGATTCGAACCTCTCGAGTAACCGACACCTTGTGCCCGGCGTACAAACACTCGGCCACGGAGGTCGTCGAGGCATTAGAAGCGTGTACTCCCTAAAATATCTATTTCTGGAAATATACATTTTATCCAATAACGGTGATAAAAGGTCCACCGATAGCTTAAACGGGATTATTTTTAGACTACCATATTTATGAGCTAGACACAAAAGTGAGGTGTACGTTTATACTCAATGTCAACAAGAAATCTATTGAACGATAAAAGCTTGTCCATCTAAAAATATTCACGAACTTTAATGTCTGTCTTTTCGCTATAGAGTATGTATTTCTTTTATCACTTACAAAAATAACCTTTAGCCATAATCGCTATTAATACGTTACGCCTCTACACGTCAGCGGGTCGGGGCGCAGCTGGATTTTAATTAAGTTATTTTGTACGTTTTTAGGGCACGGGTGTGTGCAGACGGGTGGTCCGCGACCCACTCGAGAACAATTCTAGTGAAACCGTCATCCACGCGGGATAAGCGGCTCATTATTCACTAAAAGCCCACGGCGTGCTCGCTCGGATAATTGGAGGCTTTGTTCCTTTGCGCTCGGCTTTGACGCCTTTAACTATACAAGACCACAAAATAGACACCGCAGAAGGTAATCTCATGTATGTACTTCACTTACCATACCTATGCTCGGCGGTCGCGCTAGAATTGTGAACATTAGCTTGTGTTCAAAAATTTGTCGTGGTCGTGGCACTCCTATCTAGTTGCTTGATTTAGTGTCGAGAATGAAACAGAAAGAACGGAAATATAAACCAATAGTAACTAAAATATTTAAATTCTAATTATATTTTTACTAGTTGACCCCGCGTACTTCGTACGACTTAAAATAATTTGACAGAAATGACGGACCCGAGTCTACCGTACCAAAAGGGACGAACATCAAATGTTTGACAGGAAAGAAGATATAACAGTTTACTTGGGAAAATTAAATTGACGTTTTTACTATCTTCCTCGCAATTTTTCCATATTTCAAGACCAAGGTAAGATAAATCCGTTCGGCCGTTCTCGAGTTTTAGCGAGACTAACGAACAGGAATTGATTTTTATATATATAGATAGATAATGCAAATAAAAAAAAAGACAATTCGACATTTAATGTTGGATTTAAACAACCGTCTACTGAACATATATAATAAATTGTTTTTAGTTGCTCCATTTTTGCAATAAACAATTCATAGCGTGTCTCGAGCCGATGAAACTTGCGCTCGCAGTTGTCTGAACTGGTTCGACATATCGTATCCATGAACGGTGTCTATATGTGCGTTGCTCGAGCACACTTTGTATGTAGATTACCTTCTGCAATGTCTATTTTCTGACGAGACGCAGCTACGCTAGATTATTATTCGCAAAATCAATCGTGTGCCCCGCGCCTTATATTAATCTGACATATAAAGTATGAATTGTTTGACGGGGATAAGTGTCGCGCTGTTTTTTTTTTGCGTTCCTCCTCATAATATGTTATTCGTTACGGGTTATTACCGTTTGTTGATACAGAATGCCGCAAGGCATGATGCTGCAGTGGGTCAGATAAGTTGTTATTATTAAATGAAAACTGGCCGAGCGTGACTCGGACTAGCAAATAAATGACAAACAGTTCCTAAAATATTCAAACATAGATCAAACTGAATAAGTAAAGAAAATCATGTTTCATGTATGAAGATTACTTATTTAGTCTAATAGCGGATATATTATCACCATAGAAAAACACGGAATAAAGTAGCCATGTCGACATAATTGAATAGTATTATTCATTCATCCTTCTACCATTTTTGGAAAGGTAAATATGCACACAAATGCAGTTTTTAAATAACAAAACTATTATTACGACCCTCACAAATAAACAACGACGCAACACACCGCCAAATCTTACACACATTAAATTTATCGTTTGTATGGCCAATGCGACAGAGAGAAAAGTTGTGTATGCCTTCCTTACTACTTCGGCCGTGTTGCTCTATGATTAACACTCGTTTTGTGAAAAGTTCATGCTACTCATAACAAACATCATGCGAAGCAGGCATAGCGAGTTATCACACGCGGCGGTCGCATTTATACGGTGACGGATTCATCACCATCATCACCACGGGAAGATTACCAATACCCTCTATCGGGAAAATGGGGTATATTTTAGTGCTGAAATCACATGACAATAATTACCAAATTCTTTCTACAGGGGCATATTATAACTATGGCCAAAGCCATATAACGTGTGAAGAATTTTTGGAATTTAGAAAGTTAGAATTGTACTAGAAAAAAAATACATTTAGTTCAAACAGAGGGGATTCGAACCCGAATCTTCCGCTATCCGAGCGGACGCACTAACCAATTATGACAACCTCCGTGCCCAGTGGTTTGTACGCCGGGTTTCATGGTGTTGCCGAATCGAGAGGTACCGGGTTCGAATCCCGGTGGGGGCAGATGTTTGTGTGATGGATACGAGCATTTGTACTCCAGTCATGGATGTATAATATGTATTTCTATATAAATATACATATACATGTATTCTATCCGTTACCCTAGCATCCCATAACACAAGCCTTACAGTGCTTACTTTGGCGCTAGGCTTATTGGTGTGAGTGTTGGAAATATGTAAAAAATATATGTAAAATGTAATTATGCTTTCGAGACCTTAATGGCCGTGTTCATTCCACCTTGATAGCGGACGATGCGGGTTCGAATCCCGTCTGAAACCTTGTAAAATTTCCTTTAGATTTAAACATCCAGTAGTAAGATGCTTTAAATACCTATAGACATAGAAAAAGGACAGAGCGATCCCTGTCCAACTATAAAGCAAAACTGGGCGGATAAGTGTGACACAGAAGAAACAATTTTGCGGCCAATAGTTCGTATAGGTATTGGCTGCAACATCGCTTTCAGACTTTGTTTTTGATGTCACTCAGTCCGATATTATCGACCGATAAAAACACGCTCATGGGGTTAAGGCTTAACCAGGGTTGCCAGGTCTCCCGATTTTACAGTACATCGCCTGTTTTTCTAAAACTTTTCCTGTTCTACTATTTTTCTACATGAATTTACAGTTTTTCTTAGAATATGATTCTCTTTTTTAAATTGCATGTTGAGTTGCGTTTTCCGCCATTAAGAATGTAGGAAACCTAAAAAAAAACGATAAGTACGCCTCTACATCTACTGTTCTTACTTACTCTTTCCATACATTTACTGCAGTTTTCTATAACGCCTTCCGATTTTTTAAAATCGGACCTGGCAACACTGGGCCTAACACACTTGAAAGTTTTCCAGACCACGCTTTTTCGTGACCTCATTGAGGCTGTCCAATTTACTCCTGTCGTGTTGCGATAATAAACTGTGAACGAGTCTGTTGAATGATTGACCTTCCCGCCAAGCAGCGCAGGTGTATAGGACGGTTCACCAAGTTTTATTGTGCGAAGTAATTGTACAGAGAATTGCGAATTAAATGAAAACTCGTGTTTTACGGCGTCGTATTCTCGGTGTTTTGGCAATACCAGCTTTTAGTGTTCGTAATTAAAATGTTTCATGTTTTAATAATTTGCGAATTTTAAGAGTGCAAGCGTTTCCGCTTAACAAATTTATATGTAGTAGATAGGTAGGTAGGGATTTTTATAGGTTGAAATTTTTATGTACTAGGCTTTTCGTTCAATTTATACCGACTGCAGATTTCACGGAATTTTGTATACTAGGAGTCTGAAATAGTGGTAAGTGTATAAACTTGTATGTTTGTTTGTGTTATGATTTCTAAAATTTGACATTAATGACGTTTTATCTGAAGTAACGTGTATCGTGTATCCTACCTACAAATTATTGAGAAGAAGACAAAAACAAGAAAGTGTTCTTTTTACGTATTCGCAGAGTTTCGATATTTCGGCAATGTTGCAGTGTGAAGTATTTGCGGGTAGGCTGTTATTGGCAGACATATCCGTCTACCCTCCGACGTCTCGAACCCGCACCCTCCGACGTCTCAAATCCGCACCCTCCGTTATCCGGGCGGATGCACTGACCATTACGCTAACGCGACCCTCATGGCCTTATTGAATTTTTTCTAGTATTTTATAGGCTGCAAAATCAAATTTTAAAAGCATTTTCTTTTAAATGTTCCATGGTCGACCGAAAACTTTAGTCGACAGTGACAGATTAAAGGCGATTGTGGAAGCTGATGATACTCAATCTACAGCTGAATTGACAGCAGCTTTTGATGTTAGCATCAAAACAATATTGGTCCATTTGCGTCAAATTGGCAATGTAAAAAAAAAAGCTTGATAAATGGGTGCCCCACAAATTGAATGATCTCCAGCACGAAGTACGCATCGATTTGAGCCTTCCACTGCTCAACAGGCACACAAACGAAGGCGTATTAAATCGCATTGTTACTTGCGACAAAACATGGATTCAGTTCAACAATCGTAAGCGATTAGCAAGTAGGTTAGATCCTGGTTTAGCACCTAAACAATTCATTACTGCAGATGTGTACTGTGAAGAACTGAACACAATGATGGGGTAGCTCGTACATCTCTAACCAAGCTTTGGTCAATCGTTCGGCTCCGATCGTCGAATCGTGTAGGAGCACGAGTCTCAGGACCTCATACTGCACAGCAGACGCTCTCTAAGTTACAAGATCTGTGGTTGGAAGTTCTCCGTCATCCACCGGTCTCACCAGACCTTGCCCATACAGATTTATGGTTTAATCCAGAATTTGGATAACTTCTTAACGGAAAAAAAACAATAAATAAGAGGCAGTTCAAAATGTCTTTGAAGAATTTCTTGCCTCCCGTCCAGCAGACTTTTTTCAAAATGGGCATCAATAAGCTACCACTACATTGGCAAAAATGCATTGGTTGCTTGGATAATTACTTTGATAATAAAAAAAAAATTACACTGGTCTGCAAAATTAGTATCACACTTTTAAAATCCAATTACTTTTTAAGTATACAAGATATACTTTCGAAATAAAACCACTCGAAAAAGAGTTTAATTTTGTACTACACTTTCAAAGAAAGCTGATAGCTTCAAAAGTTTTTTATTTTAAATCTGTAACTTCTAAAGTTTAGAATATATTGAAATTTCAAAAATGTGATACTTATTTGTTTCTTAGGTTTTCACGCACATCACTCATTAAATAAAACTAGTTTTTACGGGTTAATGCACGGAACTTTATTTATTTATTGACGTTTCGCAGCCTTTTCAGGTCTGCATCGTCAGAATAATGATTTTTTATTTAAAATTGTCGAGCTACCTTCGAAAGACTTATATTGAGCGTTCGGTTATTTCATTGGAAGATTTTTAAAGGCTGCGAAACGTCAATAAATAAATAAAGTTTCGTGCATTAACCCGTAAAAACTAGTTTTATTTAATGTGATACTTAGTTTTGCAGGTCAGTGTATTTAATTTTTTTTGAAGACCTTATTTAACGACCTAACCTCATATGAAGCTCAAGAGTTGGTTTCTTTGTGTTATTGTCCGTTTGTTTGATTTAACGTGCTAGTCTCCAAAACTACTGGTCTGATTTGAATAATTATTTTTGTGATGAATAGTACAGTTTAGTCCTGAAAACCCATTCAGAAGGAAAAAATATTGGAAGAGTCAATTAAAAGCTTCAAATAATTTAATTTGAATAAAGTATTTTTTGTTCATTTCATATATCGAGAAATTCTTTAAGCTATATAACATAATACTATGTGTATATAACTAATAGTAGCGGAACACCAATAAAAAATGTTGCAAAACCGGTAAAAAAAACTTTTTGTGAGTTCCCGTTGCGTGCGCTGCGTAAACGGTAAAAGTCGTACAAAAAACATGTATGACGGAATTGTCCCCCTTTAAAAGATCTGCAAAAAAACGTTAGCTTATGTCTATACCCTTTTTCCTCAAATAAATGCGGGTAAAACCGCATAGTATATAGGTATATGCAATCTCGCCATGTTAGACCTGACCCCAAAAGTATAACCCCCTAAAGCTATAGTTATTCAGAAAAAAAAGCAAGGAAACAAGACTTTAGATTTGACATCAATAACTCGACTCATATCAAGATATTCATCAACCGGTTGTCAAATTGAAAAGTGCACAGGTATCTATCGAAAATTGAAATTTCTCTATGAACAAATGTTGCTGCGTTGTTTATTTCTGAATGCTCAGTATTACAGGCAGCTATGGGTGGACAGGACAGGCGATGTAGTAGAGCTAAAGCAATTTGTTGACTGTGTTCCTCGTTCGTGCGACACTTCAATGGATGAACCTGGAGCGCGGAGCTGCTTTATTTGGATACAGATTAAAGCAAAAAGTTCCTTTGAGCAGTCATCAGTATTGGAACTCTATTCTCATATTCTCTATTGGAATACTTAACGGTAGTAATTTGTCTTTTTTCTTGTAATTGGTAATATTTTATAGGAGCTTTTAAAACACATTTTAGCTATTTGCTTTTATTTATATAGTTTATGATTTACTTAAATTTGTAACAATAAAACTATTCTATTATTATATTTTTGATACCAATCGGATCAACGCCGTAAGGTTGCCTGCCTCTCTGTCTTTTACAGGGTGTAGGTACTTCGGAGACGGTACTCAGGAGTATACGAGCTCATTTCGCTTCCCCCCTTACCATCGGATTTCAGACGCACTCGTGTTGATATTCATTCAGATAATAATATCAATATAAGCAAAACTCTATAACTAGGAAGTACTCTATTATCATGATGCTCGCAAATAACATGGAACATTTATAAGATCTAAGTCTGCTCTCGTCCTAAAGGACATTGCTCGTTCCCCATACATTGAATGCCCCAGAACGCACAGCAATGAGAAAATGCTAATTGTGTTTGGAATAATTCATAAACTCTCATCAGGCATATGTTGAACTTGAAATACGGACAACTTGAGGAACCGTGGCCTACTACAAAATGTATTAGATTTTGGGGTTTTGATTATTATGCTTAATCGTAAACGATATTCGATTAATAATATGAATTAAATGAAGGTTAAATGAAATTAACAACAAAAATAATAAAAGCTCATATTCATATTGATTTATGAGTGTTGGCAGTTGTCACCTATGATACCTATACCTACTTGTTTAATAATATATTTCTTTTCAAACTAAATGTTTAAAGGCTTTCCATTTACCTGTTTGTATATTTTATTATTGGTTATTAGGTATGTGCCTGGTATCATTATGATTTTCATAAAAGTAAGCAGATATTAAATGGGATGGGAGTATGAACTATCTTTACATAATTTCAGAAATTAGCTACCTATAATTATAATATAAATACTAGTGATAAGTAATATTAGTATTATTACCTAAGGAGAGGTACCTAGTTCTATTCTAATGTTGATTAATACCTATGGTCGCGTATATTGCAGTTTTTAACGCTATCTATTACAAAACGGTTGGAATAGAATTCAATAAAAAGAAAATACTTATTTGAAAAAAAAATGCAAACATGCGCCAATTTCTCTCACCGCTAAATATACATGCCGCGACTTGTAATGCCATTTTGCCTCGACGACTTTGATTACCGGATGTTAACTGATTAATGGTTACTTAAAAGAAAATTAAAACAAACACCAAAACTATAATGTGATAAATCCAATACTACGTTGAAAAGACATGAGAGACTTATTTCCTTCCCTTTTACGTGGGTAACACTGAAAATGTATAGTACTGGCCAGTTAAAAACAATGCAAATGAAAACTTTTTTGAATTTCAATTTTAGAACTCTTTGGTAACCTAATATAATATAGTATATTGCAAATAAATATTTGTCATTTGTTTTTGTGAATTGGCGGCAAATCTGAATTGATGACATGACAGCAAATTGTGTAGTAGTTACAGAACTTTTAATTTTATTTTTTTCAGCACGGAATGTCCATTCACTATGATAAATTGCTAATAAAGTAAAAAAATAATAGTTAAGGATTTTCTTTTGTTTGGACATGCGGGGGCTGATTTACTGTCCTTTGCGGCATAGAATTGACATATTGATTCTGCTATGTTGTCTATTCTCAGCGGTTTGGTTAATGTTTCATTTATATTTTACATTTAGTCGTTACTACTTGAGCAATAGAAATTGCAAGTGTTTTTTGTATTAAATGGCATATTTTTATATTTGCGCACCTTGAACGAACTTATAAATTGTGATTTAATAATTTCAGTGCGTAATTATAGGAATACTTAATTAGTGCATTCACTTCCATAAACGTGTTTAGAAAACGAAGATGTTCGTTACTTTAAAATCATCTACAAGTGAAAGATTTAATATAATTTTATTGGTGACAATATGCCCGACCATGCGTTATTGCGTTTCAGTATTATTTGCTGTATCATAAATATCCATTGATGACTGTATCTATTGTTTACATTGTAAGATAGTATTAAAAGTTAACGGTACTATAGCAAATAACAATTTAGACACTTTAATCACGCAAAATCGATAAACATCGTGTAAAAGCAGCCGAGCAAGCAGTTACAAGCTTCCGATGTGTATACAGCTTCGCTTAAAAATTCATTGTGAAGTATTTTCCTGGCAGAGTCGAACGGCCACTTTGTTCCCGTGGCCGGTTGCGCATAATATAACTATCGATGCAACTGTACATTGTACTCGACTCGACGTACGATGCAATTTGTAGGACATTTCTCTTGTGTTTCGCCGTTTAAAAGCTGCGATTCGAACTGACGCGATGCTATCGGTAACTGTTCGGAATTAGTGCCTTTGTTCTTGCTGTCCTGCCCAATGGGGGACTTTCACTAGTTTTAATAAAGAATAGCCATGACTAGTGCATTCGGGCGTCCTTAAGGCGGTAAATGGTGAAATTATTGCAATAAGTCTCGGTCAATCGGGTGGAATGTTCTCTTTATTCTGCCGCGAAAAATCGTGCGGGCAAATGTTTCTTGGATTTCATTTTTCAAGCCGTATCGAGATTTATTTGCCGATTCCAGTGAATTATTTGTTGTTTTCTTGTTTTGAAATTAAAATACTTGAACTATATGACGACCTCCGTGGCTTCAGTGGTGTTTACGCCGGTTTTCAAGGTGTCGCACTCAGAGGTCCCAGATTCGAATCCCGGTGGGGCAAATGTGATGAATACAAGCATATTAGTACCTAAGTCATGGATGTTTATAGGTATTTCTTACTTACCCGTGAAATGTAGCGAGTAAAACTTGCTATGAATCTAAAAAATCAATTTGACCGAGGTTTTTTAGGAAAGGGCAAAATAAAGCCTATTAGTATGCACACCGCTGGGGCACAAGCTTTCCCTGTGTATCGAAATATAAAACAAGAACTATCAGGAACCCACAACTTGGTCGCAGTACGGATTGGTGAATGCTATACCTTTCCGAGCAAAGAAGAAATCGAAAAAAATATATTAAGCTAACGAGCTCATCGTTCAAGTACCTACAATTGCCAAATTCGACTTCAAACCACAAATCCAAAAGGTGAAGAAAAATTTACTCTACATATTAACTTGATTTGTGATTGACTGTACCTTCCAAGGCGGGATGTGATTGAAATCGTAACGCTTGGTCCATTCCAACTTAGCATTTGATTCTATCCGTTTTCGAATTCGTCCAAGGTATCATTTGCTTTTACCATTTTCTTTTCTCGAGCGCGACGAAGGGTGAAGGCATTTATATGGCTGACATTTCGATGAAGTCCAATATTTTAGAGAATGTTAGTGGCAGGCTACCGACGGGCGGTGTTTAATATCGTTGGGCAGGGAGGTTTCATTTTTGCGACAATAGGTGGCTTGTGCCAGATCCGGCTGTGGCATATGATCGCAAAAGACTATTAACTCGCTCCCATGCCAAGGATCAAATTCTTAATGAAAGATAATAAGAAGCAAGCTGACGGTTCTTGAGATATGTTCTTAAAGTGTTTCTATATTTCTACTGTAAAATTATTCTTGCATTCATTATGACAGCGATTTGTCATAGCCAATTTATTTTAAATGTTTTTTCAAATTCAAATTCAAACTCATTTATTCAGTCTAGGCTGTTACAAGCTCTTGTGAAAGTCAAACGCTACACCATCGGTTCGTAAATCTACGGCGGGAGACCTTGTACTGAGAAGAACCGGCAAGAAACTCAGCAAGGGCTATTTTTTTCTCCCTGTTTTGTTTCACACAGTGTCGTCAATTGAAAGATGACATCAAAAATTGAATACATGTGTTGATGTCAACTTCCATCACATTAATATTATTAATTAACAAAAGTTAAGTATAACTAGGTACTATTTTTAAATTTAGAAGTGGCGATTAAACAATTTTCAACCAAATTAGCAAAGTAAAACGACAGTCTATTATGTTAAGCCCAAGGTGACTTATCATTTATGAAATCTTTTACAGTATAGTAACCTTTCTTAAGGAGACATGTTTTTATACACACTTTAAACTTATTAAAAGGTAAATTAATTATTTCTTTTGGTATTTTATTATAGTAACATATACCTTGACCCACAAATGAACCAAGAACCTTTTGGAGTCTCAATGGTGGCAATTTGAGTTTATCTTTATTTCTGGTATTGAAATTATGTACATCATCGCGCCTCGTATATAAATTTATGTTCTGACGCATAAACAATATACAATTGTAAATGTATTGAGAGGCAACAGTCATTATACCTATTTCTTTAAATTTATCCCTAAGAGAAGTTCGAGATCCCAAGCGGTAAATAGCTCTTATAGCTCGTTTTTGAAGAATAAAAACTGTTTCAATGTCTGCGGCCGTGCCCCATAATAGAATGCCATACGACATAATGCTGTGAAAGTAGCTGAAGTATATTGTCCTAGCAGTGTCGACATCTGTAAGCCGTCTTATTTTATAAATTGCATAAGCAGCAAAAGTTAAGTCGACAAAGTTTTAAGTAATTTTTGTTAAGCTAAATATTTATCGAGAGTGATGCTAAAGTAGGTACTGTAAAACCTTCATTAATATAATTTTATAATGCGGAAATTTGTTCTGATCATATGAAGCAAACACAATCATCGGAAGATTCTCTTAAATGTGAAATTCAATTGGTTCAATTAAGCGTCCCACCGGGATTGCTTTAAGAAAACCCAAGAAGTTTTGTTTGCGTTCCATTTGAACGCGTATGTTCGCGAGCAAGTGGGGCACTCCGCGACCACAAAATGCAATTATCAACCGCCGTCCGCGCTGTCCACCGCAGCTATGCCTGGATTGCATTCCGATGCTGCAGCCAAGTATGAGAGCGCTTATAGTATTCGATAATATTAAGCTATTTTAAAGTTTGTGTTCTACTTTAAAGGTAGCAAAAATTACAAGTATTTTCAGGTAGGAATGTGTATCGGCGAGTATTTTATTATATCAATTTTTGACTTTAGGTGTTATATTAATATATATTTTTGTGGATAGCCTACATACTATTTTTGTTCTGGATAGTTCTGGATACGATCACAATAAGGTCATAATTTTAAGTGAGTCTGAGTCTGACTCTGATTCCAGGGTTATAAACCTACCCCTCTAAAAGCTAAACTATTGGCTTAAATAACCTGGAAAAATTCATGATAGTAGTCCTTTTCATGAACTTTTGAGGAAAACTATAACGGTTAAGATAGTTTTTTTTTCGCTAGCTTACCCCCCCGGTCAAGCTTGCGTAAAGAAGTTTCACTTCAAAAACTATTTGAAAACCTCAATAAAATATAATTATTTCCGCAACGCTACCGCGAGTACCAACAGGCAACAGCTTCCGAGTCGCGCTAACGTTACGTTTTTGTAAAAAGTATATAAGCACTTGAAAACATCGGCGGTTATACTGCATTATCAAGGGGAAATAGGGTATCCATGAGGATTTCACACCCGCTCCCCCGCCTGGGAGGAAACAACAAAAATAGGCTGTGATCATTCGTATCAAAACAAATTAATATCAAATTGATTTTGAGTTCGAGACGTAGTTTCACTTTGATTTAGGTATTTTAGTTGAGATACATAGATTGACATTATTTGTTTTTTCTTAATATAGAAAATAAATACTCCTGCTCAAATATATTGTGGTAACCACAGGCAACTACGGAGCCCTACACTGCGCATGGCACGACAAGCACTTGGCCGGTTTTTATTGAACAAATTATTAACAGGGTTATTACCCTATTATATGCTTCGAAATAAGCGAATAAGGATAATAATACTGAGATATAATATTATATTCTTTTCTAGTTTTAAGACTTCATTCAGCACATTAATTTTGTTGACAAGGCAAGGCTACGAAGAATACACGAGGTGACCACAAAATTCAATTATTGGACGCTGTCCGTTGCAGTTATGCAGGCATACCGTTCACTTATTTTTTTAAATTATTATTATTCTTTTACCAAGAAACTAAAAGTATAAAAAATTCTAAAGTTACCGAATAAAGATCTCTTGAAAATACCTTTTAAAAACTTCTTGAGCGATCTTTTTTAGTTGGATCAAGTCCTTGCTTATACACACATCAAAAGTGTCTAGGGATCAACATATATTTTTGCAATAACTTTTCTCCTGATTGATATTAATTAAAATTTTCTTTAAGGATTCATCAAATAAAGTGTTTTCGTTTGTCACAGTAACGATAAACCAAGTCACCTTTGCATTAATAAAGAAATTTGCCATTTTCCTAATAAAGGGATTTTTGACATTTGAACCACTAACACAAAAGTTCGAAAAAAAGACTGAAAAACAGTTTTCTCTAAAATTTTATTGGGTAACTTAAACAATTAATAATCCGTATTTCTACCGCGAACACTAACAACACAAGAACATCGGTTTGGCATACTCAAAATGAGTTCATCCAAATCACGCTGTGGAATGGCCGCCCATGTTCGTTGCAACAACAAAAAAAGGTCTTCTTGCGACTGGATACCCTCCATATTCGGCAGAGCTCTTCTCTGTAGCATATCCCATGCATGCTCAATCGGGTTCAAGTCTGGCGACTGAGCAGGCCAGGGCAGGACATTGATGTTAGCTGCGGCGAGAGTCTGTCTTACAACTCTTGCGGTGTGCGGTCGTGCATTATCATGCATTAACTGAAATAAGGGACCGATTTGCACTTGTAGAGGAACGATGACGTCTGATACAATCGTCTCAGCATAAATTTGAGCGTTGAGGTTGCCTCTGATCCAAATCAACTCAGTTCTTCCGCCAATCCAAATACCCGCCCATACCATGATGGTTCCACCACTATAAGGATGGACTTCCTGGCAGGATTTTAATCGCTGTTGGCGTCCAGGGGTTCTCCAGTGTCGTATACGTCTTGTATCCGGTCTCATACCAAAACGAGACTCATCAGAAAAGCACACGAAACGCCATTGTTCTTCTGCCCAATTTCTGTGTTCAAGAGCCCATTGATATCGAATCCTACGATTGTGCATTGCTATAGGTGGTACCCGTAGCGGTCTTCGGGAATGAAGGTTCACTTCATGCAAGCGGTTTCTGACTGTTTGGTCGCTAATTAAGTTCCCTGAAGAGTGATGAAGCCTCACGGCTAACATCATGGCGGTTATTGTTGGAGCTCTTCGAGTTAAGATTTGAATGTATCGGTCTTGTCTCCGTGTGGTGCAGCGATACCGTCCTCCATGGCGCTCAGCCACGGTACCAGTGCTTCGGTATCGTGTCCAAAGTCGACTGATAACACTCTGACTTGTATTCAGAGCTAAAGCCACAGTACGTTGCCGGGAACCAGCTTCTATCATTCCCACGGCTCTGAGCATTTCTTCCCTGCTTAAATGACGTCGCCGCTCCATAATAACGTTGGTTTTAATCAGTAGTAGGGAAACAGTAGCACTAATAATGTCTTCAATGCGTTGTATGTTTTTATAGGGAAAATATTGACAGCTGATTTTCATTTTTTACTCGAATTTGATTCACAGTTCCTGATTCAAATTATGAAATGCACCGAAAAGGATCCATATAAATTTATAAAATCATAAATTTATTACAAAGCCACATCTCAATCTCAAGAAATCCGCATAAAAATGCTTGATCCCTAGACACTTTTGATGTGTGTATTTGTAAGCTTACATTATTGATTTCTTCCGTTTCGTGATATAACTCATACAATGAAATGTTACCTACGATGGCATGAATTTGGAAGTAGTATAGTGTCTAACCGTTGGGGTAGACGAGTTCTGGAGTGGAGACCGCGTCTAGGCAAACGTAGTGTAGGACGTCCTCAGGCACGATGGAGTGACGATTTGCGCAAGGTGGCTGGCAGGAGCTGGATGCGAGTAGCCCAAGATCGATCTGAGTGGCGTGCATTTGGAGAGGCCTATGTCCAGTAGTGGACTCTGATAGGCTGTTGATGATGATGATTGATGATAGTGTCTTAGTTCTCAGATGATAGTAACAAGTCACCACCATGGTGTTTGTTTCGCAACTGAAATTTTCATGATTTTTATTTTCTCCTAGTCCAATGTAACGATCTTAATAATATGATATTGAAAATCTTGTCTAAAATCTCTAGATTTTGAGAGCAATAAGAAGTTTTGCAGTGTTATTTACCAATTCTCTCAGTGCAAGGTATCTAGATATTTTTTTTAACAAGAAAGTGTTTGTTAACAACTTTGATTTAGTACCCTATTTTATAATTACAAAAATCTCAGCAAAAGTTAAAAAAATATATTTTCAACTGCTTTGGAACTACTTGAACTGAGTAAACTTCTTGATATTTGTTTTCGAACATGTATGTTAAAATATGGTAAAAACCTCTTTAACTTAATATGCAAACTCATTTATTCATCGTGTTAAGGCAAGGCTGGAGCTATCTCTGTTGAAGTATCTTAACGAGAAAACCAACACACAAAGTTTTAATAGAATATTAGTAGGTGTTACCTGTTCGCTTAAAACACTCAACTTGAACAGAGCTTTAGGTAAGTACGGTCGGTCAAACATGAGGTTACATACACTAAACCTACTGTGCCGACCCAAACGTGCAGCTATAGTTTAGTTCATGCTACACTTCTGTTTCTTAAGAAATTTAAAATAGGTAAGGTTTTGGACAGTAAATATTGGAGCGATTTATTACGAGGTGAAGTATAGTTTAGACTTTATCATAAACTAATGCAGTCAAATACTAATAAAACATTTTTACTCTACTGCAAATGTATGTGTTCATTATACACAATTATGTCATGAATTATGAAGACATTTTAATGATTATTTATTTTTGTTAGAAGTTTTCTTTTGAAATTATCCCATATTTAGATGTAGATCCGATGAGTTATTTCGAAGATAAAACAATGGAACTCCTCAATGACAAACATTAAACAAATTGGACTGAAATTCTGCTTGTTGGAATTGTTTCTAAGCACAAGGTTTTTCCTTCTTTGGTACGCATTAAGAGACGGCAACGCTTAAAATTTAAAGCGTTTTTACTTCAGAAGTCTTTGAATGTAGGTACGTAATATTATAGCAGTATTATAAATAACGTGTTTCATATTTTTTTTCTAGAATAAAAACCTTCTCATTTTGGTGTTTCATGTTTTAGATAGTTTTTTTTAAGATTGCCAATTGAGGATATAATCTCAATACATTACGAGTCCTCCCATGAAAAATATTAACCAAATCCCGAAACCAAGATACTGTCAACGTCCATTTGCCCTTTTTTTTTTATTACGCAGGTAAAAAATCTTTTTACAGACGACGTCGCCTTTAAAAGGCACACCGCCGAACGGACCTCACACCTGGCTCCCGCAAGTCTTACGAACCCCCCAGTGGCTGCCCACCAAGGACCCTCTCAACTCTTACGGGCGCTTTACGGTATAATATCCGCTAAAAAAGTCCTGCGAATACCCTCTAAGCTGCTTAGTACAGAGCTGCGGGATCCCCGTTTAGGGATTCTTCCGCGTCTCCGCACCTAGCAGTCTCCCGGCCTAGGCCAGGCCGGGCACTCCAATAAGGTGTGCTCGGCCGTGTCGTCCGGGGCGCAGCAATGATGACATTGGGGCGTCTCCTCCCGACGTGCGACACGGTGCAGATAGTGACCGAAGCATCCATGCCCGGTCAAGATCTGCACCATGCGGAACGTGAGGCCGCCGCGCTGGCGACCCAAGCATTCCTCCAACACCGGACGAATGGCTTCAATCGTCCGGTGGCCGGCGCTAACATGGGCGAGTGCCTCATCCCATCGCCTCAAAGCTACGCTCTCGGCGATGGAACGGACCTGCCTCAGCTCTGCTGGGGCAAGTCTTTCACCCCGCTCCCTGGCCTCGACCCGACCTCGATGCATTTCTGCCAGAACTAGCGCATCGAGGTCCCACGGCGTCACGTAAGCACGCAGGCGGCGCCGTGGCTGACCGTGCGGTACGCTCGCACGGCTCGGGTCGCGACGACCCTCTGCGGACGTCACAAGAGGGCCCTCGTGCAGGGTTTGAGGCACTCAGCCCAAACCGGAGCTCCGTAAAGTGCCATCGACCGTATCACCCCGTGATACAGTCGACGGCACGCAGCACCTGGTCCCCCCACGTTCGAGAGGACCCTGCCGAGTGTGGCTGCAGCGGCACACAGCCGTGGAGTGAGGAGCTTAAAATGCTCCTCAAAACTCCATCGGGGATCCAATACCAGGCCGAGGTACTTCATACTTCCCTCGACCGGTATTCAGACCCCCTCCACCCGGATACGGAGCCCCGGAGGGGTGCTGCGACGTGGGCCATGGAACATCATGGCCGTCGACCATTGATGTGCCGACCGACGCTAGGCGTACCACATCCTCCACCTCCTTTGCTTTCGCCGCGACAAGGGTGTCGTCGGCGAAGCAGACAACCTCCATTCCCGGATGGTGCCTCGCAGCACCCAATTGAACCCCAGGTTCCAGAGAAGTGGACCAAGCACTGAACCCTGGGGTACACCTGCGGCCATGGCCCGCGAGCGGATGCGCCCGTCAGGCCCCTCGTAGAGGACCACCCTGCCTTGTAGGTAATCCTCTACGATGGCGCACAGGTATGGAGGCACTCGGAAACCTTAGTGCCTCCATGATACACTCGTGGGGGAGACTGTTAATTGCGTTGCGGATGTCTAACGACACCGCAATAACAGCCTCAGCCCACGCAGTGGCCGCCTCGGTCCACACCTTTAAAAGGGCCACCGCCTCCATAGTGGACTGGTTGTGCCTGAACCCGAACTGGCGTTCGACCAGATTCGGGCCCGGCCCGCTTGGCATGGCGGTTACGCAGACGACCTTCATGTTGTCTGCAAATAGCTCCACCATGCCGTCAACATCCCCGGTGAGGTGGAGGGCGCATCTGCCCACGCCCGCACCACCGCCGCCTCCGCCACCAGTTCGGGGCGGAGTTTCGTGAGCGCGTATCTTGTGAACGCGCTCACGGCGGGGCCATCGGTCGTGCGGGCCCCGCGGGATGTTGAGGAAACCCGGTATCTGACATATAAATGGTCAGATAGGGTCTCCTTCTCCTCCACATGCCAGCCTGATATACGGTTGGCTAAGGAGGGGGTGGCGAAGGTAACGTCGACCCGCGACGTACCGTTCCACCGGATACAGGTGGGGGCCGTGCCCACATGGAGGATCTGGAGCCCCAGGGACAGAACCCAAGACTCCAGATCTCCACCCTTTAAATTCATGGCGGATGACCCCCCACGCCCTAGACTTGGCGTTGAGATCCCTCGCCAAGAGGACCGGGAGGGGGGCCGCCCGCAGCACCGCTCCGTCCAGTGCAGCAAGGAAGGCCTCAAACTCCGCTCGGCTCTGGTTGGGGGAGAAGTATGTGGATATGACCACAATTCCCCCCACTTGGCAGCCACGTATCCAGCACCCCTCTCCTTGAGGACCATGGAGGGGCCTGGGCTGCCCGGCGGCCGCAAGATGGCAGTGGACATATTGGTGTCCACTAGCCATTCAGGTGACCGTGGCGGAATGTAGTAGGGCTCCGCCACGATCACCAGTCCCACGTTCCACTCCGACGCTGACTGGCGCATTAGGTCCTGCGCTGTGTTGCAGTGGTTCACATTGATTTGGAGCAGTTCAATGGACGTGCTTGGCATTGCTCGTATCCATAGACTCCTCCGTCGCCTCCGCCGGTGAAGATGTTGGCGGAGGCATAGGTCGTGGGACCTCGGCTGCTGAGGCCCGTGTTAGTCAGGCTTTGACCGCGGGGGGGTTGCATTTTCTCCCTCCCATGCGGTGATTAGACGGCCGCTTTGCCGCTGCACAAATGGCACACTTAAGTGGAGCTGTGCAGGTCGCCGCTTTGTGCCCCTCGGCGCCGCATCGGTAGCACAGCCCGCTGCGGTCACAATCGGAGGACCAGCACTGCACGGGGTGTCCGATCCCCATGCAGCGGAAGCACTGCATCGGCTTTTGATCCAGTAGCCGGATAGTGGCGGAGCTCCAGCCCAACGTTCTACATTTGCCCTTTTCAAGGCGCCTCGCCGCCTCTACGGGGACCGAGACAAAAGCAGCCCCAGTTCCGCGGGCCCCCGTATGGATTTTGCCCACCTTGGGCAGGGCAGTCCCCCCCCTCCTGCGCCTTTTTGGGCATGTTAGCCGGTGGGGCGAGGGTGGTGGGTGCCTGCTGCCCGGGCTCCGCATGCCGTGTTTTGTTTTGGCGCGCCCCTTCGGAGGAGGCCAACGGCCGTCTATGACTGCGGCCCTCCAGGAGCCGCCCATCAACTTCTAGTCTACGGCCGGAGTATGTTATTGTTAATGATAAAATATTTTTTAATTTAGCTACGGAGACTACGGCCCCCACGTCTTGGAGCAGATCGCGCTGCAGGACCCCCATGACCTGCATAAGTTCTGCCCTAGAGACGCCATTCGATTCAGCTTCCATTGGCCGCTCCTGTTCCGCGGGCTCAAGCCGGTGCCCAAGGCCTGCAAGGAGCTGCTTCAGCCCCTGCAGCTCCGCCATGCATTTATTTATCTGGCCGCGGAGCCGTTTATTATCGGCCTTTAGCCTCGTCACCTCGGACGAGGCGGTGCACGTCGCGATTTCTCGGACGATTCCAAGGAGGCTATCCATCCCCTCCCTGATATCCCGAGCACATGTTCCCTTCAGGTTGCCGGGTTTCTGCACCACTCTCAGAACGGCGTTCGCTTTTTCCTCTGCTTTTTGGCAGAGGGCTTCAGCAGAGGGCTTTGACTTGTAGCTCCCCTCGCTTGACGCCTTGGACGACCGGCGCCGAGGAGAGCTTCCACCCTCGATTGTCATGTCCGAGTCGAAATCCGACGTGTCATCCTGCATGCACTTTGCATCCTTACGGGCCCGGGATGCACCCACGAAGTGGGCTCCACCTCCTCCCCGAAGGTTGTTGGTGATTCTGGGCACCTTGGGGGCCGCAGACGCAGCCACATACATCTCTGGCTCGGCCTCCGTAGACTCGGGCTCCGCCTCCGTCTCCCCACCAGTTTGTGGCAAACAGGTCTTCCCCTCGAACGACCTTCTCATCGACCGGGTAAGCACCCGGCTCTGCTCCGGCGCCGTACTTACTACTTTACTTATTAGTGGCATTTTCAACGTTCAACCTTTTAGTAAAGTTTGACTTTTGATGTTGTGTCAAAAAAGCGTTGAAGTTTTTTTTGGCAGAGTTATTGTGTCTATGTGTGTCAAACGCAAAGTATTGTTGTTGTCAAATTAATATCTGCTATGGGCACTTTTTGGACATTTCGACATTTTTTAATCATTATGACTATTCATGGAACACCGGTGCTCCATGTGACTAGTATACTAACCGAATTTTCCATTGCTTTTTTTTGAGTATGTATGCTGTTGGTCGCAGATGACCTTTACAGCATCACCGGGTTTGGGGACGGCGAGATCCTAAGGGGACCTCAAGGCGAGAATTGGCGAGTGCATCTCCTCACACGGGAGGTTTTCGAATGCGAAGACTGCTGCGAATCTTAACAGTAAACGGTGACCTGAGATTGCTTAAAATAATGTGCTTAGTGCATCAACCAGAATATGGTCAACTATAAACTTCTATCTCTTAGAGTTATTATTTTTGGCACGCAGTATACATCTTTGTTTGACAACGTCCATACGTTATGTTATTTTAATAATTTTATGTATTTCAACATCATTAAATTTTGCACTTTTTGTCCACAATTATTATGTTGAATATCACACTCTTCCATGTGCAACAAGATCTTTAAAAGAAACTTTAGGTATTAATATATCAAGGAATCTTTAGATAATAATTTATATCTTAAAATTGATTTGACTTTAATATTTTTTAGATCAAACTAGATTCATTCTATATGGTCGATAAAAGTGAAGATAATAATATATTAACAAGTGGGCATGTAATAAAAATCTAGTCTGGCATATTACGATCAAGATAAAATAGTTCTCGACACTTCATTTTGTTTGTGGTACAAACAAATAGGTGTATTTTGCATTCTACTCGAACAAACTCTTAGTTATGTTTTTATTTTATTTTTTAAGCATTTAACTGCTAGATGTTTAAATCTAAACTCTTAGTGCAAAATACTAAGAGTTTCAACTTCTTTTTTCTGTAACCTTTATACCGCAATAAAACTTGTAAGGCTAGTCCAGGTAACAACCCACCTTGTTTGCAATATACATTAGTAGTGGCCTCGAGGATCCCATAGGAACCTAACATTTTCCGGGATTAAAAGTATCCCATGTCTTAATACTGTTATTATACATATGTATAATAAAATGGTAGGAAAGTCAAAACTGTATATTGAATATTTTTTTAAAAGAATACTTGGGGTGTGATCTACAATCGATATCGAACCCAAAAATATAGTCTTTAGAATTTTTGTCTGTTTGTCTGTATGTATGTCCGGGATAAACTCAAAAAGTACTGCATAGATTTACTTCAAATTTGGCACGAGTATTATTAAGAAGTCGGGCATCAAATAAGCTTTATATTATCACGCTATCACCTACGGGGAACAATCAGTGAACAGGGGTCAAAAAGTATGTGCATATAACTAACTCCACGCCTACGAAGTCGCGGGCGACCGCTAGTAAACTATATGCGTACAAAATTACATCCAAATTCGTTCACCTGTTTTTGCGTCATTTAGTAAGAAACTTACAAAATTTCACATTTATAATATTAGTGGGACAAGTATGTTATTGTTAATGATAAAATATTTTTTAATTTAGCAGATCAACTGCATGTTTTTTTTGGCCTACAAATAAAAAATATTTTGTTCTATAGTTTTCTAGCTATCGAGGCGCACGCACTACTAGCTGAATTATGCTATTGAGACTTTTCCAAGCATCAAATATTCCGAATAAGAAACCAATGTACCAAATTTATTTTTGTTTTTTATTTATGCGGTCGTTACTTATATTGGTTGGTATTTAAATATTACTGGCGAAAATATTATATAATTATATTAACACGTATCATTATTATTTAAAAAATCAATGAGGTTTCTATTTATTATTGCAATTAAATGCGCATTAAATATATACCCATTTTTTTTTATAACTAGGTAATAAAATGGCTCTACACCACCTGATGTTAAGTGGTGGCAATATAGGTCAAAGTAGTGAGTAAATATTACGATATTTTTATTGATAGATACAGAGGTTATTATATTTATATTTTATGCAATTAACTACTTAATATTTCAATCAAATGAAAATTTTATTAGAAAAATCCATTCGGTACTGTTCCGGTGTAAAACCTAGACCGAGTGTCTTCCAGTAACATTTTCTTAATTTAAGTTAATTATTAATTATAGTTCATAATTATAAATAAATGGAAAGCTTAATTGAAAGTCCACATTTGGTAGACATCAAAAAGTATATAAATTTGCAAAGTGTCCGCTGTCCGCATCTCGCATTCTCTACTTCACACCTTCAAGCACGGTCCTCGTTAAAATTTCAAAAAAGGTCCAGAACAACCGTGTCGTTGCATTGTTTGATGTAGTTTGCCCGCAAAATGCAACATCTCTCTGAAAGATGTCACCTCACATTGTGTTCTTAGAACGTATGATGTAGTAAATCGTTTTAGCTCTCACGATCGCACCTTGGGCCAGAGTCTATGGCATTACCACTTGTTCGCCCACGCGATTACGATGCAATGGATGCACGTACACCTCCATCGTTCTTTGTCCATAGTGCCATGGTAATTCCAGCCTTATTTCTTCGGTAACAATAAACATAGTCGGCTGTGGGTGTACTTCGAAAAAAGGAGTACCACGCTGCGGTTTGTACGTCGCACAGCGAACCTTCGCACTCACTCCACGTTTTGATTGCGCTTATATTTTCGATAAACTGCATAAATAGCCATCGAAATAAAACAATTACAGCGTTTATGAGCCTTTAAACGAATGCTTTAGGATTCGAACTGGAATAAATATAAACGTTTCGGTTTGCGGAGTCGGATAGTAAAATTTCAATGAATCCAGTTGAATTACGTTTATTTCACTTTATTATTAAACAGTAGCATGATCATAATAGTGCAGAGAAATTCTTCCAATTTTTGTTTTTATTCCAATGGCTTACACGCCTGTTGGTGACTTCCATAGCCTACTTGCGCTTTTTACATTTACATAATAAGTGAAACTTCTTATCATATTTACATGGTATTATCGGTGGGGATTTCTGAAATAAGGGTGATTTGAACATTTGGACAACTACATAAATAGCTGTCGAAATAAAACAATTACAGCGTTTATGAGTCTTTAAACAAATGCTTTAGGATCAATCTATTCACTTTGTGGAGTCAAATTAAAAAATATATAAGTATATTTATATAGAAATACATATTAAACATCCACGATGATGACAAACAGTAGTAGAAACCTTATCAATTAAAATGAAATGAAAAACATGTATAATAAATAAATAAATATTTTCCAACACTCACACCAATTAGCCTAGCCCCAAAGTAATCGCTGTAAGGCTTGTGTTATGGGATACTGGTAACGGATAGAATAAATATGCAGTATACGAGTATTTATATAGAAATACATATAGAACATGCATGGACTGGAGTACAAATGCTCGTATTCATCACACAAACATCTGCCCCCACCGGGATTCGAACCCGGGACCTCTCGAGTCGGCGACACCATGAACCCCGGCGTACAAACCACTCGGTCACGGAGGTCGTTGAATATATATATATGTGTGTGTGTGTGTGTTACCTATTCTGCGCGATTATCTGTCAATTATTATTTTCTAGGAGCCAGTATGTCTTTAACGATTTGATCTTAGCGATGGTACTTGGGATATTCAACTGGCAGCAGCCCTCCAGGGATTGCAGGGTAAGCGTGCTTAGTTGCCCGATCTTCTTTCATTGTAACATAGCACCCGAGCCACCGGTGTCAGTCGCATAACCATGGTGGTAAAAGATTTTTGCTCTTAATATTAAAGGAGCCTTTGGTACAACAAATAGCCAAATAAATAAATAAATAAATAACGAAATAATCTCTTCTTCTTTTGTGTTGTGTATCTATTTGAATAAATTAACGCAGTCAATCATCTTATCCACAATATGAGTGCGAAATGTCATTGTCAAATGTATACTGATTTTTAATTCTCGTTACGTACTTTGTGGCGCTGCTTTTCAAGTTTCCATACAAATTTTGGCCGAATAAAGATTTATGATCAGGTCAATTAGTCAAATTGTATAAAGTTGTTTATTAACTTTATTGTGATTGTAGTGTATGCTTATAATTGGTCTGCATATAAGAAAGTTGTATAGTATTATTTTATATTTATATTCAATCATTAATGTATCAATATCTGTGGTTGTTAGCATGCCTAAATCTATATATATAAAACTCAAAGGTGACTGACTGACATAGTGATCTATCAACGCACAGCCCCAACCAATACAGGAAGATGCTTTTTTTTCTAACAGGTCGATGTTCATATTGGTTACTCATACACTTCTCCTTCTCAAAGGCAGGTGTAATGATTAATACTAAGTAACTATATATAGTTACAGCTTTTAGGTGTTACACCTAAAACAACAAATTCTTGATGATTAAGAATATCACGACTCTAAACATTTTCAAGTACATTTCGGAACTAAGTTATATTAAAGACGAACTTGCGCTACCAAGAATCACTAACTTGGCACTATAATACCAAGATCATTTTGTAAGTGAAAGAAACATCTTTATACGACTACGACCAGGCCAGGTTGTTCATGTTTTCACTCGACCTTGGATTGAAATACGACATTCGTATATTTGTGTAAAGACGCATAATGCATTGGAAAATAAGTACATCAAAACTACTTAAGTATAATTTACGTCGTACGTTCCTTAAGTATGCTCACATCTGTTCTAATGATACAGGTTTCTGGAAAAAAAATGTCCATAAGCAAGATCGTACAATATTACATTTATACCTACTTTAAAAATGTATTTGTTTGTGTTAAGTTTGTAGTTTATAAGAATTTTTCACAAATAATCAAAATTTTATTTTGAACCTAGCTTATTAATTAATAAATCACTTAAACCGGTTCAACGGAGCTCAAAATTATTAATAATAAACATGTTCGACATTTAATATTACTTACATTAATTATATTAACTTGACGCATTTACGGAATTTTGCATAAAATTAAGAATGAAATTTTTGTTAGAATATCGCTACGCAAACAGAAATCTTACTCCTACAGAATAACATAAACAATGAATTGAAATGCATATATTATGCAGCTTTAACAGTTAAAGATGTGAATAAGTCAGTTGCAGTGTTATCGAATGTTGACAAAACTAGTAGACTCTAAGATTATCATGCGACAGGTTGCAACTACAGCGGATTCGATAAAGCCTCCAGTCGGTTTTAACACGCCGGGCGGCGCGCGCGCACACAGCCTACGCCATTGCCAGCCGAGAATTCAGTTTACGTCTTCATAAAAGCGCACCAGTCAGCTGACATGGAATATTGCAAACACAAACGAAAACTCAATAATGCGAATTTGAATTTAAATTTGGAAAACGAATAGAATAATTCAAAATGTTTAAATTAATTTCGTCGATAACAATCACACTATCGCTCTGTTTACTATTATCAGATGCGAGTTTCGTGATAAAAGGTGCAGTAAAGAAACGAAATACTATTATAAAAGTAAACGAGAACTTCCCACCATCATGCTTCTATAACAAATCTATATTCAAAAACAATAATGCTTTAAAGCGCGTAGTGCTTTCGTCGGAATACATTTTCACTGGGAAAATTTCAGGCGTACAGAAGAGGCGTGAGAGTGGTAAAATTAAGAGTGTATTCAAAGTGTTGATTCGGAGAGTGTTGAAAGGGGACTTTGGTGATTTTGGTGATTTTTTAAATTTCGAAACGAGAACTAGTAATTCTACGAGTCGCGCTTTTTTGTACGCTGAGGGTGGAGCCTGGAGGAGGGGTTGCGATGGAAGTGGTGGATGGATAGCTTTGCTGTTCAGCAAGGGGGAATATTCATCATCTTTGAAGCTGTTGATTGACCCCATTCCTTCGAATCTCGATCGCGTCCGGCGAATTAAGAATATTATCAAAGGTATGATCTAATTCTATAAACATATAAGACATACCAGTGCCAGCATGTATTTCAAACTGACGGAAAATAACCATGTAACGATATCGCGTTGTATACTGTGAAAAAACTATATAGTAAATTCAAAAGAGTACATATTTTTCAAAAATTAATCAAATACATATCTAATGATTATTTACGTAACCTTAAAATATGAGTAATCCAGATAGGAAAATTAAAAAATATAGAAGTTATTTGTATTGACCCGCCCGGTAGTTCCGTAAGCGCAGTCCTAAGCCAGTTAACAACTACAATAAAGACGTCGTTTCATTATATCACAGCGTAGTATATCACAAAATACATTTAAACCGTTTCAACACGCATCACGACCATTCGTTATATTTTGTCAATAAATATAGTAAACTATCAGAGCTCATATGGGATAATCTGATTCCTGCGCACGGTTCAGAGCTCGCGTTTCTTGTTTTAAGCCCGCCATAAATCTTTATAACTTCATTGCTACGGTGTTAAAATGTTTAATGAATTTCAATCAAAATGTTGGGTTTTTATTGAGATTTAATAATTATAAAAAAGTTTTTCACTTTATCCTATGAATCAAAGGTCCGTAAGAAGCCGGTTCTAGCGATCAGGCTTCCCATGCCTACCTCCATACTAATATTATAAACGCGAAAGTGTGTCTGTCTGTCTTTCTGTCAGTTATGGTCTAGTATTCTATTCTATGGTCTATATAGTCTATTATTTTCGATTTGGAAGTCTGTTTTATTTTCTGTTTAAAAAAAATTAATTTCTTCCATTTTAGTGAAAATTGCATCGTCCAAATAAGCAAACTAAAGAATTAAGGAAATCGGTATACAGTTGACGGAGAAATCAGTGAACATACACAAATATATACACACACACACACACACATATATATATATATATATATACAGTCGAACACAGAACCTCCTCCTTTTTGAAATCGGTTCATAAATAACATAAATTTACAAAAAGGCAAATAATATCAGAGGGGACTCGAATCTGCTTATTTTATTCTTTGGAAAAAATATCGCAGTTAATATTATAATAATTAAATAGAATAAATTCGCATACCATTTCTTCGAATTATTCATCAAAACTAATGTAAATATCACGCATCATAGGCGATGAGGAGGTGACTAAACACCTCGAGCCTCTTCAATTACGCCGTGACGTGGCGTCACTAAGCGGGTTCTATCGCCTGTACCACGGCGAGTGTTCTGAGGAGTTATTCTCTCTTATTCCACCTTCCCCTTTCCTTCAGAGGACCACGCGCGCTGGCTTACGTTTCACCGTCTAACTGTGGCTACAATTCCAACGCGTACAAAGAAATTTGGTGACTCATTTCTTTGTCGTACTATCCGTAAATGGAATGCTCTGCCCGCTCACGTGTTCCCTCCCTCTTACAACCTGGGATCCTTTAAAAGAGGCGTGAAGAAGCAACTTGCAGGCCGGCAGGGTGAGGATGGCTGGTGTGGCAGTTAGAACTGCTGTATCAGCTATCTTCAGCAGCCGTCCGCTAACTTAACTTTGGTATTTTGAGAATCCCACAGGAACCTAAAACTTTTCTGGGATAAAATATCCTATGTCTTAATCCAGGTCATAAACTATATGCGTACCAAATTTCATCCAAATCCGTTCAGTAGTTTCTGCGTGATTGAGTAACAAACATACAAACTTTCACATTTATAATAATAGTAGGATAAATGAATCATTTTCAAAAATCTTAAATTTTATAAAATGCTACAGTGACTCCTTAAACTTAAGAAGAGCTCACAGACTTGAAGTAATATTTAAATTAAGAAATGTTTAAGTATGCAGCTGTTAGTGAAGTTAAGGTCATAGCACTTAGTGCTCTCAGCGAGTTGAGGACTTACCTCTTAGGGTTTGGGATAATTGACTACTCATTTACGCACAGGTCTACGCATCCGGTTGGCTTCCGTAGGAATCCTTGTTCGGGCATAAGCCTAAATATAATCCTAGAGTAAATTTCTAGTAAGATAAAATGAGTAATTTTAAATAATATATCTGTATATTCCGTTAAAATATCATGCCGTAACTTATAGTAGTGGAGCCCAAGGGGACTTTGTAATTTACTAGAGCGTGACAGAATAACAAAAAAGGGGGGGCAACCTTGCATCATGTGAAGGACTCCCACCGTTGTTGAGCCCTTTATGTATGACCGAAAACTAGGGCAGCAAAATTAAATTTCAACTTTCGGTCATGACTTTTGGTCGGCGTTTGAACGTGACCAAAAGTCATCCGGGTAGGAAAAAAAAATATTTGACTGCTTCAGAAATTGAGAAGATATGTTACATGAACCCTCCTTCATCATCATTATTAGCCGATGGTCGTCCACTGCTGGACATGAGCCTCCTCAAGGGCTTTTCATGCATAACAGTTTTGCGCTTTCTGCTTCCAGTGGGTCCCCTCGACTCACTTGATGTCATTAGTCCACCTTATGAGGGGTATACAGACACTGCGCTTTCCGCTTTTAAAATTTGACTATTATAATGGTTTTTGAGAGTGGTCTAGAGGCTCCAGAGGGAGAGGAGAGTCCCCGAGGGGGGAAATGCCATCCGCCTGGAATACTTCTAGAGACACTCGCTAATTCTCGACTTGAGGTCCCCTAAGGATCTCGCCGTCCCCAAACCCGATGACGCTGTAAAGGTCATCTGCGCCACTCAAAATAAAGGTTTTTGAGGATGAATAAATAAGCTCTATTTTAGGACCAAATCTCAATTTATTACGTTATGGTTACATCGGGCCTACGCTTTTTCATCTCCTTTAAGATTTCATAAATTGTAAAATATATCTTACAATTTAGAGATAAATAACATAAATTTTCTTTATACATATAGTTAAATTGTAATATAATTTAAGTTTCCATTGTGAGGCTGATGAGTCATACAATTTTAATTGACACACGTAAAGGAGAGTGCCAGATTTTCATAGAAAGTTAGGCCATAATTACGCTTTAATTAAGTTTGTACCAAACAATAGAGAAATAGCTATAAATTAAGCAGGGAAAATATCGTCACATTATGCTATAGAAGTTTATAGAAATCGTATGATAAAGTAGTAAATTAGGGTTATAATTAACCACAATATTTGACAGTTGATTGCTAGCTTTCATAAAATGGTACATTCATTGCATACGTGAAGGCAAAGGGAACAAAAAGTCTATACAGCCTAACTGTTTAAATGTTAACACCACAGATTACTTTATACTAGTTAGATTGACACCATGAACGAAGCATCGAAACCCTTTACAGATCACGAATATTCAATTTCCGATTCAACAAAAAGTAGGAAAGACTTGGCGAACTGCACTCATCTTTGAGTTAAATTGTTTACTTTTATACCGGCACTTTACTTGGCTATCAAATTAAATATGTGAAGTTAGTATAGGAATCACCTTTTCTAACTACACATATTTAATTTCTTTTTTTAAGAGAGTATGACTACCCATAACCATGGGTAGTCATACTCTCTTAAAAGTCCCTTCGGTGCACCTCCACCTTCGGTGGTCTCGTGTGAGGCGGGTCGTCACGTTCGCTAAAATATTTTTTCTTTTATTTTCCTATGTTGTATGTAATATTAAAAAAGAAAGACCTTAAAACATGATTTTATTAAGCAGGAAGTAATTAAAGCATTCATTAATATAATTTATTTAATTAAATTATGCTTTTACGTAAAAATTAACAACACGAAGTTTTAATTCAAAACACTTTTTGAGGCCCATTTCATTATTGCGCAATATAAGCGAAATGTGTCATTCTCCTTTTAATAAATGTATTTTGACTGTTAATAATACTAAAAATTCAAAAACAAACTCTCCACCGACTGTCGCAGTTGGAAACGTAATAGCTTTTAATTTGTACTAAATGTTCCATATGAAATCTAAACAAGGATTCCTTTATTTAAGCGGAGTATTTCAATTTCTCCTAGGGATGCCTCATTAACTAGATCCCTGAAACTACCTTGCAATGATCACAAAACAGACGTTTTGTTGACATCTTTTGTGGAGATCACTAACCTTTACCCTTAAAATAGCTAACATGTACTTTCTAGTCTGTTTTTTCTGTTAAAGGGGTGGCTAAAAATATATTATTAAAAAAAAAAACAAAATGCAAAATAAATTTTCCAGAATTCTTATTGTTGACCTGTATTTAAAAGTTAAATAGTAACGCGACTAAAATAAATATTTTTAAGCAAGAAATTAACAGTTGGTTGGGGATTTCATTATTTTTGTTTGCTTCCATTTCAGAATAATAAGTTTCCTGTTCCTCGTCTTGTTCAGCTAGGTACCTATTGGTAAATTGTATCTTGACGAGTCAATTTACCAATAGGTAGCTGATGATTTAAATACCCAAGAACAATGTATCTTAAGACCAATCTTACACTTTAGTCACATAGACTTATTCCACCTCGACGTCGTCAAAGTCGCCGAATATCTTGTTGCCGTAAAACCACCAGTGCCCATTCTCACCCAGAATGTAGTAGTCGTGAAATAGGAATGAAAATATTATGGACAGATCGACAGCGGCGAAGTCTACTTGGACCTTATTTTCAACCCCAAAGAATACTTTTTGCTGTTACAAGAAGAAATGTAACATGTTATACGACAGCGACTTTGATCGTGAAACCAGTTCGATTCCCGCAAGGGACAAATTTGTAATGTTTCACGTGACCGTCATTATATAAAGTTCACCCTATTTCATGTGAATGTTGCCATAAATTTCACTCCTACTTTTAGCTTGAGTTACCATAACTAGAAATCAAATAGCTGGATGGATATGCCAGCTTAGCCAGGCATAAAGGCTGGAAAAATATACATTATAAGTAACTTTTGCATTTATTGGGCATTAAAATGAATTTCATTGGTCAATGTAAAAATACTCAGAAAAACTGGACAAGCCGGATACCGACTAATTTGCCTGGACAAGCATCCATAAAATCCGACCTACATCCGGGAAGGCCCAATCCCAAGTAATCCACAGTTAATACAAATGATGTTTTGTTGTGGCTATACTAATACGTCCGTCGCCTCACACTCCGTTTCCCGCATAAGGCAGCGCACGCCCTTAGCATTGGTCTTGATCTTTGGATTATGTGCCTGGAAACACATAGATATTCAGATACTGACAAGACCCATTGCCCTTAATAGTTTCCGAAACTCAACAATAACCTATTTTTGTATATTAAGAGCCTTTTAATATCTACACGGGAAAATTAATAACAGGAACATTTTCAGGACGGTTTTCTTTCTTCAATACGTAGCAATAAAAACGTGTAACCAAGTTGAAATATTGACTGTCGTAGATTGTTATTTGATATTACAGCAACCACAGGTATTCAATGGGTATTTTAATAATGCTTGGTAGGTACTATCTTTAAAACAACTCTTAATATCAGAAAAGTCTAAAATGATTTTCCAAAAAAAGAACTTAAATCCATAACATTATATTCGTTAGGTATTTCTGAATAAGGTGCCATCTAATGGGATAATAGCTAACTTATGCTTCTTTGTGACGTTTTAGGCGCCGTAATAGAAGCCGAGACCAAATAAGAAGGTGTGAAAATAAGTCTTTTATCCAAATATTTGCTTTTGACAAATCCATTATTCCACTCTGGTGATTGTAGATACACATGAATGACGTGGGGGCGGGCTTACCGATTATTATCAGGTGTGAATTGTAGATGGGGTGTAGTAAAAACTTTGGAGGTGGACACCAATACACTCTTATGCTGGCTCTACACTAGTGCCGTGAAATTGTGACGTGAATTCGCGCTGCGAAGTCACGGCGGTAATGGTGATTCTTTACATTCACGGGTTACACATTCGCAAATGAATCCTACTGCGAAATGGACAAGGAAGTTGCAGTTTATGTACCCTTTGTGTGGGTACAAATACCGTCACCGATCGGGGAACAAGGACGAAGGCGCGTGAAGCCATTTCAGCAAAACCATTCACGTTCGCGCTTGATAGCGGAGCTTCACGCAGTGTGGAGCCGGAATGAAACTAATACTAATACATTATAGTAATATAAGTTATTTACGGGATTGTTACCATGTACCTTGTTTTTAGCGAGTTTCCGATATTTCGGCACTGTTGCAAGCGCCATGATCACGGAGTAACTGAAGTAATTGCGGGTAGGCTGTTATTGGCAGACATATCGGTCTACCCTCCGACGAAGTCTTTTATTGCGACCCGTACCACTGTTCACATTCTCACTATTCACTCGAAACTGTTCTCGACACACAACACTTACAGTATCGGATCGCGACACGACACTTTTTTGATTATTTCCGGTTTTACACATACGAACCACAGGATTCCAGACACTCGACAATTTAAACCCGTCCTCACGATTGAAATTTTTATGTTTTGTTATTTCAATCGCTTCCCTGACCAATCTTGGTATGTAGTGGCGTTCTGTCGAGATAATCTGTGGGTTATGAAACTCAATCCAGTGGTTAGAACCAGAATTAATCAAATGTTCCGCGATGGCTGATTTCTGCGTATCGTTGTTCTTGATTGCTTTTATGTGTTCCCTCATTCGGCATGATACTGTTCGCTTTGTTTGGCCAATGTACGAACTGCCACAGCTGCAATCGATCTTATAGACACCAGGTTTCTCCAAGGGGAAGTTGTCTTTAGGAGACCGTAGGTATTGTGAAACCTTTCGCACAGGAGTGAAGACAGTGTTTAGTGAGTACTTATTCAGTATGTTTGAGATCTTGTCAGTCACTCCTTTGACGTATGGTAAATAAACAGGTTGTCTGTCTACTCTGTGTCTCTGGTGTCTTAGTTTGTGTCTTGGTGGAAAATGTCCCTGGTATCCATTACTCTGTAAGACTCGTCGTACATGCTCCAACTCTTCTTGAAGATGTTCCTCATCACACAGGTCATATGCACGGTTCGTCAGTGAAGTCATTACAGAGTTAAGATGTTTAGGGTGGTGATGCGAGGAGGCGTTGAGATAGCGGTCAGTGTGTGTTGATTTGCGGTAAATGGAATGACCAAGCGAACCGTCATTCCTCACCCGAATCTTCACGTCCAGAAAGGCCAGACTTCTGTCTTCTTCGATCTCATAGGTAAAGTTGATTTTAGAATGGATACCATTTAAATTTGCCAAGTGAGACTCGACATCATGTTTGTTACCTCTTAATATACAGAATACGTCATCGACATACCTCTTCCATAGTTTTATTTCTGTGGGTGCGGTGATAAAGGATTTTTCTTCAAAATGCTCCATCCATATATTGGCAACCACTGGAGCCACGGGACTGCCCATTGCGACCCCATCTATTTGGAGGTAGTACTGACCCTGATATATGAAGAAATTCGTCGACAAACAATGATGCAACAGCTTGGCATATTCCTTCGGGATGTCATTTTCTTGCAACTTCACCTTCACCACTTCCAGACAATCCAACACAGGTACATTTGTGAACAGCGATTCTACGTCAAAACTGACCATCAACTGATTTTCATCTACCTTGTTTTGGTGCAAGATTTCTATGAAATGGCGGGAATCCTTCACAAACGACGACGTTCGTCCCACTATCGGCTGCAATACTTTTGCCACGTGCTTGGCCAGTTCATATGTAGGTGAGTCTATCTGACTCACGATCGGACGTAGGGGCACATTTGGCTTATGGATTTTCGGCAGACCATATAGTTTTGGAGGCTGGATGTTCCTAGGACGTAATAAATATTTGACAATGTCATCGTCTAAAGCGTGGGCGCATTCTTTTATGAGTGAGCGAGTGTTACGATCTGTCCTTGCCGTTGGGTTGTAATTCACCTTCTTGTATATGTGTTCGTCAGTGAGTAGACTCTGGATTTTGTTTTCATACTCACTGGTATTCATTATGACTGTCGCATTCCCTTTATCAGCTTTTAGTACTAGTATATTCTTGTTCTTATGAAGATCTCTCAAGGCCACTGATTCGGAAGAAGTAATGTTCGGTCTTGGTGGCCTCGCATGACGTAACACCACAGCGACATCTTGCCTGAGCGTATCCGCATCTACTGCTGGTATTTTATTACGTATGACACACTCTTCAACTGACCCAATCACTTCCTCATAGGGAATACGTCTAGGTGTAACGGCGAAATTCATCCCTCTTTCAAGAACAGACTGTGCAGCGTCGGACAACTCAATACTTGACATATTGATTACCGTTCGAGTTGGTAGTGAGTTCTCGTGGTAGGGGGCATCCGGCTTTTGTCTTTGTAACAACAACTCGAACTTACGATCTTGTTTTTTAGCGCTTAGTTCCCTGGTACGTTGAGCTTGTAAGTATGTAACACGATCGCAAATATCAAAGTCACTTGTCGAAAGAGTTTCACTGCACTTCAGATGGATTTCGTATAATTCACACTGACTTTTGTCCAAGTGGTACCTACAGTTACGAATCGATTTTCGCAATAGTTTTACACTCGCGTTTCGCAGAATACTCGCGGAACCATGAATGTCTGGTCGTGGTTTTATCCTAACGCATATAGGGATAATGTCCGAATCACGACACTTCACCAGGAAAGACAGTGATTCCTTCAAACACTCACACTTTTTCCGCGCGCGTTCTAGGTGTTTTATTAATTGAGACGTATCCGGCCCGTACCGGTTAACAATATATTGTTTTAAACTTTCATGGTCACTAACATTATAGTAATATAAGTTATTTACGGGATTGTTACCATGTACCTTGTTTTTAGCGAGTTTCCGATATTTCGGCACTGTTGCAAGCGCCATGATCACGGAGTAACTGAAGTAATTGCGGGTAGGCTGTTATTGGCAGACATATCGGTCTACCCTCCGACGAAGTCTTTTATTGCGACCCGTACCACTGTTCACATTCTCACTATTCACTCGAAACTGTTCTCGACACACAACACTTACAGTATCGGATCGCGACACGACACTTTTTTGATTATTTCCGGTTTTACACATACGAACCACAGGATTCCAGACACTCGACAATTTAAACCCGTCCTCACGATTGAAATTTTTATGTTTTGTTATTTCAATCGCTTCCCTGACCAATCTTGGTATGTAGTGGCGTTCTGTCGAGATAATCTGTGGGTTATGAAACTCAATCCAGTGGTTAGAACCAGAATTAATCAAATGTTCCGCGATGGCTGATTTCTGCGTATCGTTGTTCTTGATTGCTTTTATGTGTTCCCTCATTCGGCATGATACTGTTCGCTTTGTTTGGCCAATGTACGAACTGCCACAGCTGCAATCGATCTTATAGACACCAGGTTTCTCCAAGGGGAAGTTGTCTTTAGGAGACCGTAGGTATTGTGAAACCTTTCGCACAGGAGTGAAGACAGTGTTTAGTGAGTACTTATTCAGTATGTTTGAGATCTTGTCAGTCACTCCTTTGACGTATGGTAAATAAACAGGTTGTCTGTCTACTCTGTGTCTCTGGTGTCTTAGTTTGTGTCTTGGTGGAAAATGTCCCTGGTATCCATTACTCTGTAAGACTCGTCGTACATGCTCCAACTCTTCTTGAAGATGTTCCTCATCACACAGGTCATATGCACGGTTCGTCAGTGAAGTCATTACAGAGTTAAGATGTTTAGGGTGGTGATGCGAGGAGGCGTTGAGATAGCGGTCAGTGTGTGTTGATTTGCGGTAAATGGAATGACCAAGCGAACCGTCATTCCTCACCCGAATCTTCACGTCCAGAAAGGCCAGACTTCTGTCTTCTTCGATCTCATAGGTAAAGTTGATTTTAGAATGGATACCATTTAAATTTGCCAAGTGAGACTCGACATCATGTTTGTTACCTCTTAATATACAGAATACGTCATCGACATACCTCTTCCATAGTTTTATTTCTGTGGGTGCGGTGATAAAGGATTTTTCTTCAAAATGCTCCATCCATATATTGGCAACCACTGGAGCCACGGGACTGCCCATTGCGACCCCATCTATTTGGAGGTAGTACTGACCCTGATATATGAAGAAATTCGTCGACAAACAATGATGCAACAGCTTGGCATATTCCTTCGGGATGTCATTTTCTTGCAACTTCACCTTCACCACTTCCAGACAATCCAACACAGGTACATTTGTGAACAGCGATTCTACGTCAAAACTGACCATCAACTGATTTTCATCTACCTTGTTTTGGTGCAAGATTTCTATGAAATGGCGGGAATCCTTCACAAACGACGACGTTCGTCCCACTATCGGCTGCAATACTTTTGCCACGTGCTTGGCCAGTTCATATGTAGGTGAGTCTATCTGACTCACGATCGGACGTAGGGGCACATTTGGCTTATGGATTTTCGGCAGACCATATAGTTTTGGAGGCTGGATGTTCCTAGGACGTAATAAATATTTGACAATGTCATCGTCTAAAGCGTGGGCGCATTCTTTTATGAGTGAGCGAGTGTTACGATCTGTCCTTGCCGTTGGGTTGTAATTCACCTTCTTGTATATGTGTTCGTCAGTGAGTAGACTCTGGATTTTGTTTTCATACTCACTGGTATTCATTATGACTGTCGCATTCCCTTTATCAGCTTTTAGTACTAGTATATTCTTGTTCTTATGAAGATCTCTCAAGGCCACTGATTCGGAAGAAGTAATGTTCGGTCTTGGTGGCCTCGCATGACGTAACACCACAGCGACATCTTGCCTGAGCGTATCCGCATCTACTGCTGGTATTTTATTACGTATGACACACTCTTCAACTGACCCAATCACTTCCTCATAGGGAATACGTCTAGGTGTAACGGCGAAATTCATCCCTCTTTCAAGAACAGACTGTGCAGCGTCGGACAACTCAATACTTGACA
Source organism: Chilo suppressalis (assembly GCA_902850365.2). Taxonomy (NCBI): domain Eukaryota; kingdom Metazoa; phylum Arthropoda; class Insecta; order Lepidoptera; family Crambidae; genus Chilo; species Chilo suppressalis. Next base: position 14,119,498 of record OU963897.1, on the reverse strand, counting down.
TATTGATTACCGTTCGAGTTGGTAGTGAGTTCTCGTGGTAGGGGGCATCCGGCTTTTGTCTTTGTAACAACAACTCGAACTTACGATCTTGTTTTTTAGCGCTTAGTTCCCTGGTACGTTGAGCTTGTAAGTATGTAACACGATCGCAAATATCAAAGTCACTTGTCGAAAGAGTTTCACTGCACTTCAGATGGATTTCGTATAATTCACACTGACTTTTGTCCAAGTGGTACCTACAGTTACGAATCGATTTTCGCAATAGTTTTACACTCGCGTTTCGCAGAATACTCGCGGAACCATGAATGTCTGGTCGTGGTTTTATCCTAACGCATATAGGGATAATGTCCGAATCACGACACTTCACCAGGAAAGACAGTGATTCCTTCAAACACTCACACTTTTTCCGCGCGCGTTCTAGGTGTTTTATTAATTGAGACGTATCCGGCCCGTACCGGTTAACAATATATTGTTTTAAACTTTCATGGTCACTAACATTATAGTAATATAAGTTATTTACGGGATTGTTACCATGTACCTTGTTTTTAGCGAGTTTCCGATATTTCGGCACTGTTGCAAGCGCCATGATCACGGAGTAACTGAAGTAATTGCGGGTAGGCTGTTATTGGCAGACATATCGGTCTACCCTCCGACGAAGTCTTTTATTGCGACCCGTACCACTGTTCACATTCTCACTATTCACTCGAAACTAATAATCCCGTAAATAACTTATATTACTATAATGTTAGTGACCATGAAAGTTTAAAACAATATAATACTAATACAGTTCTGTGGGAGACGTGAAGAAATGTACCTACATTTAGAGGTGTGAAGAAATAATCTTGGGGTTGGATTTCAACTGTTTGGAATTTTATGACTTCTATTTATACACTTACTTTAAAATGACCATTGCAGTTATTTTGGGATTTAGCCTTTGATAAGATTATTTTACTTTATTTTCTATTGTATTAAAAATATTTATTTTTTGCGTCATAACAATGGAGTCTGATTGTGATTATTGGTATCTACAAGTATATATCGCAATTATTAAATTTTGACAATTAATTACTGGAGTACCTAACTTAAATTTCTTCAATATTTATTAATCTATACCAATATTATAAAGAGGAAAGCTTTGATTGTTTGTTTGTATTAAATAGGCTTCAAAATTACTGGACTGATTTAAAAAAGTCTTTCACGTATTTAATCCTACATTATCCCTGATGATCATAGGCTGTAGAGTATTTTCAAAAAAGTTAGGGTTCCGTATGAAAGCGTCGATAACGTAACGCAGGGTGTGAAAAAAATACCGAAAAATAACCTACCTATATCGCTTACGCTGCGGAAGTCATTGACAGTAGAGCAAAGTGATGTACTAAAGTTTTATAGAGAACATCAATATCTACAAAAACGTCAGCGATACCATATGTCTAACTATTACAGTTATGTCACAACTAAAGGTCCCCTGCGGTTTCCCCCGCGGTAATTTAAGGAAAAAGGTTATAGTGAGTCAAACTTAAAAGATGGGCATATGCTGTCGCGAACTTTTTTATAGAACTTTTAGAGGTAAACACTTCCGCGATACATGATTTTTGTGTAATTTGAATCATTTACGCAGCGCACGCAACGGAAGCTAACGAATGGGATATTTTTACCCTTTTATGCAACATTTTACATCAATGATCACCTCCTACTGGTCGCAGCGTGATATTATAAAGCGTTAAGTTTTACTCAATATAATTAATATTTATCACAAAAAGAATTTTTGAAATCGCACAATTAATTCCCGAGATTTGCGCGTTCAACCAAAAATAATAGTACATTCGGCATAACGGGTCCTAAAGTACGCAACTTTTTTTTACTATCACTTAAATAAATTTTAATAGAAGGTTTATAATTATATTAAAAAATCATTGTGTATAATACAAGCCTGAGAACAAAAACTATCTACCTACACTACAGCTCTACACCGAAGCGAAGTAAAGGCGAGTCACTAGTTTTAAAATAAATTAAGTGAATCTGCTGAATTTTCAAAGTTAAGCAGAAACAATAACTTGGTATTTCAGCTTTTTCTTCTTTGATTTTTTAACCCAATGAGACACGAGCAGTAACTAGCGATCCTTATGGTCTATAGAAGGTGGCAACTCTAGTGGATTTAAATTTCTTAAAGAGTAGCAGCAAACGATTCCAAAATGCTACGAGAGCCAAAGTACAAGAACATGTTTGACGTAATAATTTGTCGTCACCCATTCCACCCCTGCGAATGTTGCTTAACCTTAATTGCCATCGTAAACTTAATGAATCTAAAAATAAGAATTCTAAAATAAGATGCGCGCATTGTTAGGTTATGCTACACAAAATTACATTACGCAACAATTCAAAGATGATAAATTTCTTTAGCGTAATTTACGTCATTCACTTACTCATATTATGTTTAAATTATGAACACGAAGTTCCACTCCTTGGTTCGAAATGTATTCGTAGAAGCGGTCGTGTGGGCGGGTCGCACCGTGAGAAAACAAACCCGAAAATTGTACAGCTGTGCTTTTATACTGTCACGGGAAACACGGGCACATTTCTTTTATTCGAATAAAATGAGATGTATTTTTTGTTTGGCCAATTATACTGCACAAATGACGGCGTCGCCTCCACCACCCTAATTAGAGGTAAACGTGTTAAAGTGAGACGCGTTTGACGTCCCGGCGATACGGGGCTATAAAAAAGTTTTTATCCCTTTTTATTCAACATTTATTAACAACGCAAAGTACAATAAGAAAACGTCCCGCGAGTATCTCGAAAATGAAAAGGATACGTTCCACATTAAAGAATTTATTGCCTACACAACGATATCAAACAACAAATCAGAGGGAAGTACGACAAGATAACATTGATTCGATAATGATAAAACATTTAGAAGATAAATGTAATGGAGACAAGGCCGGCGGCAGATAAGTACAAACATCGTCCGGGGCGAGGGTCCTCCGGGATGCCTGGACATGCATGTTCCGCCGGACCACCGTCGGAGAATCCTCTCCTTCGCCGCCGCGCGACAAATTTATTGACACTCTTTCAATTAAACCCATTGTTGCCGCGAACATAGACAGCGGCCACAACAGAACAAAACACGATAACTCGCCGCATGAATTCGTAATGCGCCCCGGCATCGACCGCCGTAAAAGGAGATTTATTAAAACTATTTGGAAACTGATTCGATCGGTCGGTCGGTACGGAACGATTTGACATTTAGATAAAGACCGAAATTTATTTTTTCCCCGGTCGCGATGCTGCGGCGGAGTGACAATGGAATAAAAAGGTTATAAAACGCCGGTTGCGCGTCGCCTTTCGTCCCACGGGTGTTGTAGTGTTGTCGGACGTTCGTGCCCGCCGTCGGACTGGCAGGCAGATAAACGCAGTGTTATTATGGGGCGGTGCTGCAAGCACGTGTAAATCTATGAGAACCGGGGACGGTAGATAAGGCGCGCGTGGGCGCGCTGCGACCGGAGATCGGCGCCGCGAGCGCCTTAGGCGGCGCCATCGCCTAGCAAACTTTACACACTTTTTAGTAAATAAACCTTCCATGCTAATTAGATTCCAGGTATGGAATGCCGGATAGCTTTTGCGGATTTCATTTTTATTTCAACGGCATTTATCATAATTTTATATTACAATATAATGACTGTCAACTCTCCCCGGAAGGAACCCCGATGTAATTTTAAAGGACTTATTTAACGAAACCCCACACAATAGGGTAGGCGAGAAAAAAGAAACCCTTCAGAAGTCATATGAAGGGGAGCCACCCTAACAAAAAATATTTTTCAAAATTTTATACTTCCATTTTGTCGGCGTGATTGATATACATGTCTCCACAAAATTACAAAATCGAAGCAAAACCGGGGACGGGCAGACAGACGGACATGACAAAACTATAAGGGTTCCTTGTCAGGACTACGGAACCCTGGGCGGTACGGTGGGCACTAGACCGCGTACTCAGCCCCCACGCATGGCCATCCCGCGTACGTCTCGGGAGACCCCTGCTGTGGAGCCCCGGCTAGGCCGGGAGGCTGCTGGGTGCGGAGACGTGGAAGAATCCCTAAACAGGGATCTCGTGGTATCACCCCCCCCCCCACGGTACCCTCTAAGCAGCTTAGAGGGTAATCGCAGGGTTTTTAGCAGATATTATGCCGTAAAGCGCCTATAAGAGTTACGGGGTCCTCAGTGGGCAGCCACTGCGGGGGCTCGTAAGACTTGCGGGAGCCAGGTGTGAGGTCCGTTCGGCGGTGTGCCTCTTAAAGGCGCTGTCGTCTGTAAACAGAGATTTAGCCTGCGTCACCAAAAAAAGGACTACGGAACCCCAAAAATGGCGGAATAATATACGACTCTATAAATAAAACAGTTTAAGTGCTAATAGTGAAATGTATTTCATTTTTGGTCAATAAAGGTAACTACTATCAAGAGCCACTGATGTAACTTATTTTCAAAACGAAACAGTAACGATTTATTTAAAACAGCTCAACTAAAAACACGCCAATTATCATTTAAAATAAATAAATAAAATATGATAGTGTCAGATAACGCCTACATTGGCGTCGATTCTGGTATGATTCTCTAAACTAAATCCTTAATTTAACATCAGCCTCTCCTTTTTATTCTGTATAGAGAATGACATGGATACACTGATTTTTAATTTAATTTTAGATTTAGGTAATCATGCCAGTATCGACACCATTGGTATATCCAAATCTATTTATAATCCATTGTCGTCCTTCTTTAGATCATCTCTATCTTATAAGGTAGAGCAATAAAATAAATTATTCAAGAGCGAATACATTGTGATATATCTTATAGTTAGCTACTATTGTTTAGGTTTCTGTTGAGGTAGATCAGGTTGACGCTTATAGGTAATCCTCTTAGTGGACGTGACACAAGAATGGACGAATATGCTGACGCATTGTTTATAAAGACAAAATCTCCACGCGTAGACCGTACTTTAACACCAAAGTAAACTCAACTCTCATACAAGTCCTATATGTGTGTGTAAATAACCTTTCTTTTAAGGCTGCGCGTAAAAGAAATACCTACATACTTTTAAACGTGCCATCATCCTAAAATGCTTTTAGTCAAATAGCACATTGTAGATGCATAAAAGCAAGCATGAATTTCAATTTAACGATGGACGCGTTCTACCTTGGTCTTCGGAGCGTACTTACAGTCCAAAGAATACGAATAAAATTACGATTTATTGACGATCGCGTTTATATGGCCGCTAACCGGCGAAATTCAAAAACATCATTATGCTCTCGTACAGCACCGAAGGTTTTCCTAATTTACATATGCCCATTGTATCCCATTGCGTTACCATAAAATTTAACAGCAGCCGAGTTCACATGTCCTGTGAGCGCCCAAGATGCTACTTTATAGCGGTCCTCAAGACCAAGTTAAGGTTATGGCTATAATTCAGTTTTATGAAACCCCTTTCAGGTAACAAAGTGTATGTTTGGTGAGTTCTCACGTTACTCAATTCGAATGTCAATGGTAGAGGCTGTTTGGGACGTTCGTAATGTGTACGTAACATAACAATTCTTTTGTCTATTGTATTCGGGAAATTATAGTATCTCTAAAGAAAAGTTTACTAGAAAAAAAATCCACGCGGACCAGGCAGCGGACGGGACTCGAACCCGCATCCTTCGCTATACGGGCGAATGCACTGACCATTATGCTACCACGGCCCTATTAGCCGCGTCGAAATTTTCCTAGCCTTAAGCTGCAAGGCAGCGCCAACTCTTCGCATTGTAGGTAACCCACAATAACAAATGAAAACTTTCTCAAGTATTACACATTTGAAAGATGAAAATAGTTATGATTTTATTTATTTTTTAAGCATTTAACTGCTAGATGTTTAAATCTAAAGAAAAGTTTACTAGAAAAACGGGACTCGAACCCGCATCCCGTCCGCTGACTGGTCCGCGTGGATTATTTTCTAGTAAACTTTTCTTTAGATTTAAACATCTAGCAGTTAAATGCTTAAAAAAATCATAACTATAATTGCTATTTCTTCTTTCAAATGTTTAATACTTGAAAAAGTATTCATTTGACATTGTGGGTTACCTACAATGCGAAGAGATGGCGCTGCCTTGCAGCTTAAGGCTAGGAAAATTTCGACGCGGCTAATAGGGCCGTGGTAGCATAATGGTCAGTGCATTCGCCCGTATAGCGAAGGATGCGGGTTCGAGTCCCGTCCGCTGCCCGGACCGCGTGGATTTTTTTCTAGTAAACTTTTCTTTAGATTTAAACATCTAGCAGTTAAATGCTTAAAAAATAAATAAAATCATAAATTATAGTATCATTAATATTTACGGAATAACTGATTGCGTCATTTGTAGTCCAATGACAAATGAAGTCCAACTTGAATTTTATTAGAAGTTTCAATGCTACTTACATATTATTATCATTTTATATTAATAGGTAATTTAAAAGATAGCGGTTCTCGTAAGAGAGGGCGGGCACAGTTGATTTTCACTCAAATGAGATTCCAACCTAGCGAAGTAAGCTTTCACCAGATTGCAGCCAAATAATATGATGTATATTTTGGTATTCCTGCAGTGAATCGATTTCCATTCCAGAACTCCACGGGGTAGGGGATGGGGTCCGGGGTTTATAAGATTCAGCCTTCATCAGGTGAACTACAAGCATGTTTGGTACCTTTTAATCAAATCAAATAAAAATACACAACTGTGTCAACTAACGTGCACTGTCACTGTATAAAGTTTTCGAATTGTGCTGGCAAAACAACGTCTTCCATATTTTATAATAGATGTACCTATGCTCCACGCAGATCGTGATACAAAATGACTTGCATAAAAAAAGTTATCGCGGTTGTAAGCGAAGTGTCAGGTGGACCACGGGTAAAATTAATTTCCCGTGGTACAACCAGGTGAACTACGGAGGAAAAAAAATACCTGTGGTCCACCTGGTGAACCACGAGAAAAAAAAAATCCCCGTGGTCCACCTGGGTGGACTACGAGGTGGACCACGGGAAACAAAGGAAAAAAATGATATATCTGAATGTGGCCATTAGTCCCAAAATCATTTCTCAATTAAGTTATAGTCTAAATACGGCAATATAACGGATCGCTATTTTAGTATTTTCATACAGGATTGCTACTACTGGATCCAACTGTTTTAAACCACATTCGTGTTGAAATTCGTTTTATTTTATTAGTCTTTTACGAGATGTTATATCGCAATTTGATCAAATTCTTAACAAAGGTACTTCAATAACGTAACTTTACGACGCACTTTGCGGTTGTAACGTGTGTCAGAACAGAAATATCACCGAAGCAATCCATGAAAAACATTCTTGGTGATGAAATTAAATTATTACTGCTTTCAACGTCCTGATTGGGTTGAAAAGGACCTAAAAATTAAAATGGAGGGGTTGAAATAGATAATTAAAGGTTTTTATGAGCAATAAACAAATATGCGTTAATTTATTTTATTGAATGTTTTGATCAAAATTATTTTTCAAATCACTTATCAATAGCATCACTACATCAAAAAGTAATATGAATGACAAGTTATCACAACTCTTCATTTGGACTTTATGCGAGTACTTTTAAACAAATTTTATCCAAAGATTAATAAATCTGCTCTTAGTCTATCACGTTATATCTTCTTAAATTAAGACATTCGATACATATGCGACTTTCTAATTTAAATCGCAAACTGCTCAAAACGATTTGAAAATTTCAAATATTTCTTCATAGCATTCCACAAAGACAATTACGCAATACCCTTGGCTGTACATCGCAGTTCATTATTTCCTACAAATTAATAAATATTGTATTTATCGTAAGGGGCCGAACGAGAAGATTGAAGGGAAAATAAGCGGCTTACATTTTTTCATTGAGCATCGGGATTGCTTGCGAAAAATTGCGTACTATAATTGAGGCGAGGCTGATTTATTAAATTCCTAAAACATTGGCGTATGTCAGGAACTTCGACAACAATGACGTGGAAATTTAATGGGATACATTTTTTGGGGTTGGTTGAGAGTCATGTGAACTCATATGGTCGATGTTAATGAGATGATGCCCTGATGTAAGGTTCCTTATAAGCGTTTTTACTTTGGAGCAAGCCGGCGGAAGTGGGGTTTGGTGGTCGTAAACCGGTGTTAGTGCGCAGGGTGCTCACGCCATAAAGTGGTCCACATTCTAGTCCGCTTAAGGAAACTCCCCGGTCGAATTGAAATGGAACTATATGACTTGCAATTTTATTTGCCCGTAACTACTTTCATCTGGATATCAATATGGTGAACAGGCTTTCTATTGTAAAAATGACACTGCATTGTTTTACACAAATAATTCGCTTCTGCCTATGAAATTTTATGATTTAATATTCAACAAGTAAATGCAGGTATATGCGTTGTTTAAGTAGAAATTACTTTAGACATGATGATACTTTGAAAGTTACTAAAATATTTTTTTTCTCAATACAAAAAAAAAACTCTTGTACTGTTTCATAATGATTTCATTTAAATTGTAAAGACAAGTATATACGTCTCGGCACGCATCTTTAAATTTTAAACTTTGGTGAGAAAGGCGACACGGGTGATTTAGTAGTAGCTCGAGATCGACTCCCGCGCAGGTAATATTCGGCTTACATTCCAACTCTTTGTTCGACCGACGAATGTCGTTTGCCCACGCGCTTCCGGACACGTTACAAATTTTAAACTCCTCTCCGGATCGTAACTGTTGTTGTGTCCATTAATTCCACTCCAATAGCATGTTAATGTACCGCGCCATTTCGCTTTGCATAACAAAAGACGGGAGAGCACGAAACTGTCTCTTTTTCTTACACCTACGAAGATTTTTTTTTATATGTTTGATTAGTATCTAATCACGATTAGTCAATTCGATCATACAAAATTTTATTAACTTTTTTTAAAGTAACATTTATATAAATAATCTTTATAAAAAGATATTTTTTTATTCTGACAACCCTAAAAACGGACAAAATAAGCGAATATTTCTGTAATCCTACAAATATTAAACATGTGAAAGCTTGTAACTTTGTGTGTTTGTATGTTTGTTACTTAATCACGCAATAACTAATAAAAGGATTTAGATAAAACTTGGTATGCATATAGTATATGACCTGGGTTAAGACAGGGGATACTTTTTATCCCAGAAAAATGTTAGGTTCATTTGCGATTCTTAAAAACTAAAGTTAACGATGGACGAAGTTGCGGGCGGCCGCTAATTGTTCATAAAAGCTAAATCCAAATTCAAATTGAATTTTCTTTACATCACGCAGTCATTAAATTACGTTTACACAAACAGTGACTTCTGAAATTAATCTTTTGTTTACCCACGCGTGTCAGGTGGGTTGGCATCATTAATCTGGACCCATAATACACAGCATTGTTTTTAGTTTACCTCTACAATCTCAAAACAAAGGCCTAAAAGCAAACAAACAAAGCAAATATGAATAAAACCTTTTTGACTCTGAAATGTAATTTTGTAGACGACCTTTTAGTTTATTTTTTAATTTCTACGATTTAGTAAGCGTTTACGGAGTACATAACTGAGTTTGTAAAGCTGACCGCAATCTCTTATACTATAGAGTTTTATTAATCCAACCCATTGACGGAACACGGCACTGCAGAAAAATATTGTTTTCAGACCTATAAAGTCTACCTTTTGGCCTGGTCTGTGACCTTTTACCTGATTTTAGTTTGAATGAAAAATACTGGTCGGTTTTTGCAATGGCAGCGCTCCTGCTTTCCTCTTAATGGTTCTTGGTTCCAATTCTGGCAGCATATATCCGTATAATGAGCATGAAATATTAATTGATTTCAAGTCATGGTTTTAAATCTAATCCATAAAATCATTTCAAATTGTTATACATTTTGATAACATTTAATGTTTTCAAAAAGTATAACGAAGATTTCACCTGGTCGAGTATGGAGGTCTATGTTGCATTAACTATTGCATATATATTTCTTAACAGTAATAACTATAACGGTTATTCCAGTATGCCCACATGCACTTAGTTGAACTTTACCAATTTATATTTATACCTACTTCCAAGCCAAAACTATCAATTCCATGAGGTAAAATACATTTTAATACAAATATGTCTGCTGTGTCACTTGTTCGGATCAGTTAAATAATATAAATAAAAAATCACAAAGATGATTTGAAAATCAAGAAAAACACAATAAGGTTAGATTGTCATTTGTATTTTTTGAGGATCATTGAAATTTGACCGTTATAGATATCCCAAAACCGTATTAAATTAGTATGAATATAATACTACAAACTCAAATGGCGGTTAAAGCTAAGAAATGTATATGGTTTCATTTTTTTTGTTAAAAGGGTGGCCAACAAGCTTATGCCCCGCCTGATGGTAAGCGGTCACTATAGCAGACGCTTGCTATACAAAAAAAAATCGCCTTCTGTAAAGTCGGTTTACTGACGATAGTTGAACGTGACAACGTTTTACATAGTTCTATTCAATATTAATTAAATGTCACGAAATAGTTCTATTAACTTATTGTTATAGTTTTGTCAATTATAGCATAACCTACAATCGCTGCACTAGCGGACCGATGCTATTTATTTTAATGATGAAAGCACTAGTATTTGACAACATATCACTGAACATATATTTAATATCGAAAGAATCATTCATTACCTTTATAGCCGTTGCTATAAACAATTGACACCACATTCACTTTTCACTGCAGTTCATACTTGACGAAAACATGTAAATGTATTATTGTATAGCAGCTGTCCACGCGGACGCATTTCTCACTCAAGTAGGAAAGAGACAGATGTCAAACGCTGCCGAATGCGGAGGCCGATTGTGCCTCTTTGTTGCTCGTTGCGCGCTCTCGCTTGCACTTCAAGCCTTAAATGGAACACCTCAGAGTGAGGTAACGCCGCACAAGTTATGTTTTTTCGTGTGTGCAGCCGACTCCATCGAATTATAAGACGTTGTCACGTCAAAATATCACTCGCGTCTTTACTTACCCTGATCCAACCCCCTACCCCGTGGAGCCTTGGAACCTTTCTCACCAACAGAAAAACAACACCATCAAAAGATGGTGTCATTCTACTGTAGTCTTCTGTAAGGCGGAGGGTGCTTCCCTAGACTAGCGCTTCAATTCGAGCGGAAAATCCGCTATGCCCCTCCTCTCTTCAATTACTGATTCTTAGTAGAGCTTATAAATTAACGTATCATTTATAGTACGCCCCTATTATGATTAAGACATGAAAGTGTATTACTCTGTTTGATTGGACGATTGCAATGCACAGCACCACCCACTCATGATGATTTACAAGTACCCAACAATGATCCGTGGGCTAATATATTGTATGGTCGCTTGATGAGGTAACCTTACTGTTTACAAATTTTTTTCTCTCGTCATTGTTACTGGTATGGGCCGGATGGAGTAAGGTCAGATTTTTTAATTAAAACAAAACATGCGTTACGCTAAATTATTAAGATACGTGCAGCGAATAAGAAAGAAATAAAGACTGAATTCCTTCCAATAAACTGTCAGATCGGAAAGTGAGGCTATTAATATCTAAAACTTTTGAGATGGTAATTAGAAAACAGAAACAATACACTTTAACGCAACTCTCAGACTTCATTGTTTTTCCAACCGGTAGTTAAATCCTACACCTCCCACACTCAGCTTAGTAGTCATCGTAAAAACCCATGAGGTTTTGATCATTTTTTTATTTTTATTCCTTCAAAGCTGTTGTTTCTTCAAAATAGATAAGGCTTACATCATCAATAATAGGATATTTGACACTATGCAAAATAAAGTACCAATAATTGGTTATGTATTTAACATGAAATTGGGAGTCATTTCCCTATTCTGACAAAAAAAATTACTTGATAATATTAATAAAAATCATGAAATAAAAAAGTATTTTTTGATTAATTGTCACGTGACCGAATATGCCTAGGATTGGCGGAACCCAAAATGACGTCATCTGCTTGTAAAGATGCTTTCGAAGTGACATTACTGTTTGACGTTTATTGAGAGCCGTCTGATGTCACTTGCCTGTAAGAAGCCATATTTTTTATAGTTACGTTTTTGCAGCTTTTTTGAAAACATAATTTTCATTTATGTTTTTTTACTGATAAACGAACAGAATTATAGGCAGACACATTTATATGGAGGCACTACATAAATATCGTATGAACGTTTTGAAAAACTTATTAAGTAGCCTATTCCAGACAATCGATTCTCCTTCCCAAAGTTAACTATATTAAAACTTGCACTAAACCCTTATTTAGAACAAGTCATTACAAGGAAACAGCAGAACACACTATTATTGACAGCCATGTAGGGTCCATTCATTGCGAAAGTTGTTAAACATGTACGCTTGAGTGGTTAAGCTAACGAACTCCGCAATATGTTATATTATGTAGGTAACTTTCGGTATCGAAAGAAGTAGTTTGAAATTTGGAAGACAGATTAGAATAGATTAGCAGATAAGATTATAGTTTCTGTTAGAGCAAGGTCTTGAAAAGTTTACAAATAAATATTTTGAACATCTACCAAGTAAAAGGTTGCACTTGCTCTCTTCATATAATTAGTCCTAATCTAAGTAGCTACGCATAAAATAACAGAAGACAAATTATGGGTCTATCGCGTGGTTAGGAGAAGAACACTGAACAATGTCCGAATGTAGGAGTGCGGAGGGGCTCCTTTCAAACGCATTATTTAAAATTAAATAGGTTTTGAAGAATATTTTGTTCAATAAGTCTACATATATAATAAATATACAAGGGACTCGGAAGCCAAGCCAAAAGTAGTGTTTAATTGGGGCGCGCAGTGTCCGCATATTAAACAATAGTGTAAAAAATATATAGGTTTAATAACGTGCACTTCATTCTAGACTTGATTTGATGTTGAGGAATGCAATTCTAAAAAATATAGTTACCAGACCAACGGGCGTTAAGCTACTTAACAATAATTAACAATTTAATCTACTTAGAAACTAATGTAATTTGCGTTTAGATCAACTCAAATGTTCTCAGCGACAAGCCAAAGTTCACTACCTAACTAGTCTAACTTCCTCAAGATCTGTTTACGCTCGTAGGGTAATATTGACAGTCCTACTCCAGTAGTGCAGCACCAGACTAATACATTTTATGCGCAAATATATATCGGGTTTTAGTTAAATCAAATTTCGTAGAGAAATCGCGCCGACCGTCGACGTCATCATTTTGAATTTTTAACGTACATATTACATTTTGGTTAAATGCTCTAACCTCTCTAACCAATAAGAAAGCGAACCGATAGCAAACTGATGATACTTTTATATTCTGTAATGTTCTGTTTTTAGTGTTCTTTTACTCTATTTTACTATGGAGGATTTAATCAAATTGATTATGTCACCCTCGAAGGTCACATTATATGGTCATCGCCTACGTTTAATACCAATTTTAACAATTTTAGTCAATAATCTAGCTTTTTCTGAAAGCGGGAAAGCTAGAATAATTATGCATTCACCAATATCGTACAATGTAATATTCTATTTATGTATCAATTCCATCCCCTCTGATTCCTTTCGGACACATTCCATGATGATGTGAACTACATCCTCAACTTTATCATACTCCATACAATTTGGTGAGATTGTTTTACCCATTAAGCGAACAAATTTATTTAATGAGATGTGCCCGGACCAAAACCTCATTAATGTTATCAAATCAGGCCTAGCCATATACGATCCCTAGAACCATAAATACTTCCTCAGACATCATTTTTAGTGTTAAAAGTGTGGCAAACAAACATAATCCGCCTGATGGTAAGCGGTCACCATATATTTAATCATTTTAATAGTCCATAGACGCTTGCAATACAAAAAGTGTCTCTCGCGTCGTTGCCTACCTGACCCAATCCCCTACCCCGTGGAGCCCTGCAACCTTACTCACCGACAGAAACACAACACCACCAAAAAGTAGTGTTATTTTACTGTGTACTTCTGTAAAGCGCTCTAATTCGAGCGGTAAACCCACTATGCCCTACCTCGTGTCAAAATCCAAAGGAAAAACTTTTGCTGTGGCATCACAAACTTGATTAAAGACTGATTTATAAATTATTGGATAATCAGTATCTGCTGTAAATTATAACCAAATCGAAAGAAGTGCCGCCCTGGATATTAAAAATTAACTCAATGAAAAATAGTTTCAGTACAATCAAATATCAGGGGTATAAATGGCATCTATGGCTTGTAAAATTTGTACTCACGAACTTATTTAAGGAACGCATGAATTCTTACCACCTTCAAAGAACGAGATGGACCTACAGAAAACAGATTAATAAAAGTAGATTTGTATTTAAGTTCTCTTGCAGTTCTATATTCAAAATCAATATAAAGCTTATAACTGATTCGTGGTAAGGTAATAAAGGGCCTGGGTAAATTTTTATGAGATCCTGAGTCAGATTTTGATGCCGCTTTGTATTTAAGTGTAGTTGAGATACCACTACATAAATACCTCAACGGTGTCGGTATTGGTTCTTTCACCACTTTCACTAGGTCTCCTCTAATGTTAATGACTTCATGTTAATAAAATAATTTTCATTACATTTAAAATGTTATTTGATAAATAATAATAGTTAATCAGTTGCGTGGTTTCTATTAACGCAGATTAGTAATGTTCAGTAGCACTTTATTGATTTTTTTACTTACGACTCTACATTCGTTATGATAATAACGACTTTATGATTAACAATAAAGCCTACGCCAAAAATTATGCATACAGTTGACATCATCTTTGGCTATTAATATATGGGTAGACTAAAAACTGGTCAAGAGCGAATCGGACTTCGAATACGAAGAGTTTTATATCATTGAACAAAATGTATGTTATGATTTTATTTATTTTTTAAGCATTTAACTGCATGATGTTTAAATCTAAAGAAAAGTTTACTAGAAAAAAATCCACGCGGACCAGGCAGCGGACGGGACTTGAACCCGCATCCTTCGCTATCCGGGCGAATGCACTGACCATTATGCTACCACGGCCCTATTAGCCGCGTCGAAATTTTTTCTAGTTAGCCGTTGTCATGGGGGGCGGAGAAAAACGTATCTGTACCTGGTATAGCGTGTTGTGTGTAGACCGGGTCTTCGCACGCTTATCCTGCTCCAGTCTACCTGTTATGGTTCATGAGTACAACTCATGTCATTAAAGTAAGGAATCGAATATGCCGACACAAGATATCCTGCCTCTATCGCACGTTACTGAGGATTACATGTGCGAGAGCGACAGAATATCTTACACCATCGTTTGCGATTCCTTTCTTTAATGACACGAGTCTTAACAACTCGCTCACAGACACGCGGACGAATAGCGGAGGCTTAGTACTATACATTTATTGTAACCCGTTTCGTACGGGTCCCAAATATATTTTATTGCTGATTTAGCTCATGATCTCATAATGATATTTTTGAACTAAAGACTTCTTTAGCATCGTTGTACACTTTTTTTTGTATGGGTAAAAAATGTTAAACTCGCGTCAGGTAACACGTGGGCTGATCGCATCATGACACACAATAAAATTGGAAAGGTTGTTGACTTTCAATATATTGGGCGAAACATAGTAATATTTTATTTTACCGTATTATAATAATAAGTCTCTATCTAGGACGTCTACGTGGCAGCTTTATTGCGAAGAAAATGCATTTTTTTTAAATAGATGTCGCTAGGTGCGCTTAAATGTGATTCATGTAAGTTGATTTTTTTTACAATAGATGTCGCTAAGTGCGCCTAAACGTGATTCATGTAAGTTGATTTTTCTGAGAGATAAACTTTTTTAATGTAATATAAATTGTCATGTTTGTGTACGATAGCGCAATAAATAAATATTGTATTCTACCACATACATGATAGTATTTTTATACTGATAATTAAAGCAATTCGTGCAAAATTATTCCCTAACCATTGCATAATATCAAAAATGCACAACGTTAATATTCAAGTTTTCCTTTCTGCCGGCACTCCCGGAGTGCAACCCGTCGTTTTTTTTCTATTTCTTATGTTTTCACAATAATTTTTATAAAGCACTTTTTAGCGCATCTAAAGCACGATTCAATATTATTTTTCATTATTCAGAGCTCTTAGGACAAACAGTGACTTTATTACCTACTACTTAGACTTGTAGGTATTTGCCATTGATCGTAGCCACTCTCACACCTGTCGCAACATGTTTTTGTCATCAAATACTATTTGAAATATCCAGGAAACATTTAAAATATTAATTTATCTATACTGGGACGACTTTGATTGACGTCAAGAGATTCGTACTGAACGTGAAATGCTGATTTGGTTCATATAAAATTGTAGATTTAACTACATAAACTCAAGTTTATCTTATGCTTCGTTAACGCTGATTAATGGAAAGTTAATTGAAATAAGACGTTATACATAAATACTTTTTATTTAGAAAGTCTTATGTCCTATTTGAGAAATACACAGCTGGTAAATATTACTAAAAATGAGATCCATGACTTTGTCCGTAATCAAAATAACACTCAAAAGCACTGTCCCATAATCTTTGCCACGTGGAGGGAAAATATCTAGTACAGTGGATAAAAAGTTTTCCTGAAAGAAGACTTCATTTTTATTGAATTGCATTCAAAGAATTGAAAAACAACACCTGTCTGAAACGGCAGTCGAACCCGCTAAATGTGAAAAATCAGATTTAGCGGGATCGAAGCTAGCGGGATAGAAGGCTAGATCGAAGGGCTCAATCATGGCCATCACTTGTTCTTAGTAACATAGGATCTAAAATAATTTAAAAAACATAAAGAAATTTTATATGTGTTCAAAACTTTCTATGGGTATTTTGTTTATTAATGGCCATAGATTTGGAACGCCCTTTATATGTAACATTAAAGACAGATTCTACTATAGCTATAAATAGACAGAGTTATTCGCTATGTGCGAAGTACATGGTGGGGGCATAGTGAAGCGATCGCAGCGCTTATCGTGGCAGAAATACGCAACAATCCGGGAAAGTAAAGTCAATTTGCACGGAGTTCGTAATAAACAAAAATTTTTTAAAATGCCTATTAATAGATGTTGTTGTGTTGTGAATTGCAAAAATAAGGGCACAAATAGTCTGTGTATATATTTCCTACATTGGACTGGAAATTAAATCAAAGAAATAAATGGATAGATGCCATAAAAAGAAATAAGTAAGCGAAATAACCTTAAATTATGATCAATTTTATTTGCGCTATATATTTTATGTGATATTCATTATTGTCTTTATTATTTTAGTGTTGATGGGTCGCCATGGTATCCCAAACCTGACGACACAATTTGTAGTGAACATTTTATGGGAAACAAAAAATCAGACGAGGAAGAAAATCCGAGTTATGCTCCTACGATATTCCCTGAAATATATCGAAAGAGGAAGGTTAATGATTCACAGGTCCTAGCTAGATATACACGCTTGACAAAACGAAGAACCACAAAAGTCTCAGATACCACATCAAGTCAAATAATAATTGAAGAAGGGAGTGAATTAAATCAAACTCAACCTTTTATGATCGATCAAGGATGTCAAGTCAATATGTTTTCTGAATCGAAATTAAGAGATACAACTTTTATTTGTATTAGATTAATTTACAGTGATCACTGTGATCCAACATCAAGAATTTTAATGACAAATAATTCAAGAAAGAAAGATAAAAGCTGTGGCACTGACAAAAAATCGTATGAGGATCAATCTACCGAAACAAAAAGTCAAGAATTTGTTGGTATTTCATCAATAACAAATGATCAAGAACTCCTAGATCCTTCTGGTGTGTCATTTAGCAATTTTGAGTTTTTATTAACAAGATTAACTATGAGAAAATGTACAGTTTCCACTAAAGACCGACTTCTGATTTTTTTGATAAAAATGAAAACTGGCTTGACATTTTCAGCATTGAGTGTGTTATTTGGTGTACAAAAAAACCACAATCTCACGTATATTTCATTCGATCTTACAAAATCTAGCTTGTTCAACTGCTAATTTAATCTTTTGGCCGAATAGAGCCACCGTACAAGCACCAATGCCCAAGTGTTTCAGTCCAGATTACATCAATACAAGAGTTATTATTGACTGTACTGAATTCCGAATTGAAATCCGACATTATTTAAATTATTATACAATATATAATAATTTTTATTTATCTTTACCTTACTATATTTACTAGAAATCAATAAAATACAAACTGATGTCATTATTTGGCATAATCCCGGAAAGTTGCGCATTGTAGGTGGCGCTACTGTCGTGCACATAGCGAATAGCATATAATATCTTCACATATTGACTGCTGACAGCTTACTTTGCGTCGCCATCCGCTGTCATCGCGGTAGCAGCCTAAGGGCTCATAAAATTCGTAAAGTATTTTATTTTAATGCATGTTTCTTCGAGTGGCTCTAACAAGGTGTTTTGCATATTTTGCGTAACTACGTAGTCAAGAGTGTCACGGCACTGTTAGCATAGAAAGCCTGCTCATGCGCAGCACACACACAGCAGCGAGAACATTTCAAGTGAAAACGTATTTAGGCACGAACGCTTAATTTGTTTTTATTATTTGACTAATATTTATTCGTGTGCTACCGCTTCCTATCATCGGGCATAGACGTCGAAGTATGCTAGAGAGCATCGAAGTTACGCACACTTAATTCGGTAAATAAATTTCATTTTCCAAGCTACTCTTTTTGAAATATTTGAATATAGCGCTTTTAAGAATTATAAATGCGAATGGGCTTTTGTTTGTTGACAAATCAATGATGCAGAAAAGTTGAAATCTACATTAGCTTAATATCCTGCATCAATAATTAACACTTGACGGCACTTGATATTTGTTACATGTGTAGGCAGAAGAGATTTCGGTTTAAGAAGAAGTAAGTATACATATTTCGTTTTTGTATATAATTATGTGAGCCGTCGCTATTCACCTGCTAGATGTGAAACATCGAAACTATATATAAAAAAAAATTAAATACTTATAATGACATAACTTTGTCTTGAAAAAGCAGGCGACCAGCGACGGCTCACATAATTAAATACAAAAATAAATGTATCCTTACTTTTTCTTAAACTGAAATCTCTTCTGTCTACACAAGTAACAAATATCAAGTGCCGTCAAGTGTTAAGTATTGATCAAACCGATTCCTTTTCCAGCTGGAGTTTCTCTAAGTCTGGTTTATTAGACCAGCGAAGCTCGCACAAAAATGTTCACAAAATCACAATGCCTAATAAAAGCTCTCTGTTCAAACTTTTAGGTATTTGCCATTCAAGCGTCGTCACTCAACAGCTACTCTCACACCTGCCCCAAAAATGTTTCACATAAATAAATATGAAGAACTTTTTATGAATAAATTTATATAAGCATAACAGTTTGATGACCTCCGTGGACGAGTGGTTTGTACGCCGGGTTTCATGGTGTAGCCGACTCGAGAGGTCCCGGGTTCGAATTCCGGTGGGTACAGATGTTTGTGTGGTGAATACGAGCATTTGTACTCCAGCCATGGATGTTTTAATATGTATTTCTATATTATACTTATATATGTACAGTATAAAATGTATTCTATCCGTTACCCTAGCATCCCATAACACAAGCCTTACAGTGCTTACTTTGGGGCTAGTCTAATTGTTGTGAGTGTTTAAAAAAAAGTTACAGTTTGTGAGCTCCATAATTTTAACCACAGATAAATATTTTATCATACCTCGAAAGGTGATAAAATAAAATAAGTTTTTATAGCTTCTCAATTGACCGTCAACCCTGCAAAGGTATCAGAATCTAAGGTTCAAAGATCATTACTCGAACTCCAAACACATCATTCATTAACACGTGTGCAGATTACGATGCGATAGCCCGGGTATACCAACACTAACAGTAAACTTACTCACAGCTCACAGTATGGCTTTGACTTTAGATAACGACAAAATATATGCTCCTCAAATTATTTGGGAAGCTTCGATTACAATGTTAAATTATTTAGTAAATCTCTCTTACATCAGTTGTATTTACAAAGTCAAAGCTTGTATTTACTATTATTTAATTATAAAGCTTAAAGAGTTTGTTTAGTTGAACGCGCTTATCTCAGGAAGTACTGGTCCGATTTGAAAAAATATTTTGTGTTGAATAGTGCATTCATCGAGAAAAGTTGTAGGCTATATAACAAGAATGCAACTAATAGGAGCGGAACACCAATAATAAATTTTGCGAAAACGGAAAAAAGCATTTAAAAGCTTCCGTTGCATGCGCTGCGTAAAACCGTTTACGTAAAGTTACACAAAAATTATGTGTGGCGGAGTCGTTCCCCTTTAAAAGTTCTATAAAAAAGTCCAGTACCCTTAGTATGAGTTTGAGCTCACGAAAACTATCATAGTATTCGTAATTGTAAATTATGTTTCTATGTCCATTTTGGTGAAAAGTAACGAAATATACTTAAAATTTAAGAATTTAAGAAGACGCAAATTATTTAATGACAGAATTTAAACTCTGTTTATTTTTATTAAAACGAAAACAATAAAATCAGTACCCTTAGTACGAGTGCGAGCTCACGAAATCTATCATAGTTTTCGTAATTGTAAAACTCGTACTAAGGGTACAGGACAGCAAACATAAGGACAATGTTAAAATTGGCCTAAGAACCAACACCAATTTGGCATTTATGATAATTCTTAGTATATTTTTTGCCATAATTATCAGTATTTAGATTGTGACGGACACTTCCAGTTAAGTTAGCTAAATTAAAAAGTTAAAAAATAATCTGAGACAATAAATACCATTTTATGTGTATAATCTATGGCAGCGCTGCAAACAAAACACTCTTTCTTCCTAATGCCGGCACTTCACTTGGCTATTTGTATTTGCTATTTTAAAACATGAGATCAGTCTGTCGTTTTCATTCCTTATTATGCATGACAAGGACAAACTGTTGTCAAGTGAAGGGCCGGCATAAAACTTGTTACTCTGTGGTTGTGGTGCATGCAGTTTGCATTCGTAGTAATCTGTGGCATTCGTGCATTCCAAAGAGTGTTATTAGTATACCCGGAAAGTGCATTCTCGTTTCGGATTACCTGTTGTGTGAGTGTATTTGCGAATGTTTTGCCTTTAATTTAGCTATTTCGGCTATCTAATATGCCATCGATGCTACCAAAGAGCAGAGCCCTTATTACCAAGTGCTAGTGAACCTGTGCCACAACATCCTGAGAGGATCATACTGCCAAATTATTCAAGAACACCTGTTACACATTCACGCTGCATATTTACACAATATACCTGTGATATACAAATAAATACAATAAACAATATGATACAATTATGTGAAAAATAGTCAATAAATAAGAAGCAAAACTACAGTTTTTATTTTATTCATGATTCCTACCTAACCAAGTTTTTCCTAATAGTTATTGTTGAAAATCGCACCGAATAAAATGAATTAGTTGTAATATTAATTCACTTCATACTGAGTTCATACTAAATTAATAGGTTGACCTATTTTTCATTGAATATTAAACATAACCTCAAAAAAATTTAGTTTTCCTAATAATTTAAGTTCTCAGAAGTGTCCGTCAATAATCTTTGTTTATACAGTCATTCACTTACGATTTTGAACCTAGAAAATAATATTTCATGATTGTTGGTTCTTAGGCTAACTATGTATGGAAGCTGAACAATGTCCTTTCTGTCTATCTTTTAAGGGTGACCTACTAAAACATTTTTCCTCCACAATGCGGGTGCAACCGTAAGGCACCTCTAGTTTTAACTAAAGATGACGTCTCGCATCCTCTCTCATGGTTTTGTCGTTTTGTGGAGCCTGTCTAAGGATAGGTATCCTTATAGAAGTTTCTAGAAAATGTTGAATGCTTAAATTAAAATGTTAAAAGTCCATCATAACAATATCGTGAGGACACGGCTCGATAAAGTTCATGATATATCGAATTAGGGATTTTTTACGCTTAAAGCTCCTGACGAGTCCGTCACAACTCGCAAAGTACTATCGAACAAATTGATTGATGACCCATTTGCCCGATAGTTCGCGTAAAAATGTCAAAACAGATAAGTTTTCTTTCATAGAGTTTACTTTAGGTTTGCACTTAGGATATTCTAATAATAAGAAAATTGTGTTAAAATGGATCAAAGATCTTTGCAATTTGGCCTTCTTATTGATAAAATTGGAATCATCTTCATCACCCTATTAATGTTCCTACTGCCGGGATTTCCCTATGGATGGAATAGGGAGATTAGGCTATGACCCACGATGCGGGCCCAGTGCGGATTGGCAGATGCTAACGACTGCAGATGCAGCCGGGATCAACGGCCTAACGTGCCTTCTTAAGTGCAAATCTTAAGTGAGTGCTCCAGATTTTAAAATACACCCCAAACTGTGCTTTACCTATTTTTTTATTTATTTATTCGTTGATACATCATTTTATCATATTTTAATACCTTGCCAATCTGCAAACATTAGGTTGTTCGCAAGCCAACGCTCGTTTTCCTTACAGCATCAAGTTAATACAATACTAAATTTATAGACTTACAAATAATATTATTCTACTTCAAACATATAGCTCAGCTATTTAAAAGTAACTGGTCTGTCGCAAATACATAATTTACGCTTCGATCAAAAGTGTTTTATTATACTTCCAATATGAAAAAAGATATTTTGACTTAAATATTTATATTGTATATGCAGACCTGAAAAGGCTGCGAAACGTCAATAAATAATTAAAGTTCGTGCATTAATCCGTTAAAACTAGTTTTATTTAAATATTTAGTTGCAAAAATCAAGTAGTTCACTATGAAGATTAACAATGTAATGTGAAAATATTAAAACCCTATCCTGTGTGTAACCCTATTCTATCTTAAATACAACTCGGGCTACAGTCTTGCAAGGTTATATACATAACAAGCGGCCGCCCGCGACTTCGTCCGTGTTAACTTTTAGTTTATTTTTCTAAAATAAAAGTAGCCTAAGTTACTCTTTATTACATCAGCTACCTGCCGTAACGTCCCGTCAAAATCGGGCCAGAAATTTCAGAGATTAGCCGGAATAAACAGACAGACAAACAAACAGACAAAAATTGTAAAAAATGTTATTTTGGTGTATGTACCGTATATATAGTAAAAAGTCATATGCATGTAGTAAAAAGTGTTTTTTTTTTTTAATATTACAGAACTATAAACAGACACTTCAATTTTATTTACATGTATAGATTAAAATACATAATTAAAATATGAAGGGCACCACATCGCCACAATTTTTTTTGGTCATCTTTAGCATTTCGATTTTCAATTTTAATTCTAATCAAAACATTCAACCCTATTCAACAAGCGGTGATTCAGTGGTAGCAAGCTCGCTTGCCACGTGCGCGGACCGGGTGCGATTCCCAGCCGAGGGAGAACTTTTTTTTGTATCAATTACTTCAGTTTCAGAATTAAATTTAAGCACACGCATTTATTGTGGGTAAAATAAAAAAAAAGAAGAAAAATGAGAGTATAAAGAAAGAGTCATATTTTATAACGCATGCATCAGTTTTTGGTCAGGCAAGCAAGTCAAATGAGTGGATTGAGGTCTTTGTTTACTTTACATTTGGCTACATTTTTGTGTCTAGGGGGGAAGAGGGCAGCTGCCCCCCTGTCCCCCGCCTGCCCCCCCCCCTGCCCCCCTGCCCCCCATTACGACGCCCTTGGGCAAGAATCTTGTCAGAGATATGTACAATTAAGTGAATGTCTATATTATTGTTTTGCCATGGTTGTAAGTAATAAGCTTAAGGTGGGTCAGTACAGTATCACAGCCGTCCTGTTTGTACCATAATACTCTATTCACAAAGATACATTTGTGGCGCCTTTTCTGTCTTTGGCCAGAGCGACACTAGGGTTTTGTTGCTGTAACTCAGAACAATAGCAGCTTTGGGCTCTCGTGTGACTTCAACCCTTGTCTTTGCACGCAATTATGTGTGATAAAGAAAGCACTCCACTAAACCACTTATAAAGTTGCTTTCAAATCGTTAATTCTTTATAAGAAATTCATCGTGTTTCATAATTAATAAGATGAGCCACCCAAAAGTGTTTTATTGAGTAAATTGTTAATTAAGGTCTAATCAAAGTTTTAACCTTGACTCAAATATTTACTTGGAGTATTTCAAGAGCTTTGTTTGTTAGAAAAAAAATCAATATCTCAGATTTATCTACATAATAGAACCGAAATTATTGGAACGAAGTTCCTTTTCGGACGGTATGGCGGATGTGGGCTATGCGATTAATTCCATCAAATCCTAGCGAAACAACTAGCAAGGCAGCTGGGTAAATAGCTAGGTGGGCGACCACTGATGGTGGTGCCTGTGGACTTAGTTTAAAGCTTTATTTAATAGTTTGACGGAGTCTGGGGATCGGGCCATGACCCACTACGCGGGCCTAGTTGCGGATTGGTGGGTAGGTTACTTATTTATGGACTAGGTAGATATTGAGATGGATAGGGGAGCGCACTGGGCCAATCAGCTTTGGGCCCAATCCGCACTGAGTTGAATCCGCATTGGACCCAATCAGTACCCAGCCCATGGAGCCCATTCCGCACTGGCCTCATTCCTTACTGGGCCTATTCCGCAGTGGGGCATCCGCACTAAGCTAAATTCGCACTGGGCCGCATCCGCATTGAGCTGAATCCGTATTGAGCCCAATCTGCACTGTGCCGAAACCGCTTTGAGCCCAATTCGCACCGAGCCCATTCCGCATTGTGCCCATTCCACACTGGGCCTATTCCGCACGGGGTTTATTGATTGGTGGGTAGGATACTTTTTGGTTTTATGGAATAGGGAAATTGGGCCATGATTCGCCATGCACTGGAGTTATTTTGAATATTACACCCATCAGACACATTTTCCCTTTGGAATTTCCCGTAGTGAAATTCTTCACCTTGAAGGGAACCGCAATCAAATAATTCTGTAATGCTGTATTCAGACGCGCTACTGTCGTCACCCTTGGTGTTTCAGTCGATACGAGTAAATACTTATCTTCCATACAAAGACAATATATTATGAGGTTTTTTGCCTAGTTTACTTCTACCATTAGAAAAAAAAAACTGGCCAAGTGCGAGTCGCACTCGCGCACCGAGGGTTCTGTACAAACCTGTAGGTATATTTTAACAATTATTATTAAAAATATTTTTATTATATGATGTAACTATAAAAATGTACGGTTTTCGAAATTTATCTGTACTTTAAGACGTTACTTCGTACCAAATTTCAAGATTCTAAGTTCACTGGAAGTACCCTGTAGGTTTTGATTTCCGTGCGAGTTTCGAAAATTTGCGGCATAAACGGCTGTGTCTTTTGATTGCTTTGGCTTAGAAGTTTGTTTTTTTCACAGCTCCAAGGGACAGTAGACATGAGTACTAGATATGAATTTCAGTTTGATACCTCCACGCGTTCCTGAGAAAAACGGTCTTGACAGACGGACGGACGGACGGACGGATAGCAAAATGATCCTATAAGGGTTTCGTTTTTCCTTTTGAGGTACGGAACCCTATAAAACTATAAATTATACTGAAACAATTATTAAAATGACTTAATATCATGTACTCACAACATTCCCTTCACGAATGAGAGTAGAGAACAAAGGAGATTGCTCAACTTCCATACATGTTTGGCCTAAAGATCAATAATCATGAAAAATTGTTTCCTAGATTCGAAATTATATATAAATTACTGTAGAAACGAATAATATTGACGGACACCCCTGAGAACTTCTATAAACCATATACACTGAACATATTAAAATAATAAAAAACAAATAAGTTATATAGTAAACTAAGGAAATCAAGCCAAGTACCGAAATTATGGATTAAATTCAGGTATATAGAGCATGTAACAGATAGTTGCCTGTTTTTAAAGTTAATGCATAAGAGTAACTTTTAAAATCAGGTGTCATTTCCGGTTATAATAAGGTACTCTGTGACAGAAACTGTGTGATGATTGTGAATAAGCCACAGATTAGAGAGAATTTTTAAACTCTCGTTAACCAAAGAAAGCTAAGATTTAGATTTAGGTTCTATAGCCATATATTCAGTAGCTTCATTATTTTTGTTATGTTTTTATGATAACCATATTTTAGATTTTTAGTATATCACACCTTATAATTTTATTTATTTATTAATTTATAGTCAGGGAACGTAGGCCCATAGATAGATACCTTAAAGTCTAACATATATACAGATTATAACGTGTTTATGGAGGTGTTTGGCGAAAAATGTATGGCAATAGACTTTATGATGTCGCCTACCATCT
This sequence comes from Chilo suppressalis, assembly GCA_902850365.2. Lineage (NCBI taxonomy): Eukaryota > Metazoa > Arthropoda > Insecta > Lepidoptera > Crambidae > Chilo > Chilo suppressalis. The sequence continues at coordinate 14,093,178 of OU963897.1, read as the reverse complement.
ACAGTAATTGTCTGAGCACATTTGCATCTAGTGAAAATGATAATATAGTGATGGATGTTAATACCACAGTGTAATAAAAAAATGATTTATTTTATCGATTATTTACAAAATAGATTTGTTTTTAAGTTATATAAACAACTTCGATCAGTCTTTGGCTGAATGTTACTACACCCATTCATGAAACCGTTCTGCAAAATGTTCATTCATTCATAAATGAGAATCGTGCCACAAAATAGATTACACGTTTCACTGTTAGTTAGTTTCTGTGATTGTTTAGTAAAGAAGTATAGCTTTTCTAGAAGATATGTTTCATCATAAAAATATATATTTAATCTTAGTCAATATTAGTTTCTGGAAATGAGTGATGGTTCATTGTTGAAAATTCAAAGCGGATGTTATTGTCAGTGAACCTCTAACATAATAAAGCTTATTTGTGACGTCATAAAGACACGAAAATAATACCTACCTTTTGCTGAATGCTCTCGAAGATGTCCACACGGTGAAACCATTTAGTTCGGTTTACTTTTGTGTTAAGCAAAACCTTTTTTACAAATTACATGTGCGTATGGGTAAAGTAAAACATGGTACTTTACTGCATACTCATTAAAAACGACATAAATACTTACTCACGAGAAACGTATGGCTACGTACTACATAGGTAAAGTTTAACAGGTGAAAAGCTTCATTTTATATGTAATCATCTCTTAGTATGGTCAAACAAAATGGTAAATGATTACCCACTTTTAGACGACAATCGCCAATGTCATGATAGATGTGATATTGAGATTCTATATATTCTATGATGGGATAAGTATCACATAGGTTAATTGACCTTTGTGATATGAAATAGAAACCTTTTATGAAAGAAAGAGGTTGCACATTCTAACCGACGTATTTATAAACAAGTAAAAAACGTTACTTCTGCTTAAGTAATGACTACAGCAACAATTTTTATTTCATCCTAAGAAATTGATCAAAGTAAGAACTGTCATAATTGAGAATTCTTCTAATAATTATATTCTTCAAATAATTATAACCAAGTGGTAGACACCATTTTCGTTGTTAAGTTACCATTTGTTTGTCAAATACCTAATGACTTGGTTACTTGGAAACAAAGTAATTACTTGTAGGTGCTCAATGATATTATATTGACTGTTATACTTAATACTATTATTATTATTAGAGATAGCGCGCATTCGGGATCGAAATATTAGGTATACAGTGTTATAGGTCTAAAGTTATTAGGGATAGCGTGCATTCGGACTACAAATACATATTAGGAATAATATTCTTTAGAGATATAGCGATTCGAGGTTGCAATTATTGGTATTAAGTATAACAGTGTATTATATTAAAACTTGTACTTGTTTAAATACGGCGATAAGTCCGAGCTTAGAACTACATAATTACTCCTGCAATTTAACACTGTAAAATTATCGGATCTCCACACCAAAGAGAAATCGATTGGCCGCCTCTAAGCCACTAGTGGGCGCCTTTAGTGGCTCAATGTACGCTTGCTCTAAGTCTTATTTTCATGACATAAAGTAAACATGCCTTTTCAAAGTTCCCCTATATACCTATATTATAGGAAATTTATCAAAATCGGTTCATCGAGTAAGCAATAAAAATTTAAACAGATCGACAGTGTTAAAAGTATATACTTTCGGATTCCTTTAATTCAACAACTGTGTAGGTATTCTTATTAAACAAACATACATAATTGGCTTTCAAATCTGCAATTCTAGGAAGATCCAATACTGAGCACAAGAATTCAATAGTTCATAGAGTTTAAGATTAGATTGATTTCTGGCCTTGCATTATTCATAAGCCAAGAAGTAGTAACAGTAATATTCGAATTGAAAAGTTATGGTCAAGTTTTGCAAGTTACGAATTCTGAATTAGATATCTACGTAAGTTAATACTAATCAATATGCTACAGAAGCGGCCCTATCCTTTTGAATTATATCATTAGTGGTTAATCTAACATTACTAATATCGATGTTTTTGCTAGAAATATTAATATAATAATAGTAATATCAATATTATATTGTATCACTGATGTATTCTGCCCTCATATTTACTAACTTTCTTTCTGCCTTCTCTTATTGCATGCCCTTAAGGTCAACGCTCTTGAGTTCGAAAGGTTGATTCAAAAGCTAAGAAAATATTGCTTGTAAATAATTTAAACTTTACGTCTTGACAAACACGCGTTCACCATAATCAAGTAAGTATTAAGTCAATACGAGTTCACGGCAAGGGTTAAGGGAACGAGCACAAAAAGTCTGCGACACGGTTTAAAAAAAATCAATGTCTGCGCAAGGCGTGGATTCATTATGCTATCATAAATCGACGGATTGTGCGGCATAATTATAAAGTTTTAAGGCTGGCAACGTATTTAATCATTGCTATTCGGATCGGACGCAAGTTCGCCCACGCGCCGGTCGCTGCGCTGGCGCCAGTCCAGACGAGAACGATCAGAACATAGTCAACGCGAAGTGGAACAGAAAAATAAAATAATACTTACTCATACAATGAAAAAAATTGTAACATATGATGGAGTTCTTAAAGCCGTAGGATACGGCTCTAAGGAACTAATAAGAAAGTTCGCATGATTTTCAAAAGTATTGTTCCTTTAAATATGCATATAATAATACTCGTAGGTCTGTGAAATAAACTTTTTTGTAGCGCCCTTCTGGGGATGTAGCTTCCACCTTAGAAGACCATAGTATAATAACACTACCTTTTGGTGGTTGGTTTCTGCCGGTGAATAAATTTTCAGAACTCCACGGGGTAGAGGATTTCCTTAGTATCAAAAAGACCATGCGCACCCTTTTAACATAAAAAAAGGTTTTAAGCACTTACGTTATTCAAAACGTCCTTGATTTAATATACAAAATACAGAATCCATCCTTCGTACTTACTACGTACTTCGTACTCTTTATGAGTCTAGAAAAGCCTAACTATGGCAAGCCTCAAAGATGACGACGATAACTACCAACATAGATTAAAATGACGCCATCGCCAACTTTTACACGAGAACACCAAAGTCGCGTCCATTTCATTTAACGCGAACCCTTATCCGAGCCAACCGCGCCATCTCATAGTTTGTACAAGGCTTACAGTTGGTAACGAAACATCCGTCTAATTCACAAAGATAAGTATTGCCACTTCCAGGGATGTGGCTGATAAGACGCCGAGAGGGGGGGCTCTCGGTACATTTTGCGGTTGACAGCCGAAGTTCTGTCGTGAAACCCAAATCTCGTATTATGTCGTAATTACAAAAGCTTTTCGTTGAAGGAGTTTTAATTATGAGCGGTTAATTTGCGCCTGTGGTAGCCTCTCTGGTGAGTAGGCAGTCTCATAATACTGAAAGCGTTTTTCCTTCAAGGAAATTGACGAAAAACGGCGAATAGTCAATTGTTTCTGTAGTATCTTTAGGAAGATCTCATTGTAACTTTTCTCGTTTGTACTATAATAATTAAATTTTAAGTTTTTTTTATTTTGGAAGAGCTTCAAAAGTTGAGATGCTTTCAGAAAGATTATGACAGTATTAAGTTGCTAGATCCTGCTAAAAGTTAATTATATTATTAAATAAAATATTGGACAACAGAAATATTATATGAAAACAGGTTCCTGTATTTTTACTATTTAAAAGCAGTCATATTTCAAAACGGGCTTCAGTAATTTTTGAGTGAGTTATCTAAATATAAAGAATTTTAAAAGTTTTCTTACTTCTGCCTCATTATTAATTTAACGTAGACAGTACTTTCAATGTAGTGGATTTTTAAGAATGCTTCAATTCTAGAGAATTCATTATTATTTAAATCTGATAGTATTATAAATAATAAAATACAGGCCAAGTGCATGTCGTGCCATGCGCAGTGTAGTTCCGTTCCGTAGATGCCTGTAGTTACCACAATATATTTGAGCAGGAGTCTTTATTTTCTACATCAGAAATTAAGAAAAACCAACAAATTTCAATCTATGTATCTCAACTATAATACCTAAATCAAAGTGAAACTGCGTCTCAAACTCAAAATCAAATCGATATTTATTTTAATACGAATGATAACCGCCGGATTTTTTTTGTTTCTCTTCCCAGCCCGCCTGGCAAACGGGAACGGGTGTGAAATCCTCATGGATACCGGCTAGATACAGCCGGCTGCAAGGTCAACTCTTACTAACTAAAACACACCCGTAGTTCATGCTTATGGCCAAAAGGGTCTTACAAGCTTCAACTGAAGCGATCACCCCTCTGAGATGGGAATGATCACCGATCTTTTCAATTGTTTATATACTTTTTAGAAAAACGTAACATTAGCGCGACTCAGAAGTCGCTGCCGTTGGTGCTCGCGGTAGCATTTTAGAACTAATAATATTTTATTGTGGTTGTTAAATTTGTTGAAATGCAAGGTAATACACTACAATAACTTCATCTATGTTGCCATGTATTTACTTCTAAGGAATTTTTAATAGAAAGCCGAGAATTTTTCTGTAACCAAAGTTGACGACTATTACTCCTAAGCTAACAAATCTATCTTAACTGTTATAGAAATTTCATGAATAGCACTGTTATCATTAATTTGGTGGGGGGGGGGGGGGGGGGGTTCAATATTTCGCAAACTTGACAATTTATATTACATTAAAAAGTTTATCTCTTAGAAAAATAAACAATGAATCACATGTAAGCGCACCTAGCGACATCTATTGTAAAGAAATGCATTTTCTTCGCAATAAGGTGCCACCTGGACCTACTAGATAGAGACTTATTATTATAATACGATAAAATAAAATATTACTATGTTTCGTCCAATATATTGAAAGTCAAAAACCTTTTCAATTTTATTGTTTTCATCTTATAAATTTTCGATTAGGTCACGTTTCCTGACGCGATCAGGCCACATGTTCTGACGCGAGTTAAACAGTTTTTACCCATTACAAAAAAAGTGTACAACGCCGCTAAAGAAGTTTTCACTTCAAAAATAGTCTTAGGAACCCCTGAGTTATTTTAAAGAACCTATTTAATTAACCTATCCAAGGTATCCCACACGATGTAGAGTCCGTCTGCCCCTCCCCGGTTTTGCTTGGAGCCTAGATAGTACAAGATAGCTGTAATTTTGAGGAGATATATATATCGATCACGTCGACAAAATGGTCGAGTAAAAACTATTTTATTTTGATAGCTCCCCTTCATGTAACGTGGGGATGCTTTTTTCATTATACTATGAAAAAAAATCATGCCATGACGAAAATATAAAGGTTTCTTGTCAGGACTATGGAACACTAAAAAAATAAGAAATCATTATTAATAAGTACCTATGCACAAAAAACGAGGTATTTACCGTGTCGACCGTTCAAAAATCTCTGATAGAATAAAATTTCTATATTATGACAATTAAGCGATTTATCGATGTGTGTATAGAGCAAGTTTTATATTAAACTTTTTGTATTCATGCTATCTGGATGGAGCCCGTTATAAATTGCAAAAAGGCGGCCCCGGCTTTTGAGAAAGCGATTTCATGAAATGCTTTACAATACAATACGTTCTTGAGCATTGTATGAATCAGGGTTCGAGCGTCCTTTATAGGATTTATTTATTCCTCTATTGCTATATAGATATTACGACAAGACACAAGTGTTTCTATAAATAACATTATTTGTTGTTCAACAATTTGAAAGAAATGAAATATAAGTAGGTATCAAATGTAAAATATATAGGAAAGTTAACTATAAAAATTGTATCTTTATTTTCTTATGTTCAGAATATTATTTTTAATGTTGCTTCGTACAATAAACATATATTTTTATAAGTAAAACAAGATACATTTTTACTATGATTGAAGTGGAGACGTAAGAATTACTTTAGTGAAATGCCTTTCAAAATAAATAATAATAAATATAACGTTCTCAAAACTTATCTTTTAAATAAATTTCTAGTTTTAAGTTTATTACACAGACAGTTATGTATCTGTACACGGAAACAATTTCGCGTCTGTTTATTCTTATCACAGATGTGAATTTCCGTACTTGCCGTATGATTGTACCGCAATACCGTAATGACTTCTTTCTCATTTCTCGAAAATGTAGCAAATTTCATTTGCTTCTAACACTTATTTTATTATAACCGTTATTTGGTATTCATAGTGAATATTAAAGTAGTGTAAGTTATATTCATTTTTTTACATATATTTCACACGGATACAATGCAAAATCCACAAGAATCAATTTAAAAATTTATATATTTAAAGAATGGTAAGAAACACACGTTTCTAATCAAATGGAATTCACATTCATAACAGCTGGTATGAATTTATTTTCCTAAATTTGATGGGGTTCCAGATATATATTATCTAGTACCAAATTACTCATCAAGACGAATTCAAAACATCTCATTTTAATGCGGACTTCCTATGGCCACCTTCTAGCTCCATTATCAGGCCCTGGATACCATTTAAATAGAGCGTTATTTGTAAGGCGAATCATACGAGTCTAAAATCGATGGGGGTTGCGTGTTTTTTTTATTATATTTATTTATTCTCTTTATTACAGTGGTCTGATTTATGCGTTGTGTGTTTTCTATCTGCTTCTTAATTGATTTGTAAGACCTAGTCCCGTGGTGACGCTATTCCATACGCCCCGCGGGCTGGGGCTGAGGGTGGGTTGCGTTGTTTCATTACATAGTTTCTATGGCCACCTTTCAGCTCCATCTTCAGATCAGGTCCATGTCATCATAATATTGCATTGTCACGCGATAAAAGTATGGGTACAAAATTTCAGCTCGATCGGAAACGTATCAAGTTTAAGTTGCAACATTTCATTACAGCCACAGCCAACAGATGAAAGTAAATAAAAACTTGTAAAATAAGAGCTTCTAAAATCATTAAAAAAATGATCTACTATACTACGAGCAAATGATAACAAACCACTCAACAAAAACTCGAGTACCTACCTACACCTAATGACTTAATACAACGCTTTCAGCGAAATTGTACGTGCCGTTAACTGCTGCGCCACGACATATTCTCTAATGACCAAGGAGTCATCAACGTACATTATGATTTAGAGTTAGACAGATCACAATGGACCAAGGCTTGATTACACTATTGCACGGAGTTCCGTAAAATTTCACGAATTGTTTAGTTGTTGCGGGACTGTAATTTTGGTTGATTTATTCCATTGTTGTAGGTGCTCGTATAAGTGATTATGCTTCTGATTTTCTTTATAAACATACATTTATATATACAAAAAAATGAGACATTGGTAGAGATCATCAAAGGGGTGAAAACACGAGTTATTAATTGACTTTTGCAAACGTTCAAGGTTATCGCTCATTGAAACCACCCGACCAAAGACCATCCTCGGTATACGGCGGTCCACTAGGAATGTTAGATGAAATTTTGTTACTATTTTGTTGTAATTTCTCTGGTCGCTGATAATATTAACAGCGCCACTAGGCTTGGCTACGACAAGATCTTTAGGAAACTTCAATCCGGGAATTGGTGAGTACCTCTAGTGGAATTCTAGGCAGATGGCATCGTCCCTCGGGGGGAGTCTCCTTCCGTTTAAGGAACATATATCACAATGCTTGCATTCTTTTGATAACTGATACAAAAACAAGGAGCTACTATATAATATTTTTTTAAGAAAACTCGTAACTATCATTTTTATTTCTATAGAAAAAAGATTACCTGCATTTCTTTTAAAAACAAACTTGCAATAGTATCGAAATATTGGAGACTTACAACACAATATACATAGTATTATGTATTTTGTAGATACGTTAGCAACGATGAATGATTTTTTTTTATCAAATACAACATGTATTTATAATTTTATGGATATCGAAATATCTAGTAAAATGAAATACTTTGATGGATTATAATATCTTATTACATAAATGTCTTAAAATCAATACTGTAAAAAGCTCTATATCGTTCAACACGAAATCGTTTAAACTATTTAAACAATTGTTATATAATTAAGACAGTTTACCTTATTCAAATATTGCACCATCAAAATTTTCCAAATTCCGAGAAGCATATTTGAAGTTCCGCAATCTACCTCCGTCGGTCGGGCCAATCTCTCCGCAAATGGCTCTCTAAGTAGCCCAAAGCTGTCTCCGACTCACTACAACTCAGCAGACGGTATTATGAAAATCCTTTTTGCATAATGGGGAATAACGGGGCGAGCCGAACGCATAGCGCTGACCTGGCCATTCCGAGCGCCCGACGCAGCAGCCGAAATACCTCTTTTTATGCGACGCTCCCCCCATTTCGATTGCATAGCGCAACGAAATGAAACATTACAAACAAATGCCGCCCAAACAGAGAAACTTTAAAATGCAATCTTAGAAGATTGATGGCGGGAACGTTTAAACGCTCGCCGGTGACAGTGCCAAAAATGCTCACTCCGTACGTTAGTGCTTACAAAAACGGGGCGCCGTATTCCCCTTCATTAACGTGGTTGAAATTAGCGGGCGTTAGTCGGAGGCGCACTCGGTAGGGGTGGCCACATGCAAGTCATTATGCGGACGATCATTGAATTAATTACATAGGTTACGAGCGAGCGGTGGCGGGTGCGCTGCGTCCCTGGTAACATTGCCGCCCCATCTCAACTCCTAGAGTACGCCTCTCCACACTTCTAATTATGTGTAATGTAACTTTCAGAGTGAACGTCCTTTCTAACATAATGAGGAATAATCCAAATTCCTCACAGAATTCGGAAATGAGAAAGCTTGCAACTTGCATCGCCTTGTGTACTGCTATTTTAATTCTCCTATTTTGGAAGACACATTTAAATGTTTTTTTTTGAGCAAAAGCCATAAAATGAATCAAACTTAAAAGATGGACATATGCTGTCGCGGACTTTTTTATAGAACTTTTAAAGGGAACCAATTCCGTCATACACGGTTTTTGTGTAATTTTAACCATTTAGGCAGCGCTCGCAATAGAAGCGCTCAAATGCAATATTTTTTCCCCCGTTTTCGCACTATTTTTCATCGATGCTCCGTTCCTACGGGTCATAGCGTGATATTATATAACCTTCCTCGATAAATGCACTATGCAACACAAAAAGTTTTTTTTAATCGGACCAGTAGTTTCTGAGATTAGCGCGTTCAACCAAATAAACAAACTCTTTAGCGCTATAATATTATTAGAGATTAGTTTGAAAGCGTGAACCGTCAAAATAATATGACAATTTAAAGTGGGCTCAATATAATAGTTGATGGAAATTTATAACGAGATAAAATGAAGCGAACTTAAATCTAGGTACAAGAAAAGAAGAGCAGAACAGAATAGAAATATAAGTAGGCCAACATTTATAAATTGCTTCCGACGCAGTATGTTTTTACAAGGCAGTTGGCACTAAAGTAAACTTGTCACCTCTACTTTGCTAGTCTAGTCAAGTCTAGTTATTATATCGCACACATTACTAGAAATTACTTTGTAACTTAGAAATCAACCTATAAATATTTAAAATACGATGAAACAGGTTCAATAAAATGGCCCTAAACCTGCCTTTATTGGATGAGCAATATGCAAACTCGCGTCATTCACAGTATGCGATTACAAATCCATTCGGATGAAAAATTTGCACATGTAGAAACTGTGTTGCAACGTTAAAAAAGCTACGTCGGCGGTTTAAATTTTGTGGAGTAATATAATTTTTAAAATAATTGTTACTCAAAAATAACGAAAATAAATATATTTATGTATTTTTTTTTGTTTTAAAACAAATGGCAGGCTTAATGCCACACGGGAATGCCGTACCAGTCAACTATAGGGCTTAACATGCGGTAAAGCAAATAAATGTCCAGAAAAAGTAAAAACAAAAACACCTAAATAGGTATTGAAACTAATAAGACTACATGTTACTAAAAATTGTGCTAATTCGGTTCGGTTGTATATAGACTTCTTCTCTCTTCGAGTTACAAGCTGGTATTAAAACTTCATTTTTATTCAGCAGCTTAGAGCAAGCAGTGCTTGGACTTAAAAGCTCGAGATTTGAGGCTTAAAGGTTAGGTGCGATCAACTGTATATGCCTTGTTATGAGATTAACTTTATCGCAGCGCAATGTATCCTTTTATTAAAGTTTACACGGAACAATAAGAAACATATATATAATATAGACAAAACACAACAATGCAATATTATTAAAACACAGAAATCTGAATTTTGTCTCAAAACGGTCCCAAATCCGCATAATGTTGATGTTGCCGTCAGCGCTGGTCTTCCGGTTCTAACCGACTTGGTGATCATACAAAACAATCACACTAAAACTCATAGGCATGACAATCTCTTTTTCAAAAGGTACCTAACATTAACAAAAGAGAATTTGGTAATTCATTCAACTTATAAAAAAATACGGTGATCAAGTAAATGAAATAGCGACGGACTGCAGCACGTGAAAAAAAAAACGGTTGCTGTAAGGAAAACAGGCGGCGGCGCGGCGTTGAAATCGCGAATTGATTGTCGTGATCCAAGAGTTTGCATGTCTGAGGGTAGATAAGGGGGTTGTAACACCCCGCTACACGGTTCGACTCGGCGGGAAGGCGGGTAGAATCAAATTAGGTCGGGTGGTCGGACGATGGTATCTCGATGCACCGCCGTTCTTGCGATAACAGTACGTACGTCTGAATACCAGATACGACGTTTGATTACTGAGTACTGCCCTGTCGGCTGATGACGCATTTGAGGAAATGTTTTTCCGTCCCCGTGCCTTATCTAGTTACCTCCAAAGGCTGTTAAGGTAAATTAAGTATGAGCCGCTGAGAGATTTCACGTCGAGTTTTGTGTTTACAGCAGCTCAGTATACGCGATATATGAAGCTTATTAATAGGATTCAATTATTTCTGGTTATATGGTGCTATAAAGATGAATAATGTAATTATATTGCGCGAAAGTCTGGTTGTCTTCATTGTTTATTATTCAAATTGTTTAAAACAAGTAGCGTTTGAGTATTCCATACAGCGACATACATAACCAGCGAACTCATAATAGGGACTCTGTTCAGTCTGCGACCGTGGAAGGTAAAAATTTGCTTGGTATGACACCAGACGGGTGTCCAAAATTTAATATCTCATGCTTTTTAGTAGCGTAGGAAGCGGGTATTCCCAGCTGAATTTGCAGTCTTTAGTACCTACTCACCAATCGCCGTTGGACTTGACCCGTTCTCCTTATTGATAAGCACATTCAAAGCTACAAAAATTGCCATAATTCTACATAAGCTGTACACGCAAAAGTAGCGTAGGTAATACGCTAGAATAACTGGGTAATAAGCATAAAACTGAAGTCTGACTGCCCAGTGAAAATATTGGAAAAAGTTAAAAACAAGCTCATAAATGTAGCCCACAGTCATTACAGTCGGGATTGCCTTTTAGATTATCATCACTTTCGGTAATGCTATTATTACTACTACTACTGTGCCTATATCACTTTATAAATAGAAAAAAAAAGACAAATTCTATTCTAATTCTATAAAACAATTGGATTGGAGCTATTTAATTTTCATTTGAATGAAAGCATTGAAGATTGCTGATAAAGCAATGATATTATCTTTGGGCTGAACACGAAAATTATATCAATTATAACGTAAGTGCTCATCACTAAATTAAAAATGTCTGGTAACAATACAATTATATCGGGGCTTAAAATTTCTTTGACTAAAAAATAATTAATTTTAGAAACCGTATCAAATTACATGGAATCTGGAATACGAATTATGAATGCTTTACTGCTGACAGAATGCTGATTTAGCACAACGATTATTCAATTTATATTTAACAGGATCTAATATACTTTGGTATTATGACTATTAATTTTACTTGAACTGTATTGAAGAAAACATTAAAGACAAAAGTAATAGTCAAAGTACAATTTATCAATGACCGGTTTGCGTAATATGACATAGCTTCTCAGTTTCACAGGTAATACTTCTGAGTTATGTATATTAATTGAAAGCGAGTTATTGATTATCTATACTCACCGTAATGTGACTTGCGATAACTTAGTAGGCTAAAGGCAATAATTTTACATACCCGACGAGGTGGGGTGTACATATTGCGCTCCTAATATTATTATATAATTCTCATATTTTTTTTATAAAAATCCTAAGAAATACTAGAAGAAATTCGATACGGCCCACTAGATCATGGTAGCATAGTTGGTCAGTGCATCCGCTCAAATAGCGGAGGGTGAGTGTTCGAGTCCCGTCTGTTACCTGGGCCGCGTGGAATTGTTTTCTAGCAAATTTTTCTTTAGACTAATTTAAACTAATTATGTTTTTAGATATCAATCATTTAATAAAACACTTTTTGAACGGATAAGCACGATTGGTTACTTATTTATGTCGACTCAAGGGTCTGGTCATAAATCTACGAAAAATATTAGTGTGCTCTCTATTTTGTATTATTGTACTATTCTATACCAGGAAATAAAAGTTTATGCTCTTTACACAAATAGATGCCTCTACTGGAATTCAAACTTAAGATCTTTGGAACAAAGATGGGATCATTACCGTTGAACAAACCCTTATTTTTGTTTCTTCATGATTAATTCAATTTCAAGATGGAAAGTATGATGTCACTGACTACGATTTTTTCAAGAAAGTAGAGGATACAAGAGCCCTCAATCTCGCTGCAAGGTGTTTTCATATCACGAGAGTGCCCTGACTCATTGAATTAGTGGCGACCTCATTAAACCATATAAGCCGGTACTTAGATCAGTCTAGCATTAACAATTAAATGAATCACCCTCCAGGGGTATTTCCCCTTCGCACTGAAGGGTTAAGACAATGTTTTATGTTCTCCCGTTCTTTTACCGCATTCTGAATTTTGAGTAAAAGTGGGCATTTAATTAACGACAAGTGATTTATGAGGGAGATAATAACAGCTATTTTCACGGCTGCTTTTTTATTAGGTTTGTTAATGACGGCTCATCTTTTTAATTAATTTGTTGTCTGTGTTGATTTACATGCAACTTTTTACGATCTTTGACTTGAACATGTTATAATCTGTTGTATATTTCAATATGTCATTGATCATACTCAATTTCGCTGAAAACTAAAACGATCCATTGTATAGAAAAAAGCTTTTTAATGTATAGCAAAACATAACCTGGCACTAAACGTTATCAAAAAATCACTGTTAAAGTTCAATTTAACATCCCAGAGGATATTTCAATACCGTGGGATGCTAATGGGAAGACAGTTGAACGACGCAAAGGCATTCAGGTAATAATAAAATTGGTCAAGGCAATTCGTTATCACTGTGCGTGGTCGGACTAGTGACGCGGGTTGCGCGGGTGGCGACAACCATGGAACAACACAACTCGCTCTGTCCCTTGTAAATCTAGACGCTATGCTAATATTGAACGTTTTCATTTTAGATATAGCTACGCATCACTCAACTGCTAAGGACAATCATCAAATTACTGTATTAGCGTCGCTAAATTTTGAGCTAAAAATTGGATTGTAATTGGGGAGTACTGCTTAGATTGCACAGTTGCGAAAGAAGCTTGAGCAGTTTATTACTAATTTAGACATAAATTGAGAAAGTACCTACGATATGAGACGAACTTCATACATTCCGTGGATTTAACCGATCTTAAAAAAAAAAACGATTCCCAATCTCCCAACCCATAGTGCCAGATCCGGCGTGTTGCCACCGCTGGCCGCGGAGGCTTGACCTACGGTGCTTTGGCAGATATCAAGCAGTGATCTGGCGAGCTTACTGGGGCTGTGACCAAAACCTGATAGCCCAGTGGATAAGTCGTGAGCAGAAGGTCCGGTAAAGAAGGCGATCGAAGAACTTGGAAGAAAGAACTTGTTTTTTTTCTCATTTATTTCATAATATAAACAAAATACAGTAATTAATAATAAGTTCTTCATAACCCCACATTAGGTTTGTCCGGATACTGAGTCACTTAAAACGTAAATATATAGTTTGATTATAATTAATATAGCAAAACATGGGACATTAAGTAGTCAGAAATACTCGAAAGCCAAAATAAACCATAAAATTACACTGTTACTTCTCATACATATCTTATTCATCAAATTAAACATTCTATTTACTACACAATTAACATAAATATTACAGTGCCAATGCATATTTCAACCTGCCTGTAAGTTATAATGATGAGGTATAGATAATAATACATAACACCGCAAAACGGTAACACAAAAATTTCAATAGCTCATTTAATTTTAAAATTAAGAAGGTAATTGTATAAATTTTGTTACGTTTACCCGTTATTTTTTAATAAAACACAATAAGCTGTATACAGAGGAGGATGCCTTTTCATAGAACAGTAATTCAGTTTCGTAAAAGTATTAATATATTTACAATATTTACTAGTTATGTCTTGCAAGATTTCTGTCGGTATTTCGTTCATTAAAAATGGTACTAAAAATGCAATGGTTGTTTTACCATAATATTATTTGTTTAGGAATATTTAATTTTAAATGAGTTTTTCTAGTTGCCGTTTTATGTTTTTTTTTTATCTTTATTGTCAAATTGTTCAATCAATATCATTATTTTAAATTAAGAGTAAATGGGTAAAATTTTACAATATTTAAACATTCCACTAATATCTTTACCGTTACAAAGTGTTTTTGTGATGTTTCTCTCTCTCTCTTCTTTTGTATTAAGCCTTGTATAAAATTAATTTCTTTGTTATTTACCATATTTATCTCTTTCCTTTACGTAGTTATAGAGTTCTTTTCTTTTCGTTCTTCTAAACTCTTCCTCCTCTTTTCCGCTACACTCTTCTACCCCTTGTAGGGGAGTGTATTGTTACAATCCCCAACATGGAGAAGAAGGGATTTTCCGGGCAGCGGAATTAGCGACTACAAATAGCTTTCGCCTTGAAGGACTCTTCAAGCACGTAGCCTGGATAACTTAGGTAGTCTCTGTCAGTGAACGAAAATATTTGTGTCTACGTCAGAAACAACGATGCTGGCCATGCTGTCTCGAGATAATGGTGGACAGCGTTGAGGTTACAGTGAAGTCTGTGTATATTGTAGAACTTAACTTCAAACAGTGTGTAAGGCGTGGGGGTGTGCATTGTGCACTGCTCTCAACTAGCAAAAACTGGTCATTTAAAGGTCGATAAAGCTAAAATTAATGCCCTTGTAGTAGATATATCACAGCTTATATGACCGTGTTTTGGCACAAGTTATAAGGGTGACATCCTTATAGTTGTTTTAAAGTTGCCATATTATGTGTCATTCCTACTTATAATTACTATAAAATAGCATTCACGATGCTAATTAGATATATACTAGCAAGGAACATGCATTCTTTATGTCCAATTACCCTTATTATGCGCGATGAACTTGCTATTATAAATCACTCTTAAAAGTAGGTTTCGAAATTCTACAATAAGGTTTTGGTATTTATAGAAACAAAACTAAAAATACTACAAGTTTACTTATTCACACAAGTTACAAGTTCAGCAATTAAATAAGTGTATGTGATTAATGGCGAAAATTTTTACTGTCTTTTGGAGTTTTATACAAAAATCTACCTGGGAAAGATTATATATCGTAAACATAGGTAAGTTTTATGTCATTTTTTTAATGCGCCCTTTCATTTCTTTATTTTTAACATTGTAAATTTATAAAAATCTTTTTATAAGTAAGATTTGCAATTCTATTACTTCTATATAACATTGAAAAGAAGTCAGGAGGCATTTGGTCCACCATATTGAATGCGAGTTTAGGGTTCCCTTATCTGAAGCAAAATATTATTTTTTAAATTAAATAAGTATATGTAATGTGAGTAAGTGTGAATTAATGTAAGTTTTATTGAGAATAAATAAACACATTTTTCATTTTACTTGAATTAAATTTTGCTTGGTTTTAATATAATTCAAAACACAATAGTACACAACATGTACATTAATTATACTTTTATTTCTAGAAGCATGGTAGTATATATGGATGTAGACACGACACGTGTTATACGAAGATGAAATTAAATATTTGTTTTACGTTGAGTGGTTTTAGTGTCAGTACTGCCAATTTGCAAAATATGATCATTATGTTACTGATGACTGTGAAGTTTGCTCTCATTTTGAAATTTGAATTTTTCTACGGAACTCTTCTTTATTCATGTAGCTGTCAAAATCACTCGAACTATCTCATTCCTGTGAGGTATCACTGCTAAAACTTTTTGATGATTGTACAGACCCTCTAAATATTTGGCTTCCTCTTCCTTGGCCACGGTATTTTTTGTTGCACGGGAAAAAATTGTCGCAGTTACAGTTCGAGTATTAGGCGGCAGCATAGACTCGTATCTCATTTTCACCTTACGTCTGTAACTTCCATTACGCTTAATTTTTTTCCATTCTTTGAAATCCATTTTGAAATCCGCACAAATAACTTACGCTACCATAGAATATTACTTGCTGTTAAGCCATAAATAAGAGTAAGATAGGAATAAAAACCTTTTAGATATCATATAAAGGCAGTCTAAAATACTGAACCCTTATAAAAAATATATAATTTACCATTTAGCAAATGTTATATAGAAGTTTTTTTATTTGCCAATACAAGGTTGTTAGTTTTATTACAGCTTTATTAATTAAACAAGTATTATGTGGCGAAAACCACTATATGTCTAAAATATTATATGACTAAACACCCTTTGAAGTTCTTATATATAACTATGTGTTTTTTTAAAGCCATATAAATTGGTTTTATAAAAACTTATATATCTCAATAATAAGTTGAATATACCATATTATCCAAAAATACTTATAGCTTGCGTTTATAAGGAAAATGGTAAAAGTAATGCTTTAATAACATATCGATAAGAATTTTATTCTTATTACTCTTGCGTTATAAGGTTACTTTGCTAGTTTGTATATCCAAACTTTGTTCAAAATAATGTGCGATGAAAGTTAAATATTCTAATAAAAAATAACCAATCTTATGATTTTATTTATTTTTTAAGCATTTAACTGCTAGATGTTTAAATCTAAAGAAAAGTTTACTAGAAAAAAATCCACGCGGACCAGGCAGCGGACGGGACTCGAACCCTCATCCTTCGCTATCCCGGCGAATGCACTGACCATTATGCTACCACGGCCCTATTAGCCGCGTCGAAATTTTCCTAGCCTTAAGCTGCAAGGCAGCGCTATCTCTTCGCATTGTTGTAGGTAACCCACAATGTCAAATGAATACTTTTTCAAGTATTAAACATTTGAAAGAAGAAATAGCAATTATAGTTATGATTTTATTTATTTTTTAAGCATTTAACTGCTAGATGTTTAATTCTAAAGAAAAGTTTACTAGAAAAAAATCCACGCGGACCAGGCAGCGGACGGGACTCGAACCCGCATCCTTCGCTATCCGGGCGAATGCACTGACCATTATGCTACCACGGCCCTATTAGCCGCGTCGAAATTTTCCTAGCCTTAAGCTGCAAGGCAGCGCCATCTCTTCGCATTGTAGGTAACCCACAATTTCGTGTCCCGTCCGCTGCCTGGTCCGCGTGGATTTTTTTCTAGTAAACTTTTCTTTAGATTTAAACATCTAGCAGTTAAATGCTTAAAAAATAAATAAAATCATAACTATAATTGCTATTTCTTCTTTCAAAGGTTTAATACTTGAAAAAGTATTCATTTGACATTGTGGGTTACCTACAATGCGAAGAGATGGCGCTGCCTTGCAGCTTAAGGCTAGGAAAATTTCGACGCGGCTAATAGGGCCGTGGTAGCATAATGGTCAGTGCATTAGTCGCAGCACGTAGAAAATAACCTATCTGGGTTTATAAAAAAAAAACATGATTTCTAATAGATACCACGAAAAATATAGTAATTATCATTGTTGTATTGTACGGTACGAGAATGTAAAAACACATCCTTTAAGACACCAGGAAAGTTGTGGATTAAAGTGCCGAAAGAAATTAATCTACGCAATACCTGGTTAGAACTTGCTAAAAGTAATCCTGCAACTTTATCGACTCATAGTAAAAATTATTTTTGCGAAGATCACTTTGATGTAAGTACTCATTGAAAATTTTTTTAAGTCTCTTCATTTATTGTCGGTTTTAATAATACAAGTTTTAAAGTTATGTATGAATGACATTTCGTTGTTTACTAAAAGAGACGTCACAATCATGGCGGATGTGGAGAAGAGCGTTTTTAATGTTTAAAAAGTATAGACTAAAAATTATTTTTTTGAATTAAATTTCTACAGCAATCTTCTGATTTATGAAGTGAAATCGATATTTTTAGGTTCCTCAGACCAAATACTTTAAGAAATAAACATTTATTTAATACAATTCGACATGAGTCAACTAGCCTATTCCGAGGAGTCCCGCGCATAATTCCAATAGCGTTGGGGTACTAGGTGTCGATATCTCGTGTGACGTCCAGTATAAAATCCATTTAGAGGGCAATGCCTAACTGGATTTAAGTTCGGTTCGGTAGCAAAAGATGGTTACAACAAATACGTTACACCTTCCTAAGTGTTACGGTGTAACTAAGCAATGCGGTAAACCGCGGTCAAAAGGTGCATGTTTCAAAGGCGGTAAATGCGCATGATTAACAGACAACCACTGAAACGAAAAGAGCTAACAGCTAAATACGAAAAACTTAGTGTTGTCTTAAATTGATGTAACTAGTAATTGTCTTTAATACAATATTTGATTAAAATGGTTTGTAATCTAATAAATGCAATAAACATGGTACATTACTGGAATGTTTTATGCAATTATGCTGTAAAACGCACTACTGAACATTCACTAGCGCTGTTACTACAAAGACCACATTCATTGCATAAGGGAAATTTTTGTTAATGCCAATTAGAAGAAAAAGGCTGGTTTTCATGTTATTTACAGCAAGTATTCAGTTGTCTTTTTGCAATAAAAAGGGTTAATTCTAATACTGTACAAACGTTTCTCAAAGTCGTAGAGCTACGAGAATAGGACCATTCGATGCAGTTTTTTTTCTAATTTTGAATCTATTTTTTTTATTATTTAAAAAGTGTGATTTACAGCTGGATTGTTTTTTAACGTCGATATTGTTTATCGCACTCTGATGGAAAAATGTTAACAACACGATAGCTCCACCTGTTACCCAATGAATGCTGCCGATTTAACGTAATAAAAAAAACAAACATCACCGTGATTTATGAAAGTTTGATAAAATTATGAACATAAGTACTGGTATGTTAAATTAAGTACTACTGCGATCTTCAAGCGTTTTCTTTGTCATGAAACTTCAGTATAAAGACCTTTAAAACGCAGTGCTTTTACTTTGCAATGATTGATGTTACTAAATCAAAAGCTCTTTTGTTAGTTGACAAAAAATAAATGCTTACATTTCCCAAAAGCTCGTCAGTTTCTGTTATTTGCATGACAACGGGGGGTACTCAAATGTTGTTGTTGCCTAAATAGCGTAGAACATCGCAAAAAAGTTCATATTCAAGTCTGGTGTGTCGTGGACCGAACTACTGTAGGTGGAACGGTGTGGTTAATTTGCTTCGTCACTGTTGGTACTATGTGAACTTTTTTGGACTTAAAATTGAGAAGATAATAATATCATTTTCTATGATGTTGTATGTCTTATACAGTTCCTTAACGAAAAGTCTATTATTATGTTGCTTTTAACTCGAGTTGGCGTTTCAATATTCACGACAATCATTTGGAATGATAATATACTAATTTGTGATGGACAAAAATTAAGTTATTTAAAATGAAAAAAAATTAAAAACCTTTACTGGCCATCAAAAACATACAATTTAAAAAAACTACGAATAAAAACAGAAAAAAAGAAACAGCCTAAGAACGAAAAATAATAAAACTAAAAATAAGACGGCCAATCAGGACCCTGCCCCGGCTTATGGTGACACATTGAGAGAATATACTCTCACTGTATCAGCGCTGGTATTCTGGCAGGGCCTGTGCGAGGACGTGTCACGTCGGTGCTAAAAAGCAAATAAAATAGTAATAAAAATAAAAAAAAGACATTTTGACATCGATATTTTGTGCTTATGAAATTATATCAAACAACTCATTTAAGCACATACATACACGCATGTACATGTACACATATATACGTACATAGATACATACACACAGATATATATTTAGTAACATTATCCCTAATTATAAATACATTTACATAAATTAAATAAAAGACAAAAATGCTACCTAACATAGTGCACAGAGTTGCGCACCAAACTTACGCTCCGAGTACAACTTTTATTTTGACTACTACAGTTTTGACGAGGTCAGAGCCGAGTTTTTGCACCCGGAACATAGGCTCGGAACGCAGCCCAGCTTTCCAAACGCACTCCAGCGTTCCAAACGCACCCACATTCACAAACAACGTCATGTCATTATGACACCCCTCCAATCTGTGGTGGTTTTGTACTTAGTACCTTTTTACGATAAAATGGAATGGATGGATGATATTTAGTTATTTTATTTCAACATAACTAAATTTTTCTAAAATTTGTTAAAAATGAATTTATATCTCACCTCTCTTTATACCATCAGTATCTCCGTCACTTACCAACCCTTAAGGATCATCAAGTTCTTTTTGCCGCCTGTTTAACTAAATATAAATAACGGTTGTTCATTTTGTGCAATAAAACTGCGCAAGCTAAAGCTAGTGTAGTATAAAACTGTAGTTTGAAGGTCAACATTTATGTAGTCTACTAAATTTTGCCATGCTCAGTGGACTCAAATGTCAACGCCAAGATTTTTCTTTAAATTTGTTAGAAATTAAACACTTTACTTTAGATAAACACACAACATAACGTTGATCAGTAACTTACCGCACTCGAGTACGCTGGTTACATAAAAAGACTCAAGCGCACTATAGACCGGAATACAATTTCCAAATCGTATTTATTTGGAAACTCGATACGCTTGTATTACACATAACAGCAGAATCTCCTTCATAATAAATCGAGATAAGAGCCCTAAAATATAGACTTCCGGACTCGAGTCTTTTGACACACCAGCTAAAAGTGCCTTGTTACATTTACACAGTACCTAATATTTTTCTAAACTAATTACGCGAAGGAACTTTGATGGATGGATTATACTCACTTTAACTAATGTTCCATTGTACTTTTCTGTAAGTGGTGTGGGCACTTCTTTTGTTTCCTTAATAACACCACATTGTTAAAGATGTGTTTCATGCAGAATATTAACGATTGGCAATTTAATATCACTAGTAAAAATTTAAACCAATCCTTTTTAACCAAATTGTATGTAAAACATCAGACGATGGAAATATTCGCATATACCTGATTAATATACCTACATAGTGTAACAAATTTGAGTCATTCTACTTTTGAACGCCTGCCAATCTATCGACCCTGGTTGTATCTATCGTACCGCAAGCGTGTTCTTCCTCTGAGGCAGTAAAGTGCACATGTTACTAGTAAAGTGCCACCGCATGTCCCAGTAAACCCGTGCTCTTATGCATTGGTAATAGGGGTTATGTCAAAATGAATATCCGCCGTCTTGAGGTGCACGCCGGTTGACGCTCAGCTCCTGTAATAAACCTTTAAAAGGTTCACAGAATATGCAATATGTTTTGATGTTTTGATGTCACGTATAAAAAACTTTTGTTGGGGAAGTTTTCAAACTTAGTTGGTTTAATGAAGTATGTGATGCAGTTGGCTGTTCGCATTGTATAGATTCACTAACAATACTTTACTTTTCAATTTATTTATTTTTTTCGCGGTTCATTATAAAGAGTAAATGAAACGACCCAAACGATCATCAAAAATATATTAATTATTATGAAAGCATTAATATAGCCTTTCAATTTAAAGCTCATGGAAAAGAAAAATGTTCAAAGCTGCAATTAAAACAACAACGAATAGTGAAATTAAAATGAATAATGAGAATTGTATAAATCTTGTCCATAAAGCTGTGCGTAGGCAGTTTCTAAATGGTTTATTTCACAGACCTATTACGTATTGGCTCGATCAATCATGGCCCTTTGTTGTAGTTATTTTACTGCCTCCCGGGATGGTGTGACGTCACTGGCTTGTAGTAAAAGTAAATTGTCGTGAAATAATCCAGTTGGTCATTTTGATGTTAAAGGTCGGTTAAGATTTAACATACATACATTATACTTACAAGTGTTTACCCCAACTTCTTTACGGGATTGTCAGAAAAACATCGATATGTTATTACAATTTTACATCAAATACTTTAGTTAATACTATCAAAAAAAATCCGATACAGCAATATCAATATGAGTTGTCGTTCTCGAATGCAGAATAAATACAAATCTCAATTTATTCTTGATTTGAAGGCAAGAAATAAAAATTTAATTTTTGAAAAACTACTTATTTAATGTTTAAAAATTTATAAACAGCCATCAGTATAATATGCTTCGTTTACCAGCGGAATTCAGTCTGTGTTCATTGTAATTCAACGGCAGGTTTTTCATAGTTTCGTGTAGACTCACAATCTTAGAACAAATTGTAATAAAGTACTTGCTACACGAAACCAACCAATAATGAACTATTTCAAGTCAGCAATTCTAAAGCAAACATAATCAATTTCTAAGCGTCAAGTCAACATGAGGGGATCAACAGAAAATGGCCGTGAAAATAGCATAGTTGGGAGGGTCATGAAAATTATGGCATTATGGCAGGTAATAATTAGATGACGTGTATAATAAGTAAGCCGTGCGTGCATTGGAGGCACATGTAGGTTTCTTTATCATTCGGTTTCTATTTCCGAATGAGGTGAAGGTCGTTACGATTCAGAACTAATTCAATGCGCGGCTCTGTTCTCCGATGTGCTAAAGAAGAATATTATCAAAAACCCGCCAAGTGCGTGTCGTGCTACGCGCAGTGTAAGGTTCCGTAGTTGCCTGTAGTTACCAAAATATAATTGAGCATGAGTGTTTATTTTCTATATTGAAAATTAGAAAAACCAGTAAATATTCATCAAATTCAAACTGCGTCTCAAACTCAAAATCAATTCGATAATTCTTTTTTTAAATTCGAATGATAACCGCTGATTTCTTTTTCCTCCCATGCGAGGGAGCGGGTGTGAAATCCTCATGGATACCCTACAGCCGGCTGCAAGGTTATGTCAGACTCTTACTGACTAACAGCTTCAAGGGGATGATGCGGTATAACCGCCGATCTTTTAAAGTGCTTATGTACTTTTTATAAAAACGTAATGTTAGTGCGACTCAGAAGCTTTTGGTACTCGCGATACTATTACGATTACGATTTTACTGTAGTTTTTAAATAGTTCTATATTTTATTTTGTTGCAATGCAACCTTACATTGCAACAAAATACAATACGCTACAATTACCTCATCTATGTCAATATTAATGTTTTCTCGTACGGAATTTTTAAAAGGTAAGAAATTTTCTTTTTCCAAAGTTGGACGACTATTACTCTTAAACTAACAAATCTATCTTAACTATTATAGTTTTCCTTGAAATTTCATGAAAAGCACTACTATCATGAATTTTTCCAAATTTTCCAAGCTAATAGTTTAGTTTTTAGAGAGGTTTGGGGGACACCCTATTCGACCAAACATTAGAACTTTAAAGTTCAATATTTCGCAAACCGATCATTAAGTCGAAAAATAGTCCTAGGAACCCCTAAGTAATTTAAAGGACCTATTCAACGATATTCCATAGGATGGGGTAGATGATGAAAAAAAACATCAACAGGCTACATGTAGGGGAGCTACCCAAATTTTTGTTTAATTTTTTATTCTACCTTTTTGTCGGCGTGATCTATATACATTACATATATACACACAAAATTACAGCTCTCTATTGCTAATAATCTCCAAGCAAAACCGGGGATGGACAGACGGACATGACGAAATTATATTATAGGTCTAGTACCCATTGGACCCTCCTAATTGGACCATACCTACAAAAAAGTGCCCGTTCGACCTCCTATCAAGAACATGGTGCCCATTGGACCCTCAAAGACGTACTTAACGACACAATCGTCCTCTTCTTCTTCTCGCGCGTCGCCGGCGCCGCAGGCGCCGCGACGTGCGGGGAAACTGTACTGGGCGTGGTGCCCACCTCAGTTGCTGCGGGTTCGCGTCCCGTCTAAGGACGGGACGGTCGTCGGGGTCCGTCCCCCCCACTCTTCACACACCGCCCTCGGCGCGGTCAAGCCCACCGGGTGAGACCCGTTAGGGAGGCCCAGTGAGCGACCAGCGAGCGGGCGGTGGACTTAGGTGGGAGGGGATAGGACAGTCATCTTTGTCGGTCGTGGGCAATTTTTATGAGTATTTCTTTTTTTTTTTTTGTATATACTGTTTTTTGATTTTTTTTTTACATTTTATATTTATTTTCTATTTTTTTTATTTGCCATCTTTTGTGTGTTTTTTTTTTTTGCTGTCAAGTCGGGTGTCAAAGTCATAATCGGGGTGTCGTGTCCGGTGGTGTGATCCCGCCCGCGCCGTGCGGGCGGGGCCGTTGTCAGTCTGGTGGTGGGGGCTCGACCGCGCGCGGTGCGCGGGAACCCGCAGTGGCTTCTTCGGAGTCCGGGATGAGCTCCCTTGGCAGCCCTCTGCTGCTGTGCGTTCGAGAGCGGACTTGGGCGGGCGCTAGGTCGCGCAGGTGCGCGTGCTCCGACCTGTCCGCTCGATCGAACATACTGCTGGCCAATCTGTATATGAAATCATCAACAGTTTCAATTTTTAAGTCTCTCGTTAGGGTTGTGTTGCGTACGTATCTGCCTGCGTCTGTTATTGCGCGCAGCACGAGATTTTGCTGGGCACGAAGGCGCTTCTTCTGGCTCTCGGCGACCAGCGCGTACCACGCAGGCGATGCGTATGTGAAAATGGGACGGATGTAAATTTTGTAAATAGTTAATTTGACTCTCAAGGGGAGTTTGCTTCTAAGTACGGGTTGAAGTAATGCACGAGCAGTGTTGGTTTTTGCGACTAAGCTGGTGATGTGCGGTCGCATTGTTAGGCGTGGGTCAATGGTGATGCCTAAGTAGGTTACCTTATTAGCCCACGGTACTGGTGTGTTTCTAATTTTGAGCGGCGGTGGTTGGTAACGATGGCGGCCTATAGTCATCGCTTGCGTCTTGTCGATGTTAATAGTGAGTCTCCATTTCTCGAGCCATAGGGTGAGTGCGTCTAATGTGGGCTGTATTTTTCTTACCGCGTGCTTAAGGTTCATTGAGGCGGCGTAATATGCGGTGTCGTCGGCGTACAGGGCCAGTTTCGCGCCGCTCTCCACCGGAATATCGTCCGTATAGGCGGCATAGAGCGCGGGCGAGAGACAGCTGCCCTGCGGTACGCCGGCGCGTATTGGGCGCGTAGTGGAGAGATGGCCTTCCACTGCTACACGGAATGTCCTGTTTTCGAGGAAGGAGGCTATCGTTTTGATGAGGCGTAAAGGTGTGTTGACGGTCGACAGCTTGTACAGCAAGCCCTCATGCCATACTCTGTCGAACGCTTTCTCCATATCGAGGAGTACTATGGCCGAGTACTCATTTCTGTTAAGGGTGGTCGTTAAGTCATGTAACACTCTGGCAAGCTGGAGAGTCGTCGAGTGCCCCTGCCTGAAACCAAACTGCTCATTGCGTGGTGTTATGTGTGGCAACAGGTGTCTCAGCATTAACTTCTCCAGCACTTTAGAAATGTTCGGTAATAGTGTTATCGGGCGATAGCTAGCGGGTAAAGATGGATTCTTACCTTTTTTGTGTATCATAATCACTTTCCCCCGCCTCCATGCGGTAGGAAAGTGACTAGTGCGTAGCACGCCGTTAAATATGCGAGTTACCGCTGTTATGGTTTTGAGCGGCATGCGGCGGAGTGCGGTATTGGAAATGTTGTCAAGGCCCGGGGCTTTCTTCGGTTTGCACCTTGAAATCTCCCTCCGGACCTGTCCAGGGGAAAATACAACAGGGTAGTCGTCGGCGGTCGGTTGGTGTGACAAACAGCTATTCACATGTGATTCTATAATCGACACGTGCTCACTGTCCGTCGCAGCATTCGGTACGAACTGCAAAGTCAGGTGGTCGGCGAGTAACTCAGCCCGGTCCTTGGCGTGATATTTTGGTATGTTATTGCTATCTATTAAGGGTCTTACCGCTGTCTTAGCATTCGTGAGTTGCCTACAGAGGCGATAAACAGAGGGCATGCTATCGCCTACTGTAAGCAAGTGACTCTCCCAAGACGCGACTGCGTAGTTTTCCATTTCAAGCTTGACTTTCTCAGTGATGCGGTTTAGCTGTGTTTTTGTAGTGGGACAGCGAGTATTCAACCACAGTCGTCTCAGCCGGCGTTTTTCCTTTATAAGTAACATCACTCTGTAAGGTAAATCGTTGGAGTTGTTTTTACCTGCAGGGCGAGTGTGAGCGGCTGTTTCTAGCGCCGACTGCAGCGCCGCGGTGAGCTCGTCGACTGCCAAGTCGACATCACTGGCTGTTTGTATTGGTCGTGTGGGCGTGTGCTGCGTTAAGTTGTTATGAAAAGCTTCCCAGTCAATTCGCCGGCAGGGGGGGGAAATATTCACCTTCGTGGGTAGTTGCATAAATTCTAATAGTACCGGTCTGTGATCCGAAGGGAGATCCATCATCACTTCTTGAGTGATGGTGTCGTCCACGCCCCTGAGTACCACCACATCAAGGACATCTCCATCTCCATTCGGGTCGTACCTTGTAGGTTCGTCCGGTCCGAGAATTGTGTAATTGTGCGTACAGGCGTCGTCGTAAAGCGCCTGCCCTGTGGTATTGATGGTAGCGGAATTCCAGCTCGTGTGCTTGGCGTTGAGATCTCCAGCTATAATGGTAGGGTGCGGTTGCAAAAGGTCGCGGAGCTCCTTGACGTCTAACGGCTGATTTGGTGGCTTGTATGCAGCGTAAAAGCGAGTAACTGTACCTTGCAGTTCGACGTCGATCCCAAGCGCGTACAGGGACTTTGGCTTCACTGTAGGGGCCGGCTGGTGAATGACTCTCCTATGTACCAGTGTCATCAGGCCCCTGTATGTGCGCCCTTCTGGCGTGGTCTCATCTTGCCTGTATACAAAATAATTTCGGACACGGAAGTCAGTGCCTGGTTTAAGCAAAGTTTCGCTCACAAGTGCGATGTCGACGTCGTGCTCACGCAGAAAATGCGCGAGCAAGCGACGCTTACCTGTGAGCGACTGCGCGTTCCAGTGTACCACCTTCAGTGTCCGGAATTTTGGGCCGTCATTTGAGCGAAGCAAAGTTGGAGTTGGGTAGCCATCATTTTTGCGAACTGCTGTACCCACGCAGGCTCAGTGTTCGATCCGGGAGCTTGTTCGGTTATGGGGGCGGGGTTTGTGTCCATCGCCGCCATCTTGGGGGCGTGTTCGGTGTGGGTGGTGCCCTTTCCTCGCTTTCTTTTTCTGCGGCGGGTAGTTTTGTTATCCGTCGCCGCCGGGGGTAGTCTGGTTTTAGGTCCATTTGCGGGGGCCATCAGTGATGAGGGAGCTGTTTCACTCACCTCGTTTGGAACTATCGCTGCTCTTGTGATAGGGCCGGAAACGGGGCCCGTCTTGGCCACCGTGCTCGCCTTCTTATTCCGGGCTTCCTTCTTGTGTGCTGGGCACGACGAGTGATTCGCCGGATGGGCGCCTCCGCAGTTTACACAGGTAGCGGGTTCGGAGCGCGGGCGGGGGCAGTCAGCAGCTGCGTGGGGCTCACCACAGCGGACGCAGGCCAAGGGCCGGTGGCATCCTTTCGAGGAGTGCCGAAAGCCCTGGCACCTGTGGCACTGCGCCGGTCCTCGTTTGCCTCTCCACGCCTCTATCGTGACGCCCGGCATGCTGAGCAGCTCCTTGATATTATAAATATTTGGTATTATACCTGGGGTCTGTTGAAGCGAGGCGAAGAAAATGCAGCCGGGCCTCCCTGCTCGCGCCCGGATGCGTTTCGCATACTCGATTGTGAAGCCCTTAGAGGCTAGGGCTTCCTGGATTTGAGTCGGTTCCGTGTGAAAAGGTAGGCCTCTAATTGCTACCTTTACGCTCCGTTCCTCCGGGAGGGCATAAGAGTACCAACTCACACCTGCTTGTACTTTGTCTAAATTAGACAAGTACGCCTGTACGAGTCGGTACTCCTCACCGTCCGCGGGGGAAAAGCAAACTCCCATTCCGAAGGGTCTGGCGTTCGGAGGGCGCCCCAGCTGCTCGTGCAGAGCCTTGAAATGGCTCGTCCAGTCGGGCATCTTCTCAACGACTATGGGTGGGTACCTGCGTTCTTTGGGCGGTTGCGTAGCGTCAGATTTTGTAGCCGGGAGCGCCGTCGATGTCGTTGCAGTCGTCGGCGTCGATGTCGATTGCTTGGTCGACGGGTGTGCAGGCGTCGTCGTAAAGCTTTCGGGAGCTTTTGGAGGCGGGGCCGAGGGCGTGGCCACGGCCTGGGAATATGTGGTAGTATGAGGGTAGTTTGGAAACTTTACCTGTGGCTCTCTGCACGGTATAGCCTTACCACCATACCCTTTTTCGGATGGTGTGTCCTTTTCTGTAGACTGCGGGGTAGACGTATCGATGCGTCGTCCCGTTGTCCGTTGGGTTTGCGGTGGCACGGGGGTTGAAGCGATGCCTCTGGATGCCGGGGTGAGTTGTAGCGGTGGCGTGTCCGTCCTGTCGCCGCTGCTGAGAGAGCGGTGCAGTCGCGGGTCACGCAGGCGGCAGTGTCTCTTGTCCGGCGTTTCGGGCGGCGTTGCTCGTGCCCGTTTGCCGTACGTCACGTGCCAGGGAACGTCCGGGTGCGGTTGTTCTATGGGCGAGGTGCTTATCGCCTGTAGGGCTTCCATCGCCATCTTGTCTGCGGGGCATAGGCAGGGAGTTTTCCCGGATTCATACTCCAACAGCCGAGCGTAGGACGCCATCCAACGATTCATCCTGATCCGGGTCACCATCACTGCGTCAAATTCATATTTGACGCTGCGCGATGGCGTCCCTTCCATCCTGGATGAATCGCTGGCGGCTCCCTCGGCTGTTGCAGCAGGACTTGCGGAGGGTAGGTTCTGCCGTTTTTTGGAGGTAGATAGCGGCCCGGCTGGAGTTGCGAACGTGACATCGTCGGTCGACGACGTCGTTTGCACTGGAATCGACGGTAGTATCGACGGCTGCGGTAGCGTCGAGGGTGGCGTTGGCGGTGGCGGATGGTCTGCCATAGTTACCGCGCGAGTGGGTGAGCCGGCGCGCGACCCTGAGCAGCGCGCGCGAGCGAGCGCGCTGCCCCGCGGCTAGGAGGGGGGAACGGTCCCCGCTGGCCGAGAAGCGGCCAGGCAAGGTTCGCCTGCGCTTATCACACGATAAGTCGGGAACACTTTGGCTTTGGTATCAGGTCCGTGCGCGATTGGGTTTTTCAAAAAGGTTTTTCGGCTCTTGCGGTCCAACGACACAATGGGAGCTATTGGAGCTCTTAACTATTTGGCTAATTCTTTTGGAACGGTAAAGTACAGTCGTGTAGTAAAGTAACATTGTAAAAGACATAAAAACACAAAGGTTATAAATCTAAGTATTTAATCAACATATTTATAAAATTCAAAACACTAATCATCAGTAACAAAACAATATAAATATTTATATAAAATATAATAATCAAATCACAGATTTTTTACTTTACTTTTAAAGCCAATAGAAATTATTTTTTATCAAATAGCTTAACTAAATTATAAATATGGTTTGTTATATCAATAGTCGAGTATCTTACTATAAAATCCAAATGTGTTAAAAATTAGTTTTTCTTAAAGGTTACTATCATCTATCTGCGTCCAGTATTTATAGAGCAATAAACAAAAACCAGTTTTTTTTATTTTTCCTGAAAACTTACATTTTTGTAGTTATCTTTTTATTCTCCGGGGACCACGAAATATCGTTAATTTGAAGAAAATGATTTGTTTAGGAGGACTTGCTGTTTGGAGTCAGTACTTATACAGTATTTAGTTAGTGGCTTTATAATACCTACTATTAATTTTATTTTTGTCTGCAATTATCTACATGACTGTACTGTGCTTAACAAAACTGTTAATAAGGTCCAACTGGCAGTAGGGTATGATCTTGAAGGTCCAATGGACACTTAAAAAGAGGTCCAATGGGCACATTGAATATTTTTTTTTAAGGAGGTCCAATGGGCACCAAAAAGGAGGTCCAATGGGCACATTGAATATAAAATGTTTTAAGAAGGTCCAATGGACACCAAAAAAGAGGTCCAATGGGCACTTTTTGCTTTTGGGTCGAATCTTGAGGGTCCAATGGGTACTAGACCAAATTATAAGGGTTCTTTGTCAGGACTAGGGAACCCTAAAAAGGCCCTAAACTTGATGTTTTACGACTATAGAATTTGAAACCCAATTTGATTGTTTCTTCATAGTAGAGGTGAAATAGCCATTGCATTGTTTAAGTTAAGGTATACTCTGCAGCACCGTATTAGGTGATTCAACATTTTGAACAATACATTGATTATTTCACCTCTGTTGCTGAGTGCTGACCTAAACTTAATTAATAAGTGTTATGACTATCATAAACTTTTATTTATATTTTCGAATTAAAATTGAAATGGTTTTAAGCAGTATTATTTTATTTACAAGGGCTCGTTGTTTGATTTATAGTTAAATGTGACTATTAGTCAAAAATTTACACATTTTCCTTAGTATTTGACGTTAGATAGATAAATAGATATGCTCTTTATTGCTCACACATACACACGTTATATTGACTAATAGTCACATTTAACTATGTATCAAACAACGAAGCTTCTAACAACTTAACTTCTTACAACCTGGGATCCTTTAAAAGAGGCGTGAAGAAGCAACATGAAGGCCGGCAAGGTGAGGATGGCTGGTAGAACTGCTGTACCAGCTATCTTCACGCCCGGACTTCACCATCACTTAACATCAGGTGGGGTGAAGTCATTTGTCGGACCTATCTATATTAAAAAAGCCTAATACTTGTCCATATGACATAATCTTAGTGCTTTCGATCTGCGATGGTGGAAGTTAAGGAACTTTCGCAATGGCCGGTCATTGGATGGGTGACCAAAAACTTGTTATCTCCAGCTACTCCGTGCTTCGGAAGGCACATCAAGCCATTGATCTCGGCTGCATCTGCAGTCGTTGGCACCCACCAGTTTGGTCCAGAGCGGATACACTGGGCCCGCGTGGTGGGTCACGGCTCAATCTCCTTATTCCATCCATAGAGAAGGCCTGTGCCCCAGCAGTGGGGATTATAATAGATAGATGATGTAACTGAAAGATTAATTAGTACACGTAATTTAAATGTGAATATCGAGGCAATATGTGCATCATATACAATGTATCAATGGGAATAACAGTTATAAGTAAAATATGAAGCTGAAATAATATAACCATTCACTTAACTAGTAACAGTAGAACAAACAGCGGCGTTATGCGATTTCCAAGTTATAAAACTTGTATATCGGAAAACAACTTCAAAGAAAACAGTACTTTTCGTAGCGTCAATAAATAAAATCAGTTTTTAATAAAACCACTGCGTGCAACTAGCGAGCATATTGCATTCGTGTCGTTTAAATTTACTAACACTCCTGGTCTGGTGCGATAAAGCCTAAAATCGCACAAGTTATTTCTACTGCCGGAATAATTCTTCGGATTTTTGACAGCGCAATCGAAGTTTGCCGCTAGGCTCTGCTGCCAGGCTTTAATTAAGAGCAAAGCTGCAGTCGCTACGTATTGCCGCTTAGGGGCGTTATGCGGGTAGCCGAACGAATCCTATTGAAATAAAAAAGTCTCCTTGAACATATTGGAAAAAGTCATTCATAACTATTTACGTATATCGATATGAAACAACAGTATTGAGATCTTTGAAGAAAGAATTCTTCTGTGCTGCACTGGTAGTTATGTAAATCACAAATTATATTTAGTTTGACGCTGGCACAGTGTAATCGGTTTGAAGGGTCAAGCAAAGGTTAAGTAAATTTAAATAAAGCAGCAGAGGAACTCGAATGTGCAAATGGTTAGCAGCTTCGGTCTGCGATCGGGAAACTAAGCAATTTTTGCGATGACCGATCATATAATAGAAGCAACAGTAAACCAATAAACATGCAATTAATCAATAGTTTTTCTTTATCAGTAAGGAGTGTTTAATGAAGCCGAATGCTTCATTCGGATTATTTTGAATAAAAAAATAATCAACGCCTACTCCAAATGTTACTAGACATAGCTAGACTAGCCTACCTTGGTTTATATTAGGAATTAAAAAAAAATTAATACATTATTTTAAACTTTCATAGTCACTAACATTGTAGTGACATTATGAGATTGTTACCATGTACCTTGTTATTAGCGAAAACTATGGTCAAAATGATGTTATTGACCATATTTGAGGCCACTGGAAAACATAATAACGTTTTCGGTGATTTAAACCGATGCAAAAATAAACAGAGTATTTAAATTTGTATAAACTAATTAAAAGCTCGTTAACGTAAGTAAGAATAGCTGAGTTTCTTGCCGGTTCTTCTTAGTACCTACAAGATCTCCCGATATTGTAGCTTTCGACGTGCTTGTAAAAACCCAAAAAAATTGACTGACTAGGTTGATGAACTATTTTTATGGTGATACCCATAGCGTGGGCACAGGCATTCTTGAACTTTTGTACAGAGGTGCGCTCGGTCTGCACAGACCACAGTTAAAGAACATAAGACCTTTGGGTGGTGTTATATTTTTGTTATAGTAAGCATAGTCCAAATCAAAAAACGGGACAAGTGGGAACTCACCCACCGAGGGTACCGTACACAAAGGCAACATAAACGGCCGTATCTTTTTTCCCGTTAACTTAGAGGTTAATTTTTTTACAGCTTACATTGCATGCCATTTATGGTAAAATATGTAGAATCTGTTTTGTATATACTATACATGCCATCTCATTGTACTATTTTTTTGCAATAAAGAAATCTAGTCTAATCAAAGAGCTTCATTCTTAAATTATACATTTTAAAAATGCGAAATAAATATGTTTAAAACCTTCACATGGAGCTCTTTAATTTGATATAGAACACGGTACAGTCAGCAATTTCTAATTTTCAATTCACTGCCCAAAGTAACCCCGATATTTTGAATTTGTTTATTTCCTTTTTTCGTCCGTGTTTGGGTCACAAATACACATGTATATATAAAACTTTAACTTGACCGGTCCATTAGATTCCCAGCACATCGACTGTGACAGACATACAGATAATCGAGTGATCCTATATGGGTTCCGTTTTGCCGATTCAGGTACGAAACCCTAAAAACTAGTGCCTTAAACAGGTAGCCATCTTTCTGTTCGAACCTTAAAAACCTTAAAATTATTTGTCGCAAGTTTGCTAATTCCGTAAAAAATATGAAACGTTTCATAGATATAGAGAAACGACAAATTATTGTTTATAAACAACATATATAGTTTATTTTTAAACTTTGAAGTTATGAGCTTTATTTTCTTACCATAAAAATAGTAAAAACGCCGCTTGGCCGAGGCTCACTATCGATTTCGTGTTATTTCAAGAATCGGTGTTATTTTAATAAAATGTATTTATTTATTCGCTAGGAAAATTTGTCTCGCGATTGCAAGTATAAGTTCCTATTTCAGTTAAGTAATAGACGGTAAGTTATGCGATCACACGCAAACTTTATTGTTTAATCCATGCTTATTCAAGTTTTATTTCGATGCGATAGTTCGAGAAGTGCAGGTGTCGAGGAAACTTGTTCTCATATTTTGTTTTTGTTGCAGTTAAACTTACGCCTGCCATTTAAGCACCCGTTTACTTCCATTTGTTATGAACGCGCTACTTGAGACTTAATTGTTTTGATTTTTGATAAATATTGTAAATTAGGATGGAGACATTTTTACTAATTATTTTTTCTTATGCTTCCAGTATACATTACACTGCTTATTCCACAAAATCCAGCGCATAATTTAATCAACAACAATAATATTTTTTGTTTTGTTTTCATACATACATTCAGACATGCGTCTCTGGGATCTTAGACTATTAGTCCAGTGACTAACAGTCTAAAATCCCAGAGACGCCAGACCTTACTTAGTTTTGGAGGGAGGCCAATTCTCGGGTGTCAGGTTATATAGGAACATATAAATTTTACTCACTTAACTTTCAGTCTGTACTGATTCTTACGTGTTGTAGAGTATAGCCCAGGGTACAAGTTAACGAGTATGTATACGTTCATTTTACCCCCCAATACTACTCGAATTTTACATATTTTGGCCATGAGAAAATAAAGATCTGGCGGCCCTGGGATCTTACTCTATAAGAGCGAAAGACAGATACCTCACCAGACACTTACCAGTACAATAGTAAGATCCTATAAATGGAACGTGGACAGTTCATAATTGGAAACTGCCATAATAGGCGATTTTCGGTTAACATCTTGAACCCAATTAATG
This sequence comes from Chilo suppressalis, assembly GCA_902850365.2. Classification (NCBI taxonomy): domain Eukaryota; kingdom Metazoa; phylum Arthropoda; class Insecta; order Lepidoptera; family Crambidae; genus Chilo; species Chilo suppressalis. Next base: position 14,058,803 of record OU963897.1, on the reverse strand, counting down.
CTTAATATATATATATTACCTTACATAAAATACCTTCTACACTGAAAGTTCTTTGTTTGAGGAAAGCATTTGCATCAGAATCCAAATGCACATTTGCAAAATCAGCTGAAAAGGAACGAAGTTTTTATCACTTGTCCGAGCCCCGTATCCGGGGCGATTCTAACTAGCTCATTGGAAATTCAAAGTGGTCCGTACCACCACACCCTGTAATCAATAACATTACATGTACGTGCTTCCCGAAGCCGCTGCAAGACCGACAATTACGGTTGATAAGTGCCGAAGAAATGGTCGAAGAGCCAGATAAGAATAGGAACAGTTTAAGGGGTGAAATACGATGAACTAATAGCCCGCCCTCCACTTGAAGCTTCATCCAATCAAGTAGTACCAATAAGGCTTTTCAGTAGAATTGATAACGGCATGTTGTCTAGTAAAGAGGTCAGAACTGTAGAATAACTTTAAGATGCATTTTTGAGATTGAAAATGAAAAGGGCAAAGTGAAGAATAGTAGTGTGGTGTCTTAATTTACTCTAAATTGTTTTAATTTCATTAATAATGTAAACCATAATAAAAGTATTTATCAGCCGGAGCATACATAGCTAAGATAAATAAGTAGGTATTTATATTTAATTATATTTGTGTCAAATAGTTTGAGATTACTAAACTTCTTAGATAATCTTAAGATTCTTCAAATGATTGCTAAAGATCCTTCCAAACATAGGAAACGTTAGGTATTTAAATAATGTATGTTCCACTTAAAAGACAACAAACGAGTTCTTGAATTCTGGATCTTTTTAAATATTTCATGGATACTGACCCTATATATCCGTATACAATCCGGTCAGACGTGGATGAAAAAATCGTGAAATGTTGACGATTTAATGATCTGGTTAGATCAAGTTGTCCATTTCATGCGAAATGCGACCATTTCATGAAATACTCGAGCATATTATAAAGTGAGCATATATACGATATGGCCACGACATGGTGATTGACATTTTTAATTATACTTATTACTCTGAGGCTCTATCTATGATACTCTGCCAACTAAGAAATATACTATTGCATGCAGATTATTAGGTATGTATAGGTAGGTAGTCATATACCTTTAATTGTCTCGGCATTGGTATTGGACTTAATGCAGTCTGTATTGCAAATTGGAAATGTGATAAACAAGATGGCTATTCAATTACTGATACATATTCCAAGCGGTAAGTAATAGTATGCCCAACAACTTCATTATCCATGTGAATCTCACTTTTGTTATCTCAACCGAATATTAAAGTGACGATTCTTGCAGTTGCAGTTATTTGAAGTGCCAAGGCTACTCCATTTAATGGTTTTTAAATGAAAAGAGTAGATACGCGTGAAATAATAAATGCAGTTCTGATAGCATAATAGCAGTTGAAATTATGATAATGTACGTATCGAACCACTCGATCTGACTACATAATGAGAACACATCAACACTGATTATAAAAGTCAACTTCACCCGATCCCAAGTCGGACCCTAAAAGCAATTAACAAAGTATTACTAATTCCAGCCGTAGCGTTCCAAATGGCAGCATTCCTGGTGGATGCGAAGAAAATTGCACAAACTAATGATCATATCGTTCCTTGAATACAAATTTAGCTCTTTCAGCGCGGTCGGTCAGCGGCCGGCCTATTACTCGCGTTAGTCGGTAAATTGAAATGGCGTTATGATTTATAGTGAGACTTCACGAACCTGTATTATGGCCAGCTTCCTACGAACGTGACGTGAAATTAAACTAGCCTAAAATTAAAATTAGGAGAATTCATATTCGAGAGCGATTTTGTGCCAATTTAGGACGTACATTGTTGAATGGACAAGTCTTAAACGAAAAAAGTTTCAAATTGGAGTATGAATCGTTGATTAGCTGAACTTATGATATTCTTGTAAGATTTATAACATCGCTGATGTCTTTAAGGATATTGTTGGCGGTCTTGCCAGTATAATCGCGAGTGAATTATTCGCAACATAATTATTTCGTGTTGTTTTCCAGTGTTCATCCGGCCTGAATATTGCAAACTCGAGAACAGACACCGTTTTCTCGGGAACGTTTCTCGTGAATTATTCACGGCATTCCGCCTTTATGTGCGGTGCGCAGCGATAATATGATAACATTTTGACGAGTGTAAATTCCTTCAGTTCCAAATTAAATGGGGGTTTGTGAACGAGGCATTCATATTAAAATGTTCTAAAAATGTCGGAATACGAAGAGGCTTCTGGCTGGCGCTGTTAGTTTAAAAGTCATATTTAGCTAATTACATTGCGGCGGCTGCGGTGGCCGGTCGGCTGCCGCTCTCGAGAACTCACTTTGCTGGCTGCTGTATACCTCTACATTATAGTATGTACCTACGTACGTACAAATTAAACATCGCAAAGACAATATCACGTCTTAGCTATTTTCAACATTGCCTTTTTAGAAATCCTTTCCTAAATAATATGGTTTTGTAAATATATAGAACGTTGGATTTTTTTAGATTTTCTGAAAATTCCGTTAACATAAAGAATTTGTGATGAATATTTTGGAAAATATGATACATTTATGTAATGATAATTAAACATTATAGTTTATTTTATTTTAATACAAATCACATAAAATGCATAAGCAAGATAATAATAAGTACAAGAATTTACATAATGTCTATGTATAATTTTATTCGTGCAGAGTGTTAGCGCAAGTTAAGTAGGTAGTTGGATAATATCGTGGTGTTTAAAGAAACTATTATTATGGCTTACATTTTCTTGAGCAGAAGTGCTTTTGGCGAGTCGCCCAATGCAAGTCAGGGGGGGTGCTTTGTGGTCTTGTCCACGTATTTTAATAACATCCTTTACACCTCTTAGAAATTTGCAGGCGGAAAAGTAAATATTGAAAATTGTAGTTAGTTAGCAGCAAACTGGTATTATTATAAAAAAAAAAACAGCCAAGTGCGTGTCGTGCCACGCGCAGTGTACGGTTCCGTAGTTGCCTGTCGTTACCACAATATACTTGAGCAGGAGTCTTTATTTTCTATATCGAAAATTAGAAAAAACAATTAATGTGAATCTATATATCTAAATCAAACTAAAATAACTAAATCAAAGTCAAACTGCGTTTCAAACTCAAAATCAATTCGATATTATTATTTTTTTAAATACGAATGATTTCCCACGATTTCTTTTTCCTCCCATGCGAGGGAGTGGGTGTGAAATCCTCATGGATACCCTACAGCCGGCTGCAAGGTTATATCAGACTATTACTGACTAAAAGCTTTATCTGAACCGGTATAACAGCCGATCTTTTCAAGTGCTCATATACTTTTTATAAAAACGTAACGTTAGCGCGACTCAGAAGCCGTTGCAGTTAGTACTCATGGTAGCGTTGTGGAACTAATTATATTATATTGTGGTTTATAGAAAGTATACTAGGTTTTACACTACAATAACTTCATCTATGTCACTATTAATGTTTTCTTCTAGGGAATTTTCAATAGGTAAGAAGTTTCCTCTAACCAAAGTTGAACGACTATTACTCTGAATCAAACATATCCATCAACCATTATAGTTTTTATTAAAAGTTCATAAACAGCACTATCAAATAAACACTATTTTTCAAGCCAATAATTTAGCTTTTAGAAGGGGGACGCCCTACTCGAACAAAAATTAGCACTTTAAAGTTCAATATTTCGCAAATGGATTCCTAAATCGATAAATAGTCTTAGGAACCCCTTAGTAATTTTAAAGGACCTATTCAACGATATTCCACACGATGTGGTAGATGATGAATAAAAAATCATCTCCAGGTCTCATTTAGTTGAGCTACTCTCAAAAAATATTTTTCAAAATTTTATTTTGAAAAAATTACCATTTCTTCGGCGTGATCGATATACATACATACATATCTGCACAAAATTACAGCTCTCTAGTGCTAATAGTCTTCAAGCAAAACCGGAGACGGACAGACGGACATGACCAAACTATAAGGGTTCCTTGTCAGGACTACGGAACTCTTAAAAGGTTCTATTTTTCTTCGTGTAAAACTATAACCGCTCTGCTTGGTTGAGAGTTTCCTCTCCCCGTCTCTCCTAGCGTGTTTTGTTGATGTTCTAAGAAAATTTTACCAAAGAAAATTCTTTTCAGCACGCCAACGAACATTATGCATATTTAGTTTACACATGTTGCACTGCATGTCTGGTTACTTTTAAGCATTAAGAATCCGATGCATTTTAATAGCAATGTTTTGACAAACTAACTTTTTATTCAAATTTATTTGTTTAATTTATCTAGATACGATGTAAAAGTAACTTTAATTATTATGATATACATAGGTAATATAACAAAGGTAACTAAAGTAATCGTTGCCGTTAAAAAAGTTAGTAATATATTAATTTAGAAACAGTTGCATAATATTACTGTGATTTCTGTAAAAGTCAACTAAAGAATAGCTGTTACGTCGCTACTTATGTAGGTGACAGGCTGGCAACATGCCTGCGACTAGATAGTTGATATAGGTAAAGATCTGACACAAAGATTATGAAATACGCTGAAACTGAGCTCAAAAATGTTGTTTAGAGATTAAGGGACATATTTAAAACTTTACTATTCGACCTCTTTTGCTTTGTTAATTATAATGAATAAACAAAATTACACCAGTACCTAATATCACTAAGTGTATTTCGGTGTTCGATACATATCACTTTTCATGTTTAAAATCACTTTATCTTCTATAAAAGAATAGTGTGTGTCAAAACTTCCCTTCATGATTGTTTAAAAAATATTTCACTACCTACAATTCATTAGTTTTCTGACCATTGTTTGAGGTGGAGGGTTGATAACCTGAGATACAGGAATTTTCCTAGTTCAGGTTTCAGCCCACCACAGTCTGCTGCATTGTACCATTGCTTCATGTAAGCCTTATTTAGATTGTGGTATGAGAAAATAAAAATTTATTATAATGTTATATATGAATTATTATTACTTTTTAGAGAAAGAAAATCACAAACTTTATTTAAAATTTAGCTTTTATTACTTCTGTTTAAATGTCATAGAGAATATTTCGAAAATCGAGTCTGGCTTTTTGATATCATTATTTATTGAAAGTTTTATGACTGAGGTTGACTAATGTATTATGTGTGAACCACTACTATTGGGCCCTATGGGCTAGCAAAGGATACTCGAAAACATATCAGATTTTATGACCATAATAAATTTCGTTAAGTTCGATCGATTTTATCCACAAGGATAACATTTGTCATAAATATAACAATAATGTAGATGTAATCCAGCCCTCATAGCATGAGCACCGTAATATGACATACTGCAAGTTTTTATCACGCTGAAATTGTCAAATGACTATGGAGTTTGACCGTAAGACGCGATAAAAAACGTGATACAATGTTAATTATGCCCGCCTAGTATGAGCACCGCAATATGATATATTACTCGTTTTTATAACGCTCAACTGTCAAATTACTATGGAGTTTGACAGTTAGACGCGGTAAAAAAACGTGATATGACGTAAATTGAGGCACTCATGCTACGGGGATAGGAGTGTTAGATGGTGCAGCTTTTGATATGATAATGTTATTGTTAAAGAATAACTGCCTATCGCAACTAACCATTATTTAGAATATCTAAATTCTCGTGTCACGTTGTGCGTAATTGAACTACTCCGAAACAATCGATTTTCGTGAAACTTTATATGCATATTCAGTAGATCTGAGAATCAAACAACATCTATTTTTCATCCCCGTAAATGTTAAGGGTTAATTATTTTTTGTACAATTTTTTATGTTTTTATTTTTCTATGATAGAACATACAAAAATATATACAACCCTAAATTTTCACCCTTCTACCACCAACCCCTATTTTTTATGGCGGTACGAAGTTCGCTAGGACAGGTTGTCTTAATATAATTTTATGTCTTCACGCTTCTTTATACATTAGCCAACACCCAATGTAACTTAAACATTTTCTCTCTCGAGGGGCAGAATCTAAAACCTTTGACTTCCATAGACCCTTGGTGTTAGGCCTGTTATCTAAACATTGACGAAAGGGTTTAAACGAGATCCATATCAGCTGCCAGACCCTTCTTTACAGAGAGACTTACCTAATAAATTGATTTAAGATTAACAAACCATTTTAACTGAATACCTACTGGATTGATAAAAGAACGACCTTAATTCTATTGTTGGGATTTTTTGTTAACTACTGTTTTTTCGACCCATGCTGGCCTGGATGCGGAGGCAAACATGATCATGTGCCAGTTGTTAACAGTCCCTAGAAGACAGCAAAAGCCCAAAGTTAATTAAATAAAACCTTTTTCCTACGGGTTCAAAATGCGTTTTTCGATATTTTTACATTCAATTCGATGTTTCGCACCGTCTAACTAAGAAGTGGTGTGCATGAAAACTTAATAACCAAAGTAAATTGATAGATAGAGGAATAGCTCCATAGAAACGAGTCAACAGCGTCACGAATACATAGAAACATAAATGCATGGGCATCTCGAGTAGTCTCGGGAGCAATCAGTAGATTTTAATGCCGAGATTCGCGTACGTATGCGTTGTATTCTAAAATTCGCTTTTTGTACTAAATAAATATTTTTTGGCAAAAGTTTATTTGAAGTTGATGTTATGTTTTAATTTTTTAAGCATTTAACTGCTAGATGTTTAAATCTAAAGAAAAGTTTACTAAAAAAAATCCACGGCCTCCAGGCAGCAGACGGGACCTGGACGGTCCCGTCTGCTGCCTGGAGGCCATTCGCCTAACGGAAATGCTTTGGGAAACGCTACCGCTATCGATTTTATTTTGTTATTTCTGACCGCCGAGTGTTTTTAATACCTCACGCTCATTTTTTTAATATTGTTATTGCCAATGCAAAAGAAAAAAAAAGAGCGCGAGGCATTTGATAACCTCAGGCGGCTAGAAATAACAAAATAAAATCGTAAGCGTTAGCGTTTTCCAAAGCATTCCCGTTAGGCGAATGGCCCCCGGCCCTGGTCCGCTTGGACTCTTTTCTAGTAAACTTTTCTTTAGATTTAAAGTTGATGTTTTTCTAGTGAAAAATCTGCCTGACGATTTTGATAAACAACTTGAATTTCTTTAATGGTGTGTTTTTTTTTTGTGTGAACGATACCAGATGAGAAGCCAAGATTGGCATTCACAATAAAGGTGGTGTATTCTCCACATGAAAGCTACACAGAGTTAGCCACGGACAAAAAGCAATCAAATAAAGTCCACTCCGACAGCAGGGCATGTAAATCTTCCTTAATTAAAATTTATCCCGTAAATGTTTTGATCAACTACGTTTATGTTAATCTAATTAAAATGCTCATGTCACGGTGTGCTTAATTGAACTACTCTGAAACGGTTCGACCGATTTTTGTGAAATTTTATATGCATATTCAGTAGGTTTGAGAATCGGACATCTATTTTTCTTCCCCCTAAATGTTAAGGTTAATACTTAATTTTTTTTTGGACAATTTTTTTTTCTTTTTATTTTTATTTTTTGTGATACATCATACAAAAATACATACAATCCTAAATTTTCACCCTTTTACCACCAACCCCTATTTTTTTATGGCGGAACGAAGTTGGCTGGTACAGCTAGTAAACAATAAAAGCTGTCATACAAGGCAAACCCTAAAATTCTTTAAAGGCTTTTCAGTATCGTCAAACCTATAACTTATCGTTTTAAAATTTCGCTATTTTTGCACGTCATATCACAAAAGGGGAAAAGTCATTTATATCACGGCCATCTTTGAAAGAACACTGGAACAGGGAAGGCTCGTAAATTGTATGATCTTAAGTCCTCAGCGCACTTAATGACCCATAAAATGAACTGAGACTACCCAGATAGCTACTAGTTGTAATTATAAATAAATCTTGACGAACTTACAAAGGCTACATTCGGTTGTTGACTAAGTAATTACCGTCAGAGAAAGGTCCTTTGAGTTTGTGTAACATTGTCTTTTTTTCTATAGATTTTCATGTTCTACGATACAAATATATTCATGAATTAAGATATCGTACAAAATTATGAAAGCACAACAGAAGTCAAACTTAAAATTATTAATAAAAAAGTCGTTGCTCGGCTAGGATAAGAACCCGGGCCGCCCGCGTAGCAGGCAAACTTTCTTGCACTGAACAACCGATGTTTTTTGTTGAGTTCTGCATTTTTAGAGAACAATTAAAAATATCATGTGAAACGCTAAGTATGAACGAAAAAAATGTGACGATGCAATCAAAGCTTTCTTTTAATGTTTTACCATAGTTGACGGCTCACCTGATGGTAAGTGATCACCGTCGCCCATAGACACCTGCAACACCAGGGTTCACTAAAAAGAACAAATTCTTATTGTTAATGCTCGTGAGTAAAAGCATAGATATAATTAATAAACAGGTTCTATGGAAAATGGCATAACAATAATCATGACAAATGAATCCTCTAATGGTTGGTTAACTCGACAAGAGACCACAAAAAGAAAGGACGTCCCAACTAATACAATTATCATCGATTCATGGTCTCGCCATAATTACTAGGACAATGTGTGATTTCAATAAATGACATAAGCATTAACTAACATGAAACTAACTTGACAACATAATAATGATTTTAAACAATAACACTGTTGTACAGGCAATTTTGTACCGCTGACCCTCAAGTTGGCGCTACAAGTGTCTTGGGAAACTGTGAACTGTTATTACACGTGAATTTATAGGGTGAATTCCCCCCAGTTCCAACTTACCCATAAACAACAATACAGAACTTATCCGATGTACCGGTCTAATGTGACGCGCGGAGAAAGAAATCCGTGTTGTAAAATTTGTGTAACGTCGCATATTATGAGACTTTATTTCCTACTTTGTACAACTTTTGCTCATTTTCGTTAATGCCTTGCCGTATCATTTTGCAGCGGCTTTAGAATATTATAAAACGCTATTTAGCGGGATGGAGGCAGATAGCCATCAAAACTTGGAAGTCGTGAGTGCAAAAAAGTTGTTATAAACTTTTTGCTTCAATTAAAATGATTAGTCAGCTTTAGTTGACGTGTGATTTATTACTGTCTCAATATGATATATGCTATTAAATCGTCGAGTCTATTAACCGATGATTGTTCGTGACGAGTTTAGTGGAAACTTTCGTAGCGCAACCATGTTCTGTTTAACTATGCATTTACTTATATAATAGTGGATGATTAAATTTGATCTATTGCTATGGTTAATATCGTAACAGCATCAACTTTAATCGACTTAACATTAAATAGACGTTTCTGAGTGTTGCTTGTTGTGTTAAGGAGGTGCCATACGGGTGTTCGATTGTGCTGCGTCATTGCAACGCAGTAAACAGACCGGCGTTACTTCATCCTACTAATATTATAAATGTGAAAGTTTGTTTGTATGATTGTTACTCAAACACGCAAAAACTACTGAACCAGGATTGATACAAAGAATACTTTTTATTCCGTAAAAATGTTAGGTTGTGGGATTCCCATAAAACCAAAGTAAACGTGGACGAAGTTTTAAGCGGGCGGACATTTAATGCCAAATATTAAATAAAAAATACAATCCTGCTAAAAAACAAAAATCATTCACTCTACACTGAATCGCGTATCTCTGTTAAGATTTTTATTTTAGCCTGGTTATCTTTTATGTTGATATTCTGCCATAAACGTCATTGATTGATATTTTATGTCAAAATAGATATGCTAACAGGTGCTAACGATGTTCAGAAATTACTTGTTTTATGTTTGCTTTTAAAATACTTTTTGTCAAGTGTTAATCTGAGAAATGGGAGGAAAGGTTCTATGGTAATGCGAAATTGGTGGCTTCAGGAGAGTCGGAAAATGTACCTCCGGCATATTCTAAGCCAAATCTTCACTGGAAGCTAACAATTAAATAAATTAGTAATAAAAATACTTATTGCGTCAATATATAATCGTGAATTGGTTTTCATTTTAGATACACAATATTATATAGATATACTTAGAAACGGCCATAAGTGTCGCCGCACACGGGCCACACGCCACAGCCACAAACGCCACCACGAGAAGCTAGAAGCGGCTACTTAAGTGGCTGAAGCACGCGACAGCGGCCGACTAAGGTAACGGAGAGAGGGTTGGGGTATCACGCGAGCGACGTGTGGCGGCGTTTTGTATCGGCGGATTAAGTGGCCGGTGCGGGCCACAAGAAGCGAGAAACGACGATTTGTAGCGTGTGGCGGCCACCGGCGTACCGTGTGTTGCGAGTCCATATAAAATGTATGAAAACTACAAGAAATATGCCGGCGGCGGCGTTTTGTGGTTGTGGTCGGTGGCCCGTGTGCGGCGACACTAAATGCTGTTACAATTAAAAAAAGAACATAATATAACTCTTTTTAATAATATATTTTAGTTATTAATTTTATTTTTTAGGTTTTTAGTTTTAGTTTTATTGTTCTAGTATTTATATATATAGTAATTGTGTAATTAGATTATGTATTTTGAAAATAAATAATGTATCCATATTAAATCAATGTTTTTCAGAACATAATATTAATAATACATTTGAATTTGGAATCTGCCATTCATTGTGTTTTCTCATTTACGCCAATCGGTTTTAAATATTTTCGAGATATTAAAATGGAGTGGGAAGATAAAGGTATGGAGCCAAATGCAATTTTGGAAACTTATCATCTACTTGGTATTGTGAACTAGGCTATTGATAGTTACAATGAAACCTCCTCTGTTTGTTACAGAAAAAGTTCTGGCTGTCCATGCAGTATTCGTACTAAAAGGCAACCAAAGTAGTGAATGAAAGAATTCGAAGAGTTCCTGTCTGATAGCAAAGGATTTTATCTCGGGAAATGAATATAGCACCTATTATAGATACTATTATATTATTATAGTTTTAATATTTTTGAAAACCTATAAGTAGTAAATAGTCTATAACTTGTAAGTCATAGCCTGGTTTGTTATCAATATTAGGTGGGACGGGATAATTTGCTGCACCTTGTCAAAAGTCAAAAGATGCCTAAATGTCCAAATATTGCTAAATATCTAATTCTGCTAAACTACTTATCTGCAATAGAAAGTATGCACACTTATATTTTGCATTTAGTGTATTCGTAAATTATGTTAGTACCTAAGTGCTGTGAATATATATAGCAAGTCAACATTGTTACAATCTTTCAGTGGAACACGTAAAATGTAACAGAGCACGCCATAAAATAATTAGCTATTATAATTCTTTGCGGCATGTCCTGGCTATAATACTCAATTTAAAAACAATATTATGTACGTCGACACGGTCATAATTCAACTTCTATCACAAGTTTGTTTTTAACAGTAATGTTTAGGTTTAATTCATGCTTCACTGTTGGTTACGCGATTTGTTTTATTAAAAAATGTTTTATTTTACGATGAATGAATTCCAATGTATATAATACAGGCTGGGTGTAAAAAATCCTATAACGTAGTCGAAGACCACGTATGTTCTACATCATGACGATCATTTTTTTCTTCTGGACCATACCTGGGAAATTTATGGTTATACTGAAGTTCAAAGTCACATTTTTTTTAAAGATTTTTACATACATATTTTCAAACCGTTATTTCGAAACTTTTTTATCGACGCTCTTACACACACGCACAAAGCCACATACTTTGCATAGCGCCATAGTAGCGCGCCGCGATTAACATTGCGTACTGTTTTTTTTGTGTTTCATATAATAGAATTTTTTACACCCTTTAAAACAGCTCATGATTTGGTGTAACTTACCAAATATTTTCCATCCCATTTAAATTGAAATTGTTTTGTTGCAGGTAATGAGATCAAGCTCTCGTCAGCGGGTGTGAATTCATATTAAGTACCTACCTATTAATTTCATTCATATCAGGTAGTGTTTAATTATTCAGAAAAGTAATAAAAATTTAAATACTGACTCATCATTATGAGCCTACTGATGGAGCACATGAATTTCCTAGTCGACGCACTAGGAAAAACAGGCTTATGATCCATCACTGCAGCCAAGACCAATGGCTTAACGTTTCTCCCGAAGCACGCAGAAGCTCGAGTTTTTTTTATGTTAAAAGGTTGGCAAACATGCATATCGCCCGCTTATTAGAAAGCGGCCACCATAGCCTATAGACGCTTGCGATACAAAAAATATCACATGCGCCTTTAGGTACCCTTTTTTTTGTTTTTTTTCGATGACGGGGAGAAAAAATGCATTATATCCACGACAATGACCAACGCCGCGTTAGTTTGCTGTCAACAAACTCTCGCGACGCAGGTAATTGCGTCGTGCATTCGGCTAGCGGCGAGCAGCCCGAGGGCCGCTAGTCAGTGCGGGTATACTTTGACGTGCACTCACGTAAGCGTGGCATACGTCAAACCACCCCGCCTCCGACCAGCAGCCCGGTCCACACCCGCTTTAGCCGATCCTGGGCTTCTCCGTTCACAGCGTCACCTGACTAGTCTCACGGACCGCAGCCCGAGCGGCTAGCCAGCCGACCAGCTCCCGTACATACCAGGTAAACGAACTCCCCGATCTACCCCTCGCCCTCCAGGCGTAACTGCGGGATCCAGTTATGAGTCGCCGCTTATTACGCCTGGGTTCTTACCCCCTCGCGATGGTGCCGCGGAGCACCCCCTGCCTGGCAGTCACAGAAGGTTCCGCTAGAAGACTAGCAGGCGGGCTCGGCGCCGCCGACCAGTCCTCCCCTCCTGCGTCGAAGAGAGTGCTGACACCGATGGGGTCACCTCCCTCCGAATCCGGTGCAGGAACTTACCGAAGCATCCATGCCAGGTAAGAACCTGCACCAGGCGGAAGGTCAGCGACCCGAACTTGCGGGACGCCCAGTCCCGTGGAGCGGACGCAGGGCATCTAGGGTTCGGTGTCCGTATGTGGGAGACTGCAGTATCAGCTGCCATCTCCCCATCAGGTCCTCCTCCGCCTGGCGACGGATCTGTGTCAGCTCCCCAGGGCCCAGTCGCTCCCCACGGGCCAGCCTTTATCTACTCTGACTCCGACCTCCGTAGCCGAGTGGTTTGTAGTCCAGGTTTCATGGTGTCGCCGACTCGAGAGGTCTCGGGTTCGAATCCCGGTGTGGGCAGATGTTTGTGTGATGAATACGAGCATTTGTACTCCAGTTATGGATGTTTAATATGTATTTCTATATAAATATACTTGTATATGTACAGTATACGTATTCTATCCGTTTCCCTAGTATCCCATAACACAAGCCTTACAGTGCTTACTTTGGGGCTAGGCTAATTGGTGTGAGTGTTGGAAATATTTATTTTATTATTATTTATTTACTCCATCCCCTACCCCGTGCAACCCTGGAACCTGACTCACCGACAAAAATACAACACCACCAAAAGGTAGTGTTACTTTAATGTGTTCTTCCGTAATGTGGAGGTTACTTCCCCAGACGGGCGCACCAATTCGAGCGGAAAATCCGCTATACGCTACCTCTCTTAAAAAATACTCTTAGTATTTTGGTCATGCCTACCATGATCGGTCTTAAGGTCTTAAGTTGCCTAATTTCCAAAACTGATCGTGCTAACCATTGCACCATCGAGCTCCAGTGCTAAATACCTACTGTAAATTAAAAAATCCGATCAAATGCGACTTGGACTTCCACATGAAGGGATTCCTTAACATATTACAACATTTTGATTACGAAACTTATACCAACACTCGATCAAAACACGTTGAAACCTAGGTATACAAGGTTGAAAAGGCTGGTTCAAGTGGTAACTGAATTAATCTGCTAATGAAAAACAGTTCAAACCTGAACTCAATTCAGCGTGTCGTTGTGTAATAGACACATAGCTTCTTTCACAACATATACATTTCGGAATTGAGAATTGCTGAGAACTGCTGGTTCTCTGTGTTTTCTTTCACTGCTTTTTTAGCTTCTAAGCGTAAGTTGCACCAACTTACTTTGACTTTAACTATTCGGTTAAAGTACTGGTAAAGTAAAAAAAAATGGGTTGTACCATTTGAGGATACTGAAAATGAGGTCATAATTCAACAGTGACAATTAACTGTCCAAGGGAGGCTAGTTAAATCTATAGTAAAATTTAGCTCTAACTAGCTGTGTCGAACAACTCACACTATGTCCGCTATACTTATATAACTACTTTTGATGCTAGTTGAAGTTGCAAGGATTTTGTTGTAAAGCTTAAAACCACAGCAGTTTAGTTTATGGAAATGTGAATTACGCGAAAGTCGCTCGACACTTTCGGGTCATTTCACGTGTGCCGTTCATTATATGAATACGATGATCGATAGTTGAGGAGCGTCGCGACGTTAGATCATTACTGATATGCGAATGGCGCCTGCGGTTCGCAAACGCCCCCCTGGCCGTTATTAATTGCTCCACGAACAAAAGCAAATGACTCGGTAGAGGTGATCCTGCTAGGGCGGGTCGGCGTTATCCATTCAACCGGTGTAGACGGCCCGAAGAGAAATGTTCATTCACGATAGGAGAATTTATGACTTTGATTTACGCTGGAGTTTTCACGTGGCGTCCTCGACTGGAGTTGGCCCATAAATAGAGAAGGGTCGCGTCTGACATTTGGACGGTCCGATATTACAGCGTCAAGTCGCACGTCTCTCGCCTATCCGACTGCCATAGGCCGCGTTGAATTGATATAGGAAACGGAAACGCTCATATTTACATATTGAGCGAACCCGCGTAGTGTAGTTACCGCTTTTACGCTTTCTGTTATCGTTTCACGCGAGGACATCGTATTGTTCAGAATTATTGGATTGAATTACGTGTATCCTATATATTTTATCGCTTTTTGTATATTATTGTATATTTACGTCATTATCCTTTGCAGGGTTTGTAATAGGGGGAGAAAATCCCTGGAAAATTTTAAGTTGTTGCTTGCATTTTCGCGTTTTTCTGTAGCTCTTAGTCTAAGATACTTAGTCTTAGTATTTCCCATACTTGAATGCTTTTAAATAAAATGATTTTATACTTTTGTGTAGCAAACTATGTTATTACCCAATAAATATCGCTCCTCAAAATGTTACATGTAGAGATGGTTATTATTTTCAAATCAGTATGTATTTTCATACATAAAAACCTTCACCGTTGTATAACTACAAAGCGCCATTAATCGTTGTACTAAAAATATTCACCACCGACATCATTCCATTTTACAGCTGACGTACGAAATACAAGTACCAACAACAGTGCAATATTTCCATTTCCGCATAATAGCGATGTTGAAAAGCCGCGAAACACATTAATTCAGCGACAGCGAGCAAGCAAGGCGCTCGAAAAAATATATATACTAGTGCGCATTTATATAGAACTAGGCGGCGGTGTCGTCACATTGTTTGGCTGCAGCAGTTAGGTAGTTTTATCTCACACAATTTCAATTTTTCATCTGCAGCTGTCAGCTCCGCACCGGGAGATAAGTTACGCGCGCGCGAACGGGTGCTAGTTCGTCCCGTGAAAGTTTGTTGCTACTGGTTTGTGTTGCGCATCCTTTTATAAACTTTTTGTATGAGCTCACGATATCAATAATTCTGGCGGGTGGCTACAACGAAGAAGTTATAGACGCGGCTCGCGTAGTGTGTATACGCTGTAGCTAGCTATCTATCTGGCTTGTACCTCCACTAGGATGATGTTAAAGTCTTTACTTCATTGATGAAAAGTTGTAATTACTGTCTATGTGTTGAAGCCTTAATTGAAGTTTAATGAAGAATTGTTATATTAGTTTTTGGTCACTGCGTTTTTGGGGTTACGTACCTTAAAACAAAACGAATCATTATATGTTCACTTTGTTGTTCATCAGTCCATCTGTCTGTCAAGGCCCTTTATCTCAGGAACGCCTTGTTATGGAGTTAAAATTTAACCCATATTATATTGAAATCTACGGTCCGTTGAAGCTGAAAAAAATAGAACATAAATTATTAGATTATTATATATTTTTAAACAATTAACTGCTGTGTTTAATTCCTTATGTTTAAATTGCTCTTGGTCAAGGTTTCAGACGGGTTTCGAAGCCGCATCTTCCGCTATTTGGGCGGACGCACTAACCACCCATGCTGCCGAGAGCTTAATTTCCGTGTCGAATTTCCTCTAGTCTTTCTTAGGTTGCAAGGCAGCGCCTTCTCTTTGCATTGTAGGTAACCCACAAAGTGAAACGAAGTACCTTTACAAGTATTAAACATTTGAAAGAACAAATTAATAGCAATTGCGGATTATTATATTTTTAAGCATTTAACTGCTAGATGTTTAAATTTAAAGAAAATTTTAGTTAGAGAGATTGTACACTGGTTTTTAGTGTGTTGCTCATATTGGGATCGAATTGAATCTCAGTAAAGGCAAATGTTTGTACTAAGACGAACGAAGCATTTGTATCTAGGCTGTGACACTTTATTTCTACAAAAATATACTTATCTATGTATGTATTATTTAAATATATTTCTGTCCATTACCAGTATACAAGACTTACAGTGCTTACTTTGGAGTTAGGTTTTTGGTGTGAGTGTAAGAACGTTATATTTATTTATCAAGCTTCCAATTATCTCTATACTAACGAAATTAATATCTTCATACAGACACTCAATATTGGTTCAGCGGTTTAGGCGTCAAAATTTAATTAACAAACAGAGTTTCTTTCGCAATATTATAATTGCAGAAGTGTGGACTGTGGATAAGCGTTGAGCACTGACAAATTCAAACAGCGATAAAGCGGTCCCATAATAGCCAAGTTGTTAAGACGTCCGCCCGAATTACGAAAGGTGCCAGTAAGTAATTCTCATAAAAAATAACAAACCATCGGAATCAAACCAAAGATGGATCTTTATTATTACTGGAAGAAAATTCCTTCAAAAGCTTTATGGCGGGGAAAATTGTTCACCAAGTAGGTAGGTACCTAATATATAATAAATGAACATAGTAACAGTAATAAATCGATTGGAAGCCCTCCTAGTCCCCGACTTTGCTGTTAGGCGTTTCCAAGAAGTTTGTACATAGATGTTGGCAAATAGGATAGCATAATAAACAGCTTATAAGTTGTGTAGCAATAAAGGAGCAATAACACTATAGGTGGTGCCATAGGCTGTCTATAGTATTGACGCTTGCGTCCACCACAGTATCACCCGTGCCGTTTCCTACTTTAAGCTTATCCCCCATGCGGCCCTGCCCACGTAGCATGAGCACTGCGATATGATTTTTTATCAACTTTAAAGCTTTATACCAACACGCAACTGTACTATAGTACTTTTTTCACTCACTGCATCCATCTAAAAGAATAACTAAGTTAAGGTAAATCAGAAAACGGCATTTGACCCGCCCGGCGGTGATCGTCTAGCAGCGCTAAGCTAGGGGAGTGCATTGCGGTGCAGGTACATTTTCTATTAACAAACACCATTGTAGTTTGACAGTCAATTTCAATAAATCACTTTTTCATTTCGCATTTTGGTGGTCATGCTAGGAGGGCTGGTTCGCACCACCAAAAGATAGTGTTATTTCACTGCAATCTGTAAAGCGAGTCACTTTCCCAGTCAGAAGTGCCAATTAGAACACAGAATCCGCTATGCCCTACGTATCTTAAAGATATCCAGTCGCAAAAATATTTGGGGCAGCATCATCAGATACCTAATAAGAGGTACTCACTTCACCTGTACGATGTAAAGTTAAAACTTAAAATCAGCAATGCCAAACGCGAGTCAGGCCTCGCTCTACTTACAAAGTACATTATGAATCGGCGTTTTCAGTATTTTTTGTTAAAATATATTAAGTTGTTTAGATTTTAAGAAAGATCACGTAGCAAAAATGGTTAAACAATTACAAATTTGACGAGCCCCCATTTCTTTGTTATTGAAATTAAAAATAATAAACATTTAGACGTTTTCAGTGTTTTTTATTAAAATATATTAATTAAGTTGTTAAGATTTTAAGAAAGACCACGTAACAAAAACGGTCCAAAAATTATATATTTGACGACACCCCATTTCTTAGTTATTGAAAATTAAAAATAATAAACATTAAGTATATTTATATCCTACTCAACAAGCTCTAGCTAGACAATGATATGGCACGTGCTAGAGTAAATTAAATTCAATTCAATTATTTCAGCCATTTAGCCATATCAATAAATTTTACAAGTACAGTTGTCTAGTGAATACTTATTGGACACTCGGACCTACCCCCTACAGCCTGCAAGATGTGTTGTGAACACAACACTATTTTACCATGGACACGGAAGTACCCTGGCCACACAGGAGGCACTGGCAACACCGGCCGGCGGCCGATGCGATTATCTTCTGGACTCTCGCCATCTTGTCAAAAATACGATATGTATCTCTTGTATAATATTATATTCAATTTAATAGTAAACCAGTTTATTGAAAGTCCATTATTATTTATTTCAATAACCTCGACATGATGCTATTGTGACTGTCGCGATCTCTCTTCATGAAGAAGTAACTTTTTTGCGCATTAAAAAAGAAAAAAATAGTCTTCTTTTCATGTAAATAAATATTTGGCTTTCGGCAAGCATTCTACATAACCAAAATTTCAATTCTTTTACTCATTCCGATTCCATTGACGATCTAGAGACTCGATACATACGGACAGGCGGACAGACAGACGACAGAGTGACAGCAATGGGTTCCGTTGTTACCCTTTGAGTACAGAACCCTAAAAAGGCAGAAAATGTGAAATATCAATTATCATAATTGATTAAAGTAATACACCACACTCCTGCTCCACCGCACTGCCACGGACCTGAAAAAAAGACGGACGTAACATCAAACTCAAACGATGTGAAGCATGCAAGGTCCTACGATTTTGTTTGTTGTACACTATTTACACTCACACAAAAGCACCAGGTCGGATAAACCGCTGCCATTTGACTCCGCGTGACAGCGGCAGGCACACGTTCAACTGCTCCTACGAAATTTTTAAAATATGCCGTCTTGTGTGATAATATCATGTAAAATCTGCAAGGGTAAACTTAATAAGCCACAAGGAATCACCTACTATGTGTAAGTAATGATAAATAGTGATAATTTTTCGAAATTATATCTTATTTAATGTAATGAAAATTCTTAGCAAAAAATACAACTATATGGCTACCTTTTTACGGGAAAATTTTCCTAAGAGTGGGGAAATTTGTAATACATGCATTTGTGACTTGGTATGACAAGATTTCGAAACTTTTTAAGGTTCCGTATTCCAAACGGAAAACAAACAAAACCCATACTATTCATATAAAATTACTATCGCCTCCTTTTTATTATTACTGGGTTTATTTTAGTTATTGGATACTGCGGATGAGAAAACAATTGGAATCCGTTAACTGCCAGTACTGTGTGCAGTGCAAATTTTGAAGATGTAGATTTTATAATTACAGCTAAGGGGCTACGATGTTTGGTTCCGTACGTAATCTGCGCGATTTATCTTATACCTATATAAAATTCTCGTGTCACAATGTTAGTTACCATACTCCTCCGAAACGGCCTGACCGATTTTTATGAAATTTTATATGCATATTCTGTGGGTCTGAGAATCGGCTACTTTCTATTTTTCATATCCTTAAGTGATAATGGTTGTCCACCTGTAACGTAGTGTTCTGAAACCCACAATGCGCCTTCGCGACAAAATTCAAACTATTGAAATAATTCAAAATTCCATATCGTTTATTCAGTCTAGGCTATTACAAGCACTTGTGAATGTCGAAAAGTTACGCCATCGTTTCGCAAATCTACGGCGGGAGACCTTGTACTGAGAAGAACCGGCAAGAAACTCAGCAAGGGCAGCTTTTTTCCCCCTGTTTTATTTCATACAGTGTCGTCCAATTGAAAGTTGACATCAAACTTGCAAACATTTGTGTTAAGGTCAACTTCCATCACATAATGTCAAATATGTAACAATAGACAATCAACGAATTTACTAACAATAAGTGCAAAGAAAAGTCCCAAAATAGCAAGACACAATTTTCAAAACAAAATGAACAAGTATATGAAAGGGAGTAAGTGCAAGGTTCTCTTCAAAACTCTTTCTAAGGCTGGGAGCCTTAGTTTTAATATAACTTTTGAAAAATTGTCTACAGGTAAAATTACAACCAGGCCGCTTTATCATTCAAATATTGATTAACAGTAAACAGTCTTTTCTTAAGTAAGCAATTCTGAATGTGTATTTTAAATTTATGAGGAGGCAAATCAAGGATATCATTAGGAATCTTATTATAGAAATGTATACCTTGACCCATAAATGCTATATGAACCTTCTGTAACCTGTATTTCGTATCTTGAGTTTATTGTTATTCCTTGTATTAAAAGAATGTATGTCACTGTGTTTGAGATAATAGTTAATATTGCTTCGAACAAAAAGTATACAATTATAAATGAATTGTGAAGCAACAGTTAAAATACCGATTTCTTAAAAATTTTCTTTAAGAGATGTTCTAGAACTAAGTTGACAAAAATACATTGTAGCTCTTTTTTGCAAGATAAATATACTTTCACTATCGACTGCTGTTCCCCAGGGAATCATAACATAGGATACAATACTATGAAAGTAACTAAAGTACACATATACAGTTCTAGTAGTAGCTACATCAGTAAGTTGTCTTATTTTGCGTACGGCATAGGCTGCTGAACTAAGTTTACCAGCTAGCACAGAAATATGAGGATACCATTGCAATTTCGAGTCTATGGTTATACCTAAGAATATCGTTGATTCAACTAAATCTAGGTTTTCAGTGTTTATGTAATTCTAATGGTTTCACTTCTAACATTAGGTAAAATGAATTTAATGCATTTGGTTTTATTTGCATTTAATTTTAATTGGGTATTGTAACGTAGTGTTCTCATATGGGTTAGGAGGAATATTATCCCAGGAAATTGATAGAACACTACGTTACACAAAAAATAGTTTTTGGACAATATTTATTTTTTTATAATGTGGTTTTAAAAAATACATACAACCCTAAATTTTCCCTTCTACCATCTGCCCCTTTTCTATGGCGGTACGAAGTTCGCTGGGTCAGCTAGATAATCTATAGAATACTAGCTCACTCGACGAAGGTCGTACCGCCCAAAAGTAAAAATTTGCAATAAATTAATATTGCGACTATAAATTGAGATGTAAGCTATCGCATCTTTTAAGTTGAATCAAACTGCACACGGTGTGAAAACTTGATTAAAATCTGTTAAGTAGTTCAGGAATTCATCCCGGACAAACAACGTGACGCGTAATTTACATACATGAAGATTTTTTCTCGAAAGCAAACCAAATGTGTCAAGGTTTTAGGCAGGACTCAAATCTGCGAGTTCCGCTGATCGGGCGAATGCACTAACCAATAGCATTTGTGGTAGTTCCTACAATAAAAATAATGTTAATATCAAGTTCCCAATGTAACCCTGATTGCACTGATTATTTATTTTTTATAAATGTATATTATTAATGAGACGCCATAATGTCAAGAGAAACGTATTTTTTTATTGTTTATTACTGAAATACACATCAGAATCATGAATATCCACTATAGACTCCTTAAATATAAGTAAATGACGTGAGATCGTTTTATAAAACTTGTCATATACCCTATTGAAAAATAGTACTGTTTTGATTCGCTGCAGCCATCTAATAGAATAATCAAGTTAAGGTAAATCAGAAAACGACATTTGACCCGCCCGGCGTTGATCGTCTAGCAGCGCTAATCCAGGGGAGTGCATTGCAGTGGAGTTAACAAAATACCTTCCTTCCTACCTTTCTATTAACAAAATAATTAAATTAAGCATCATTCGCAATGACCCTTTTATGAGGCTATGCTTTTGAAATATTTTTTTAATGTAAATATTTAGGTACTCTAAAACAAACTTTTTTATTTTTATAGATAGTTCCGACAAATGACTCCACCCCACCTGATGTTAAGTGGAGGTGAAGTCCAGACGCGAAGATAGCTGATACAGCAGTTCTACCTGCCATACCAGCCATCCTCACCCTGCTGGCCTGCATGTTGCTTCTTCACGCCTCTTATATATATTGACATAAAGAAATATTACTTCTCTTACTAGTTGACATAAACCTATACAGCCGACCACAGAGACGGCAATTGCATGTAACAAATTCATGAAGACGTACTACTTTATTCTGTCAATTATTAAATAAAGAACGGGGCGACTTAATCGACAATTATTAATTTAAAGAAAACAATTCATATTAAAAGCTAAAAAAAAAAACATTCAGACCCCCTAAACACCCCTCACCCCTTTCAGAAATCGACCGAAAACAATCTAAATCTACTGAATTGCAACTACGGTCACAAAAGTTTAACACTTCAGTTCATTCGCGGGGCCGCCGGTTTTTGTTTCGGTCGTTAATTGTAAAGGCAAAACACAAACGCGTGACTGCCCGCGAAGATTAATGGCCAGCGTGACAAAATGGGAAAATTGTTCTGCATACCCCTCTCACGGAATTGCAGTTGGGAAGGCGCGAAAAACAATCGTCGAATAGCTAATGTGCCAAACTATGTTGTGAGCTAGAAATATATAGGGTAATATTGGAACATTATAAGTCGACATACGATACGTAGGAGGTGTGTAAATACCTACACGATACACGACATTGGTACCTATTTATCTTATGATTTTTTTCATTCTCTTACTTTTTCCTGAATTAAAGGTTTATGTCTACAGTAATATATACATCATTTGCACAAGGTATAACAATAGTATCAAGTGGTGTTTGCAGATTATTCTGTATCTATTATAACATATCTCTATTTTTCTTTTGAAATATTATACATGTTATTTATTTTAAGATACATAGGTATATTACTTTGTTCATTTTTATTCACATTTTCATTTGTTATTCAAAATAATAAGGTTAATGTCGTTTATGCAATTGAACTATTGATACTGCTACACCTCGTACGAAGCCAAATGTTCATCGCTTGTAGATCCGTTTGTAGTGCTATTGTCCTAGCTAAGTTTGAACTCGGTTCGATAGGAGACGGAGATAACAGATTATGCTAGTTACCTAAGCTGCTTGTGTCGTTGACTTTACTCGCACCCTCTTTATTCAGAAAATTATTACTAATCTATAAACAAATAAAGGGTACAATAAAAAGATTTAAATGCATATTCCGTTATACTACACGATCCATAGTCGCACGCACGCTATTTAGGTCATTTATACTTTGGGCGTTAATTGTAAAAGCACAACACGAACGCCTGCCCGCGAAGATTAATGAGCCGCGTGACAAAACTGTGCACTATTCTAACAGAATTGCAGTCTGCTAGGCGTAAATGTTTCTAAATGTTCATTTAACGAACAATCGCCTACTTTCGTACAACTAAAAGAAGGAAAATGCTAATTTCGTTTCAGTCCATTCCAGACAGGTTTATGGGAAAGTATATAAATTAAGTTTAACTTCGCGCCAAAGTTGTTGCTGAAATGATTAAACCAAACTTGACAGAATGACGGCTTATTAAAGTTAAAATTCTATTATCAGCAATATCGAATCTTCTTCGGTAACGAAACTCGTCTAGGAGCCTGCCTCTATTTTATTGAAAAACTTTGGCGCTATCTTATGCCGAAGGCTGTGGTGTGCCAGTTTGTTTAGTGTTATATAGCGGCCACTTAATTAGAACAGGTTCTTAGTTTAACTCGGTGGAAAGTTTTACACCGATAACAGCATAAATGAAAACTCGCCTGGATTTGGGCGAAGTATGGCGGTGACAGGGGCGGGCGGGGCGCGAGGGCGGGCGGGGTATATTCGGGCAATCGCCAGAGCCAGTGCTTACTGCGCCGCTGAGGAGAGGGTACGTCGCGCGGGCCCTACGGCGACTTAACACGCACACGCGAAAACAAGTCGGACTGTCTGAGCTCGCCCTTAAGCCGATATGGGGACCTCGGCCCTATTCGGAGGGCCTTATGTGCACAGTGCGATCATGTGTGTCTCGTCTCCGTATATGTGCTGAAGGTGTTTTGTATGGGTGCCTGGTTCATTGGCCTACGTGGTTCACCTACTTCCGACGATTAGAATGAGAATGGTGCCAATTGAATTTGTCGTATATTTCACTACGATGCTGCATTGAATTGTTAATTTTTTTTCTTTAATTTACACAGCTTTATGATATTGGTAATACAGTGTAATTATAGGTTTTTATGAAGTATAATTGCCTTACTTTACAAACGTAAGTTTTCAAGGATGGAACCAAATTTCATAGAAGTTGATGGTAATTTTATGTTTGTAAAATCCATCGATTCTTTTAGTATTTTATTTTTATTTGCACAGTAGCAAGCATTGTAAAATCATTAAAACCTTTTCATATATCCTTTTGAATCTAAGATTATAAAAAAATTCAATGGAATATCATTGAAAACCTGAAGATAAAAAATATGTCCATGAAATTAAAATCCACAAAATCAAAAACAATCATGATTATCAGCCTATTAATGTACCTTTGCTGGGGCCAGGCCTTATCTATGGATGGATAGGGAGACTGGGCTATGACCCATTATCTCCACGCGGGCCCAGTGCGGATTGGTGGGTGCTTACTACTACAGAACTAGCCAGGACCAACAGCTTCACGTGTCTTTCAAAGCAAGGAGGAGCTCCATATACCTTATAAAATGTTGGTCACCCATCATATAACCCGCCATTGCGAATGATGCTTAACTTTTAGGATCGCAGCCCTTAAGCGCTACCAACCTGTCACATATAAAAAATATAACGTCAAAAATTATTATTTCTTGTTTACAACCGATCATTAGATACAGCCAAAAATAAGCACATACAATATAGGTCTTCATTAGGTATATAAAAGAAAAGTGAAAGCAAATTTATCACCCATTATAATATTACTAAATGTAATTGGATTAAAATACTCGCTGTTACAGTTTATTCATATTTTATTGAAAGCGTGTTAACATCGAACAATGCATTTTATTTAGCTCATATTACATTATATATCAAATGAACGATATTATAATAACGATACAATAATCGCCATTCATCGTAGAAGTTGGAAAATATGTTTATTACAACACATATTGTACACACAAAAACAAAATGTTTGATAAAATATATAAATGTTTCATGATCGATAAATATTTCTTTTAACTTGTAGTAGATTTTCACAAAATCACATCATGACACAGCATCAAACATTTCAACCAAATATAAATAAGTGTCATAAAATTCTGTCACATAATTCATTGAAGCAGCTCCATGGTATCTTTGGTTTGGTCAAGTTTTTTTTATAATACAGCTACTTAGTGTCCGAATTGTCAGCGAAAAAAACATTAAAATTAAATATGAAACGAAATTTTAATGGGACTAGATATCAACTGTTCCGCATCGGATAAAAAGTATCACGTAAATAGGATCAGAATTCTCAGCGTAATCAGTGTATATACATAAAAAAATATCAACTGTAACGAGAACCTACTCCATTTTGCAGTCGGTTAAAATCTAAACAAAATACATATTATAAAATGTTGGAGAGCCTAAGAAGCGAACCGAAATCTTTATTCCCTGCAGTTTTGCTCCCCTATATTATATTAATAAACGAAGAATAAGCTTAGATTTGTTACCCCATGTTTTGTCTCTGTTCATTGTATAACAAATGACATTTGATTGATTTGATTGATATGAACAAAACACGGCGTCGTTCTAAATCGAAGTTTGTTCTTCGTTTATTAATAAGGACGTCTAATATCCAATAAATCAACGGGGCTTTCATAGATGTTGACCAAAATTCGGTGCATATTATCAGCTCTCTGGTCAAGCTTGGAGGTTTTTAGGTACTGAGAAGTAGACTCAACAGCTGCATACCATTAAGAGAGGTAGGGCATAGCGGACTTTCCGACAGAATTGGAGCACCCGTCTGAAGAAGTAACTTTCAACTTACAAAAGACCACAGCTACAGCTCCTCAAGCTAAAACGCGGCTAAATGACAAAGTCAACTTTTGAGATATGGCCAAAAAACGGCGCATACACTTAAAATTATTGCTATTTTGATGAATATCACATGACGGATTTTTAGAATTAAACTATAAAAGATACCAAGACTTGTTAAGGACCGATCGATAGAGAATTAAAAACTGTATAAGATGCAATTTAAGACTGAAAATGTCGTAATTTGCACATGTCACTTAGCCGCACTTTAGTTTGGGGACGGCAGACAGTAAAATAACACTACCTTTTGGTGCTGTTGTGTTTCTGTGGATGAGTAAGGGGTTAGGAGATTTACCCCAAGGAGCCCTGATTAGGCGTCTATAAGCTATGGTGGTCACTTACCATAAGTCGGCCATATGCTTGTTTGCCACCCTTTCAATATTAAAAAAAAAACACAAATACATAAAAATTCGCAGGCACTGCACCTCAACAACTCCAAGTTTTACATCCGCATTCCGCTGGGGTTTTAGAAGTGATTCTTAAATTAATATCTTTCTACGTACTCAATGGTTTCCTTTAAAAGTTTTAATTATATCTTATATATAAAATTCTCGTGTTACAATGTTAGTTAACATACTCCTCCGTAACGGCCTGACCTATTTTTATGAAATTTTATATGCATATTCCGTGGGTCTGAGAATCGGCTTCTATCTATTTTTCATATCCTTAAGTGATAATGGTTGTCCACATGTAACGTAGTATTCTCAAACCTACAATGCGCCTTCACCCCAAAATTTTAACTATTATGTATTGCAACGTAGTGTTCTCATATGGGTTAGGAGGAATTTTATCCCAGGAAATTGATAGAACAGTACGTTACACACCCCTAAATTTTTTTTGGGCAGTATTTATTTTTTTACAATGTGGTATTAAAACATAAATACAACCCTAAATTTTCTCTTCTACCACCTGCCCCTATTTTTATGGCGGTACGAAGTTAGCTGGGTCAGCTAGTCCCTTTATAGAATTCTGCTATAAGCGCCAAACGCTGTTTATGTTTTTCTCTTTACAGTCCAGTCTCTAACGGCTTATTTTCCACGTTCATCATTATGCTCAGCACAGAATGTCACATTTGTTTTATTATAACCAAGATTTTGTTATATACTGGGTAACTAAGACAATCTAACTAAACAATGTCTAATATAATTATAATTTTGTATTCTTCTGTGGGAAATATTGGTTTAAAAAAAATCAGTTTTACTGACAGATGTGCAAAATAAACCACGAAACTCAAAATATTAACCTCTCATCAGAAAATTAAAATAATTTAAATTTTTAATGGAATTACCAAAATTACCTAATTAAAAAAATTGAGTTTCATAAAAAAATCTTCATTTTACCCACTTCAATCAACAAAGTGCAAACAGTGATTCATAGCTTGGTGAAATAATGACTTTTGATTCTCTAGAAATACGATTTTATTAACTAGAGTAAATTTTAATTCACCCTAATTAATGAAACTGAAATATAGTTTTCTATTCACTCCAATAACTGACCAAAACACGTAAATACTATGAAATACCTATTACAGTTTCAAGGTCTCACGAAAAGGTATCGTAAAATGCTATAACTCCTTGAAGAAGTTAAATTTATTATACACTAGCTGTGCCCCGCGATGTTACCCGCAGTTTATTAGGGATATTTTCCCGCAGTGAAACGTAGCCGATACGTTAATCCAGGGTGTCAGCTAACTCCATACCAAATTTTATTAAAAACGCTCTAGTTATTTAGACATGAAGAAGTAACAAACATACACACTCACAAACTTTCGCCTTTATAATATTAGTGTGATAACTTTATTGTTTCTTTATCTTAATAACGTTCGAGCGATCATTGATAGAGAGACAATAATTATGCGATGAATGAAACTGTTATTGTACATCAATAACAGTTTCATTCATTCGCCCGCGACTTCGTCTGCGTTGATTTTAGTTTTTTGAGAATCTCTCAGAAACAAAGTATTTTCGGGATAAAAATTATACTGTCTCAATCTCATCATTATATGGGTGGCAAATTTCATCCATATATCGCAGTAGTTTTTGCGTGATTGAGTAACAAACATACGAACACAAAAACTTGCACATTTATAGTATTAGTAGGATGTGAAAGTGGTTCTTTAGTAGTTACCTATACCGGCTTGCCATGCTTATGATATTTTAGCTTAAATTTCACTGCTTTCTTAAATGAAAACTGAAACATTTGTATATATCAAACCTCGTTGTTCTTAAAGAGAAACAGTTTAATAACCTCATTAGAATGTAGGTACATTCTTTTGCTTACAGTGTCATAAAAAAAGAAAACACCAATCTAATGGTTCTTAAATTTTTAAAGTATTTACAGGAGCTCACTTTTCGTCCCCAAGGGGGGATTAAAAACATGGGAAGCGCCTGTTACGGGTAGATATCAAAGAATAGGACAGTCTTTGGAACTGTCGTAGAAGATAATGGGCTAGCAACGTCGTTATTATTTCTAAATAATTGTTAAGCCTAATTTATGCCAAAAATAGAGTTTGAGCTGCGCACACACTTCAATAGTGCGACTCAAAACATAACTTTATTTACTACAGAGTACGCGTGGTGAAACGTATTCTGAATTTAAACAATGAAATGTGTATCTTTTCGTGTACTAAAAAAGTTATGTTTTCATTCGCTCTATTAAAATGTGCGCGCAGCGTCGCGTCACGTCGCGTCTCGGTGTGAGCTGACGCTTAAGTATATTTAATACTTACCTTTTTTCAAGTTTTTGTAAATTACACTTAGATACAGAGGTGGCCTCGGTCAATGTTTGTGATTTTCCATTATCGACATTTCTAAATCGGTAATGGTGATAACAGCTCCAATTACAGTTTGGAATACTCAACGAATATTAAATGTTAATAAGAGTGGTGATTTGTTTTAACTGTTTTAATGCATTTAAATATATATCATTAGTCAAATTAAAGTTATGATTTTGTAGATTATCACATTCGCAGGTAGCCTAAGCGTATAAGCTGCAGCCTCAATAAATTAAGTTTATTAAAGATGAACACGCGAACAAAATGTTGACTATTTTTATAGAAAACTAATCAGTTTAATACATGCGGAAAACCCCCTATTTCCATTCCGACCAACTGAACCGAGCAACTTGTTGTGCCGAATAGAACTTGACTAAGGTTCCAATGAAACCAACCAATTGTTTGGATGCTTAATTATTATTATTTTCACTCCCAATGGTACTACTTAACTGCTGTACCCCCGGCCAGAAAATCCGACTAATTATTAAATCTAACATTATTCTAATATTAATCTGACTAATATAAAAAAACTAAATAAATAATAAATTAAATAATAGAATTTCTTTACCAAAACCTTTTAGTCATGTATGCTGTCCAGGTATCCTTTTCCTATCGTATATGTCATTTTATAAATCTTGGTTGTAGTGCAAGCTTGACAAGGGGATAAACGGGTACTTAATACACAACTTAAAAAGTAAGTTCTGATGTCTCCCGTAGCGTATCAAGGAAGACATACACTGAAAAGTTTTTTTTTAATATCAGGGTGAAACTTGATCTTATGAGAACTTATTTGTTTGTTTTTTAATTCTTACCTGACCATCGAAATAGTTGTACCGTTAAGAAAGAAAAAAAGTTAAACCGTTCTAGTTGATCGATTCTGTTGCTCGGAGAGGAAAGAGTCGAAAAACAAGAACTGTATTCGAATAGCTTAAATGTTAGCTTGCTGCTCAATAAATAAAACAGTTTTAAGGGGTTATATGCACTGAATTTATTTATTTATTGAAGTTTCCCTTCCTTTTCAGGAATGCATCTTCAGAATAATGTTTTTTTTATACCTTCGAAGTCTTTCGAACGTAGCTC
This sequence comes from Chilo suppressalis, assembly GCA_902850365.2. Classification (NCBI taxonomy): domain Eukaryota; kingdom Metazoa; phylum Arthropoda; class Insecta; order Lepidoptera; family Crambidae; genus Chilo; species Chilo suppressalis. The sequence goes on along the minus strand of OU963897.1, from coordinate 14,029,016 downwards.
GACAAAGTAAATAAAAAAAATCATCAGTGCGTGAAAACCTAAGAAACAAATAAGCTTACTACTCGTTTACCTGAATATATCGGTTAGTAGTATTAGTATTGATAACCAAGTTTTTTTAATAGTATAACTACTCCTCATTATTTGTATTATTACAAAGCCAAGCAAAGCTATTTTTGTTTTTTTGTTTATTTCATAATATGAAGCAAGGCAAATTATCCCACTCCACCTAGTGTTAAGTGTGTTAACGAGGCAATTTCTAAACGGGTCTAGACACGGATTTTAACTTGTTCTATGTCCGGTTATCAGTTATGTATAGGACACTATGGTGTTTTATTAACGACATCGGCGTTAGCGACGTTGGGGTCGATACAAACGCACAATCGGTATCTGCCCGGGTAGAAACCGTACCTAGACCCGACGGATAACCAGTCGTTAACAAGCGCCCTTACCAGCTGAACCAAATCCCCCTTTTTTATTATGCAGGCAAGACCTCTATTTACAGACATTGGCGCCCTTTAGTGGCACACCAACGAACGGACCTCACACCTAGCCTCTTGCAAGTCTCACGGGTGCGAAACGGAGAAGCAGTTAAGCTGTCCACGCGGCTTACGAGCGCTTACGGAATACTGTCCGCTTAAAAAAACCTGCCCTCCCTCTTCGCTGTTAAGTGGGGAACCGCGAGATCGCCGTTGAGGGACTTCACCGCGTCTCGCACCGAATAGCTTCGTGGCCTAGCTGGAACAGCTGAAACCAATCCCCTACCCCGTAACTGCATAGTGTTCTTTTGTTGGGTAGGGTTCTAGAGTCTTACCACGCAAACAGCACCAAAATAGAGTGTTATTTTACTTTGGTCTTCTGTTAGACGGAGGTTACTTTCTCCACCTTGAGAGGCATTTTTAAAATAACCACGTAAAACGTGTATTTATTACGATGGACTGCCATCTTAGCTTTGCTGACTATAAAATTATTTTTGATATCTATTTTAAGACCCTTCATTTGAAATAAACCGGTTTGTATATTCGAAACTAATTCAAATTAATTGTAGCCAAAATATTTGATTTCATGTATTAACTTTATAAATAAAGTTTGATCGCGACCTGAGAAAAAAGATAATGTCAGTTTTCTTTGATCTTTATTGATTTTTTCGCTCGGTTTATTTTTCATATTCCTAATTTACAGTACTTACATTGTTTACTAAGGGAACGAATAACCATTTTAAAGGCTATTATAAATCCTAAAGAGGGATTCAAAGTACGTCGGGCGAGCTTTAAAATAGTGTAGCTTCAGAGGTAGACACTATTTTTTATCAGATTCTGAGAGGAAATAAGTAAATGCAACTACGAATATGTAAGAAAAGTACGTTTATTTATTGACGTACTAGAACAACAAGACAACCTTGGAAACGGGTCAAAAACATATTTTCTGAAAATAAAATATCTTGCATTTTCCAAAGAATGATTTTTTATTAAAATTCTTTTATACATTGTTCGCAGGAATTTGTACGTAAAAGACTTTGTATCACATTTTCAGCATACTTCCATTGTCACTACTCGTGTAAGACACTATTTTTTTTATAAAACTAAATATATCCGAAATTAAGCAAGCAATTTACTTTTACTAGCAATATCCACATTCATAATTCAATTCACTTTTCGACCCTAGGGATCAAAACGCTATTTTGGTCCCCGTAAACTGCGAACAAACTAGCTCTTTTGGAATAGATATGATAAAAAAATTTTTTTAGTTATAATATTTAGTCCAAAAATGTTTTTATTTATACTTCCTTTCTTAAATATTGTAGATTGGTAACTGACTACCAGAGCCTATAGAATCCTATAGCAGTACGAAATGTATGTTGCCTGCCCTGATAGTCTAAGATCCGGCTGCAGAATCAGTGTACCCATCGAGTGTTTGCTGAAAACCAAATTTTTACACATATTTATGATTAGGAGAATTTATATCCACCAGGTTGCCTATCAAAATGTGGCCGCTAGTATTTTTAATTAAATTATTAATAATTCATAATCCGTAAGAAATTTCACTGACATGTTTTTTCAATGAAATGTCGTCTATTTTACGGCAATATCTATGAAGACTCTGAAAAATCATGGTTGCCGTTGCGCACCTGGCCGCACCTCTTCGCAGCCAGGTGTACACAGGTATGATTTTGTTACATTTATACACCCACAACGTACATTCATATTTTATAAATCAAATTAAAGCTAATTTTTTTCTGTTCATTATTATATACGGTTGCCTAATTAAATTTGGCCGCAAATAAGGGTTGCTGGCTGTTAAATAAAGAAAATATTAAAAGAAGAGTGAAAGAGAGCTAGCGCGATACACTACTATTCAGACGAGGATAGCAATTGCCAGCTGTCGGACAGTTTAAAGCCATTGCGCATGCGTCAGATGCTAGTGTTCTCAACGGATCAGTTGCGACTTTTATTCTAAGTTAAAAACCACGCTATTTTGGAGTACGTAATACACAACATAATATATTGCTGTTTCATTTGTGCATCGAAAAATTATCAATCTCATCGGGGTGAAATAAAATTTATGAAGATGAAGGCGTGTTTTCTGTGTGAAAAAAAAAACAATGTACTAGACTTTGATAATGCTTCATTCAAAAAGTGTTCTCTAATGTTATTGTTTCGTCGTAAGAAAAAATATAAATATCATGACATTTTATTAACACTTGAATCCACCGATGATTTTGGATATCATACAGAGTGTTTGAAAAAAATTACAGTTATAAAACAAAAAGATAAAGAAGAATTCGAAAGTTTTTGCAAGACACAAACCGTAAGTAGAATTTTAATCGAACTTAAAAAATATAGGTTATAGTTACGATGTAAATAATACAGTGCTAACTTTGAGGTTATTTGTTAGATTTTTTTTTAAATTTGTCATTTTTATAGGAAAACGTGATCACATAGTTCCACCTAGTAATACCTAGGATATTCCATTTCTTAGATACGTAGAATTCTTTAATACAGCAGAAATAATATTAATCGGATATAAACAAAAATTTTCTACGACTAAAGTTTTAATGCAAATTGTCTTTCAACGCATCCATTTATTTTGCAGGAAGAATCAAGGAGTAACTTGAATGATCAACCAACTACATTTTCAGTCGACGAACAGCTTCCAAAAACTCCATCAAACGAACAGCCTAGTACATCTGCGCAGGAAGATGCTCATTTTCAGTCTCTTCAAAATTTGTCATCTGCTGCTACAATATCCCAGCAAGCGATTTCATCAACAAACAAAAAATCAGCCTGCCTTTTTTGTGATCATGTTGAGAAAAAAGTTGGTAAAAGACGAATTTATGTAACCTTCCCGCAACCAGAAGCGACAGTTAATACTGTAAAATCAATAGCCGAAAAATCGAACGACTCAAAACTATTAGCAAAGCTAGAGAGCACTCAACCTATTGCTTATCATTCAATCTGTTTGTCATCTTATCAGATTTCACAGAAGCGAAAGTGCGAAGAACAACCAGAGCCAAGACATTGGCATAAAAATCGTCAATTTCATCAGTTGGCATTCAATGCAATTTTGGAAATTATAAAAGCAGAGATTATTGAGAATAATCGCGTTATGTATCTCTCTGCTTTGCTATCTCAGTATAAGTCTTTGCTATTAGAATTTGCTGAAGGTCAAATAAGCGCTGAAGACTTGGAGGAATATCGTGCTGAAAAATTAGAAAATAAAATTGTCAAAGCTTTTGGCGATCGTATTACTGTGGAGTCATCCATGGGGACACCAAAAAGGAAAATCATTTATCAGTATGACATGGACACGTCTCGATTAGCTGGTGAAATTGCTAAATTAGAATCATCCAAGAAGAATCGGTGTCAAGATGTCGCTTACGAATTGCGAAACAGTATAACATCTCTGGAAAGTACGAAGCTACCAGATAATCTGACTCCAGAGGATGTGATTCGTGGAGAGTGTAATATTCCAGAACAACTGTTCAATTTCGTGTGCGACTTAGTTCAAGGACCAGATACTCGTCGTAAAAATTCAGATGACGACTTAGTGAAAATAAAGTCAGTGTGTAGTGATCTGATTTATATAGTATCCAAAGGTAGAGTCAAACCATCAAAACATCTTACACTCGGGTTATCAATGAAATCTATGACAAGTTCGCGAAAAGTTCTAACAATATTAAATAGATATGGACACACAATAGGCTATAATTTAGCAGAAGAGCTTGAAACTGAGATGACGTATAGTTCTCAAAATGAAAACAATGTGATACCGGCCGGTATAAGCAGAGTTGATGGGCTAAGTACTCACGTAGCTTTCGATAATTTTGACCGCTTTGTTGATACAGCCACTGGTAAAGATACTCTACACGATACAGTCGGTATCATTTATCAGTTTCGCAATGAAGAAGATGACTCAAATGACATGGACAATGCGGATTCTTCTGATTCAGAATCCGTAGGTGCACATGTTCATGAAGGACCCACTGAGCCTCTTGCAAGAGCTCGTAAGAGACGGCGTTTTGAAGCACCTCCAAAGGAAATTCGTCCCTTTGTCAAGATACCTCTCACAAGTATGACGTTTCTTCCTTTTCAAACAATTACTGAAACAATCGATTCGTGTCACCTACAAAAATTAATTGCAATTGATAAGGATTTGATTTGGAGTATGTCGTTATCTCGAATAGATTCAGTACCCATGTGGTTAGGTTATAACTGCAAAATTGGCATTGATGAGAGTAAAATCCAGACAGTCGAGTACTTATCACCAATAAATGAGTCTCCTACGTCGCTAGCTGTTGTTCAGGAAACTCTTAATATTGCAAAGGAAGTTGCTAAGAATTGTAATCAACAACAGATCATAGCTACTTACGATTTAGCAATAGCCAAATTAGCAATGCAGATTCAACATACTAAAAAGCCCGAATTTGACGATATATTCATTAATTTAGGTCCATTCCATACTCAAATGGCTTTCTTCAAAGCAATTGGAAAGTATATTGATTCTAGTGGACTAATAGAGATTTTAGTTGAAGCTGGGGCACTAGCAGGAGGTTCAATGAACAGCTTTTTGGACAGTAAACATTTTAATCGATGTAAGCGGCTACATCCCTTAGCTTCTAGTGCTTTGCAGATACTTCATTTTGAACAATATTTATCTGAAATTGACACGGATGGTGGAGAAACTTTGAATGAAGACTTAAACGTGGTAATGAATACTTCGTATGGAATCAATGAGAGCATTATTTTACCTGATTCACTGCATATAATACTGGAGGGTTACAAACAATTTCGCGAAATAACACTTCAGGGCGGTCATGGAAAGACAGCTCAATATTACTTGCAGTATACTGAGCTTATAAACATATTTCTTCGATTTTCTAGAAGTATTCGTTGCAGTAATTTTGAACTCTACTTGGATTCTATCTTCGAAATGTGTGGTTACTTTTTTGCATTCAATCAGCCGAATTATGCAAAATGGGCTTCTATGTATTTAAATAACTTAATCAAGCTGAAGGTTGAAAATTCTACTTTACTTCGCGAATTTCGTGAAGGTGCATTTGGTATTAGACGCACAAAATCATGCTTGGGCAGATCACCTGTAGATTTGACTTTAGAGCAGACAATTAATGCTGATGCCGGTAATACCTTGACTGGTGTTAGCCATTTCACAAACTCGATCGCTGCACGAGAAAGATGGGCTCTTAGTCATAGTGTCAGAACAAAAATTATGTCATTTGTAAAAGCAGAAATCGGATTTTCTCAAACAGATGATACTTCTTATACGTTAAAGAAGAATCGAATTGAGAAAGACTCAAAGACTCTGAACAGCATTGTTGAAACGATTAAGAAAACAATGAATCCTTTTTCTGAAAATGTAGACAAAGATAGCTTGTTCAATTTGTCAACTGGTAAAGCGGCATCTTCAAATGTTACCAATTTTTTACTAAACGTTCAGTCCTTAGGTCAAGAACAAAAGTTGAAGTTTTTTTCGAATTGCTTTGAAGATTCAACAATATTCGTGAGACCAATAACTCGTAATAAAATACATAACTTCGCTTCAGAATGTGCTAAAAAAAGTACTAAGAGTGCCACCGGAGATAAAAAAACATTAATTAAAATGGAACGAGATATTTTTGGACGTCTGTTAGCAATTGCTATAAATCAAAAAGTTGACATTGGACTCTGTCTATCTTTTCCTCTTGCACCTGTACCTCCAGCACTATTCCACTGTTCAGGCGACATGATGAAGACGGACAAGTCAACGTTAAGTAAGCAATTGACGGCAAAGATTGCACCAACTAATCCGGGACAAGTCGACGTAGAAATCATTGATGGTTTCTATTATTTATATTTAATTGGCTCTACTTTACCACAAACATTTGGAAAAATTGCAGAATCGATATTGCTAAAACTATGTTCAAAAAATGCTCCAGTAGTTCATATTATCTTTGATAGATATTTAACGCCTTCCATTAAAGATTGCGAACGAGAAAACCGAGATGGAATTGATATTCCATATATAATTAATGGGAGTTTGCAAACAAGACCCAATGATTTTCTAAAGAGCTTAAAGAACTTTCGTTTCAAAGAAGCCCTGGTAAAATTCTTAGCTAATCATTGGGCTGATGATTCTTTTGCAGCAGTATTAGGAAATAAAAAAATTTACATTACTGTTGAAGAGAAATGTTTTTCATATTATTCTGCTGGAAATCTCGTAGTAAAAACTGAAGAAACCGAATTATCATGTTCACATGAAGAAGCTGATACAAGAATTGTATTTCACATAAGTAAAGTACCTGAAAATTTAAAAATTTTGGTGAAAGCAGCAGACACTGATGTTTTAATAATTTTATTAGGAAATATCCATAAATTTCCTAATTTGCAAATTTGGTTGGCCAACACTACATCAAAAAAAAATAATAATAAGGACGAAGTTTACATCAATTGTACGGACTTATCAAGAAAATTAGGTGCAACTTTATGTCTTGCTTTGCCTGCTTTTCACGCATTTACGGGTTGCGACTACACAGCTGCATTCTTTAGCAAAGGGAAAGTTAGACCCTTGAATGTATTTATGAAGCACCCACAAATTCAACAAGTTTTTGCGTCTTTGAAGAACCCTAATGACATTTATAACGAAACCAAAATCGATGCAGTTCAACATTTTACGTGCCTTATGTATGGACTCCCAAAGTGCCAAAGTGTAAATGCCGCAAGATGGTTATTATTCAACAAAATGTACGCTTCAAAAGAAAGTAGTGAAAAATTTATGAAAAGAATTAAAGGTTTTGACTCGACGCACATTCCACCGTGCTGGAAATCTTTAAAGCAAAAATTATTGCGGACAATCTTTGTTAATTCGATGTGGTTAAATGCTACTGAGCCGGATTGCATCAAGTTCAGCGCGGAAAATAATGGCTGGCTGTTGATAGATGAATTTTTAAAACCAACATGGTTCCTGGGAGACTCAACTCCAGCGCAAGTTGAGAGTGTGCTGTGTGATTCCACGAACAAGCCTTCCGATAATAACGACGATACCGACATTTGCGATGAAAGTGATAGCTGCGATGATAGTATGACTGAGAGCTCCGATGATTCAGATTTTTAAAAAAGAGTCACGGAAATATAAAATACATTTTAAAAATTTATAATTTACTTAAATTTATGAATATGTAAAATAAATCTAATACTTAAATAAAATCAAATCTTTTTCATACAGTACTTGCACAACACAATTTTTTTTACATAAATAACCTTGGTTTTATTCATCAACAATATCCATTTACGGATATTGTTGATGAATTAAATTACATTTTACGGTACGCTTCAAAATAATAAATACTCCAAGACGTTTCTTTTGGAGTATTTATTATTTTGAGGCGTACCTACTATTGTTTGAATCGGAGGTTGAGAACACTAGCATCTGACGCATGCGCAATGGCTTTAAACTGTCCGACAGCTGGCAATCGCTATCCTCGCCTGAATAGTGGTGTAACGCGCTAGCTCTCTTTCACTCTACTTTTAATGTTTACTTTATTTAACAGCCAGCAACCCTTATTTGCGGCCAGATTTAATTAGGCAACCGTATATAATAATGAACAGAAAAAAATTAGCTTTAATTTGATTTATAAAATATGAATGTACGTTGTGGGTGTATAAATGTAACAAAATCATACCTGTGTACACCTGGCTGCGAAGAGGTGCGGCCAGGTGCGCAACGGCAACCATGATTTTTCAGAGTCTTCATAGATGTTACCGTAAAATAGACGACATTTCATTGAAAAAACATGTCAGTGAAATTTCTTACGGATTATGAATTATTAATAATTTAATTAAAAATACTAGCGGCCACATTTTGATAGGCAACCTGGTAGATATAAATTCTCCCAATCATAAATATGTGAAAAAATTTGGTTTTCAGCAAACACTCGATGGGTACACTGATTCTGCAGCCGGATCTCGTACTATGAGCCTTATTACCTATCTCAATAAATACGAAAGACGGTAAAATATTTCCTTAACAAATAATGATTAATGATCTAAATAAAACGAAAATAACGTCTAATGCCACTGTTCTTAGGTGTATTTACATTACAAAACTAATAAACATGTCAATCGATCAATTATAATGTTAAGAAAATATAACTAGAAAAAATTCCACGCAGACCAGGCAGCAGACGGGACTCGAACCCGCATCCTTCGCTATCCCGGCGAATGCACTGACCATTACGCTACCGCGGTCTTGACGGCTGCGTTGAACTTTCCCTAGCCTTTCTTAGGCTGCAAGGCAGCCCCATCTCTTCGCATTGCAAGTAACCCACAATGTCAAATGAATACCTTTCCAAGTATCAAACATTTGAAACAAGAAATAACAAATACTTATATATTATGTCACATTATGTGTCATCTAGCAGTAAATGTTTAAATAATATCTAATTATAATGTTGATTAGCTAGAGTTTTTTAAGATAAAATTCTTGGACTAAACACAATATTATTACATACCAGCCGTTTTTTTTTGCAAAGAAATCGTTAAAGGCGATGTAAAATATTTGTAAAAAAAGGTTATGGAAAATCCCGAAACTATTGCGGCTAATTAACTAAACTTATTGGCAATCTTATTATTATTATTCAGCTAAGAAATGATATTTGTAAGTGATATATAGATATTTTTGACCAAGGATATTTTGAAAGTGAAACTTTTATCATATCGCCACAAAATTTATGTCGTGTCGCGTTACATTTTTGATTGTTATTCAAATATTGAGACCTTGTCAACAAGCATCGGTGGTTCAGTGGTAGAAAGCTCGCCTGCCGCGCTGGTTCTCAGCAGAGAAAGGACTTTTTATTTGCCACTTTTATAAGCCAAAGTAACATCAACTAACTAAGTATTCATTGAATACGTACCTTTAAAAGTTTTACTTGCATTGTGGTTCATAAAACAACACCATTTTTTTGCCTTCCCTATGTAGTACTTTGAAGGTCTTGCAAAAGTTTACAAGGTTATGATTTTCTACTTCTTTGAGAGCATCTTTTTTAATAATATAATCTCGTGGAATGTAAACATGCACTAATTAAGTTTGAAGGAATGTAAAACCTCACATTTAGTTTCTCGTAACTTAATCATTTTGGTACTCGTAGTTCTTCAAGGTATTTGGCGGTCACACGCTTGTTAACCTATTGTAAATATAAGCTGAGAATCAATACCCATTATTCTTATTCTTCTTAGTCTTTAATTATATTTGTGTACAATCATAATAAAATATGAGCCATATTTATTATATTAGAGTTTTTAAACATATTTTTTAAGGTCGGAATCGGGAGTGAAAACGCTGTTCTTCGGGTGTACACTCTATACGCGCTTGGAAAAACCTTTAATAACTTCTTGGTCTGCAAAGCTTTGCGTATGTTTTGTATGTCAAAATAATAGTATTTAACCAATGTTTATTAATGCCAGACAAAAATGTGGGATAAATTGAAAAGTCAGTGCATTTTGTAATAGTCACACGTTTTAGCAATTTTGTGAGCGCGTGTCTTAAACGGCTCTTTCTATTATCATCTTTGAATAGTGCCGACATATAGGCACAATTTTTAGCCACGCGGATATCAGTGTCAATCATATAGATCAGTTATTTTATCGGTAAGTTATTCTTCAAAAAATTCTAACAACCAAGAGCAAACAACTTTCGTGTTCACGTTATACATAGTAAAAAAAGTTTTCGGAGCTCACGCCTTACTTTATCAATAACTTAAGTCATCGAGATACATAATATGTATATTATAGTTATAATTTTTATTTTTTTAAAGCATGTAACTGCGGACCATGCGTGGAATTTTTTCTAGTTATATTTTCTTTAGATTTAAACATCAAGCAGTTACATGCTTTAAAAAATAAAAATTATAACTATAATTGCTATTTCTTCTTTCAAATGTTTAATACTTGTAAAAGTATTCATTTGACATTGTGGGTTACCTATAATGCGAAGAGATGGCGCTGCCTTGCAGCTTAAGAATGGCTAGAAGAATTTCGATGCGGTCCGTGAGGGCCGCGGTAGCATAATTGGTCAGTGCATTCGCCCGGATTGCGAAGGGTGCGGGTTCGAGTCCCGTCTGCTGCCTGGTCCGTGTGGAATGTTTTCTAGTTATATTTTCTAATGTATATTATTTTTGGATAAGTCTATAAATACTAATACTATATGTCTATATAATATATCGGAATATGTTAAATACCGTAATTTTCGTGACACAACCTTCGCGGTGATTTTTCCACGAAAATGATTCACCATGGTATGGTGAAAATTAATTTTAGGTTGAAAATAATTTTGCTTGCTTATTCTCTTGTGTTTCTACTATATACACATTTATATAGTAATATGTTAAAAACTTTTTTCAGAAACTCATAAATATAGGAACTTCCGGCGGCTAATTTAATCTTAAAAAATATTATTTATTTATTTTAGCTGAAATTTGACTTATTTTGGTAGCGGCAAGTTCGTTTCGTAACTTTCGTTGACACAAAAAATTCAAAATTAAATATCTCAGTTAATTTTGTAACAATTTACATGTTTCATAAATATTATATCTTATTATTGCGTCATCTTTAAAGCAATTATTTTATATTTTCTAAAACCACGATATGAAATTGTGCCCTAAAAATTACGCGGAAAATGATTTACAAGCAATCACCCATTTTCTAATGAAAGCGAAATTAAAGCAACAAACAGACTATTTTATTCTTATACAGTACAAATACGTTGCTTTGGAAAAGTTGTATATATATATACAAGTATACCTAGTTATAGTTAATAAAAATCTAAGTTTAAAGTAAATTTTAGTTTAATATATTGTTATTTTAAAAGCGACTTCGACCCGAATATTTTTTCTAGAAAATTGCAGTGTTCTTTAAAGTGTGTATGCTGTTCGTGTATGATGTAGATAGTCTTTACACTGTCCTCGGTTTGAGCGGCCGGTTAAATCACTCCAGCTGGATGGAGAAAGGCTCTATTGGTTTCTAGAAGAGTTTTTTGTTCCGCTAGTGCCATGTGCAAAAATTCGCTTAGATTCAGACTTTGCCTTCATTTGACCATTGTCGCAGGGGGATTGGTGGGTGGTAACGACTGCAGATGCAACTGGGACCAAAAGCCTTAGGGCGATTGTAAACTACCAGGATTCTGTCGGAACTAGGCACGGTTTCTACCCGGACAGGATGGCAAAGCTTGTTCACGAGCAAGGTTTGTACGTTTGTACCAACCCCAAACCATCGCTTGTGCCGGTGACGTTAACAAACCTCCATAGTGTCACATACCTAACTGACGCCCAGACGTAGACACGACTTAAAACCGTAAATAGAATACCCAGCTGAAAAACAGTCGGAAACAAGCGCCCTAAGGTACTATCCAAAACATAGTAGAAGTTCGAGTTAAAATTATGTTTTGGCTAACATTCATCAATCATAGTAAAACTTTATTTACTTTCCAAACCGTAGATCAAACACGCTTACCAATAATGAGCTGCTCCTTTTCAATCTTAATTTAGCAAACAACAGATAAGCTAAAGCTACAACTTGTGGACGATATAGACCAGTGCTATTAACTTACAAGGAAACTCTTTTCAGGGCTCAAGCAAGTTTCTTTTACTGCTTTCGTAAAAGTAAGGCGGGCGGTCAGTTGCGTGACGTGATCTCACTGACGTTTAGGTCGTTACAAGAACTGACACGCAACATTCCAACTACTTGAGGTTAAGGTTCCAGGATTAGGGAACTTCAATCGCTTAAATTACGATGACAGCTCTCCAATGAAGCCTTATAAGACGCTGTATGTTAACGTATAGGTACCAGTTATAAAGGTGTTTTTTCAAATAGGTTTTATTTAATTAGCTCAGGAGGCATTCAAAGTAGTGGTACAGTCAACAGTAAAGTGCCAAACAGCAATAAAATACGGTTTCGTATTTTATATTTTACTAGCTGTGCCCGAGACTTCGTTCGCGTTGATGTTGGAATATAACTTGTCGTTCGTAGGTGGATTACATGATTTTTATGGTGAAGTGAAGAGTTTTGCTTTCTTGAGGCTCTACGCGTAAACGATATTAGGTGTGAAATCTTGTAGAACATCAAAAACAGATTGCTGGGCTTATTTATACGCAGAAGAGCTTCATAAGTCCATTCCCACAGTTTTCCTACAAACTGGGGCCCTTAAGCTGGCGGTTCGCGCTGCGACCGCGATAGGAGACCGAGATAAGAGACCGAGACAGGATACCGCGACAAGTGTCTCGGTCTCTTCTGTATGTACTGCGGGGCGAGACCGAGACTACAGACGAGACCGCAACCACCTCAGTATCGTAGTCTCTTGATGGATTGAATTGTGTTTTAGTGTGTGTTATACTGTTATAAAACGCCACGTGGAATTATTATTGGAGGAAGAAGAAGACGATGATTTCCTGTTATATTATTACTACAAAACTATAAAGTTGTGTATTGTAAATCGGAGGGTGCTGTCTGATCAGTTTAATGAGCTTATCAGAATCATCGTCAGAAAAACCAATAATTTTTAATAAAAATACACGTGCATTTCGGGCGCGACACGGGACACTACTAGTCCGGGACGGCGACCGTCTCGCTGTCTTCGGTCTAGTGTCTCTGTCTCTTGTCTCTGTCGTATGCGCGAACTGTCACCCGTATAAACCTAAAGAACAAGTGCCGGTGGCGGTCTCCTGTCTTTGTCTCTCGTCTCGGTCTCCAATCGCGGTCGCGGCGCGAACCGCCGCCTTTAAAAGAGGCGTGAAAAAGCATTTGTGCAGCTCGGTAAGGTAGCGTTGGCGTGTCAGTTCTTAAATGTTACATCAGCTATATTTGGGTCTATCCTTTACCACCACTTAACATCAGGTGGGGTAGAATCATTTACCTACTTCAATATAATAAAATGCTTGTTATGACTTTAGCTGTTTGATATATAGCAAAAAAGTTGATAAGTAATAAAGGCCGTCTTAATAAAATATTTTTTGAGTCATTAAGAATTTGTGAATATCGTATTGCCTTAATTAATGCCTTCAAAAAAAATACGAATTTGCAAGTACTCTACTACTTACTTATAGTAAAATATATTCGTCATTGTAAGTTTTGAGCAAGCCTTTTAGAAAGTTTATTCCAATAATTTTGTTTAAGATCTTTCAATTATTCAAATATTTCGTCCTAATTGACGACCTCCGTGGCCGAGTGGTTTGTACGCCGGGTTTCATGGCTGTCGCCGACTCGAGAGGTCCCGGGTTCGAATCCCGGTGGGGGCAGATGTTTGTGTGATGAATACGAGCATTTGTACTCCAGTCATGGATATTTAATATGTATTTATATAAACATACTTATATATGTACAGTATATGTATTCTATCCGTTACCCTAGCATCCCATAACACAAGCCTTATAGTGCTTACTTTGGGGCTAGGTTAATTGGTGTAAGTGTCGGAAATATTTATTTATTTGTTATTATTTATTAATGGTACTTTAGCTTTTCGATATTATAATCCAATATGTAAAGTCTGTGTCTTACAGTTTAAATTAATATTACTGATTGAAATATAAGTGATAAATAACGCATATTTAAGACACCAAATTCGGTTCTAATTATCTGTTGAAAGTTTTTAAACCAAATATTGGCAAAGCAAAACGTGTCTCTATATCAATTACATGTATTTACGAGACTCCAAAAACATAAACATTTTACTTAGTAATTAGTATGTGCTTTTGAATAAGGTACTTATATTTTTGTTCAATCCGTTTATCCACTAACAAATAAACTACATTCACTAACTCAACAGTTTGAGATATTAATTCGAACAATACGAAATTCAAATGATTTCTGTCCGCTCGCACTCCACACTCAACACGGGAGAATATAAACGCTGTCCGCATTTTAGTGTGAACTTTATTAGGTGTGTTTGTCTTTCCTGTGGTTAAATCCCTACACGGCAGTCCCTACTGCTGCTGGCTTGGTACTCCTGAATTATTTCTAACTGAACTTTCTACCAAAATACGCCTTGGGCGTCTACAGCAGTTATAATTACACGAGGTAACATTTATTAGTCGGCAGAAACAATACACTGCGTGCTCTCACGGCAAGTTTAGTTTCATAACAAAGTTGAATATTCAATTAAGGTGGTAGTTTTCAGACTAATGAGTCCACTGCCATTAAATGTGAGCAAATGGAATGAAACTTTATACCTATGAATTACTATTTAGTCCAGTCAATGAACAGCGTAGTGATTTATGAACTTAGTTTTTTCGAAATGGCTTTATATGAAATAAAAGTTTTTAAATTCTTTCACATCGGCGAATTCTGCGGTGAAAAGTGAGGTTTGTCCTTACAGAATAGCACCACTGCTCTAGAGAAAATTCATACTTCAAAAAAATATCCCATTTGGTTCAGTTTATCAGACAACATTGGAACCTGCGCCTTCTGGATACCGCACGGGTTTGTTTTTTTTGTTTTTAAGTAATACTTTCTTCACTTCTTTTTTAATTTTTCATCGTGTGTGATGGGAGTTCGCTTTTAAAGTTCAATTGGTTTATCATGTTGCTTTCCACAAATTTCTTCAATAGATTTTGCATACAGGATGGAAAAGTCCAGGAGGTGTTGTAGCGGCATAATAATTCAATTTTAGTGAATAATTCAAATTTATTTACTTATTATATGAATTAGGACTTGATCAGAATCTTACATTCGGTTTTTTCTCTGCTTAAAAGTTTATAAGTTAGAAACACAGGTATCTATTTACATTATGAAAAAAGGAAAATTAATAAAAGCTTAAGTCTTTAAATAAAATTAAATGAAGTATGAGTGATATTTCTGGCGGAATTTTCTATAAATAAGGGTTTATATACTCATCAAAGTAGCAGTTGATTAAAATTATCGACACTGCTTTTATTCTACTGCGTTCCTAATATTTTTGCTTGTCCAGAAATTTGAAATTTACTTGTGTACAAAAAGTTTCTTTAAAAAACCGCTAATATAACTTATTTATCTTTTTGCATAAAGCTCTTGTTACTCAAGCACTTTTAAAAGAATTGATATTACTAATTGAGGAACTAGCGAACAAAACGGTACCTATAATTACGCATCTGGTCAATTTTTTTTACAATCCAGAGGTTTCGGGCGCCTTAAATTTGTATCTGCAATAATTTTCAATAAAAACCGCCTTTTAGGCAGTCAAAAACCGCCTAAAACAGTGTTTAAATAACTAACTTTATAAATTGAAAACCATGCCTTTACAGTTTTATACAGCTCCTGTAAAATTAATTTTATGTAATTATACCGTTTTGTTCGCCAGCTCAATTATCAATATTCTCAATTATAACATAACAAGGGTGCGGACATGAGAATACATTATCCCGCCTGGTTCCAGAATACTATAACATCGGGGGTAACTAGTTTGTAGACACCGAAACTATTCAGAGTAGGTTATTCAGCAAAGTTATCTAACGTCCTGATTTAAGCTACGAGAGCAGAATAGCACTGTGCATGCCAGCCAGCAAACTCTGAGCTTTATTTTTCATACTTGTTTCTGATTTCCGCACACCCTAAAATTTATTAACACACTTATCTAGGAATTTCTCCTGAAGTCTAATAAACGCGTATATTAATGCTTTTTATTTTTTAAGCGTTTAACTGCTAGATATTTAAATCTTGCAGCCTAAGGCTAAAGAAAAATTCGACACTGCTGTCAGGGCCGCGGTAGCATAATGGTCAGTGCATTCGCCCGGATAGCGAAGGATGCGGGTTCGAGTCCCGTCAGCTGCCTGGTTCGCGTGAATTTTACTAGTAAACTTTTCTTTAGATTCAAATGCGTATATGTAAAATGTAGCCTAGTGCGAGTCGGACTCGAGCAGAAACGATTTCGCACCATTAATCTGTACAATACTCTGATGTAAAAGAGCCCCCCTAAAATATTTATTTCATTCTGTTTTAATAGGATTTTGTTATTATAGCGGGAATAGAAATAAAGCATCTGGGAAATTTTGCAATCGTCTAACCATCACGGTTGATGAGATAGTCTAGTGACAGACAGACAGACGGACAGTGGAGTCTTAGTAATAAGGTCCCCTTTTTTACCCTTTGGGTATGGAACCGTAAAATAATCGTTTTTTTTATATAAGGTGTTTAATTTTCAATACTTAATATGATTTAGTCTTAAAGGAATTTACGAAATAACGCTAGTAGACTGAATGTCTGTGAATTTGCCCTGACTAATATAATGTGATCGTTTACGCTCGTAATAAAATAATTCTCAATATTATGAGTTCGTTGTATAGACAGATTAAGGTCAAGTTGTCTACCAGTGCCAACTATCTCTCCCTTAAACTTTCTCTTTAAAAGATTCTGTCAAATTTTATCACATAATTATTGACAACTAGCTGTGCCCCGCGGTGTTACCCGCGGTTTATTAGGGAAACGTGAATACATTTCTCCATGGGAATAAGATATTTTTCCGCAGTAAAATGTAGCCTATGTGTTAATCCAGGGTGTCAGCTAGCTCCATACCAAATTTTATTAGAATCGCTCCAGCCGTTTAGAATTAAGAAGTAACAAACATACATACTCACAAACTTTCGCCTTTATAATATTAGTGTGATAATTTACATCTCAAGGCAGTAGTCCCACAGCTGACGAGGAAGAGATTATCTATCGGCTATTTTCTCTCAAGAAACGTGCAACAGATATACATTCCGTGTAAACGAAAAGAGATGCCTTTATTAATTACTTGATCGCTGATTTAACTGTTCACACTGTTTTCAAAAACTCGATCTAGTAGTTAGATTGTCTCTAAGAAAATAGAACTATCAAAGATAATACTCGCTCAACGATGTTCGCTTGGCCGTGAAAAAGCATGCGCGTGCAGTTTTAATGAGGGCTTACACATTAACAAATAAAAAAAACTGGCACCGCGTTCGAGTGGCGCAAATTTCCCTGGACACTTGCTTATAGTTAAGCGATAAAACTATCAGAACTACACACTCAGTACTCGCCAAATCGTTTCATAGTTTCAAGATTTACTCGCTTCTCATTCACATTTATTTACAGAAAGAAGTTGGCAAGAACATAAAATCAATTTTTCGGGTTTGTTCTATTTGACATTGTTTTGAATTTTTTAATCCTAAAATTAAGGTTTTGAATGAAAGCGAGTCGGTGATACACTTTCATGTCTCAGCTGTGAACCGATTTTAATTGAAATTCATATTGCCAGATATTGGAAAGCGGAAAAATTATGTCGGAAAATATAATGTGAGAGGTGAAATTATATAAAAGTCTTATTAAAATCACTAATAAACAACTGACAAACATATTCATGGATATGTGTTTGCTGTATGATATTGGGCACAGTAAAATAGATTGTCCTGCATTACTGTCAAAAATCAAGTACCGTACACCAAAGTAACGCACTCGCAACACACCTCTTTTGCATGTTCCACTGCACCATAGCAATTATTCTTAGAACTCGGTACTCACGCGAATTGCCAGGATATATAATACAAGTTTTCACAATATTGATATTTTCGCAAACACAAAAACAAAATTCAAACATGAAATAAAAAATACACTACAGGAAAAAAAACAAAAGGGTAAATACTAAAAATATAAATATATTTAAAAGTATCGTACATATTACAGAAACATAAGACCCGTATCCGGAAAAAACGGAACAAAGAAAAGTATTCATTATACCTTATTAGTCTTACATATTTGTTTCTTAGGTTTTCACGCACATCACTCATTAAATAAAACTAGTTTTTACGGGTTAATGCACGTGCATTAACCCGTAAAAACTAGTTTTATTTAGTCTTACATACTTATTATTACTATGTATATGTGTGTATGAATATGTAAAAATATTAAATTTTATTTAAGAGACTTATATCTACTACTTTTATAAGATAACATAACGATGGCAATAAAGAAGATAAGAGTGGATGGATTGTTTGATGATCACTTGTTAGGGATAGAAGTACCAATAATAAGTCATCTATTGTTAATTAAGTTAAGGAAAGCCTGTCATTGGCTATACTTTTAGAAATGTATCTTCTGTAAATCGGAAAAACACTGTTGGTTTTCTAAGAAAATAAAGAAATAAATAAAAATTGCGTGAGTGTCTTGGAACACTCGGTTGGAACGAAGTTAAAAATACTTACGAGTATATTCTTACCACCTACCAATCCGCACTGAACCCGCCTGGCGGTCGTGACCCAATTTCTCTATTCCATTAAAAAAAGTATCCTACCCACTAATGCTCCCAGTGCGGAATGGGCCCAAAGTGGAACGCGCCCAGTTCGGAATGGGACAAGAGCGGAATGGGCATATTGCGGAATGTGCCCTGCGTGGAATGGTCCCAGTGCGGAGTAGGCCCAGTGCAGAATAGGGCTTAGTGTAGAATGACCCCAGTGAGGACGCTCCCGGTCCATTGCATACGCTCCCAGTCCATCACTTAGTATACAACCACCGCCATCAGTGGTCGCACACTTCGTAGCCCATCTAGCTACCTACCGCCCAGCTACCGAGCTAGTTCCCTAGCTAGCTGCTTCGCTTAGTTGTGACGGCAAATTTTCAAAGAGGAACTTCGTTCCAATATAAAAAAATGATCACCTATAAACGCACCACCTGTGTCAAAGTTCTATGCCCAGTTTCAATATTGCAATTATCCATAATTTTCCAAAATATTTCATAAGTTAGTAACAAAAGAGGAGCTTTATAGCGTTTTTGGTCTGCGTTCTTGGTGCTTCGAAAGATTTAAAAGGCCATTGGTCCCGGCTGTATCTGCATTCACTAACACTCACCAATCAGCACTGGGCTCGTCCTGGGTGAGTTCTTCCTATTTCGTGGTTTGAGAAGACTTAATAAATAAAATAATTTCTACAACCCCCTCCCCCCAATACAAATGTTATAACAAATAGCGTATACTTAAGTAGAACCCAAGTTCCTTCAGTACACACAATAGGAACACTCGAATATGAGATTACTTGAATGTTTCAGCTATTTGCATACATTCACACTGCTAGGCGGTATGCTGCCCGCCGCCCGCCCGCCGGCCGGTTTAATATGTGGCGGGCCGCTCTGTAACTACTAAAGGAAGTCTCCGTTATATGTACTAGCGGCTACCACAATAGATTGTGTAACTTTACCACGAGTAGCCTTTTCTTACAACAATATAGATCCTTTCTAGTATCATCGTTATTAATACCAAAATTAATACCTACCGTACTATTACGCGTATAATTTGAAATAAGAACACAAATTTGAATTCAAATTTATAACTCGGTTTCTCGTTAGAATTTGTGGTGGTGTGTTCTTACAGAAAAGCACTGTTGAAGATAAAACGTTGACGAAACGATAAAACCCTTTTTTGTGCGAAGATGTATGTGAGATTTTTGTATATTTAAAGTTCATATAGAGTAGGAGTATAGAATGATACAATTTTATTATGACGTATATCTTTGAATCAACAGTCAAACAATCAGTCAACAACCAGTATTATCAAACGTGCATCCCGTGCGACAATCACGCCTCTTAAAGACAAATCGTACGGTATAAAGTACGGTAGCCAGACTATAAAGTTCAAAAATCTATTAATCTTGATAGATTGATTGATTTTGTTTTATTAGATTTTTGCTTTATTAGATAATAAAGCAATTGACAGCTGACCCATGCTCATGATGATTTGACTCAACACGCATGCCGTGGCGTCGGTTGCCGTCGCATTTCATATTTTTTATATGTTGGGGGTTGAACGCGCAAATCTCAGAAAATCCTGGTCCGATTCGACGAAATACTTTTGTGTAGGATAGTGGATTTATCGAGGAAGGCTATAGGCTATATAACATTACGCTAGGACTAGGAAGAGTGGAGCATCGATGAATATTGTTGAAATAACGAGTAAAAATATTCCATTCGTGAGCTTTCGTTGCGTGCGCTGGTGGTTAAGTTATACAAAAATCATGTATGACGGAATTGTTCCCCTATAAAAGTTGTATAAAAAAGTCCGCGACAAGATATCTTTCGTTTTAGTGTACTTTTAAAGTTTAACTCACCCTTAACCTGACCTTAACATAACCTTTTTCCTCAAATTAACGCGGGTGAAACCGCAGAGCATCTCTACTTTTCACATAACTGTAATAGTAAGATATATGGTATTCCGAACTTTTTGCAGCTCTTGTTGTCCTCTAAAAAACTTTAGTACATCACTTTGTACTATTGTCTATGATTTCCGCACCGTACGCGACATAAGGTTATTTTTTGAATTTTTTTTCACAGATGGGGTTGGGGTAGTAAATGATTAAATTACGGATACCTACCTATCTTGTGTCAAATAATGTATAAATGCAATATTTTTCCCTTACAGTCTTCAGTCATTTACAGTCGCTGGTACTATTCTTCAGAATTCAATTTATGTTTTATCCAAAAAGGAGGCTTGTACAAAATTAGTATTGGGCACACTCATATGCTGATCATTTTTAATAACAAAAACAAAATTTACCTAGCTTAGTAACATGGTAGCAATGTATAAATCGATCAGTTCCAAACTAAGCAAAGCTTGTATAATATTGATTGATTGACTAACAAATAAACAGTCTACATAATTGAGTTGTAAACAGCTATAATCCCGACATAAATGCTAGTGGTAACCTAGACGTTTGCCTTTAGAAGGATTTGAACAGATTGGAACCAATAATTTATAGGTATATATTTGGTGCTTTCCTCTTACCTAATTTACGTCATTCATCATTCACTTGTTGTGGACAACTAGTATACGATGCCAATCGATTTTCGATTTATGAAACACTTTTATAGTCATCGTCTTCAACCTATTAACGTTCCCACTACACTTTAGGCCTTCCCTATAGATAAATTCACGAAGGAATAATGACTCATCATAACACACCACGCTGACTCAGGCTGGGATCTGAAAGTAATATAATTAAAAAGTTACTATTTATTAAACTTACTTATTTTCTTAAGTCCTTTGATTTTTAAGTTTCGTGGAAAGCTTAATCAAAGGATAACTACTTAATTTTGCTTCTGTTATTACATTTAATATAAACATAAATTCTTCCTCGAAATAATTAAAACAAATTATGAACAAAATTCGTGCTAATAAAAGTATAATTAATTTTCACTCAACATTTAAAAGAGGTAGTTTCCAGCTCCACGTCGACAATACTCCGTAATGAATTCGTGAGTAAAAATGAAATCTAAATTTGAAGCAAATAAGCCGGCGCAGCGCGGCGGTTTACCCCGCCCTGTTGACTTAACGTTATAGACCCTCGCCGTCAGCACCCCATGCTGACACTAAACTATAGATAAAAGTGTACGTTGAACATGTTTTTTGCTTACGCCGCTTATGTGCCTACGTAATACCTCGGTTATATTTTATGTTCCTTGGAAAGTGCGCTGTGAAAAGCTTTTGAAAAATAGGGGGCGTGCTAATGAATTCTAGACGCGTACATGCGTCTCCTTCATGGCCATTATGAAGTTTTAGAATTTATAGTTTTTTAACGCGCATACCTTCACCTTATGTTGAGCTATACTTGAGTATGTGACGTCTATAGAACAAGGAACACATGCGCTTTGCCAAAAGTTAAACAAAACCTTATCCACGAGTTTCCCACTCATATTAGAGCATCTGCTTCAAAGTGTATCAGACAAAGGAACACTTTACAGAAGTTTGTGACCAAGTACGGCAGTCATTCTGATTTGAAGCTTTACGTTTTAAACTCCAACGATATAGGTCCACTGGCACCAAAGTTCTTAAAACAACAAGCTAATTATGTAAAACGGCTTTATTTGGCTTTAAACAAAGACGGAATGATGACGAGTTAAACATATATGACACCTTAATTTGATTTAAGAATGTTGGTGCATTGGGCCTTAGCGTATAACAACCGAAATCGACAACTAAACCCTTCCAGTTACCATACTCGTGATAGATACGCTCTATTCTAGATAGGCTAAATAGTTCAACAAAACTTCGTCGAAATCCATTAACTGGTTGTTAATTATCTTAAAACTGAATCACTTAAGTCATCCGACGACGAGGACGTTCAGTACGTGTTTTGGCGTTGATAATTATTGGTGAATAATTTTCCTCTTTCACGTTCAGCTGGTTAGTAGAATAATTAATGGGGAGCTTATTTTGTTTTAATCGCTTTGCTTCGCTGTGCGGGAGTAAGGGAGAACGGGGAGATGCCCTCCGCTGGACAATCCCCTTCTAACGCGTGGCGTTTAAATCCAACGAGTTTAACCCTGTATTTTAAATAGATATAAGCTCTGTTGCTATTTTTAAAGAGCTTTGTTACTTACGTGCTAACAATGCAAATTTAACGCAAATTAATTTCGGGATGAAAATGGTGAGATATTTTTTCAGTATCAATGTTTGTACATATTATATGTAAGACTTTTATATGTATTAAGATACACCTACTCATGTAATAACATCCAAATACGTTTAATGGTTTTATTTTACTTTAGCCTTAAAAAATATTTGACATTTGTTATTTGTGAATCATATAATAACAGATGTTAGAATGCAGTTTATATTTTAAATTTCTCCAAGTTAAGGGAAAATGTTTACGATCATCACTGTCAATCATAAAAACAAAAAGGTAACTTGATTAAATAAATGTGCTAAGAAAACAAATTAAATATTTTTGAGAAACTTGATATATAACAACATAAACCAAAATAAGTAATAACAACTAACTAAAAAGCAAAAGTTTTGTTTTGTCGATTGGGAATCAATATCGATAGCTCTAATTTCCAACTGGATCGCCGTCTCAAGTTGTAACTTGCTGTGCCCCAACTTTTATGTAATGACTTTTGTTTGTTTTTAATTTAATTAATTGGGACGGATTATTCCAGCTATCGCAGGGATTCACCGAGAACTTTGTTATCGACTTCGCAGGAAGGTCAACGATCCATTATTAATGAGGCAAACTCTTGTAGAGTCAGTAAAACTGATTTAACAGTACTATGACAAGGGATATAATTAAATCAGAGCTTTCCTTTGATCCGAACTTACTCTCCGTTCTTATCTCAGTCACTTAATCAAATTACATAACTTTCATGTGTCAAAATCAACAGAATAAATAAGGTTAATTTTAGTAAGGGAAGTTTGTTTTGACACATCGTTACATCTTTGTCTACCTTCCCTAGCACAGGGTGTATACGCGGCTGCTGGCGTAATACAAAAGATAAATACCACCGCCGAACAAGGACGGTAATTGAGATAAACACATGTGTATTCTACTCTATAACTTTCCGCCTTCGTATGTAACGCGTAACAAAATCAGGAAAGTTTGTATACGAACTTGTCTTTCATCAACCCTACGATACATTTAGCTCTCAACTTTATATTATATAGCGTTTGTTAAGGTATGTGTTGGTCATAAAATAAAAACAATTCACAGCAGCATTGTAGTCAATAGTATGTTTCCAGAAGAAATTAATGTAAAGCATGATTTGAATTGTATACATCGCGTTTAATGATGTCAGAGATGAGGCCTAGCCTCAAATGAGGCGAATAAGTTTCGAAAATGAACAGGCCGGGCTACGATTACACCGCGCCTGCACCCACGACATACTACGCTACAAATAGCCGCCCGCCGCAGTACGAGCGCGGGTATGGGCTTGCAACCGGGAGTGTGTACAGCCCCACCTCTCACCCTCTTTCCAATTATGCCGATGTATACGAAGGCAATAACGACACGACGCTTAGAGCTGAAGAACGCCACTGGTATATAGAGAACCATAAAAATTTACAACCCACTTTTGATGTCAACCATGACGTCATATCTCAAGATGCCAAAGTTAAAAAAGAGGAGGAGAAAAAAACTGAAGTACCTATACGAAGGGCAGAAGCTACTCAGGCTCGGCAGCGAAGGAAAGAGGACAGATGCTCCTGTGAATGCTGGCCTTCCACAGACAATAACATCGTCCAAGATAGTGGGGGCAATGATACGACTAGGTCGCTCTCTGGAGTCGATATGGTGGCCTCATATGGTGTGTATGGGAATCCACAAGACGACGACAGTTCGGGTTTCGCTCGGTTGTCAGAGAAAAGTGCAATGTACGGTCAAGGCAGTGACGCTCCTGTGCAAGGTGTTATAGTAAACCAGCAGGGGAACAGTGCAGTTGTAAGAGCCACGGCGGCTTCGGACTCTGCGTGCACTAAATGCTGTCGTTGGTCCTCAGGCGCTCCAGCAGCGAACTCAGAAGACTACTGCTGGATCCATTATTGCAGACCAGCGCTAATTGTGCTGCTGCTGCTGTTTTTTCTAGTCTTGCTCGGCGTTTCAACAGGGTTCTTATTGACAAATAACTGTAAGTATTTTTTGTATTTGTATTTATTCATTTGTTGGAGGATCCAACAGCTGTTAATAAAAACAGTACTTACAATACTAATATTAGTACTTTAAGTATTAAGTACAAAGTAATTATAGCTACCGAAGGTCAAAGCCGGAAGAGCTCAATAGCGCAGGTGGCTAGCGCAGTCGACTGTGTTCGTTGAAGTTAAGCAACTTTTGCAGTGGTCGGTCATTGGATGGGTGACCAAAACTTGATATGACATCAAGTGTATCATCTGTACTTAATATAATAAACTGGCCCAGTGTGAGTCGGACTTGCGCACGAAGGGTTCCGTACCAAAAACGGCAAAAAAGTCACGTCTGGTCTATGGGAGCCTCCTTAAATATTTATTTTATTTTAATTTAACTATTTATTTTTAAAGTGATTTACAATTTAATATTCTATGAATATTTCAAGTGTCTACCAGCTGCTGTTATTAAAGCAAAAAACGGAAAAAACACGTTTGTTATGTGTTGTTATGGCGGCACCTGAAATACATAATCTGTGACAAATTTCAACTGTCTAGTTATTAGTATATGAGATACAGTTCAGAGCTATAGTTCATGAGATACATGAGCCTGGTGACAGACAGACGGATAGCGGAGTCTTAGTAATAGGGTCCCGTTTACTAAGGGAACCCTAAACCCTTTGTGTACGGAACCCTAAAAAAGTAGGGGCTAGGTACCTATGTACTAAGTATTCGATTAAACGATGCAATAAACAGATTAACGTCGAGTTGCTTGTCTATGACATTCAAACTCTTAAAACATATTTTTAATTAGTATTCTTATTCAAGGTCTATTCATTGACTTGACAACTTTATGCCTATAAGCGAGAATTAATAGGGTGCAGAATAGTAGGGTTTGTGACGCATTCGGAATTGCCAAATTTGGTGCGGCAATGCAGCCCGATTTTCCCTCTGTTGGATTAATTCGATCAGTTTAATCATAGCTCTCAATCAGATAGAGCATGTGGATAGAGACAAAGCTATTTGATGCGCACCTCCCGCTTTGTCAAGGCAAATTCCGTGATATTCAATTAAAATAATACTAATAAGAACAAATAATACTATATTTTTCTAGTTATATTTTCTTTAGATTTACACATCAAGCAGTTACCTGCTTAAAAAATAAAAATTATAACTATAATTGCTATTTCTTCTTTCAAATGTTTAATACTTGTAAAAGTATTCATTTGACATTGTGGCTTACCTACAATGCGAAGAGATGGATGCTGCCTTGTAGCTTAAGAATAGCTAGACAAATTTCGCGGTAGCGTAATTGGTCAGTGCATTCGTCCGGATAGCGAAGGGTTCGAGTCCCGTCTGCTGCCTGGTCCGCTGGGATTTTTTTCTAGTTATATTTTCTTTAGATTTAAACATCAAGCAGCTACATGCTAAAATCAAAATTATAAAAAAAATATAACTATACAAAACTTCATTACACATCCATTTCTAATAAATATACAAAGTAACAAAAATATAGAAATCCAAACATAAATTCTAACTATAGGCTATTTTTAAAAACGTTCATACGTTAATTTATTAGTAAATAGTGATTCTATAAAAGTTGATATTCATAAAATAAAAAAATATGCTGCGAAAACGTTTCTCTAGCAAATATGGCGTCTTTCAAGCAGGTGGCGTCACACGGCTCTTATTTTAAACATCAAACAGTACAAAGTAATGTCACTTCGACTGCATGTTTACAAGCAAGTGACTTCTTAAGGCTCCACCAATCCTAGACATTTTCGGTCACGTAACAATAGATCAAAACAATACTTTTCTATTTCATGATTTTTATTATTATTATCAACTTCTTTTTTTATCAGAATAGTGCAATCGCTCCCAATATTCATGTTAAACACAGATGCCAATAATTGGTACTTTATTTATCAATGTGTCAAATAGCCTTTTGTACTGAGGCTTAAAGGCTAATGCTGAATATAACACATTTTCTATTTTATCGTTACTTCAGAGTATCACCTTCATAAATTTAGTTGCATGAATAAAGGAAAAAGCACTTCGATTAGTTGATTCAGGAAAGGTGTTATGTATATTTTGATTTTATTCTTTTATTCAACTGCCGTAATTTATCCAAACGTTATATTCTTATCCGCCCTGTCGGAGTTTCGTAATAAAACGCCACTTCAACGTTTAGTGTTAAAAATAAAGCGATTAGTGTGAAAATATGCGAGAATTCTTCTCACGTCGAACGAAAATTTCACGGTTCCCTATTAATGGTATGGCTACGCGTTTTTATAACTTATTATTTTTAGAGAATCACTTTTGTATAATAGCATCGTAATGATTAATATATTGTGTCAGCAACAAACATATATATTTATTAATATATCTATTGTAAAGCTAATTAAAATAATGGCATACAAATTAAATAAATATTTGTAGAATTTAAACTACTTATCCTATCAACCTTCGACAATTAAAAGCAAATTTTCAGTCCATTAGCATTGCCAGGTACCAACCATCACTACATTAATGATATTCAAAGATATCAAGAACAAATTTGTTATATTTACACGCACCTGTGTTGGGTACAATGATAATAAATTGAGGTACATTAGTGAGCTGCTTGAGCTTATAGGAAAATGTACGTATACAATACGTACAATTCAAACCGACCACTTGAAGGGGTAAGACGAGACCTATTGTTTCAATTTCCTAAATATCTTTTTCGGTGCTCCCTTTGTTATCTTCGAATAGCTTGTTTTGAAATTTATAAGTTTTACTTCTTTCAAATTCCACAATTTCAACTCAGGAATTCCTAAGACAATTTTGCTCCGATCTCAAGCTACATAGGTTTTTAATCTAAAGAAAATATAACTAGAAAAAAAGTAAAGTATTCATTTGACATTGTGGGTTTACCTATAATGCGAAGAGATGGCGCTGCCTTGCAGCTTAAGAATAGCTAGAAAGAATTTCGACGCGGTCCGTGAGGGCCGCGGTAGCATAATTGGTCAGTGCATTCGCCCGGATTGCGAAGGGTGCGGGTTCGAGTCCCGTCTGCTGCCTGGTCCGCGTGGAATTTTTTCTAGTTATATTTTCTTTAGATTTAAACATCAAGCAGTTACATGCTTTAAAAATAATAAAAATTATAACTACATAGGTTTTGATAAATAAAAGGTAGACAATTGGAATTTCCATAGAATATATATTACCAATTAAATCCGCTATAATAGTAAACAACATAATTTAAGCGTAAAGGGTGAATTTTGAAACTTGGCTTATTAGTGTCCAAATTATACTTACACACCACATAGTCATGGGTGACTTCAACACTGACCTTCTAGAAGATAGCGCTCAGTCTCGTAAGGTTCGATCCTCAATTGAGTCGGTCAACTTCTCAATTCTTCACCTTAATCCAACCCACGATAATCATACCACTTCAGACTCGTGGATCGATCACATTTTAATAACTTCTCATCATCATGTTGTAAACATGGCCAACTTCCGGCACCTGGATTATCCAGACAGACCTTCTTTTCCTAGCATATAAGGCTAAACCTCCGAAGCCTAAGCCTCAAAGCATCCGAATGGGAAAATTTGTACGACTGGATGTGGAGAAAAAGGTCGCGTTCAGTATAAATTGGAAACCCCTTTGCGAGGCAGCTACCATTGATATCATGGTCTCTTATTTTAATTATACCATCACAAATCATCACGACTTGACTGACATGCACCTAAATTGCATTAAATTGAAAAGCCCACCAACCCATGGATCACTGCTGTTGTTCGCATCTCAGTGCGGAAGCGTAATAAGGGTTTCCGTATGTACAATCGCTGTAAACAGATGGTGAGAGCTGCTAATCACCAATACATTCATCAGAACATTTTGAATTCAATTCCTGCCAATACATGGAATTTTCTACGATCGCTCGGTTTTGGTAAAACCTCTCCTAAACATATCTCTTCTATTAGACCTGATCAACGTAACACGCATTTCTCGTCTGTCTCTCTTGACTTCAGTTACCCTTTCTTCAGTTTCTGCTATTATTTCCATGGCACATTCTACAAACGATTCTTTCTGCTTTCGTCCTTTGAGTGAAGAGGAGGTTCGTAAGATCGTGCTCTCCATAAAATCCAAAGCAGTGGGTTATAATCACATTACGAGGACTATGATTACGTTTATAATTGAGTGTATACCTTAAATCCTAACTTTTGTTTTAATTTTTTCTCTTTCTTCAAGTACCTCCTTTCTATCTGGCGCCATTCTCTTACTATCCCCATTCCAAAAAATACCTTCGTGTAAATGTGTTCGCGAAACTGCTGTACATAACCAACTCTTTCGCTATAAGATGCGTAGTCCTCTACAATCTAGGTTTTGACCTGGCCACAGTACAACCACTGCTATTTTTAATGACCTGGATGACTTTCGTAGCGGCATGGAGAAATTGTAGTTGACAGTATGGTCCTGATAGATTTTTCTCCTTCGACATTTTTCTTTCAATCCTTACTCACATGGGAGTCTTATATTTGGTGAGGACCTGGTTCTCTTCTTATCTTCGTAGACGCCAGCAGGCCGTTCGAATTGATTAAACTATTTCGAGCTGGGCCATTATTACTGCTGGTGTTTCACAGGGTGATATTCTTTCTCCTCTTCTTTTTTCACTTTTTATTAATTTCCTTGCTACTCTAATTCAATCCTCTAACCTCTGTATACTGACGCTCTTCAACTCTACATTGAAGCCTATAAGTATAACTTAGACACTACTATCACACGCATTAATCAAGACCTAAAAAGAATGGTCCAATTCTTATGGTATTATTGTAAACCCATCGAAATGCCAGGCTATTATTTAAGGTAGTTCTCGTCAAATGGCTCCGCTTGATCTGAGTAACTTGAGTCCAGTAAAGTACAATGGTTATGTTATCCAGTATCTTCCTAGCGTTATTAATCTAGGTTTACTTGTCGATTGTACTCTCAGCTGGGAATTTTAGGTTGAAGAAGTGAGTCGCAAGGTGATCAACACACTTCGATCACTTTATCGTCTAAAGCACTTTCATCCTTCCAGTATCAAAATCACACTCTTCCAGTCTCTTAATCTCACTTTTCTCGACTATGTTTGCTCAATAGCGGCATTCGCTTTGTTTTCGGGTTGTTACGTAAATAGGATCACATCTCGCCCTTTAGAAAACTACTTAACTACTTACATGGTTGCCTATCAATGGACGAAAAAACCTAATATTACTTTACATGCTCTTCAACCTCTTATACGATCCACGTGCTCCAAAGTAACTTAAATCTAGATTCCAATTTCTGGGCACTTTCAATCAACGTGATTTGCGCTCGTGCAGAAATCTTACTCTCAAATTCCCATTGATTTTTCTGGCTTTGAACCTAAATCTTTCACTATATATATAACCTAGTGTGAAGTATCCACTTGTGCCCTGGAAGTACAGTTTAGCCCTCTTCGCCTACGCGCTTTTAAATACCCTTTTTTTACTCTAAAAAGACATAATGAAATCGTATTTTCGATGTACATTGATTTATTGAAGTTGTAACGTACCTTAATATGGTTTCGACTCATGGTTTCAATTATCATAGGTTCCATTTCGCACATTTTATCATATAACATCATCGATATTCATCAGGCATCATCATATATTTTATCATTTATTCCTGGAAACACATAATTTCAAAAATATCACACACTATTCATCACTTTGTAAATACGTATAATAATTTCTTCTGTACTGAAAATCACTATTCCAGAGTGCTGGACACTTACCGGCATTTCTCTTTATTCTGTTATTTACTTGTTTTCACTTATTATGCTTTGATTTTATCTATATTTAATTTATTTATTTTATTGACATTTTATGACAACCTAATGTTTTTTATCCGTTGCCATGGCTACCCATGACACGGATACTCTCTCCAACTACGTCTATGACTATTCAACCTCCACAGACCACTTACTTTGATTCTTTTTGGCTCGATTCGAACCGTGTCTAAATTCAAATGGTTCCGGACCTATAAAAGGCCGAGCCTCCCTGATCATTTATTCAATTCTACGGCAAAAGTTGCCTACTCAACTTTTGAAAGCTCGCTACCGAGCTCTAAATTAATAAAAGGCCTTGTCCCGGGGCCGACTGCCCCGGGACTCAAGAAAGACCTCAAAGCTTTTAGCACCTATTGGCTCTTTAAATAACTTCCTAACTTCAATACTATACTACTATACACGTTCTCGCAACCTCATCGGTGGGACTGCGCCTGGTCTCCAGCTTCTTCGGCCAGCCTCCAGCTGCTTCAGCCCGCCTTCTACCGACTCCTGCCGTTTCTTCAACGCCCGCCTCTGGCCGATATACGCCGGCCAAACTACCAGCAGCGCCGCCAGCAACCACCAGGGGAGGCCAAGATCTAAGACGGCTGCACAGGAGCGCTTCTGCCTCCAAGGAGCGCCGTCCATCTACCTGTAGCACGACCTACCGTTCAAGCCGCCCCTGAAGATCGCCGACGACCCACGCCCTACCGTTCAAGCCGCCCCTGAAGATCGCCGACGACCCACGCCCACTTCACAACTCACACTACACACATATTCCATATTTTTTTTTAATAATCTGTAAATAGTACTTTATCTTGTAAATATATATTCCTATACTGTTCTTTTGATTTTTTTTTTCTTCCTTCCTATCTAGTTTTATTTTGTTGCTATACAACAAAATTGGCGCCCAACTCTTTAGTTTAGTCTTCAGGTCTTCTCTTTAGTTTTTCCCTCTTCCTTACCTTTATCTTCATTTGTCCCTCCAGCCTCCCCTCTAAATTCTAAAACAACACTTCTTCTAGTGTCCCTATCCCATTCATCCCCTTTGGCATCTTATTTGAAAATAAAAAAAAAATCCCCTTTATCATAATATATATATATATTTATATATATATTGTAAATATTCTTAACTTGCTTTATTTATCTAAATACCTTTATACTCTATTTAATTGTAAATATTAGTCATCTTATTCCTTAATTTACTTATAATTTTTAATTATTTTTTACTACTTAACTTTCTATTTTTTTTTTCCTAGCTCTCACTGAACTTCATTTTTACTCACTCTAATTTTATTTTTTTTAGAAGGAAACAAGGTATTTAATTTGAACTTTATTAACTTATCTTTATTCTTAACAATGCCTAGATTAATTAAATTTGAACACCTCAACAAAGCTGAACTGATCTATGAGGTAACAATTAGATTAGAGAATCCAGCAAATACAGTCTTAGAGTTGAGAAAACAAATTCAAAGACTCTCTTCGATAACTTCGCCAGAGGATATTCTAACTTCTCCTTTTCCAGTTGATGAGGATCTTGCTCAACTTGATACTACCATCAATTACCTTGAAGGGAAAATTAATAGATTATTACACGGCGATTCTAAATTTGCTCGCCTTATTGAAACTTACCTTAACCATATTTATTACAGATTTGAACGTATAGACATTGACCTTAACCCTGAACTTTTGACTACTTTTACTTGTCTTAAAACTAAATTTGACGACTTAAATAATAAATTTGAGCCTTTTACCTTTCACCCAGCGGAAAATATAGTCACACCTATAGATTCCCCAACTACTTATATACCTGAAGTTCCTCAACCCTCTTCTCAGCCTCAACCCCTAATCTTTTCTTATCCTCAACCTCCAATTAACACTAATATCTTTAAGGATCTAAAAAAATACACTTTTAATGGTAAATCCTGCCCTAGATCTTTTCTCCAAAAGTTGGATGAATACTGCATTTCACGAAACTTTGATAAAAACCTTCTTATTAATCAGGCTTATGAAATTTTTACTGACAAAGCTCTTCATTGGTTCAGATTCCAAATTAGTAGGAATCCTAACTTATCTTGGGTAGAACTTACGCAATTGCTAACAAAGGATTTTGGCCTTTTCGATTACGACTATAAACTCTTAGAGGCAATTAGAAGTCGTACTCAAGGCTTAGAGGAACCGATAGCCATCTACATCTCTATCATGGTAGGAATGTTCTCACGTCTCACAAAGAAGCTTACTGAAAATGAACAGCTTGAAATCCTTCTTAGAAACATCAGACCTTGCTACTCAGTCTTTGTGGCACTTAAGGACTGTAACTCTATCGATTCCCTTTTATCTACCTGTCAGAATTATGAAAAATTCCTGGATAGAGACCAAAACTTCAAAGAACCTATCTCAAATTCTTTAACGCCAGAATTCAACTATAAACCTCAAATTCCTTCCCCTACTCCTCTTCCTACTCCTCCTCTTACTATTGCTCAAAAACCTTTCTTTAAAAAACCTTACCAGGTTAACACCCTTCAAAAAGACGTTTTCTGCGTTCGTTGTCGACAACATGGACACGAACTTAAAACTTGCTCTCAACCATAGAGTACATTGTTATATATAGAAATAGAGAGCAAACTTCGACGTTAAAATTGGTACTTGACAACTAGCGTCATCTAACAATGATAGTAGGAAGTAAATGTATGCACCTATATATATATACGTACGCATACACCCATGGTGCTTTCACTGCTATGATGATGCGTTGATGAGGGGGAAAAAAGATCGCAAATAAAACAAACACTTAAAAACATATTTTTATTTAAAGACGGCACTAACATTTCCACTACAAGGACTTCAAAGAAATTATATAAACTTAATATTTCTAATGTTTGCGTTTTTCCACTTCAAATTGTTTGACGTGTTAATTAAAATAATAAGAGCAAAAAAACAGTGTCCCAATATTATACAATAGGATTTAAGTAAATAGCGGAATGTCTTTTTATACAACAAATATTGTTATTTAATATAATTATAATATAGTTATAACGTAAGACATTTAAAAATTACATTACGTCAACTGTCTTTAAAATAATCACGATATTTTTAACATGAAATTGTACTGTGACATCTATGAGCATTGATTAAATCTAACGCTTTTTATAGATTTAAATTGGACGTTTTTGAGAGCGCCATATAACAAGTGCAGTTTAAGTAGCAATTAACAAAAATTGGCATAATATTAAATTTACATAGGGCACTAAAAGGTTCCGGCACTGGCATTAGTGTATTGAGAATTAGGTGAGCAAAATAAGTTATTTTTGAACCATTAATATCAACTACGGAAAATTTTAGTGGCCCCAGCTGCTATTACTAGATAGCCATTAACAAATAAGCCTATGATTGGTGTCGATTCTGGCGTGATTCTCTAAACTTAAAACTAAATTTAACATCAGTCTCTCCTTTTTATTCTGTATAGAGAATGAAAAGGATGCACTGTTGTCAAATTTAAGTTAAGCTTTAGAGAATCATGCCAGAATCGACATCACTGATTAACTTAAAACTACATTAAACAATAAATTCATATTTTTTTTCTTTTAAAACATTTATTTTGGTATTTCTTTGCTTTCATTTGCATATTATCTTCCTCGTCATCAACTAATTTCCTCCCAGACAAAATTCGATTGATATCTTTACAGTAGTTCATGATTAAACAGCGGCTAACAATGCTTATCAAATAATTTGTTAAGTCTTCCTTATGATTTAAGCATTTCAATAGATTAAAATCTAAAAGAATTATAATAGATGTTTTAATAATTTCTTTAAGATCGGTCTTTTCTAAATTATTTTTCAAAATAAAATTTATTATGTCCTGCATGTTTGATACCAATTCTGTCAACTCATTATTTGGAGTACAGAGCCATCTTTTACCAGCATACTCTCTATATTTTATATATTCAATTTGATCTTCATTACACAAATCAATTTTGCACTGCATGCAATTTTTAAAAATATTAGTTTTTGCTTTTTTTATAAAGTAACCACTTACATATTGCAATGGCGCTATTTTTCTAGGATCATTTTCCTTTTCTGATATAGGAGAAAAATCTAGTTCCATAATAGAGCTAAAATCAAAAGTGCTGGTAGATGGTGGCTCTGGGTTTTCGCTGATGACGAGTGAGTATAATGCTTTACAAAAATCTTCCTCACAATTTTTGCCTTGCGAGTGAACATTCGACAAATTATTGACCAGTAATGTAGTGGCAGCCGATTCAAATTGGTCGCACGTTGGATTATTGTTGCGGCACCCATGACTTCGAATACCCCCAAAGAAGTTTTCTAAGGGGTCTTGATTAAGGTGCCGCAACCACACTGATGAAATTGAATATTCTTTTTTTAATTTTTTCAGTAGTATTTGGATACCATCCAGTGTCCATATCCAGTTTGCAACGGTTGGAACAGATTCTTCTTTACCTGCCGAAGTTTTAAATTTCATGGATTTGAAGACGTTTTTGCCTTCTGCCCATGTTTTGTTGTGAACAGAATGTTCTGTTGCAGGGCCGAGTAGGGGTTTTGCAAATTTATTTTTTTTGTAACTTCCATTCACGGAATCAAAGATGTTATCCATGAACAGCAACAAATCAGCTGTATCTTTACAGGCTTCTGGCAGGATACCCTTATCTGCAATGTAACAACAGAAATAAAATAAAAATATTTCCACTGTTAGCAGGATTAAGTATAATTAATATTATGGGGAGTTTAATATACATTTTGAAATAAATAATATCAAGAAAATTTGTACTTAAAAATACGACTTAGTTCAGACTGGATTCGAACTCACTCCTTCCGCAATCTGGACGGAAGCACTGACCAATTATGCTACTGAGATCTTAATGGCTATGTATGGTGTCCTAATAGAATTGCGAAAGGTACGGGTTTGAATCTTGTGTGAAATCTGGACCGACTGGAATTTTTCTTGTACAATTTTTCTTTGAATTTATAGATGTTAGATTTATAAGTCCAAAGAAAAATTGTTAAAGTTAAATGTAAAAAAAAATATAATGATAATGGGGAGCTCGACGGCGCAAGTGGTTAGCACTCTGGCTGCGATCGTTGAAGTTATAAGCTACTGTCACAGTGGTCAGTTAAAGGATGGGTGACCAAAAATTTACTATCTCTCGATCCGAAATATAGCACAATAAAAAGTAAGAACATTATTTACCTGCTAGATATCCCATATTGGATGCAACAGTGCGACTAAAAATCTGCGATGCATATTTCACTTTCATTTTGTTAATCTTCTCTGGGTTGACATGATTTTCTGTTAATTTTGGAATTAGGCGTATCCCTTTGTAGCCTGGATTCTCTTTATTTAATAATTGTAAATGTGACCATTTTGCAGTTTTTTGTACATCATCTTTTACAAAATGCAAATTCTTATTTAAAAGGTTATTTCGGATACCTTTGAGAAGATGTGGAGGGTCATATAATGGTACGATTTCCTGATTATTTATTAAAATAATATTATCTTTTGGAGTTTCTCCCTTTCTTAAATAGACCCCCCTTGTTTCATTAAGCAATATTTTAATGGCTTGGCGGTTATTTGTGCCTTGGTCACAAACTGACGCTACCACTATCAATCCACATTTTTGTAATTCTTTTACAACATCCTTTATTTGGTTTGCTAGCGTTGTGCCTTTTGTTGCGCTAGCTGAAAATGTGTATGATATGGGTTGTTTGTAATTTTTTAATAGACCCCGCACCATAAATACTTGTGCGTGATCAGCAATTTCTGGTTGCCTTTTATAACCATCATCCACAAACCCAGTCACTTTATCTTTTTTCTGGTTAAAAGAGAGGTGTGCTTTCAATGATATTTCATCGAACAATAAGACACACAACTTTTCTTCTACTTTCATCGATTGAGCTTTTTTCTTTAATTGTGCAAATATATTCTTATTTAAACCAGGACGTAAATTCAAACTTTGTACTAGTTTGACAAGAGTTTGCGGAGCAGGTAAAATAAATATTTTTCTAAAAAAATTATAAGCCTTTGGGCTTTGTTTTAAAATGCACAAAGATAAAATCTTTTCTTGCATGGTAAAACGACGCCCTTTTCCTTTTTTTCTATTTTCCCTCCATTGCATTTCCATTATAATTTTTGCACTGCTTGAACAATTTTCAATCATATTCAACACTGCTGGGTTGGAAGTCATCTTTTTGGCTGCTTTGATTTCTGCAGACTGCTTTTTTACTTTACTCTGCAACTTTTTTATTTTACGTTTTGCAGCAACAATCATTGTATGCAGCGTTTTTTCTTTTACTGTGAAATGCCGGGTTTTCTTCATGTTTATTGCTCTATTAAGAGCTGAAAAGATAGAGAAAAACAAATATTTACATCTTGTAATAAGGAAACAATTAAATAAGAAAAGTTTACTAAAGGCACAATCCCTATTCAGATTATTGCGTAACATATTGTCATGGTTATCCGACTTAGGGTAGGGTAGGGTTGGTTTTATAAGCATAGCGGCTATGAAGGCCGCTTACCAGCAGGCAAGCCATATACTTGTGGTTTGTTTACTAGCCTTAAATATCAAAATTACCGAAATGAGGCGCAACATTTGTGGTGATGATGGGAGGTTGAGTGTGTGAAGTCTCATTATCAACTACATTTCCAAGTGCAGGATCTGAAAAAATATTTTCACAATTTTATTAACATCTCG
This sequence comes from Chilo suppressalis, assembly GCA_902850365.2. Lineage (NCBI taxonomy): Eukaryota > Metazoa > Arthropoda > Insecta > Lepidoptera > Crambidae > Chilo > Chilo suppressalis. The sequence continues at coordinate 13,991,650 of OU963897.1, read as the reverse complement.
TATTTTATATACATTGACCAAATATAATAATTTCTGTTAGTGCAGAATATTTGGTACCCATGCAAACTTTCATCTCCTATTATCTATCTCTAAGGCCCCGTCTTTCTCCATATCAAAATGAAAGTGTATAGGAATTTATTATAAATATATTAGAGAATTCTCATGCTCCCTTGTGACAGAAATAAAACTAGCCAAGTAAGGTTTCGTACTATTATCTATACATTAGACACTATATTCTTATATAGAGCAAAAATAGTAAAAAATCACATTGCATGGGAGCCACCTCTAAATTTTTGTTATATTTTGTTTTTAATATTTGTTGTAATAGTGGCAACAGTCATCATCTGTATAAATTTCAACCGTTTATCTGTTTAGCACTGTTAATGATATACAGCCTGGTGACAGACAAGTGAAGTCTTAGTAATAGGGTCACATCATACCCTTCGGCTATGGAAAGTATAGATGAAAAAAAAATACTAACCATAATTTTCTTTCTCTATGACCTCTATTCCTTTAGATATCCTTTCATCACAATCTATAGATTTGCAGTCCAAACCAACTTCATATGTAATTGAAACTGGAGCTAAAACAACAGAAATATTAACGAATTATAGAAATGCCATTTTTTTATTATTTAATTTCAGTGTTTGTCCATGACTTTGATTTCTATCCCTAACAAAAATGTCACAAACCCATTTGTATAGGGCTAGCACGGTAAATGAGTGTTTATATTTACTACTAGCGGCCGCTTGCGAGTTTATCTGCGTTGACTTTAGTTGTTTGAGAATTCAGCAGAAACCCAATATTATTTCAGGAGTAACAAACAAAAAAACTGCCTTTTCATTTATTTCAGTTAGGGCTGTAAATATGACAGCAGTCTCAGCAGTAAACATGAAATATAAGAAATATATGAATTAAATTAATAAACTATTAGAAATACCTTTAGACGTTGATGGTTGCAAAGCTGTCAAAACTTTTCGCATAGGTCTTTGTTCAGTTAATGTATCCTGTATGTTTAATGTCAAGCCTGGAATAAAGATCAATTATATTATCAATGATATTATCTAACATTGTATCAACAAATTATAATCTCACATTAATAAAAGCAAAATTTTAATTTCATTTAACAAATAAAATTTCACATTAACCAACCTGGCATGTTCAGTGTTGGCACAGCAGTTTTACTGAGTCGGTTATTGCGGCATAGGTACTTTTCAGCAAAGTGAGAACGACACACACGTCGATACTTATGAATGCGTTCATTCTCTAAGCCCAAGATACTGGAGCCGATAGCATATAACCACATATTAAATCGATGTTTATCATCTTTTGGGTTGGGAAACCCATGAAGAACTTTGTGCGAACCTTAAAAAGAAATGGCAATAATTTAATTTTTTTTACATGATAGTTGTTTATTTATAAAGCAGTGAATGATTAATATATATAGGCTTGTTATAGAATTACTAAATAAAAATGTAACCAGAAAAGTAGCAAAATAAATCCATGGGAATTAGTTTACTATTAAATGTTGACATATGAGGGGTATACAATCAAAGTTGGTAAAGTCCACATTGCCAAAATGTTCAGTAAACGATAAAAACGATTATTTTAATAATAACTAATTCTAATGTTAAACATTATTTATATGCAGAATGTAATACATTATGAAAATACAAGTGTTCATCACGTTCAGTTCAATACTTTTCAGTAAAACCTTAGGTATATAATGGACTTTCCCAGTTTTGGACTTTACTGAGTTTGTAACTGTAACACAACAAAAGAGTTATCTATGTTATAGTTATCTATTCTAATGTTAAACATTATTTATATGCAGAATGTAATACATTATGAAAATACAAGTGTTCATCACGTTCAGTTCAATACTTTTCAGTAAAACCTTAGGTATATAATGGACTTTCCCAGTTTTGGACTTTACTAAGTTTGTAACTGTAACACAACAAAAGAGTTATTTATGAACATTTAACGATAAACTTAAACGTACCTCCACTTTCCTTACATCCAGGAACACAACAGTGTTTGTCTGAAGACATGATGAGAATCAGGGAAATCCTAATCCTACTTTGCAAGTACAAACACACACTTAAAATCACAAGGAGTCTTAGCTCAGTTTTGTTATTCGCAACGGGCGAAAAGTATTTCTGGTCACAGGCGTGAAATATTCGGAGGAACCTAAGCTCAACTCAACGAAAATACAGTGTGGATCACAGAAAATACAGAAATAATACAAAGTTACAGCAAACAAATCGATACCGGCGCATACGACAGTATCAATTTGACTGACATTTTATTTTAGTATTGCCAGGTCAATGCGTTTAAAAAAAGTACTGAAAAATTAAAAAAAAAGTACTAATAACAAAATTTCGCAGCCGTTAATAACTAAAAAACACAAAATAACACCAGTTTTGTATAACATCACTACACTATGATTCAATCCGTGAATATTTAAAAAGGTCGGAAACCACCCTCGACGAAATAGCATCAAAAATCCAACTTTGTAAATTATTAAATTAGCAATTTGTTATACAATCAAATTATTTATTGATGAAACTTTAAATTAAGTAAAAAATAATAAACGCATCAAAAATAAGATACACATTACAGAACTTTAAATTTCTACTAAAATAGTAAAATTTTAGTTTACATGACATCACTTTTAAGCGCACCTAGCGACATCTATTGAAAAAAAAATGAATTTCTTCGCAATAAGCTGCCACCTGGACGTCGTAGTTAGAGACTCATTATTATAATACGATAAAATAAAATATTACTATGTTTCGTCCAATATATTGAAAGTCAACAAGCTTACGAATTTTACTATGTTATATTCAATATGAGGCCTGAACAATTGTACTAAGATTGAACCCCCTGCTCTCAACCTCGCTTCATCATTTGCTTCAAGTGCGGGTTGAAAGGTTTTAAAACCGCAGACTGTCCTAAATGTAACCCTAAACCTAATACTAGTTCAAAAAAACTAATTATTGACTTGAAAAGCTCTCCTAAATTCGACATTAACGATTGGAATACTTGGCTTTCAACACTTAAAAATTTCTTTTCTTGCTATAAAATCTCTTCTACATTCTATTCTAATGAGAAAGATTCCAAACGCCCTTTCATTAATGTTCGAATTAACAATCTAAACATGTCTGGTCTTCTGGACTCTGGTAGTTCAGTTACCATTTTCGGCAATAATTCCCATCTGGAAATTCTTAAACTTGGCTTCAAACTTTTCAAGTCAGATTGTATTTCTATCTCAACTGCTAGCCAACAAAGAATTAAATCATTGGGCTATTTTGAAGTACCAATGTTCTTCAATGAGCAGACTCATATAATTAAAGCTTATGCTTTTCCTGAACTTTTTCCTTCCCTTATCCTTGGCATTGATTTTTGGAACAAATTTAATTTGCTACCTTCTTTACTATCTTCAGCTGGTCTCTCAACCCTCAAATGCTCATCTATTCAGAACGATGACAAAAAAGTACTTCCTTATGACCATCTTACTAAAGACCAGAAGGAAATAGCCGATAGCATTATCAATCGCTTAAAAGGTATCTCATTTGAGGAAAAAGGAGTACTGGGACGTACTCATCTGATAACTCACAAAATCGACACTGGCGATTCCCTTCCTATCAAACAAAGATGCTATAGATTATCCCCTGAAAAACAAAAAGCATTAGTTAATGAGGTGGATAAAATGCTTGAATGGGACGTAATTGAACCCTGTGAAAGCCCTTGGCTATCCCCAGTGATTATTACTCCCAAGAAAAATGGTGAATGGCGTTTCTGCGTCGACAGCAGGAAACTGAACTCTGTTACTCGTCGTGACGCATATAACCTTCCCCTTATAAGCGAGATCTTAGATAACCTTAGGAATGCCAAATACCTGTCTAGTATTGACATTGCCAAAGCTTTTTGGGAGACTCCTCTTAACCCGGCAGACAAAGACAAGACTGCATTCTACGTTCCAGGCAGAGGAATGTACAGATTTAAAGTAATGCCCTTCGGTTTAACTAACTCCCCTGCTACTCAACAGAGACTTATGGATATGTTATTTACCCCTGATTTTGACAACAAAGTCTTCTGTTATCTCGATGACATTGTCGTAATAAGTGAAACATTCGACGAGCATATCGCTCTACTCTTAAAAGTCTATGAAAAACTTTCATTTGCGAACTTAACTATAAATTTCGAAAAATCTCAATTCTTTAGAAATGAACTTAAATATCTTGGCTTTATCGTAGATGAATTTGGACTACGAGCTGATCCCGACAAAATCCGCTCTATTCTGGAATATCCTACACCATCCTCTAAAAAAGAAGTTCGTAGGTTCATCGGCACCTGTAGTTGGTTCCGAAGATTTATTCCGAATTTCAGTACTATTGCTGCTCCTCTTAACAAATTAACTTGCTCAGGAGTTAATGCTCCCAAGTTTTCTTGGAACCCTGAAGCTGAAACTGCGTTTCAGAAACTAAAAGAAGCTCTCGTCACTACCCCTGTGCTCGCTTGCCCAGACTTTAACCTACCATTTTCTGTTCATTGCGATGCATCTAATTATGGTATAGGAGCAATGCTTACTCAACTTCAAAACGACAAAGAAGTCGTTATTGCCTACATGAGCAAATCGCTTAATAAAAACCAACAAAACTACTCAACTACGGAAAGGGAAACCTTGGCCGTTATAACTGCTCTTGAACACTGGCGTTGCTATCTCGACAATGGTAAACAATTTACCATTTATACTGATCACGCAGCCCTTAAGTGGTTCCTAAATTTATCTAATCCCTCAGGAAGACTTGCTCGTTGGACTTTACGTTTATCTTGCTTTAACTTTGTCCTGAAACATAAGAAAGGCAAAGATAATATTGTTCCAGATCTATTATCTAGATCTAAACCTAAAGACTTTGCAGATTCGCCACCTCAAGGTGTACTTCCAATTTCCACAGAAGTTTCATCCCCTAATCGTGATTTGGATCACTACAACAAAATTTTGCTCGGATGTCAAAATAACCCTGACTCCTACCCGAATTATACTATTAAAGACAACAAGCTTTATCGTTGTATTCATTCTCCAAATAGCCTCAATGATGATTTCATTTGGAAAGAAGTTCCTTTACCTCATGAAAGATGTAGGCTCATCGAAACTAACCATGGCTCTGAACTTGAACCTCACCTAGGTATCTTTAAAACTTACAAAAAACTTTCATTACGATATTACTGGTCTGGTATGTTTAAGGACATTGCCAGATTTATCTCTAACTGCGACACATGCCTGGCGTATAAACATCCAAACCATTCACCTTACGGACCAATGGGCAAACCAAAAATTTGCTCTAGGCCCTTCCAGACTATATCGCTTGATCTTATGGGTCCATTACCCATGACTAGAAATCGTAATCAATACATCTTAGTTATTAACTGCTTTTTTACTAAATATACTTTAATCTTTCCCCTTAAGCGTGCTACCACGCCTAATGTAATCTCTTCTCTTGAGAACTCGGTTTTTCTGACACATGGTGTCCCTCAGACCATTATTATGGACAACGGACCCCAATTCCAGTCTCGTGAATTCATTTCCTTCTTAAAAAAATATAAAATTCCTTTTATATTTCATTCTCCATTCTATTGTCCTCAAGTAAACCCTACTGAAAGGTACAACAGAACAATTATTACTGCTTTAGCTGCCCTCGTAGGTGATGACCATAGGAAGTGGGATAATCACCTCCCTAAAATCCAACAGGCGTTGAACAGTTGTGTGAACTCCATAACTGGTTATACGCCTAACTTTTTGGTATTTGGTCGTGAAACAATTCCCTGCGGCTCTTTTTATACCTCAGCTCGAAGTATCGAAGAAGTTACCTTTCTACCTCGCGATATTTACTCTGAAAATGCTGGATTCCTCTCATCTATTTTCGACAAAGTTCAAACTACCTTATACCTTGCTCACGCTAAAAACAGTGCACGCTATAACCTACGTCGCTCATTCAAAGAATTTAATGTCGGCGATATGGTTTGGCGAAAGAACTATGTGCAAAGTAATGCAGGTTCTTACTTTAGCGCTAAGCTCGCGCCTAAATTTCTTAAATGTAAAGTTTTTAAGAAAATCTCACCTTTAGTGTATATATTAGAAGATACCAATGGCTCTAAAGCTAAATGGCATATCAAAGACATTAAAATCTAAAACTCATACCTCGTTCACCGCATTAATTCATTCATAACCATTCAATCATTTATCACTCAAATCATAATCTCTAAATTTAATATTTTTTTTGTTTACCCTAAAGCTCTTAAGCTCTCTCAACGTCTATAAAAGACGTTAACCTTTAAAATTTACCTCTATTTTTCTATAGAGTACTTTTCTCCAGTGCTCTACCTTACTTAACCTCTTTAAAGGCAACTAAAGCCTTTACTTTAACCTTTACCTAAGACTACCCTAATGGTCTTCTCTACCTTAACCCTACATTCTTAAGTACTAAATGATACTTCTTTCCGAGCGGCTGACTACTCGTTAAAGAAGCCTTAGGTCCGAGCGGCTGACAACTCGTTAAACAAGCCTTAGGTCGGAGCGGTTGATTACTCCTAAAAGAAGCCTAGGTCAATATTTTTTTTTCCACTTATGGAGCGGTTGACAACTCCCTAAATAAGCCTGTCGTTATTAAGGAACACCCTTCTAGAGTGGCAGTCATTGATCGTGAACTCCACCCTTACCTGTATGAAGTTGAGGTATGATAGAAGAGGAATGTGTATTTGTATGAATGGTTGTATGTTTCTGCGAAGTAGTGTTCCTCGGATCTCTTTTGGCCTTTTCTTTAAGCAAAATTTTCTCTAGTCGAAAATTTTCTGGGGTTGTGGGGGAAAATGTAACGTACCTTAATATGGTTTCGACTCATGGTTTCAATTATCATAGGTTCCATTTCGCACATTTTATCATATAACATCATCGATATTCATCAGGCATCATCATATATTTTATCATTTATTCCTGGAAACACATAATTTCAAAAATATCACACACTATTCATCACTTTGTAAATACGTATAATAATTTCTTCTGTACTGAAAATCACTATTCCAGAGTGCTGGACACTTACCGGCATTTCTCTTTATTCTGTTATTTACTTGTTTTCACTTATTATGCTTTGATTTTATCTATATTTAATTTATTTATTTTATTGACATTTTATGACAACCTAATGTTTTTTATCCGTTGCCATGGCTACCCATGACACGGATACTCTCTCCAACTACGTCTATGACTATTCAACCTCCACAGACCACTTACTTTGATTCTTTTTGGCTCGATTCGAACCGTGTCTAAATTCAAATGGTTCCGGACCTATAAAAGGCCGAGCCTCCCTGATCATTTATTCAATTCTACGGCAAAAGTTGCCTACTCAACTTTTGAAAGCTCGCTACCGAGCTCTAAATTAATAAAAGGCCTTGTCCCGGGGCCGACTGCCCCGGGACTCAAGAAAGACCTCAAAGCTTTTAGCACCTATTGGCTCTTTAAATAACTTCCTAACTTCAATACTATACTACTATACACGTTCTCGCAACCTCATCGGTGGGACTGCGCCTGGTCTCCAGCTTCTTCGGCCAGCCTCCAGCTGCTTCAGCCCGCCTTCTACCGACTCCTGCCGTTTCTTCAACGCCCGCCTCTGGCCGATATACGCCGGCCAAACTACCAGCAGCGCCGCCAGCAACCACCAGGGGAGGCCAAGATCTAAGACGGCTGCACAGGAGCGCTTCTGCCTCCAAGGAGCGCCGTCCATCTACCTGTAGCACGACCTACCGTTCAAGCCGCCCCTGAAGATCGCCGACGACCCACGCCCACTTCACAACTCACACTACACACATATTCCATATTTTTTTTTAATAATCTGTAAATAGTACTTTATCTTGTAAATATATATTCCTATACTGTTCTTTTGATTTTTTTTTTCTTCCTTCCTATCTAGTTTTATTTTGTTGCTATACAACAAAGTAAAAATTCATGTTTCCTTTATTTTGATCTGAAACTTACGATGAAATAATAATATGGGTAACAAAACTTCGATGTAACATTATTTCGATAAAATGTATAAAACATGAAAAGAAACAACGCTGAACTGTGTTTGTAGATAATAAATGTTCGAGGAAACGAAAATGCGATGTAATCTTATTCTAGGGTTTGTTAAATATTGAAAAAAAAAGTTCTGCGATTCGTTTTATGGGTAATGAAAATCGTTGAAAGTAATTGCGATAAAATGATGGATTCCCCTTTAGTTAATATTGTTAGAACACCATTCGACACATTTAAGTAATGAAATTTAAATTTTAGCGCGAGGAGCGGACTCGAACTTGATGGAATTAAACTAGTCGATTTGACTGCGGAGCTCTAAAAGGTGGGTTCTATTGAGTTACTGGATTCGTTTTAAAGTTGATTCAGTTGAACTGAAACGTTACGGTCGCGTTGGTGTAGGTAGTTCCGGTCTCTCTCGTTTTTCGCAGTGGCAGGACATTAATTTCACTAGCACTCGGTGAGCCACGCTACGCCGGATTTTCAAATTGCGCTAAAACTATCGCAGTTAAGTTTTCATTGGATTTTGGGAAGTTCGTACCTGCTAAGGGCTTGTTCTTGATAACACTTTCTAAATTGATTTAAAGTAAGTTAATTATTGATGTTATTATTTTTCTATTTGATAATTATAATTTGATAAAGTCTAAGCAGCTCTAGTTAGGATAATACCACAAGCATGTTTTCATGATTTAATAGATAAATACTTTTATATAGGTACCCAATAAATATCACATTTGTATACAAGTTTATTAATGTTTAATTGTTTCTTTAACGTCTGAGCATACTCAATGTAGTGGTTTACTTCGTTCATTGGGTTCATAAACGAAGTTTATTTTATTATACATTACATGTTTCTGTTACGTCACGACGCGTCGGTTGATGGTCAGTGAATCTATAGTTAAATAAAAATGAATCTTCAAAAAGTATGTGTGCGCATTACTTTCGAACGATTGAATAAAATTGGGTAATTGTTTGTTTATTGTGTTTTTATTGTCAGTAGAAGGTTTGACTTATTTTTTTTTAATCACAAATAAAAATGCAATAAATATTTTTTTAAATGAAGTTTGTTATTTTACCATCTTCCGCAATTGACAAGTCACGTCACGACATGCATGAGTTTGCTGAGCTTTTTTGTTTGGCATTAACTCCAAATTAGTGATTTCCTCCATATATACATAGATTTATAAAGAAATGTAACTATTATTTCAGGAAAATGACACACACAAATCTAAAGCGACAGAAATTATGCTTATGTTTTGGCATAAGGAGACAGGAGGAATATAATAAGTATCAGTATTATAGTTTTTATTTCTATATAACATAAATCTTAATTACTGTATTTGGTTTTAGTTTCCAATTAATTAAACGATTCTTAATTTCCCAGTCGTAAAGGTCGATTAAGGGATTGACTGTGTTTGGAGAATATTGGACAAAGACCAGGTTACCAATCTTCAGCCCTTTTAAATATGTTAAAGTTACCTTCGACGATTTAGTAATCACACAGCTCTGTCCAGTCCATCGGAGAATACGGACGTGAATTTTTACCGCCTTTATTTCAGATGAGAATACTACTAAGTAGATCTGCTCGATAAATTATCACGCATAATGATTGATTGATAATATAATTCGTCAAAACGCCAATAACTATTTATTTGATTTCGTTTCGTTGCTTGCGTCAAAATCGAAACGTAACACCTTACTTTCATTTGGTTGAATAAAAGACAGCGTTCGAAGAGTATAATTAATTACGTGATGCAATTATCACCGCAGGAGATGCAGCAAATAGTAGTCGATTGACCATTCTCCAACCAACGTATGCACTTTGGTAGTCTACGTCATTATGAACATGAGCAAGATGCTATGACATAAATGTTTGTCGTTACAGTGGGTACTCCTGAACAATAATGTTGAACCTTAATCGTACGAATCCGACTCGATCACGGTTGTTACTTTACTTTATAATTCTGTTATGCTTTATTAATTTTTAGAGTTTAGTGATTTTTCCATTATCATGTAGGTGAAACCTTAAGTATGCTTATCGATACATTCTTGTGTTCTCATACGGTAAAAATATAAAAATTCAATTTGACGGAAATCCAAGAAGGCCGTGTTTTTTTTATTAAGGCACAAACTTCAATGGGTTAAATCAACATCTTGTCACTGCGTATCTAAATCTGTTCCACCAAACAACACTCCGATTTTAACGACAGTTTATTGTGATTGTATTGAATCAACTTGTTTATAAACAACATTCGTCGCTTTCCATCCAAAGGTGTTCTTTTGTTATGAGAGGTTGCCGAACAATTTCCTACTTAATTGGATGTTAAATAAATTATTTGCTTTGAGAACCAAATGGCGACAGCTTCAACAAATTCGGAACCCTTATCTGACATTCATAGAGGAAGTGTATAATGATTTATTCAATTCGTTCTTTATACTTTATTGTTAAAAATATTTCAAAAGTTAAATATGACTACATTCGTTTTTGAAAAACAAACTAGGTTAAGCTAATGGTAGCAATGATGTTAATTACGTTGATAACAATAATGTTAGTGATTATAAAAGTTACAAACAGTGACTGTAACCTATCTGGTATATTTGCTTAGTAACCTAAATCTGACTGGTTTAATAGTTTAAGTAAAGGTTAAAGCGATGCTCTTTTACTCACTTTAAGATACGATTCATGACGTCTTATATCGTATCATATTTGGGAGAGTGTTTAACGATTATTACTGTGTGTACTAGGAGATAACTATGAACTGACTAACTACTGATATCAGCGTTACTGCGAGTGGATAAAGGAATGGCGACGTTTGTGCCGTGAAAACGCAGACCTGGGTTTTCTTAGCATTGAACTCAACCAAGTTGAAGAAGAAATGTGGTCCAAAGCCTGACTGAGTTCAATGAGAAGATTCTCCCGTTTCTCCTTGGTAACTGCCTGTCCAGCCGCTGGTTGTCCGAGATACTCCGCATGCACTGTACTGTTGTCGGCATAGCAATAAATATTCCCAAGAGGAATTAAGTAAAATTATGATTTTTTATCTTTATATTATGGACAACGCGCAATTGTAACGTTATAACAAATGCCTTAAACTCATTACTTACGCTACTATATTATTAAAACTATCATTAGAACTTGTTGACTTGTTCTCTGCAATAAATAAAATCTAACCATTGCAGAGAAGGAGACAACAAGTCCCTGGTATATTTAAGGTTTCTAATCCAAAATGTGTTAAGTTCAATTGTAAGTGAGACTGTATTTTATCGCTACAACGACAAATGACTAAAATTAAACACTGAAAAGTGCCAGGCCAAAAATTCGGCCTAATGTTAAATTTTGAACCCTTGTGATAACTGTCACCTTAAATAATTACACAATATATTTTTTTCGACAAAGAAGTCTAGCACTCGGTGGTCACCGTTGCAAGACTTGTTGTTATTTAAGATTTTAGGGCTAATAATGCAGTTGCCAATGAAAATGTAGACTACTAAACAATATGTAATGATGTCAGTTGCGTCGCTTGCGCATTTTCAAGTATTTTCCTTAGTTTATGATCGGGTGGACCTCATGTAGGCTAAATTATGTTGCCACAGTGCCTCCATTGCAACCCTCACAGTGGATGCCACACTTTCGCATATCGCTCAATATTACAAGATTTTGTAATCTAACATACTACATAAGCTTGTTTGACACCCTTTTCAACATAAAAAAACTTTCACATATTCGTTTCTGACATTCGAGCTATGAAGATCGTTCTATGTTTGTCGAAAATTCATGAAGTCGAATCCAAAACGCTTCACATGACTTAAATTCTTCATTTTTGAAGGTTCTAGCAACAGCATAATTGGCAGAATCGCCAGGTACATGCTATTTTGGTCGCGATAAGTTAACCTGTTTTCTATAGTATAATTCCAAAAAGCTCAATGAAAGCTATCGAGAGTTCAACATGTAAATTGAGGCAACGATTTTACGTGAAAACGTACACTCCAACAAAGATTAGTTCGTGCACGATAGATCGACAAAAGTCGACCGACACTTTTTCAGCAGCAGAACTAATTTCCACGGGCAGCGGCGAGGGACCGTATTCACGAGTCACGCTCAACTTTAGCTTTTGAAGCGGGCGCGAATGGCTAATCGATCGATTAATTTTCACACCGTTTGAGCACGGAATTCTTGTTCAATGCACGTAGGTATTAGATAGACTTCGCAATCACGACAGTGCAGTTTTAAATTAAGCAATTAGGTAATCTACGCTTTATTATCATCAATATCGCCCTACAGAATCTTTTTGTAATATTCGCAATGACATGAAACCGATTTCAAAACGATGAAAATAATTTGATGTGAATCGTTTTTATCACACAGTAAAATTCAATATCCCGTATTTATCGTAAGCCTTAAATTAAACAGAGTAGGTATCGCGTAAACGCCGATTCTCCGGCGAGCGTTTCAATCGACCGAATCGAGATTAAGTTCGGCGAGCAACAGGAAACTGGAGCGAAATCGGCCTATACGAATCGAGCAGAGGCGGCAGTTATAGTACCGCAACAAATTGAAATTGATACCATCGGTGGGCAGCGGCGCGCCGGATATTACGGGTGTCAAGCGCAATCACGCACTTGCACACGGGTGCCCTCCTTCGCCGTATCTAACACTTTACTAGATCTATGGATGTTCTGATTGCTATCTGTAATAAATTGTTTCTCCGTGCCATTGTGTTGCACATATATTTTTCAATCTCATCCCATTACGTACATTAAACAGATATTTTTGTTTTCGGTTTCGGTTGACTTACGTAATCCCTTACAGTAGTTGTTTTTATTTGATGACGTACTATACGCATCAGATTTATTATTCCTGAGTAGAGTTATATGTAGATATTTCCAGTTTGTGCTATCTTTTTTCTAAATATCAATTGTCGAGTTTAATAGCTTACATTGAGTTTTATAAAATAGCAATATTTCTTGAACTAGGTTTTAAAACCTGCATTTCAACATCCGAAGCCATTCACTAAATTTTTTTAACATTTAAATTTGTAGACAAAACTTTTTTTTCCATTATTGCGGTACTTAACTTTATACAAAAATCTAAATTTCTATTTAATTTTATTAATGACGAATTCTAATTGCATAATATAAAAATCAATGTAAAATAAATATTATATAGGTAGGTAATGTTTCTCAGAAAAGAAGCTCTAATTAACATGAACCTACAATTTTTATTTGTGCAGCTAATAAAGTTACTTTTCAAACCGAACTGTTTATAAAAGTGGCTACCGTCAGCCGTATCGCGTTCAATACCTTTTGTGCACATTTTTTTGTGACTGGGTGCTACTTGATGGGGAAAAGCCTTCGTGCCACCAAACCGTTAGTCATGTTCATTATTGTTGTATAAATTATAGCTTCATATACAATTATTGTATACCCCGTGGACCGGGATAAACGTGGCGTGGTGCGTGATTCATAAAATATAACGAAACCATCGTTGACATCTGATAACCTGGTAATGATGTTGAATTGATTCTATCTAGCTCATTACCATTTTACAGAATAAACAATATTTCGTAAATGGTACAGAAATCATTTTCGGTTTGGTTAATTTGCATATTCGGCCAGTCAAACGCTATTCCGAATGTCAGGGAAAAACTTGCGAAAACGTTCAATGGTATTCTGTAATGGCGACTCATCCATTCATTCGGCTTTTGATTGACGACAAACGCGATGGGATTTTGTTTTTGTAACTGAATGTTTTTATGCTTCATTCATAGATACGAGCTACCGAATATCGGAAGCTAAGCTTTAATAGGTTCTTGGTCGGATTGTATTGTTGTCGTGATCCGGCCAAAGACAGTCCTGCCTCTCTAGTCCAGGCAACGAAAAGGTATAGAGGGAATTGCTTAGAACACAATTTTTGACTTCGTGACTTTGTTAGGACTAGTTAGGAGGTAAACATATCAAAAGTCCCCGCCCGTAGCCCTTAAGCCGGGGGGAGGGGGGGGGGGGCTTGAAGGTCCCATTTTTAGGTTTTTCGCATATATCTCGAAAACTATGCATCCTAGCGACATGAGACTTTCACAAAAGTGAAAGCTGATTAAATTTGCTACAAGTCTTATTCAGTCAAATTTTTTGATATCTTGTATAGTTTTCGAGATATCCGCTCGTGAAAGTCTGTAATTATGGAAAAAAAATTTGTTCCCATTTTTGCTCTATTTGACCGGATAACTCTTCAACAATGCACCCAAAAAATAAATGCCGGCCGTAGGGTTGTAGAGCATTAAATTATCTTCAATAATAGAAACAATTGCCTTTTTTTTTTATTTAAGGACAAAATTGTTAGTGTAGTAGACGTATGGGGGCGGTACGGTGGGCACTAGGCCGCGTATTCAGCCCCCACGCGCGGGCCGTCCTGCGCACGTCTGTGGGGTCCTCGCGATACCCCGGGAGACCCCTGCCGCGGAACCTCGGCAAGGCCGGGAGGCTGCTAGGTGCGGAGACGCGGAAGAATCCCTAAACGGGGATTCCGCGGCTTCGCACTAAGCAGCTTAGAGGGTGTTCGCAGGGTTTTTAGCGGATATTATGCCGTATAGCGCCCGTAAGGGTTACGGGGTCCTCAGTGGGCAGCCACTGCTGGGGCTCGTAAGGCTTGCGGGAGCCAGGTCCTAACAAAGTCACGAAGTCAAAAATTGTGTTCTAAGCAATTCCCTCTATACCTGTTTTTGAGCATTCGTTGCCTGGACTACTCGTATGACGCAGTTTCCCATCACAGGAAGTGATTTCGTGACAAAGTCCTTAAAAGACAGTGCACGACTAACTCATGGTGGTAAAAGTAGTGTGATAGTGGAGTACAACACTTAAAAGATCATTCCACGCAAAAGTGGAACTTATTTGTAAAGATGCTGTAAATATAAGGCCACAAAATATAAGACGCTGCACCAACCCCCGCTAAGTCGCGAGTGTGAACCGAGGAAACCCTTGGGGAGGTCTGGTAAGATATTTAAAATACGCGCAATCCATTATTTTTTTGTGTTTCTGTAGTAAGTTACCTTAACAAACAATAAAACAACAATACTGGATACCGTGGTGATAATCGAACTATTAAGGTACATACCTAGAAGTTCAAGAAATATTTTGAAATATCTGAAATGCGTAGTGAAATAAAACATATGCATATATTTATTTATTATATTATCATAATAGGTATCAGTGTAATAAAGTAAATTAGAAAAATAAAAAGCTCTAATCGATCGAGCTCGATGGCGCCAGTGGTTAGCGCGTTCGGCTGCGGTCGTTGAAGTTGAGCAACTTTCGCAGTGGTCGGTCATTGGGTGGGTGACCAAAAATTTACTATCTGGAGCTCCTCCGTGCTTCGGAAGGCACGTTAAGCCGTTGGTCCCGGCTGCATCTGCAGTCGTTAGCACCCACCAACCCACAATGGGCCCGCGTGGTGGGTCATGGCCCAATCTTCCTAATCCATCCATTGTGGGGACATTAATAGGCTGATGATGATGATGAAATAACTGTACTCTATTCAACTTCCTTTGAGACAAATTTAAACAAACCATAAAAAGGTTTATCAATAGGTCGAATGATATACGCATATAAAATCACAATTTAAAAAAGTGACACTTAAAAGACCTAAAACTACTAAATTGAAGGGTAGTGATAAAGAAAATTTACGTTAAAATGTGAATTTTTGTCTGGATACAACGGTAATCTTTGCTCGCGATAAATAAGTTTTAGAAATATTGGTTTATTTGTTTAACTATCTTGCACATAATTTAAATGGAGTCAGCCGATATGGACTGTCGTTTGCCCAAGTCAGCTTTGGTTTCGTGTCAGTGGTTCGCCGTCCGTTCTCCATCTAACATTGTATGCAGCTATCGGATTCGTTTAACACGTGACTGGACACCAACCGTAGTTTAATGGCATCGTATATGTAAAGGACAGGCGCGGTCTTCGCCCAACCAATTTGCAATAAAACAATATGGCACGCTCCAGCTTGTAAAGTAGGTACTGTTAGCCAATTTCTTTCCTGACCCACCATAAGCTTATTTTCTTACAACCATTGCGAAACAATTAATTAGACTTTCGCTTAAATATACCTATGTATCCTTGGAAAGAAATGATATTATTTTCTGAATTTCTTATTTGTCGTGATACATTTTGCCGCGGTCTTGTGACATATTGGACCCGATTCGGAAATTATTCTCTATACGTAAATTAAATTTGATATTAATGTAATATTGTTTTGCCTAGTCCCGAATGATAAGGACAGACTGTAATTAGGCGCGATGATGACGTACCTTTTTATATTTATTGTTTTGTCTATAAGTAGACTATATTTTCCTATTTATAATTTCTTTATTAGTTTACCAACTTTTTTTTTGTCAAGGAATCGAAAGAGTTTCTGTTATATTGACGATTTGGGAAGTAATTTCCAAATTCAAACTACATTTCGAATTCCATCTAAAAGATGATCTACTGCATTGAAAACAAAGGTAAAATTTCAAAAATCGTTTGATCCCTATTAAGACAGTTTCCTTGATAATAGAAGGTCCTAAGTACAATTACGCATCCTCTACAAAGAAAAACTTGTATGTTTTGACTTTTTTAAGCAAATTATCGGACAAGTTGGTTAGTAAATAATGGTATTGTATACATATAAAAAAATACCATTAATCGTCTAGTCGATGCTATGGAGAAAATGTTTCTCCATAGCATCGACTACGACGAAACTGTCATTTAAAAATAATAGGGCTAAAGATTTAATGAATCCTATCGAAGATAATTTAAACAGCTCGGCTTTTAGACACCGCCCTACTTTTTATATGAGTTTCAGGATTAACTTTTCGCGGTTAATACCACAGAACCAATTTGCGGTGTGACATTAGTGGAAAGCAATGTACGAAACGGGTGGAGGATTTTTTGTAATTCTGTTTAATTCTGTTATTAGTTGAGCAAATAAAACTGAAAAGCTGATGAGTTCGAATTTAGTAACGAGCAAAAGTAAAGTTCTGTACTTAGGTATTATGATTTAGAGAAGTTTTACTAGACTTATGGCTCTACTCACAGACGTCAATTAAGTTTTCGTTAAGTCATGTGTTGTCTTATTCTATTGTTATCCCAAAGCAAATGCACCAACTCCAACCATACTTTAAAAGAAAATAAATATCTGAATGCGATCCTTACTATGATATAAATCTCAATCATCTTGCAAATTCGAAATTCAAAGACATTTTTGCCAAACCCGATTTTAGGACAAACTAGTTTTCCTAGGCTAAACTAATTCATCCTTTAGGCGATAGGATAAACCGGTACAGGCTAGGCTAAACAGGTTCGTCCTATGACTGATAGGAGAAACTAGTTTAATCTAGGCTGAACTAGTTGAGCCTAATATAATTATATGCTATGGGCCTATATTTATATTTCCTATATTGAAACCAGTGAAGTCACCTGGCACAGGCAGTTTTTGCTCAAAATGTGACTTCAAG
This sequence comes from Chilo suppressalis, assembly GCA_902850365.2. Taxonomy (NCBI): domain Eukaryota; kingdom Metazoa; phylum Arthropoda; class Insecta; order Lepidoptera; family Crambidae; genus Chilo; species Chilo suppressalis. The sequence goes on along the minus strand of OU963897.1, from coordinate 13,974,085 downwards.
CGATATTCAAAATAATGTTATCAGAACTTGAATAAATTGAAATAAATGATTATTAAGTTATCATTAGTTATTATTATTAGTTGATTTTTTACCGTCTTGTATTTTTCTATTACTCCAAAAAATGCGTAAACATCGCAATCATATCCATACAATTACGACGCTACGCCGCGGCGCAGCCACCTATAATAAAGAAAAGTTAAACTTTTCATAAAGTTTTTTTCAAAAGACTCATTTTATATAGATCTTAACAACCTTCGTATTTCAAATGATAAGCCTTGTATTTATGCAGAAAGTGTTTATTTCCTTCGCCCTCAGTACTGCATCGATGATGCAAATTATAGTCTGTTATAAACAAAAAAAGGCTTTCATATTCCAACGCTGTCTTGGGACGTAGGTACCCCTAATATTTATATAGGATGCCCCGTAAGAAATAAAATAACTTTCGCCGATAGTGGAGGGTGAAAATTCTGTTAAGATGTTCACAGTCATGTTCTGCGAGCGAGACCTTTGAAATTCAATTTGGGTGTTCTTTGAGCTATTACAAGATACGATCCTTACGTTCGCTTTACCTTGGCGATGTTTGTGATAGTGTCATATTATTTAAAATGAGAGATATTTATGCTTATATTTATGTTACTCTTTTCTAACTTGATTATTACGCATCTCATATCTCGATTTGGTGATGCTGGTACCTACTTATATTATACTGGTACAGTATACAAATCACTACTGAACTACGACTTTGAAATTGGTTATTCACGGAAAATTTTCGCCAAGAGTTTATATTGTACTTTTCATTTAAACTGATTCAGTACATTTGAAGTGATTACACACTTTCATTTAATAAATAATAAACGGCATCCCTTATTGGTACGATAGAAAATCAAAGATGTATCCACATATATTTAGACACACTTAAACGATGCTAAATTTGCTATTATCTGCTTTTAGGAAGTTATCCGAATACAATAGTAATAGGAGGAGCTCGATGGCGCAAGTGGTTAGCGCGTTCGGCTGCGATCGTTGAAATTAAGCAACTTTCGTAGTGGTCGGTCATTGGATGGGTGACCAAAAATTTACTATCTCTAGCTCCTCCGTGCTTCGGAAGGCACGTTAATCCGTTGGTCCCGGCTGCATCTGCAGTCGTTAGCACCCACCAATCCGCACTGGGCCCGCGTGGTGGGTCATGGCCCAATCTCCCTATTCCATCCATAGGGAAGGCCTCTGCCTCAGCAGTGGGGACATTAATAGGCTGATGATGAGGTTGGTAGCTCGCAACCTATTTCTGTAGTAGATATATGTAACAACAAAAAATAACTAAAGTGACATAAAAGAATTTCCCTTTTTTACAAGATATAATTATAAAATATATTTTTCATCCCACCACCTCGGAAAGTGTAATTTTGCGCTTCGAAATCTGGCTGGAAAATTCTATTTTATTCGCTTGAGCGGCAAAGTAGATTTGAATTTAGAACATCACATATAATGAGTACTCAATATAATTGTAAATTCAAAACGTCATTAAACCTATTTAATGTAACCTCTATGGTGCCAAATTTATGATTAGAACTTTTTAAATTGTGAAAAAATTTAAATTTGGAACCTTCTTGGTTTCTTTGTTTTATTTGCGTGCTTCGCGCCATTCTAGTTTTTCACGTTTTATTGCTTAAATATTTTGTCATTATAAATTGTTTTCTTTTTCATTTTGTCATTTCCTCGCTGAGGTGGGATGACAAGTTACGTATTGCACTCGAGTGGAAAGATTTTTCACCTTGTGCTCGTTTGTTTCCCTCGCTGACGCTCAGGATTCTAATTTAGAATCACTCGCTGCGCTCGTGATTCAACTTTAGAATCCTTCGCTTGCTCGGTCATCCAAATCGAGCACGCGGTTAAAAAGGAACTTTCCACTCTTGTATAATAAATAACTATTACTAAACACTACGGTGTGGAGCCTTTAGTTTACGGGGTTCATTTAAGAACAGGTAGGGCATAGCGGATTTCCCGCGCAAATTGGAGTGCCTACATGACCACAGTAAAATAACACTGCATTTTGGTCATGTGTTTTTGTCGGCGAGTAAGGTGCCAAGGCTCCACGGGGTAGGGGGATTGAGTCAGGGTAGGCGACGGTGCCAGTGATTTTTTTTGTATCGCAAGCGCCAAAAGGCTATCGTAGACGCTTGCCATTAGGCGAGCCATAGCTTGTTTGTTAGCCTTTTAACATACAAAAGAAACTTCCAGCTCAAGATGAGATTATTGTGAGACGTGATTAGTTTAACAAAGAAATAATAGAACTGGAAACTTTATACATTCCTCTCATAACAAAAGTAGTGTGGTATTAAAGAATTATCGTCTTCTCAGTTCGGTACTAAAAATATAAAGCCACGTTCAAGTAAGTCGCATTTGCAGGAATAGTGTACGGTATATTTCTTGCGCAAAAGAAAATATTTATTTTCCTCCGCGAACCTTGGCGGGCAGAGGCTGCAATTTTACACAAAACACGTAGTAAGTGCGAGTACCAGAGCAAACTGTACTTATTCCGAATTGCAAAATTCGTAAGTCGAATGCAACGTCTGAAGAAGGCTAATATTATTTTGGAAAATACCAAAAATAAATTAAGTTGCGATTAAAGTTGCTACGGTTTTAAAGAAAATTCGTAATAGCATAAATATACACCTTGAAATTTGAGCTGGCGGAGAAAGTACTAGCTTATTCAAAAATTTATCGTTATATTTCTTTAAAAACAACTATAGGTTTATTTATACGACTTTTAAGTTTCACATGTAACTCAAAACTCACGGTGTATGTTGTCGTATCTAAGAAAAGCAATGATGATCTCTATCAAAAATTACGTTAATTAATGTAGAAATCTGTGATTTTACTTATATTTAGATATTAACAGCTTCAGGCTAAGTTTCAAGGTATTTAATAAAGCGTTATTATGTAAGGAAGCGAATTTTTCGCGAGATTAAATAAATATACACTTAATTTATTCCTAGTTTATTATCCTCTTTTCATGCGGTATAAAACGTAAACATTAAATGAGAATGGTTAACCAGTTTTATACGGTTAATATAATTAAATCGGTTCAGTTGGGAACGTTGGTGGGAGACCACTATAGCGGTCGCGGTTTGTTCTACCATTTACAAAAGCACAAAGAGGAGAAAAATGATAATATAAATCACATATAATTTTAATCAATAGATAGTGTTGATTGAAAACCATAATTTTGTTTTCGACATTAAAAGTGTCTGACAATAAAAACTGCTGACAGAATGTGTCCGGTAGTATTAATTTCAAATTGTTTACATAACTCTCTACAACATACGTAGAAATCACTCCTCCGACTTACAGTCTTAAAGTGAGTAAAATTTTTACGTGCCTGTGCCACCTGATACATTGGCCCACAGCACAAGTTAGCAAGTATGTATACGTTTACTGTACAGCAGAAACTAAGTAAGGTCTGGCGATCTATGGATCTTGTGCAATTAAGGAATGCGATAGTAGCCAATTAGAACCATGCAGATTATATAAAATAAAAATGTCATAAGGCGATGAGCTGTTAAAGAGACATTATTTTTTATTGAGTGTACGTGTCAAGTTACCCAAAATTGATAAATATTTTCCAGAATGTCTCAGCTTTAATATAAGGCTCATAATATTAATATAATATAAATATTTCCAATAGTCAAACCAATTAGCGTAGGCCCAAAGTAAGCACTGTAGGCTTGTGCTATGGGATACTAGGGTAACGGATATAATATATATATATATACTGATACATGTAAGTATGTATAATTATATAGAAATACATATAAAAAATCCATGACTGTGTGAAAATGCTCGTATTCATCACACAAAAATTTACCCCTACCGGGATTCGAACCCGGGACCTCTCGAGTAGGACACGTTGAAATCCAGCGTACAAACCACTCCGCTGCGGAGGTCGTCAAAATATTATAGTTAACTAGCGCCCACCCGCGACTACGTCCGCGTTAACTTAAATTTTTAGAGAATCTTACAGGAACCAACAACGTTTTGATGGGGTATAGAAAGTGTTCTGTGTCTTAATCCAGGTCATAAACTACATGCGTAACAAATTTCATCAAGTTCAGTAGTTTTTGTGTGATTGAGTAACAAACATACAAACTTTCACATTTATAATATGAGTAGGATTAAATACATACCCCTGGAATAGTCGAAATCAATTTGGTCTATGCTAAGTTGTGCTCCTGTTGTCACCTACGAACAGAGGTTTAAAAACACAACAATAAAGAATAATGATTAAAATCTTTTCATCTAGTAATTTCTTTTGGATCTCTTGAACCAGAAGGAAGATCCTACTCTTGATATTAAAAAAAAAGTACAAGACGTTCTATTTAGTTTGAGATTAACTAATTGTTGTGAGTTGGGAAGAAATTATTGATTTTATTATGAAAATCCTGGGAACTTGTTTTGTGTGGTTTAAAACCTTTAGTATGGCAATTAATAAACTCTTTTGCAAAAAACGGGCACTTTAGATTTTTTACTACTATTTCTACTTCAAAGAATGTTACAACAAAGGGTTTTATTAATTTGATGATGTAATGCCATGTTATTTGAAGCATCCTGCCTGGCATGATTTTTTGGCGTTCCAAATAAAAAATTTGAAATTAACAAAAGAAAAATAATGATTATTGTGGATTATTGTAAAATTGCTTTACTAATCGCGCGAACTGCTAAAACGATTTTTTAATGAATATTAAAATTTTAATAATAAACTAAATTAAAAACTTTGAAATTTAAAAAACCAAACAAACCTTAATTAAATGCTGAATATTATCTGAAAATTAAATAATTCAATCTTTCTTTTTACATTAAATACCACTTTCTGATATGAGTAATAAAGCGATATGGACCGGTAAAATTATATCCCTACTTGAAGAAGATTGCTAGCAAACTTACATGTCTCAGCAGCTAAATGTGAGTCGTTGAACGACTCACATTTAACCGGATAGTTATCCAGAGGACTTGACAACGGTATCAAGAGACCGATTTGGTCAAAAGAAGACCCAGTTCGTAAAGAAAACGATTGTCAGATCCAAGAGATTACCACTTTTCGTTGAGTCAGGCGCTACGAAATCGTAAGGCGTCAAGTATGGCTCTGAAAAAAAGCCTTGAAAAAGTAATAGGTGAAGAAGTTAGCTTGTGGACGGTCAAGAAGAGGATTTTGGCAGCCAATATCAGGGGCCTGCCTAAATTACTCCATCAGCACCGTGTTTCTCGAACTCACTTTGCTCGAAACTGTGCTTCATGGACTCTGGAGGACTGGAATAGAGTATCGTTTTCTGATAAAGCTAGAATCTCTTTGAGTGGAGAGCACCGACGCAAGCGAGTGCTGCGAAGACCAGGGGAACGCTATGCGGAAATGTGTTGTTTCTAAGAAATTATTCTTAAGGCGGAGGCTCCGTTATGTTTTGGGCAGCAATTCGATGGAGCGTACGGAGTTAGGTTCCATAGAAAATAAAACATTAAATGCACTCTGTTACATAACGGAAGTTCTAATTCCATATATACACAAGCCGCATTGACTGCACTTGAGGAAGATTCAATTTTTATGGACGACAATGCTCGCCTGCACCGTTCTGACGATGTGGAAGCGTACATGCAAGAACTTGGGATCCGTCGTAAAGATTGGCTAGCTCAAACTTCTGACCTCAGTCCAATTGAGCATGTCTGAAATGTTCTAAAGAGACGGTTAAGATCAGTGCAACCTGCTCCACGCCAAAACGCCAGGAAGCTAAAAGGAGTCATTGCCGAAGAGTGGGAACGGATTCCTCAACAGGTTATTAAAAACATCGTGGAAAGCATGCCCAGAAGGATTCAAGCTGTGATTTTGGCAGGAAGAGGTCACACTCGATATTAGGTTGTTAAATTTAAACTTTATAATAAAAAAAAAGTTAAGAAATCTTCTTGTCTCAGTAAAAATGTTTTCATCGGATTTAAAGAATTCATCGAAAATTAAAAAAAAATACTGCCAGAATTCACTTCATGCGTATTAATTCACATGATTATTAGTATACATGCTACGTCAAACAATTAAATTTCATTTAATTAACTGAAATCGACCTAAAAACATAAAGCTCCTTAGTTGCACATGTTATAGCCACCTATCATTATTTAATATTTACAATACGATTTTTGGGTATTCAATAAAAATTAAATATATTTGTAATAATTTATGGCTCCTTTGTTCCAGATTTACATTACCAACCCAGACCACCAGCTCCAGAAGGTAAGTGAGGGGATATTTCTTGCTTGTGTTTATGACAACCAAGTTTAAGTGCAAACTGGGGAAAAAGTTACTAGTTTAAATTGATTAAGGTTGAGTTATTCCGGAATCTGTAAATATTTAATCTCTTTAAGAACGATGGTAACTTTTTTTTTTTTTTTTTTACACTCACACCAATTAGCCTAGCCCCAAAGTAAGCACTATAAGGCTTGTGTTATGGGATACTAGGGTAACGGACAGAATACATATACTTTACATATATAAGTATATTTATATAGAAATACATATTAAACATCCATGACTAGAGTACAAATGCTCGTGTTTATCACACAAACATCTGCCCCCACCGGGATTCGAACCCGGGACCTCTCGAGTCGGCGACGCCATGAAACCCGGCGTACTAACCACTCGGCCACGGAGGTCGTCAAAATCGTAACTTATTTGCCACCTGCCAACTTTGCAAACTGTATCAAACTGAAAACGTACCAAACGTTAAAAATAATTTAAAATGAAATAATGTAAGAATTGTGTGATACAAATCATAAAAAGAAAAACGAAATGAATGAATAAGTACTTGACATTACAACAAAATATTTCAAGAAAGCCACTAAACAAATGAAAAAAAAAATGGCACAAAACATAAAATGATTTCATCCGTCATTGTGCTAAAATACTAACAATGGCCATAAATACTGATACGTAAAAACTTTAATTTTTTTCAACTTTTTAATTATTTGGATTTGGGACACGTATATAATTTTTAAAACTTCTTTCGATTTTGCGCCATTTCACATATATTTATAATATGGAACGAGGTGTTAAAGAAAATAGGATTGCAGTGATCGCCATGCACAAAGCTTAGATTAAAACAAAAAGGGTAGATACGGCACTAGCCTCACAAAAGTGATCCGCACCAATTGTGGTCCACGACCCTAATCGCTTTAGTCACAACTTGACATGCAAACGACGTACATGAGAACGTCAAAAATAAATATTGCTAATATTTTGTGTTTAAATGAATGAAAACAATCCCTTAGTGTGTTTTTAAAAAGTGCTCAAAATGCTCAAGAACTGAAAATAAAACCCACGGCATCACTTTTCATTCGTAAGTACTATAAAATATATTTTTTCATAAAAATTGTTGTTTGTTTTGAATCTTATTCGGTAGTGACGTCGAGTACTGGTCGCCTGATTGGTCGGTAATGCAGTGACGCGGATCTCGTCGTCTTGTTTGCGCTGCCGTGGGATCAGTTTTTGTTTGATGCAAGTATGAGCGTACCGTATCTACCCTTTTTGTTTTAATGTAAGGCACAAAGTGGGTATTGCGCCGATTGTCATAATCCAGACACTTCAAAAGCTTGGTAGCCGTATGTTCGTATATCGTACTATCAACACTTCCTCTGTCGAAGACGAGAAAAGGTCGGGGCGGCCGCGTGCTCTTAGAACTACAAAAGCTGTTAAAGCCAGAATTCGTCGAAACCCCATGAAAGAAGCATGAAATCTTATCGCGAGAAATGAAGATTCCCTCTAGAACTCTGTCGCGTATTATAAAACATGAACTGAAGTTAGGTGCTCATCGTCGATATACAGGACATGCCCTAATCAATCTTTACAATTAAAGAAAGTGGATCGATCAAAACGCCGTCGCGATACACAGGTGACAAGCACAGAAATATCCTCTTTACCGATGAAAACATTTTCACGATTGAAGAACACTACAATAAGCAGAATGATAAAGTGTACCCTCACAGTTCTAAAGAAGCTGCTCAAGCAGTCGGAATTGAACAACGTGGTCAGTGATGGTTTGGTGGGGCGTGTCTTATCAAGGAGTCACAAAAATACCTAATTTTTTTGTGAAAATGAAGTGAAAACTTCAGCCAAAGTGTATCAAGATATAGTTTTGGATCATGTTGCGAAACCTCTCAGTAATACACTTTTTAAAAATATACCGTGGACTTTCCAGCAGGATTCTGCACCTGGTCACAAGGCACGAACTATCCAAGCCTAGTTTGAAACCAACGTTCCGGACTTTATAAGAGCTGAAGACTGGCCCTCATCTAGCCTAGACCTTATCCCCTTAGACTTAAAATTATGGTCAGTTAAGAGTACATGGTCTACTCTAAAGGACACGGTGACATTGTCCCTTAAAAAATTTTTGGAGCTAAAAATGAAATTTCTCTTGTGGAAAAAATGTTTAAATCCATAGAATCGTGTCCAAACAGATTAAAGGTCTGTATAAAAGCCGAAGGTGGCCATCTTGAATTGAATATTTTTTATTTTTTGCTGACCATAAAGTGTCATTATGTTGATATAAATTCTAATAATAATACATTACTTCATTACAAAAAAAATCATTTTCATTTGTAACAGAACTTATAGCTGGACAAGGTATGCTTAGCTTTCATGCTATTAATAGATAAACATTCAAAGGATTCCGTAAATAAGTAAGTGAAGTAAATCTTTATCTGCCAATAAATGGAATATATACACTACGCCCTTACACACGATAGAACAATTTATTTTCGGATGCCATAGGTAATCTCAAAAGGCATTTCTTGCTTGAGAGAGAGAGAGTCGCAGCGAATTTCCTAATTTTCTTTCATTCACAGGCATCCGCCATCATTTTTATCTCCCCCCTTGTCTCCGTTTATCTCGAGCCTCTCGCGTGTAGCAATTCAGGTTCAAACATTTTGTTTGTTTCTTACGAAATTGTTATTTCCGGCTGCTTTCTTTCCTCTAAGCGGATTCGTCTACAACCTTTATATAAAATCAAGGAAATGACTCTGCGCTCTGTTATTCGGTATTCCAATGTTTGACCTCTTTCAGAAAGGTTCAATTTGATACAATAAAAATCGACGCCTCCACACGCCACGTTGGAGATCAGTTTCGTTGCGGAATCAATTCAAGTGTAAATGATTTTATTTATCTCGCAGAACTGTCTGGAAATGCCATAATAATAACAAGATTTTCTTGAGTTTGAAATGTATATTTACAATCAAAATAGCTACGGAAAAATCTTTTTAAGGGTTTCATAGTCGCTTAAAATGTTGACGTCCTCTGTGATTCAAAAGGTTTCAAGTCAATTGTGCTATAATCAAAGTTATTAAGTTTCTTTAGAATGTCAATCAAATCAAGAGAAGCAAGAGAAAGAAATACTTATTATTTTGCTGAAAGAAAAGGAATAATACTCAAATATTTATATTAGTCGAGTGGCATTTTAAAATTTCATAGTCTCCTTATAATCATTTATGGCATTGCTATCACCTACCTTTTTTTGTAAATCTCCAATATTTCGCCACTGTTGCAAGTCCGTCACGGATCACGCAGTTCAAATGTTTTCATATTCATAAACAAACGGTGTTATGAAAAAAGCGTAGGATTCCTCATCATATTACAGATAAGATTTCCATCTCTATTATAACATCGTAATCTCAATCTATTTATAACTTTCTTATTGCGATCATTCGAAGCTTAGACTTCGCTTTAAAGGACATTGGGCAAAAATGTTAGGACACTGCACCCAGGTCTTCTACGACTTAAACTACAGGTGTTTGAAAGGTATTATCGTCATGATCATCTGTGCCAAAGCGCATCAAATTCTATCCCGGGGGTATTTAGTTATTTTAAGTTGAATAGGAACAAGTAGGTACTATAACGAACGAAGATCCATGAAACAAGGAAATTAATTTAGTTAGGTAGTTCGACCCTACATAGGAGGCTCAGGTATTATGGGAGTACTTCACAAGGTGCAAGGGTGCCCCCATATGTTATTCTGTCGCGCTAGAGTAAATCCAAAAATCCCCGCATGGGTTGGCGTTATTTTCAATCATTCCGTTCGTTATAGTAAATTGTCTTCTATGTAAAACGGAGCGACCATAAATCATACAAACTTGTTCAGGCCTTCGGAGAAAACATGATTCCAGTTCATCCATATTAATTGATAAAACCGATATTCGTGTTCCAATGTCCAAAGCGTGTTAGATAAAAAATAATTAAGTGACAGGGAATCGCACAGTCACAACGAAGTAAGACGAGTTGACTATTTGCAACTGCAAGTCTTTCAACCCCCGTAAACCGTTCTGAGGTGCCTATGTGAGCGCAGGATGGTCGGCAGGCTTTGTCATATATCTGGTTAAACAGTACGATATGGCATATTATTATGGTTACTAATAATATAAAATGAAGGTACTATAAATTGAACTTATTTAGCTACTTAAATATGCCTATGTGTCATATCTTTTGACTGCTAGGATATTTATTTCACATCACATCATCAGCCTATTAATGTCTCCACTGCTGGGGCACAGGCCTTCCCTATGGATGGAATAGGGAGATTGGGCCATGACCCACCACGCGGGCCCAGTACGGATTGGTGGGTGCTAATGACTGCAGATGCAGCCGGGACCAACGGCTTAACGTGCCTTCCGAAGCACGGAGGAGCTCGAGATAGTAAATTTTTGACCACCCATCCAATAACCAACCACTGCGAAAGTTGCTTAATTTCAACGATCGCACCCGAACGCGCTAACCACTTGCGCCATCGAGCTCTTCCGGATATTTATTTACGGTGTCGTAATAAAAAGGGTACATTTTCATAGATCTATCGATTCATACTAATTACATTGTTGGCGGTCCTGTGTGTGTTTTGCCCATTGTCCTTTGTATATAAAAATACTTATAATAATAATAATTTTGCGGTAGATAATTGTCATCCAATATACTCCCAGTAAGTAATGCTACGAGATTAGTGAAATAAATTCTTCTATTATATTTCGACTCAGAGTTCGGAAGATGCTGACATTTATTCAACAACCAGAAAAGAGCTGATGTTCATATCATTGAATCATCTATGTTCATCATCAATCCATCATCATTGCTGTTACTGGCAACTCTATTATAATCTGTATCATAGATTGTAATATGGTTTACTTGATATATGGCTGCAGAGTTATGATTTAACTGTAGTACCTTCTTTGTAAATATGGTGTGAATATTTGTATATATTATTTAGGTGAAAATGTTTTATGTAAAAAAAGGTCACCTGAAAATACAGCTGTTAACCCAAAGGTTAGGTTAACTTACCAATTGTATTTTTTTGATGATGATTATTTAATTCGTGTTCTAAAACACGTAATTCATTCATTCTGCTTTTATTTTAAACATCGAACAGTCAAACGAACGAAAATATTTTCTTAGAACATTTAAAAATAAGTTATCTCCTTGCCAACAAATCATTAGAAAACTACAATACCACAGATAGATTCATACTTTAATAGATTTATCGACCTCCAACGTTTATATTGGAAAAAATATATTTCTACTGAGGCGAGTTTAACATTTTTTACCCATAAAAAAAAATGTGTACAACGCCGCTAAAGAAGTTTTCACATCAAAATCTTCCCCAATAGAATAAAATTCTTATTTCCAATAATAGCAACAGTCATCGCCAAACTATTACTTGTTTCACAATTTTCATTGGGAGTAAAGTTAAACGTCTTAAACCTTTAAATATTAATATTTACTTATAAAAAATAAATAATAAACTGTAACTCTTTGGCCCCTATTAAATAAGTATTAATTATCGTGCGAGATACCAATAAAGCTTCAGTTCAGAATCGACGGCGGTCCAACTTTGAAATCGAGAAGAAAATCGTAAATTAACTTTTGTCAACCGCTGTGCGAGTTCGTGCCCAACGAAATCTGCCCGGAATTCTAACTAGGCGATAGAGATCATTCGCTCCCAAATGCGTAACACAAACGAATGTTCGCATCTTATTTCCGTTCTCCTTAATAATTTCGTCACAGCCCAGGTGGAAAATTGGGAATTGTGTCATTCTCCGCGTAGCCAACGAATTACGTATACTTGGAAGATTTTTCTAGATACCGCGTTAAGAAATTTATTACAGCCATTCAGAATCAGCAGCCTTGTGTTGTCATTCTGTAGAGGTTCCTATAATGTTATTGTAATATCTAGAAAAACTTAGGTGATTTTTTCTGTACCTCCTATTAAAAAGATTAACGATTTGGAGGCGACCAAAAGTCGTGGTATTTATAATTTTTGCTGCCCTAGACGTTCGTCTCTACATGGAGGGCTCAGGTATGGTGGGAGTACTTCACAAGGGGCAAGGTGTCACCATATATTTATCTGCCGCGCTCGAGTAAATCCAAAAATCTCCACTTGGGCTCCCACCCTACTATTAATTTATCAACAAGGAGAGAGGAAAGTGAATACAATAGAACTTCTTTTATTTAAATTTTATTTGCCTGTTACTGGATATGAGTTTTATCTGATACACCTGCGTAAAAAATCCAAATACGGTTCCCTCTATCTCGCAGAATCTTTTTACTCCGAAATTGACTGTGAACTTTCTGCATTATGATGATTCTGTCTTTTAATTACTGAGCCATTAAATTTCTGCCTGCACTGCAAAAAGTAATTTATAAAACTAGTTAAGTTAACCGATGAATAACCAAATTTTTTTTACTAATAAATTAATTTCAGTCACTCATAGACCAACTGTATTGTTGCATTTTACATCATCATTTCAGTTGTTCGATTTTAGTTAAAACTATTAAAAAAAATTGTTATAAGCTGTCAAATACGATTTCGATAATCTGTAACATAACTATGTATTTTGAAGTGAAAACTTCTTTAGCGGCGTTGTTCACTTTTTTTGTATGGGTAAAAAATATTAAATTCGCGACAGGACACGTGACCTGATCGAAAATTCGTAAGACGAAAACAATAAAATTGGAAAGGTTGTTGACTTTCAATATATTGGACGAAACATAGTAATATTTTATTTTACCGTATTATAATAATAAGTCTCTATCTAGGACGTCCAGGTGGTAGCTTTATTGCGAAAAAATGCATTTTTTACAATAGATGTCGCTAGGTGCGCTTAAGTGTGATTCATGTAAGTTGATTTTTCTGAGAGATAAACTTTTTAATGTAATATAAATTGTCATGTTTGTTTACGATAGCGCAATAAATAAATATTCTATTCTACCACATAAATAATAGTACTTTTATACTGATAATTAAAGCAATTCGTGCAAAATTATTCCCTAACCATTCCAAAATATCAAAAATGCACAACGTTAATATTCAAGTTTTGCCGGCACTCCCATCGTTTTTTTTATAATCAAACACAGTTGTGGTGAGTATTTACAGAGAGTTGGCCTAACTACAACTATTTTGTGCTATTTATTAGCAAGCACAAAAACCACAATGAATAAATGAAAAGTGATGTAACTGTTAGCCAAAAAGTTCGGTTACAGATATTTGTTAAATGTGTGGTGGTACATCCGGTGAATTGCGCTATAGAGATTGTTTTGTGCAAATTTGTACTTGAAAATAAATTGAGAACCAGGGTATTATGTTTACCTCAATCCCCTGTTAACTCACAGTACTTATTTGCTGGTAAGTAGTACGTACAGGGTTTTTAAACTGAAAAGTACTTTTTGCAAGTAGGATAACAATATACAACTATAATTCATCAGATAATTATGTTGCAGATAGCAAAATAGTTCGTTTGAAAATAGCCTTATAGTAAAGCTATACTGAAGCAAAAATTTTGTAACCAATTACTGAACAAGTGTAAGAATTAACAAAACAATTTCGTAATATATTACATAACTGTTTTATAATAACAAAAAACTATTTCAACAAAACTGAGTTTGTCTACTAGAAACTATAGTTAGGCAGTCACTATTTTTATGTAATGGGTAACAACATTTTTTGTTATAAGTACTTATCTCAAAACTATTTTCATTGTAATGATGCTTCTTGCATACAAAATTAAGCGTTTGAATGTCTGCTAAATGAGCGAATGTCTAATGATTTTGTGTGAAATGAAGTTGATGCCATACGCTGATATGCATAAAAATATTATGACATTAAAAGTTCTGCGATACCGGGTAGGCTCTCAAAAAATAATGCATTATGCAAGAAACAACATTAATAACATAACAAAAACAGTTACTTATCATCAAAAATAGTTGCACTGCTTCTCGTACTTTGATGAAAGGTGGCCAATATATTACTATACTTTGAAAACAAAAATCGAAAATCATTTATATTATTTTGTTCACAGAAGCGTGTGAAAAAACTTTTTGCCGTTGGGGAGCGGAATGTGTGTCACTGGGGGACGGTCGAGCCCACTGCGCCTGTCCCACCAGCTGTCCTTCAACTCCCGCTCCGGTCTGCTCCACTGCCGGCCGAACTTACCGCAACCACTGCTATCTGAGAAAAGAGGCCTGCGAAAGAAGACTTAATCTGAGGGTCAGGAACGAAGGAGAATGTGGTGAGTTCTTTTAGTGTAGAAAGAAAGACTGCTATTGATTTATCAGGTCTTTTGTTACTGCTGATGATTCCGATTAGCTACCCTTCCACCCCTGCCCTTGTCTGCTTCACCGCCGGCTGAACTTACCGCAACCACTGCTATCTGAGAAAAGAGGCCTGCGATAGAAGACTCAATCTGAGAGTCAGGAACGAAGGAGAATGTGGTGAGTACTTTTTGTGTAGAAAGATAGAGATTGCTTTTGATTTATCAGGTTTAATGTTACTACTGATGACTCCGATAAGCTACCGTTCCACCGCCGTCCCAGTCTGCTCCACTGCCAGTCGAACTAACTGCAACCACTACTAACTAAGAAGAGATGCTTGCGAAAGCCTGTTATTTTTAAACAAAAAATATGCGACTTAATTTAAGATTCAAAATATACCTCCCAAACAATGAAATCTCTATAATATATTACAAAATTGATTTTTGAGCTACGGTTTCAAAGTTCAATGAAGTTAAACTGTCAATATTATTTTGTGGAAAAGTTTTATTTGCGTTTTCCTTCCGAAGCGTTTTCCAGTTTGTCGTTGAATTTCGTAATTAAGTATAACACGTTTTACCTCTTGCCGTTATAATTATAACTGAGCAAGAGGCGTATGAAAATTTTACTGTTTCCAGACAGATGATTGAAGTTAATGAAATATTAACAAAATTACGTGGTAATTTTGAAAAGAAAATACTTTTTTAGTTAATCAGCAATGAAACAGCTTTTTGAATAAATTATTATGTTTCAAGTGTCCAGTACTGTATTTTATAAAATACCTAATGATTCATGGTAATGTCACAATAACACACTTTTATGTTAATGTTACTTATTAGTTGTATAAGTATTATTATTATCATTTTAATATACCTATAGCATTTTAGTAATAAAAAAATATATTGAAGGACTGCATATCGAAGTTGGATAGAATGATACGTACCTTTATATCTGACACACCAACCCAATACAATAACTCACATTGTTTCGACTTTACACCCATAGAAGCGATGTAATTTGCCAAACTCAGCTCAGCTCAGTTATAGACTCAGCAACGACTTCATGGTTAAGCTAGTCGCCAATTATATCAAAACATGAATAGCTTGACCTTATGATACTACTAGCTGCATAATTGTGGGTGAAGTCCATAACCATTCCCGTTTCGCAGAAGCCGGGGACCCTTGCACCGGAGTGGGCTGTCCGCCCGGCGCGAGGTGCGTCGTGACAGCTGGCCAGCCCGAGTGCCGATGTCCGAGGAGCTGTCAAAGACGGAAGCCGGTGTGCGGCACCGACGGGCGAGAGTACCCGTCTAATTGCCACCTCGACAAGCATGCGTGCGAAAACCAACACAACATCACTGTCAAGTACCACGGAAAATGCGGTAAGCATAACTTTTTCTTGCCACGAATTTTTTTTTAATTTCTTCATTTGTGAATTATCTGAGCCTATTTTATGAATAAAATAGAATATATGAATTCAATAATAGACAAGATGTAAGATTGTATTGTTTCACTATGTAGGTATTAGTATCTAGTAGGTAGACGTCGTTAAAATTTTTTGTTCTGTTGATATCGAAAGGAACACTTTATTTGCGATCAGTGTTGCCAACTCTACGTCTTTTTACATAGATCTACGTATTTTAGGCCTTTTCTGGAAACCTACTAACTTAAGTCCCAGAATCTACGTATTTTCTTAATTTTTTTCAAATTTGTAAAATAACTTAATTCACTAGAATAAAGAAGAATATTTTATATTGAATATTTAAGAAGATGTATATAAACACTCTTGCATCTTGTAGAAAAGGTTCCCGTTATTGGTTTTGTTGACTAAATTAATGCTGGACGCAGGATTTGTGAAAGCAGAAACGACAAAAGTCTTTGACTTAGTAGGTACATTCATAACCTTAGAAATTGTATTTTTAAACTTTTACTATTATCAATGAGTACCTACTCACATCGAATTGATCTTTGCAAAAAGAAAAGACTTTCAGTCGATAAAGTTACAGGATTTAGCAAGTTTTAAGCATATGTTCATGTGTAAGTATGTTTTTTCTCTTGGCAATTTAAACCATAACTTTTCTAGAGTCTTTTACCAAGTGTATCATGATAACTACTATATTTTTCATGTGATCTATTAGAAATCATGGTTTTATAATATTAACTTAGAAAGTTTATTTCCTACTTGCTTGCGAGTGTTTGTTTACAAATGTTTTGGCGCCATAGCATAGATAAGTCTATAGACTAAAGAGCGTTTTTGTATGTCTTCTAGGTAAAAAAAAAATTTTGTTCGTTCTGATAGAATAATTATTAACAATTTAAAACATAATTCCAAAAAGTGTCAACTAGCCCATTTAACAACAGTTTATCCTTGTCATTCTCTATACAGAATGAAAAGGAGAGACTGATGTTAAATTAAGTTTTAAATTTAGAGAACCATCCAGAATCGGCACCCACCAGTGTCTGTGTCTGATGGTAAATGTTTACCACAGCATGGTAAATGCTTCCAATGCAGCGACTTCTCCAAGAACTCTTCGTTCTATCTCCCGTTCTTAAACAAATTGTATAACAAAATACTCGTTTTATTCGGTTTCAAATAACTTCTTCATTACACTCAGAAAAAAGTACGTAGATCTACTTACTTTTCATATGCAAAATTTACCAATTCTACGTAATTTTCTCATCGGGCCTACGCTTTTTTCAAAATCCGAGTTGGCAACACTGTTTGCGATATAACTTTATAATCAAAATTACCCAGCAAACTGACCAAGTCTTTACATGACACTAGAATGTTTCAATAAAACATCTTATTTTGATTAGTTTCTTAAGGTATTAAATGAAATATGTTGCTCAAGTAATTACTTTAGCAGAAGTAATGACTTTTTCTTGTTTATTAATACGACGGAAGACTCTATTCCAAGTTTCATTTTTCTTTATTAATAAAATGGTTAGATATTGTGACGCCAGTCCTATCTTTCTTAAAAAACAGCCTATTGTATCTCGCTTTGGGAATACAGTGCCAACTTTTTATAACTCGCCTGACAACGTTAACTTAAAAAAAACTGTCTGGTTTAAAAAAAAATCGCGTATCTTCTGTGGGAGGACAGTTGCCTATTTTAGGCTTTGTGCATTTTTTAATAGACACTTATTGCATATCATTCGAATGTCCCCCCTGTCGCATTGGCATGAATTCAAATCGTGCTAGTTAGTATGCAAAGAATGTGGATTCTCCTAATACGAAATAGCTCATCATCCTACTAATATTATAAATGTGAAAGTTTGTATGTTTGAACGAATTTCGATGATTTGATACGCATATACCTAGTTTGTGACTTAGATTAAGACACAGGATACTTTTTCCAGGAAAAAATATTTAGGTTTCTGTGGGATTCTCAAAAAACCAAAGTTAACACTGATATAGTCGCGGGCAGACGCAAGTATATCATAGGCGGAAATATTTATATCAAATTGTCATATTATAGACCATAGTTAAACTACCTATGTACATATAGATATTAAAAAGGTTACATTCATGAATTCTCATTATTAGCGTCTAGAATACAGAAAATGATGATTAATAGAATTCAAGAAGAAATTTGGTCACTTAGAAACGCCGACAGCCTCCAGATTTTAATGAGGAAAATTAATTGAAGCAGTTGACTTGTATTGTTGCTTGATGTTCGAAATTATAAAAAGACCTCGTTAAGAATGAATCAACCTTCATAAATAAGGGATGTTATGATGAATTATCGTTTTTTACTTACCAAAATATTAATTACAACGAACTGTTGCTATGTGTTAGATCATCATCATCATCAGCCTATTAATGTCCCCTATGCTGGGCACAGGCCTTCCCTATGGATGGAATAGGGAGATTGTGCCATGACCCACCACGCCGGGTCGGTGCGGATTGGCGGGTGCTAACGACTGCGCATGCAGCCGGGCCAACGGCTAAACGTGCCTACTGAAGCACGGAGAAACTCGAGATAGAAGATTTTTGGTCACCCATCCAATGACCGACCACTGCGAAAGTTGCTTAACTTCAACGATCGCAGCCGAACGCGCTAACCACCCGCGCCTTCGAGCACTTTCTGTATTATATACTCTTGTTAAATTGTATCAGTTGGTAACAAGTAAATAAAAGGAAAAACACAAAAACTTTAACAAACGAAGATGTTTTCTTTACAAAGTCCAAATTGGGTCGGCTACTTCCTTTTCCATAAAACAAATTTAATCTTCTTTACTTTTTTATTATGTAGGTACATACATTTTGTTAACCCTTTTCACAAAACTTGCCCGTGGAGCATTCGATCTGAACTAAATTTGTACAAGACCGCACATTGCGAAATCCTTTGTGAGATTCTGTTTACTTTTGTAGTTCACTACTCTACTTTTAATAAATCTTACAGTTCTGCGCTGCTCTACGGAATTCTTTGACTCACTTCGAGGCGCCCGCCTGAGTGAAATACTAATGCGATCATTTATTTTCATGGAATTTACTCAAACTGAATATTTCTTTATAGTTTCCTTAAAATAATCAGTCTCTTTTGAATGGTATCTTCTCATCGATGTTTTAATAATACGTGATATAATATCTGTGTTTTGATTATACCGATGTAATTATAGGTTTTTTCTTTCTACAAATGCTATTTGCTCCTAAAATAAATCAATCTTGAAAATTTAAATAAATCCTCTTTGCGTTATTCTTGATCGAGACGCCTGAAACAGACTTTTCGTTTTCGTTTCTTTATGTTGGTAAAGGTTTTTTCATAAAAAAAAAACTACAGACCAAATTCTCAATAGCCACTCAATGTAATTTACTTGCAATGACACAGATCCGTGCTCAGAACATGAATGCGCCGATGGAGGTATATGCCAGTTGAATGAGGCTCGAGCGCCTGTTTGCCGATGCGGCCCGCCATGCGACTTGGTCGCACGTCCCGGATCGGCAGTATGCGGTTCGGACTACAAAGATTACCCGAGCGAATGTGCCCTGAGACGAGAATCATGCCGGACTAGACAACAGCTCACTATAGCATATAGAGGAGAATGCGCATCAGGTAAGTGCCTGATTTGTCCTATTGGCTGTGTAACGGTTACGGAATTCCTGTAGCTATTTGTCGCAGAGGTTTGCATATACTTTGCCTTGAACCAAGTGGTTAAGTTAAGCAGGCCAGTAGGCAAATAAATGCTATTACAATAATAGGAAGGTACACATTAAAAAGTAATGTAATATTTTAGCCGTTGATTCCCCGTCGTCAGGAATGTCGTAGTACCTACTTAACTTCATAAATTTATCCTAATAATATGATTTCTCATGCTTTGTTAAATTACAAAATTCTAAAATATAGGGAGACTGATCTGATTGTCTAGCATAGTTATTTATGCAACTGTTGTATGAGAGATATTAAAACACGAATGTGGAAATTCATTTATTCCACGCATAGAGCAGTGAAAATTGTGGCTGTCTGATGAGTAAGCCCATTGGCGCGAAAGGGATTTAAAAAGCGAAGGACTGATATTACGAAGTTCAGTACAACTTTTTTTTAATTCAGACATCGATGTTTTATTTTGTTTATAAGCTGTTTCAGAATCATTACTACAGGTTTTAAAGCATGGGAGTAGATAAAGATAATAATAGGGCTTCTTAGGATTTATATTTTTTTATCTGTGTGCTTATTTTGATTATTAAACTCAACCGGATAATTTTATTGTACGCTTTTCTATGCTACGTTAAGCACTAGTGGCCTTACGGATACTTATTTTGAGTCTATCAACCCAAACAGATCGTTGTATTTTATGCTACGTTCAAGTATAGGTGGTACGCACATTATCGAGTCTTAACTGACCGATACAAGTTGTGAAATCAAAAGTTTTTCACTTAGCTCAACACCCATGCGAGTCTGTAAAGTGCGGGGTCAGAGAACGATGCTCGTTGGACGTGCGCGGTGTCGCAGTGTGCGGTTGCGGTCCTGAGTGCGAGCCTGTAGTGAGGCCGGTGTGCGGTACCGATGGGAAGACCTATGAGAGCGCGTGCTTTCTCGACAGAGCCGCGTGCTTGGACAACAGGGACATACGTGTGGCTTACATCGGACCATGTGGTAAGTTTGAGTAACTCGAAGGGAAGTTAAGATCGCAACTGTTGTAGTTTCTTTCACGTGAAACTGTTTAGAGCGTGTTGTCTACTTTTGAATAAGTGGAAATGATAAAGATCTTTTTCTTACCAATAATGATTTTTAAATTGATATAGGTTACATGGTTTCTCCTGACCTTCATAATCCTTAAGTCATGAAACTGTTTGTTTTTGAATTGGTCAGGATTTAAAATAGAGTTGTAGTACGACCATATACGACACCGTTTCTAAAATGCTCACAGTATTGACGACCTATTAAATAACAATTTATTTCATATCCATATTTATTTTGCCCCTTTAAGGTGCTGAGAACCCATGTGCCCGTGCCACTTGCCCTTGGGGTGGCGCGTGCGTCTCACGAGGTGGTGCGGCGCAGTGCGCTTGCCCAGTCTGCGACGCAACGCTCGTGCCCATCTGTGCATCCGACCACAACACATACGGAAGCGAATGTAAAATGCGCATGCATGCATGCCAGGAAGGAATAAAGGACGGCGAGCTGCGAGTACTTTATAATGGGACATGCCGTGAGTATACTCATATAGAAATGGTGGCATCATCAAAACATGTGTCATCAACAACGCGATGGAGGGGTTGGTTAAATGTTCTTTTCGAGGAATTGCGACGGGAAAATTACAATGAGGTCACCTGTTTATGTTTCCGTTATAAAATATTAATAGAAATATAGGTTTTTGTCCTGATCCCAGTCGAATTCTTCCTTCCATTAAATAGGTAGGTATACAGAATAATGAATTCAACGTTGAAACTTTTTGAACAATTAATGTAAACAAGTAAATTAAGGTTTACATTATCATCACAAAACCATTTAAAATATCACACAACATTATTATAACATAATTGAAAAACTGTCATTATCACATACATACATAAATCGAAACAGATAACGTAATTGCTTTGCGTGCCAGAAACATGGCAAAAGGGAAAGCTCTTCCTTTGAAACTTTTGTATTTCTTCGCTTTACCGTTCTAGATACCGGACGTCAGACACTTTTTTTTTAATGTCCAACGACGCTACATTGGGCTGTAAAAACGATGGAATTGAAACAGGTGGCCAGGGCCATTGCTTTTCTATCACATAATTTGTTCTCGCGAGTACTCATAATATGACACATTCGGTTTACATACAATTTGAAGCACACCGCTTACTACTTAAATATATATCTGCGATTTTTATTACTTACTAAACTTTCACCTTGAAACTATTTAAAATATTGTGAAAAATATTTATATTGAATCAATAAAACAGCAAAATATATTTTAAACATAACTACACATTTCATTCAAACTACCGTAATTCTACGAATTCCATTCTAATAATGGAAAAAAATAATAGTTTTAGAAAAGTACTGATTGATCAACATGAATCACGATTATTCTATTCCTAAGTGTTTCTATAAATAAACTGAAAAAAGTCGTTTCAAGATGAAAAAGCATCGGTAATAACAGTTTCCAATCGGATCAGCTAAAAATATAATTCGCCTTTGAACTCCATAAAGAGGAAAAATTCCCTTCACAGCGCTAAAATATTTGAAGTGGCAGTAGGTATCGCTTATTTTAAGAATTTTCAACACAGTTAAGTGTTTTTCGTTTCGTCTTGTTTCGCTGTGGTAGCGAATGCAACATTATCATTTGTTTTGCTCACAGAACGCAGACGAAGCAGTAAATTGTTGAAACCTATTAGTGATAATTAGAAATTGAAATGGCTCTGGTGATTTATCGAAAATGACAATCGTGAAACAAAAAGTACTTTAATTGTCGTTAATAGATCAACTAAATGTGTACGTTTCACTTTGATAGCTTTATCGATTTTACCGTAGCTTTAGTTTTTCCATACAAACAATCTCCTTTATAGACGTTAACAGAATCAATATAGTCAAATATTAAATAATTGTTTAGAAAAGGTAGTTCCGCGACACTTAAATAGATATTTTATTCAGTATACAATTGCTCTACCACATTCTGTTAGGATTAGACTTACACTTATGTAACAAAAAGTGTTTCGATTTTTCCCATTATTCCCAATTAAATCTGATAAAAAGTCGAAATTTCGAAACATATATTAGACCTTTTCTAACAAGTATTTATTATTGTCTACAGAATCCTGCGTCGACATAATATGTCAAGGCGGGGGAGATTGTGCAGTCGATATAGCAACAGGACGGCCTATATGCCGATGTAATCACAACTGCACAGCGGCACTGGTGAGTAATTTATTATAAGCAACTCGAGTGCAACGTAATAATATAATCTACATTGTTGCCTAAAGTGGTGGTAGCGGACTATTGTTGTATTGAAAATGTCTTCTGTCTGTGGCAGTGTCAAAAGGTTGTTGATATAGCTACAGAGCGCCCTTTTTGCCGATGCAATAACAATTTCACAAAGGAACTTGTGAGTTATTTATTATAAGTACCTTGCCTGTCACGTAATAAAATATCATTACCGAGTTAATACATAATAATGTACCACATTGGCGCCCAACTTGGTAGTAGCGGACAATTGTTGTATTGAGCATGTCTCCTGACTAAAGTGGAGTGTCAAAAAGTGGTTGATATGACCACAGGACGGCCGAATTGCCTGCTACCTAATAATGTTATAATATGTTATCATTTGCGCTCAACGTGACGTGGTAGCGGACTATTGTTGGATGACTTCCGGCCGCGGCAGAGGGTCAAAAGGTTTCTTTGAAATTAATGTCGAGTATGTAATGCACACTCAAGAGTGAAATGAAAAGGGATACTTGTATATTTTTTGTAATTTTAAATTAAATATGGATACTTTGAATACCGTCGTATTCTGAATTAAACTTTAGGGCTCGTATTAAAGAAAGATTCTCAGTGATTCAGCATAGTTAGAAAGGGATGTCGTTGTTTAAAGCACATAGCGACATCGCTTTCTAACTGTACTCAAGTAAAGATCAACACTTAGTTGTCATTCTGTAATACGGGCCTTAGTCTTTCAGAAAAATCACATGTAAATGTCTATTAAAATTTACTAAAGTTACTTATACATGAGTAACTCTGCCGGTAAATAGGGGTGATACGGATTTACTGCTATCAAGTGTAATGCTTAGTTAAACTTTCATAATATTACAAGGTGTTATTTGTAAGAAAAAAAGCTTTGGTCTTGAACGGAGTTATCAAGTCGAAATAAAAATTGCCTGTAGGTACCTAACTACACAATCGCGTTCAAGAGTTCGGGTCAACAACTTATTTCATTGAAACTGTAAAAGCCGACGTACGAACCCGGCCGAGAAGTAATTCCACCTCTTCCATCATCTTTTACTTTGAAGATGCTTAAAGGTTGGCATTCAGTATGATTGTTCGACCAGAAGGGACTTTCTCGAGAAAGTAAAATTGGAGTTTGTTGTCAGTTGCCAGCACAAAACCTTATAACGGATGGCGACACCTTTAATGTAATTTGTGGTGTGTGTCTCGAATATTTATTTTGTACCAAACAATGTCAAATAGTAATTTTATATTTTTTAACAATAAAATTACTAATTATTATTTTACTGACTGTACTATTAATTAAGAAATATGAAACACGTCCAATTGTAGGTGTGGTTCGTACTCTTATAACAATGAAATTGTAAAATTTTATCTATATATGTTGATATAAAGATATATTATATAAGAAGTACATATAATCTGCAACAAATAAACACATACATCTGCACTGTTAATATCTTTTTTTATGTATAAAGCAAATGGCCCGCCTGATTGACTGCACAGATCACAGAAATAGGTATAGACGCTTGCGATACCTGACTATCATTTGCACCGTTGCCTCCTGTTCCGTTCAAATTGACCCCTATCCTCTTAAAGTTGTGTCATAATTTTCAATGACAAATTGTGTATCCTCTACCCTGATCTAAATATTTACTAAGATAAATAATAATGCAACGCTTCTTTATCTCGTTTACAAGGTTGCCTTCTTCACACAATACAGAAATGTTTGACATACGATTTAAATTCACAACCCGTAGCAAGTGTTAATTTGAATAGTCTGTTTTAATATATTATAATCCAGCAGTTAATTCGTGTGACAGGAATCGGACTTGGTGTGCGGGAACGACGGCCAAACGTACCCTTCTCAGTGTGAGCTCGACTCGACTGCGTGTCGGGAGCAGAGCAACTTGCGGTCAGCGTACAAGGGCGACTGCGGTGAGTACCCACTTCGAGAACGTAAATTAAATTTATTTTGTAATCTCCATTAAGCTCGCAGAAAGGTTAAGGGCAATATTTTTGTTTTAGTAAGCTAGGACAAGTAGACATGTTTTGATTAAAATTGATCTATAGGCACACGATTGTGGTCGATTTGCTTTCAGAGCAGAAACGTTTTAACAGATGATATTTAATCTTAAAGCATTGTGCCCATAGGCGCGTTATTATCGGTCGATAATATCAGATGCGTTATTGCGTTATTTTTTCATATTTCTATTGGGTCGTTATTATTGCAGCTGTGTGAAACTTCGTAGCCGTTCTCATACATAGTAAACTAAAAACAGATATCTCAATGACGCATCAGATATTATCGTCTGAGAGTAACGCGCCTATGGGAGAAGGCCTTTTAAGTAGTACACACTGAGTTTGCAGTGCAATATTGATTTTTTCCAAAATGAGCATTGTTATAACACGCGAAAATATAAAGATATGTGTTCAAATCGATTTCCATGCTTAAACGCAGGAAGCAACTATCTATGTGTTTATTAAGCATGCATTTGAATATGAGACAAATTTCAATCGTTTAACCGTTGTTGTGTCCACATAATGCCACTGTTTTGAGTGTCAAGCACATACAATGAGTTTTGATCACCTGAAAATGTTAGGTACATTGTTCGTCCAGTTACATTGTTTATTCAGTCAGAAACAGCCGTTTTGTAACTCGATACCTTACCACAGTATTGTCGGGCTGGACAATTAGCTACGCAAATTATACAACCTACTGGCAATTTAAGGCAACTCGTTTTGTTTCAGGATATTACGCCATTGCCTTTTGAAATGGTTTTACAGCACGGAATGGTGGAGATTTCTCCAAAATTTATGTACATGCTCTTCTCTTCATCAGAAATGGAGAGCGGCTATGTTTCAAATTATTAAATTCGTAGGAAACGTAGTCTTTATTGAAATTCTTTTATTGAATTACGGTGAGCTTGTTTTTCTTTTTAGGACTCCGTACCTCAAAAGGAAAAAGCGGAACCCTTGTCGGATTACTTTGTTGTCTGTCTATCTGTATGTCTGTCTATCAAAACCCTTGGAAATGTGTAAAGGTATCAAGTTAAAATTTAAACTATATACTCAGGTCTGCGGTTCCTTAGAGCTGTAATAAAATTAAACTTCTAAGTTAACGTGAAAAAACAAATATGGCCGTCTGTTAGTCTGTCTGCCAAGAACCTTTATCTCGGGAAATAAAATTTAAACCATGTTCTGAAGTCTACGAGCCCTTGAAGTTGTAAAAAATCAAATTTCTAAGTTAACTTTAATAAAAGAGATGTCTGTTTATGTTGCGTTCCTACAAAGGAGATTGCTCAGCTTCCATACGTGTTTGGTCTAAAGACCAATAATCATGAAAAATTGTTTCCTAGATTCGAAATTATATATAAATTACTGTGGAAACGAATATTATTGACGGACACCCCTGAGAACTTCTATAAACCTTATACACTGAATGATTTTGAGGTTGTTTGCAAATAGGTACATAGGTATTAAAATAATAAAAAACAAATAAGTAACGAAATTAGTATTAGATTCAGGTATAAAGCATGTAGATTAATAGATAGTTGCCTGTTTTTAAAGTTAATGCATAAGAGTAACTTTTAAAATCAGGTATCATCTATGCATTTCCGGTTATAATAAGGTACTCTGTGACAGAAAATGTATGCTATTTGTGAATGAGCCACATATTAGAGAGAATTTTTAAGCTCTCGTTAACTAAAGAAAGCTTATTATTTTTGTTATGTTTATATTATAACCATATTTTAGATTTTTAGTGTATAATGGCGAAAAATGTATGGCAATAGACTTTATGATGTCGCCTACCATCTATAATATTTGTCTTAGCACATTTGCATGTAGTAAAAATGATAATATACTTGTGGATATTAATACCACAGTGTAATAAAAAAAATGTTTTATTTTATCGATCTTTACATAACATTGTTTTGATGTTATATAAACAACTTCGATCACTCTTAGGCTGAATGTTACTACTCCCATAGCCATTGAAAGTGATTCGTATGTTTTCCAAACCGGTAAAAATATAAGTCCTTTTTAAAATGAATATATTATAGGTGTCCGGTAAAATCTAATGACTGTAAAATAAAGTATAAATTACGCCAAGAATTACCGTATATGTTAATATTTTTTGTACATTTGGGCCAATTTGAGCAATCTCCTTTGTATAGAACCCTCGGTGGGTGAGTCCAACTCGCACTTGTCCGATTTGTAATATGATGCAAGACTTTTTATAATAAGTAGGTACTAAAATGATACATTCAATAATTTGTCAAATATTATTGATATTTATCAATTACTTATTTTGAATGGGTGACATTTTGAAAATATTAAATTATGGAAATACTATCGACATCATAAACAGGGAAAAAGCTTTAACAAAGTTTGTTGACTAAGCACAAAACATTGTAACAACAAAAAAAGGCAAGGTTAAGGAGTACTTCGAAAATCGATGGGCATTATGAAGATTGTATAAAAGTAGATGAAGGGAAAGACACAAAGTACGAACGGTAGCGAGTGAAAAGAAGTGACCTCTACTTTCGGACAGAGGTCACGCTTACGAATGTCTAAATGCCACATTAAATATATGCATGAAGATATTAACCCAAAGTATCTCCTACTTATTTTGAGTTGTATTCTAGATCTGAGCTTATTCATTGATTTTAATTAATTTTTCTATACCTATGAAGACTTATTACAAATATCATCATCATCATCAGCCTATCAATGTCCCTACTGCAGGGGCTTCCCCTAATTTATTAAAAAACTACCTGTGCCCCGCGGTGTTACCCGCAGTTTATTAGGGATATTTTTCCGCAGTAAAATGTAGCCTATGAATTAATCCAGGGTGTCAGCTAACTCCATACCAAATTTTATTAAAATCGCTCCAGCCGTTTAGGAGTGAAGAAGTAACAAACATACACACTCACAAACTTCCGCCTTTATAATATTAGCGTGACATCAATAAGTTATCAAAAGTTTAGGTTCAGGATGGGCGTATTTTCTTTATCTGGACAAAACCACGCCAATGGAGGGAGTGCAAACCGAGTCACGTTACGCCAGTTAACAAATATATTAATATTATTTAAGTGCTCAAGTTGTTCCTGCAAAGCAGTTAGCTGCTACAAGATTTTAATGTGACAGTCGAAAAAGTAATGCCGTCTTTTCTCATCTAACAGCGTGTTCCCACTATGCAGCGACGATTTTGTCGTTGTATGACTGTCGTCTCTAGCTTTTCCCATTATATCGACTGTTAATCGTTATAGTGTCGTCGAATTGTTTTATCGGTGAAAGACTGTCGTATTTTGCGGTTCCCATTAGATCGAGACGACATTATTATGGTTCACAGCAGTCGTCTTTCCGTGCGTTATGAAAAAATGATGAGAGTGAAATTTTAAGATGCGCGCGCATCACTGTAACACAAAATTTTAACAGCATGAAGTTGGTCGCTTTAGCGGCCAACTTCATGCTGTTACTTTTGTGTTTACCGCACATTAAAAAAATCAACCAACAAAATAGAAATAGAATCTCTATTTAGTGGGTGCTAACGACTGCATTGTGAAGGCCTATCAAAAGTATTTATTAATCTGGAACAACGGAACCAAAGCGCGATTCAGGAGACTACAGCGCCATCTCTTGACCATTGGTGTAGTAGAACCAAAAACCACATCTTTATTTTTTGTAATAAGTAACAGTTATAGGTATTCATATTTATAATATTTATCCACATGTTTCTAGTTTGTATATTCGGAATACGTGTTTGAGTTTCATACAAGTGCAAATCACATATGTTCTAATAAATTATATTCAGTAGCGATTTTAATTGAATATTTTGATTATTTATTTATTTTTCAAATTAAAACTGAACTTTATTGACTGTGTCCTTTTCCAGACTTTTTATTAATTTATTGTAATTAATTATTTTCATGCAATTAAAAACTAATTTTAAACGATGCCAAAGAAGGATAACTTCTCACGCGCCTACATAAGTACACGCACCCATTTTTTTAATAAGTCACAACAGCGACACACAATTTGCCGTAACGATAAAGTAGTCACACATCGTTTTACGACTGTAGCTAAAGCCCTTCCCATTGACTTGTCAATATATCGTCACTGCTAAGAAAGTCGAAGACGACAGTTAATCGTGTCGTCCTATGTGTATTTTTTTTTAATTACTATTACCATACAAATTAACATGACAATACATCATAAATGGAAATGTCATAAATGGAACGCGCCTTAACACTGACGCAGTTTAGTTTTTATACTACCTCGTGCGACACACTGTAACCACTTAATTTCCGACCGATGTTCAAAAGTCATTAACTGATTTATAAACAAATCGTTTGGTTAACTGCGGCCAATATTTCACAATTGCATCAGATACTAAATCGTGTCAATTGGGCATCAACAATAACCCCCTCTAATCCCATTAATATCGCAGTGTCCGCCATTCATCCATGTCGGGAACGAAAAATATTGGGTGAGCGGAAAATTTAGTTAATTTTTTATCTGGTTTTTTACATGAGAAATTTGTGATTCGAATTTCAATATTTTAATACAGGCTGGCTGGAAGTCTATTGATGTATTGTTTTTTTATTCAAAGAGGGTGGTAGGTAACGAGCCTGTGATGCAGGCCGCTAGATCTTAATCTACTTTAGATATTTGCAACACTGTTGTATCACAAAAAAGTTAGCTTTTATGAATATCCAAGCAAATTTTGTATAACAATCTCGATCCCGTCCCTGTAATAGAAACACAAAGCACCAGAATAATATATTAACGCCATATATCTCTTGCAAGCAAAAAATAAATAATCAAATATTTAGGCTATACATCAATCGCATTGGTTGGATAAAATTATATATTTAATTTTTTGTTCAGCTAGCTTACCGTCCAACAGTCGTCCGATATAATGGGTGCTTTTTTCTAAAGTTTTTTTTTTATCGCAGATGCTGCTACCTTAAATAATCGGGCTCCATATTTGCTCACGGCTAAACGCAAATCGCAAACTAATAGGAGGACTTGCGGGCACATCTGATCAGTATCTGTGTGTGAGCGCTCACGCTTCTAAGCACAGGCCCGGTACCGCAAAGAGCTGTCCACTATTTAGAAATTATTATTTTTAGGTATTATTGATGTTTTAGTTTTATTTTCATGTTTAAATGATTCAAATAAAATTTTGTTTTATAATATAAGAAAAGATTTAACGTCCAAGTTATATGTGTAGGCGATGTACTCCAAAATTAACTTTGACGGAGTATATCTATGCCAAATCGCTTACTATTAAAAGGTGTCTGCAGAAGCTGCAGATGGACGGACATAGCAAACCTATTTTTTTTTCAAATACAGACTTTTATTACTTGTCAATAAATATAACTAAAAAGTTTCACAAAATGAGTCTGATAAGAGTTATGCTATTTTATACATACGTACTTACATAAGAACAGTGCATGTTAAAATTTTATTTAACTTGCACTGTCAATTAGTCAATAAAGGAACTTTTATTACAAGCTTTTGCTTTTAATTCAAAGTTCATTATTGACTTCGGACCCCTTTATATTATTATAATTACTTTAACGAGTTAACGTAGAGGTTTTATCTTTTATTTTATCTTTGACGTTGGTCAAACGAAAAAATATCTGATTATTAACACTATTTTCTTTAACAATATAAACGCTAAATCTTGTTCCAAAAAACAATTCTTCAAGCCTGTCGAGACTCAGATCAAAATTTTAATTATACCGTATACAGCACGCGTTGAATTCACAAAAATGATTGACGTAGAGAAGTTAACAGGGGTGTTGTATGTTATTACTTATGAAAAAAAACTCCGTATTTTATAAAATTTTATTACAGAACCTGAGACTTAAGATGACATAATATCAATACTTGAATCTTTTAGGAAATGATTTGAACTTGGAGGTTTTTATATGTAATTTTTTATCGAAGCTTAAGAGGGCGCACCACAGACTTATGATTTTGTACCATGCTTATGATATGACATAGCAGCTAACTAAGATTCGTCATCCGTAAAAAGAGCCGATGTGATGATTTGAAGACCTCAATTTGACAAAAATATTATGAGAACAAAACAACTTCCAGCCGAGTGCTAATCGGGCAATCATAAAGAGTTCCGTATCATTTATTATTCGTATTCACATATAAACACATAAAACATACCAAAAATCATTTTTTTGTATACAGCCCCTTCATTTTATGTTTATTTTATTTTAGGAGTGTAGGCCATGAAATACCTCCATAAACCTCTTGATACAACAACGAATGTGGACCAATATTCAGATTAAATATTTATAATTCAACATTAAGTTTTTTCCGAGTCATTCTCCTTATGCTCACCTAAGAAAGTAACTATTAAACTTCTTACCAGTTAACTGCTACTTATATCTAGCTGTAAATGGATCTAGTTAATAGACAAAGTTTCAGTGAAAGTTATATTGGCTACTGATTGACCAAACAGCGAGCGAAGACGCACGACACAAAGCCGATTTACTTAATCTGACTTCATTTCGTTTCAGCCACGGAGCACTCTAATCCTATATCGATACTAATCCGGCATATATACAGTCATATATGGACAGTACATATATCTTTCTCACTCTGTAGTATTGCGTTTCTAAAGTAAGTAAGGTGGATAGAAAATCCCGGTTTAGGGGGGTGTCAACAACTTGGAAGTGATAGTGGCCGCTTGCCATTAGTCTGTAAACCCATTCACAAAATATATAAAAGGTTTTGCATGATTGTCAGTTTTTGCAAGTTTTTTTTTTATGACGTATTCAATTCCATTTTTCGTCTAATACGTTGAGGTAACTTCTAAAAATATAAAACGAATTGACATTTCTTAGAAAAAACTTTGTTAACGTTCTGTTAATTCTAAGAATCTAATAATTATGCTTGTAATTATGCTATGAAATTAACTGTAAAAGTTTTCGTGAATAAGTTTTAATTATGTTTGTTGTTCTTAATTGGAAAATGATAAAGTTTTTTTTAGAATGTAATTAATTATGTTTGTAGTAATTTAGCATATTAAATTCACATTTTTAATGTCAGACAATGTTAATGTATAGCTTGTTAAGCACTTAACTGTATTTGACAATAAGCAACTAGTGGGTAACTTTTTATCAATTATGTTAATAGGTTTCTGAAATAAAATTTTATCGAATTATTACTGAAACTGGTTTACATTAAAGATAAAATGAAAGATGGAATAATTTATTAACAAATGAAAACAACAGGTGCAATGGTGGGTTATGTATTTTTTTTGCACTAATCATATTACTTTATAAAAAATAGGTTTTGTATAAAGTGATATAATATAGAATTATTGTTTAAGATACACATTATTACATGAATAATATTGTTATAATATTTCTTTCTTGAGAAAGGAAGGGAAAATCTCGCTCGATGTAGAGCACTCGTCTTGGAACGTAACCTCCAGCTTATAAGATTATACTAAAATGGAAATACATAGCTTTGGTAGTGTTTTATTTTTATCGACCAGGAAGGTTTCTATCACGGTGCAGGACATCAAATCAAACTAGATGTCATGGAGTGGTACTCTAGTATCGCGGTTGTTAAAACAGTAGGGTGGCCGCTTACCATCAAGTGGAGCATTATATTTATTTTTTCAAACATGCTTGGAAAGGACAATGTTAAAATTGGCCTAAGAACCAACACCAATTTGGCATTTATGATAATTCTTAGTATATTTTTTGCGATAATTATCAGTATTTAGATTGTGACGGACACTTCCAGTTAAGTAAGCTAAATTAAAAAGTTCAAAATAATCTGAGACAATAAATACCATTTTATGTGTATAATCTATGGCAGCGCTGCAAACAAAACACTCTTTCTTCCTAATGCCGGCACTTCACTTGGCTATTCGTATTTGCTATTTTAAAACATGACATCAGTCTTTTCTTTTCATTCCTTATTAAGGTAGTTTTCCAATTACAGAGCATAATGCAACACTGTGGCGATCAATGCCAAATTATGCTGATGCTTAATTGGAACGTGAATTAGTTTTCAAATGCACCAGCAGAGTGCGCTAAGTTCAGTGTTGAAAATAAAGTCAATGTTTGTACCTTTATCCATACTTATATTTTTTTTAAACACAGTTTGAATTAACTTTGATTATTAAAAAAAAACTACAATGAAACGAAAGCTTTCAAAAATTTTCAACATAAATAATATTACTAACGATAATTTATAAATAAAACATTTCGATCAATGCCAACTTAAAGAAAAAATACTTGTTAATTTAATTTTCTGTCACTGAGTTGGTACGATTGCACGAATCACACGAAAACATTACTTTTGAGAGTGCTCGATTGTGCGAAGCGTTGCTGTAGTTGAAACATTCAACGATAAGCATTATGCCGCATAATGCGCTCTTGAGCTGTAATTGGAAAACTACCTTGCATGACAAGGACAAACTGTTGTCGAGTGAAGGGCCGGCATAAAACTCGTTACTCTGTGGCTGTGGTGCATGCAGTTTGCATTCTTAGTAATCTGTGGCATTCGTGCATTCCAAAGAGTAGTGTGTGTTTATTTGCGATTGTTTTTCCTTTAATTTAACTATTTCGGATATCTAATATGCCATCGATGTTACCAAAGAGCAGAGCCCTTATTACCAAGTGCTAGTGAACCTGTGCCACAACATCCTGAGAGGATCATACTGCCAAATTATTCAAGAACACCTGATACACATTCACGCTACATATTTACACAATATACCTACATGTGATATACAAATAAATACAATAAACAATATGATACAATTATGTGGAAAATAGCCAATAAATAAGAAGCATAACTACAGTTTTTCTTTTATTCAAGTTTTTTCTAATAGTTATTCTTTAAAATCGCACCGAGTAAAATGAATTAGTTGTAATATTAATTCACTTCATACTGAGTTTATACTAAATTCAAAGGTTGACCTATGTTTCATTGAATATTAAACATAACCCCAAAAAAAAAATATTTTTCCTAATAATTTAAGTTCTCAGAAGTGTCCGTCAATAATCTTTGTTTTTACAGTTATTTACTTACGATTTTGAACCTAGACAATAACATTTCATGATTGTTGGTTCTTAGGCTAACTATGTATGGACGCTGAACAATGTCCTTTGAGCACTATTTTGACAACCCCTTTGACATGCGAGCACCGGCCGGCAAAAGTTGTTTGAAAATCCATATCTGTCGTGGTTTAGCGGCCAAATTAATTTCATCGTTAACACATATCTGTCATGTAATTTAAAAATTGAACGACCTTTTACTCCAGAATATGGCAACTAAGGAGATAACTTATCAAAGGTTTTATTTAAATTTCGAACTAGCTCGCTGTTTATTGAAAAAAAAATTAACACTTTAAAATAAGAAGTTCTGCCTAGGTACTACTTAGTTTAATATCCGGGTATTTATTAATAAAAGTTCTATACAAGCCTTGGCCACAAAAAGGCATTGATGAACTTACGTATGTGTGTCTTGGCTTTGCCTGGGCCCATATTTAAACATTCATCCATCAATACCTTTTTTGCGGGCCGCTGCAGCATTGTACTATTGTTTTCATCGGATTTTTTTCTCAAAAATCAGAAAAAAAATCAGAGCTTGTGCTATTGAATATAATACAGGCAAACCATAAACCGATATTCAAACCTAAGACCTTAGAAGTCAATAACTGATTGTCATCAAAAATATAATGGTCTTTTTAGTTAACACAATATATTTAACTAATTTGACTTGGTTTTTCTGAATTAAAATAAATTGCATTTTACTTATTTGCAGTGATATTGCTACAAAAAATAGCTGTTTAATAAGGAGAATTTACAAGTAAAAATCGAAAATTGTTGCTATCATGTATCAATAGACGAAAATGAGTATTAAAGTTCAAAGGCTAAATTTATTTTGGTATTTATCAGCGTCTTAATGCTAACCTACTTGTACTAATTCAAGACTTACAAGCAACCTACAAACAGTATTAAGACTCTTGAGCGCTTTAGAAAATGTTTCCTAAGACCGAGCTATTGTTATTTTGTTGTTCCGCTAAATCTCCAATTTTATTTTACGTAAAATGTATTTTAGTGGACAGGCATCGAAGGAAAAAAGTTTCCAATACATTTTAATCCAAATCCATTGGGTCTGTGTTGCATTTCGGGGTAACAGAGAAGTAGAAAGCCCATAACGTCTTCAAAAGTTTTCATTACTAGCGGACGCCCGCAACTTTTTCTGCATAGATTAATTGGTTCCTCATTTCACAATATCCTTAGGAATTACACTGGATGACTTACATTACTAGGATATTCAATGAAGGTAAAAAGATATATTGAATCAATTTTTCGTTTTTTTTAAAGAGTATAAGCTCAACAGCTGCAGCGAATGTCCGTCAGTTGAAAGGCACTGCTGTATTGGGTTACTTCCTTATTTACAAAGTAATGAAAGAAAGTTTAGCTTTGATAAAATCTTTCGTTCTTAACCTTACCCCATGAAAGTTCTTTAGCGACAAAAAGTAGCTTCCAATAACCCATTTTTTTCTATACCAAAATTATCATGATAAAATATGATCTGCGGATT
The DNA here is from genome assembly GCA_902850365.2 of Chilo suppressalis. Taxonomy (NCBI): domain Eukaryota; kingdom Metazoa; phylum Arthropoda; class Insecta; order Lepidoptera; family Crambidae; genus Chilo; species Chilo suppressalis. The sequence continues at coordinate 13,938,518 of OU963897.1, read as the reverse complement.
AAGTGTGAAGGAGTAAAAAAGACACAGATATTGACTGATTTTGACATTCTAACATTAGTATGGATTACAATCAGCGCGTGAAATTCGGCAGCTGGCTTACTCTATTTCTTTCTTTTACTACTATGTATAGCATATGAATGTTTAAATTCGAACACATGGTTTCCGAATACATTTTTTTTTTAATTTATTTATCAACTATACTATAACACTATTAACTACACTTTATAATTTCGCCAAACTGATTAACAGTTTATTGGCGAAAAATGCACTCATTTTTAATCATAAATCGATTTAAATATTTCTACAAAAACAATGCCTATATTTTTATCTAATTTAGTTTGGACATTTATTACATATACTCCTATCCTAACATACCAATGCCACAAGTTATGTTGAAAATAACTTCTAATAATAAAATAAATAAATTACAATTTGTTTAAAGTAACAAGAGTGATAGAGTAAGTACATGCTACATTCAAAATGTATGTTAATAAAAAGTTGTGATTTGCTTATCAAATTTTTCTAACAAGATTTGTTTTACTTTACATTTGAAACCTAATACGCTAGTACAGTCCTCCATATCCAAGCTATTGAATATTCGTGGAACTAAATACTCCCGGGTTCTCCTTCCATAATAATTTTGTGCACCCGGTTCGTCAAATTGTTTACGAAGTGCAATTCTTAGGTTACGATTTATAATTTTATAATAATAAATAAACAGATATTTCACGCCACCCAAAAACAGAGATATGGAAAATAATATCTACGGCCATGTAAATTACGCTCGCAACTTATTTTGCTCGTAGTAACCAACCAGCATAAAGTTAAAAAGGCTACGGTTCGGCCTTTTCAACTTTTTGCTTGGTTGGTCTCGGATATTAATCGACTTCACCATCTTTTTTTTGTTTCTTTCATTTAGCCTTTTTTCATGGAGTAAACAATCGTTATTAAATTTGAACGGGTGTCTGCTCCCGTTCCACGTTGCGGAAAAGCGCGAGACTAATTTTCGTCGACACGAGAATGAGAAAATGGTGCCAGAAAGTCGCAATTGTCGGATGCAATGACATTATCTGTTCAACCATTCGTTTCTGTACAAACTTCAGTTGTATACTTATGGAGTCGTAACCTCCCCGAGACGTAAACGATATAAAAAGCGAATGACTTTATTTATGACGCTTATACTTGGATGTTAGTCGTGATGCCCTCGCGAGCTTAGTCGCCTTTCTCCCATCCTTAACATATTTAATTTATAAAGTTTGCTGCAATCGACGAGGATATAAGTTACTAACGAGGTCATAATCTAGAAGTTGTATATTTATAATATACTTATATGTACCTAGTCCAGCCATAAGCACTGTTACAAATGAAAATGCATTATTTTTTAAATAAAGTAATGTAATATTATTAAAATTTATACGTAAATATTGATTAAAGTCACAGACAAAAATAAAAAATATTCAATTCGAAATGGCCACCTTCGGCTTTTATACAACCCTTCAATCGGTCACGAATCTATGGATTTACGCATTGTTTCCACAAGGGAAATTTAGTTTTTTGCTCCAAATTTTTTTATTAGACTGAATGTCACCGTGTCTTTTAGAGCAGGCCATGTCCTCTAAAACTGATCATAATTTGAAGTCTAATGGTTTGAAGTCTGGGCTAGAAGAGGGCCAGTCTTCAGCTCTTTTGAAGTCCGGAAAGTTGGTTTCAAGCCAGGCTTGGGTAGTTCGTGCCTTGTGACCAGGTGCAGAATCCTTTGGAAAGTCCACGGTATAATTTTAAAAAGGGTATTGCTGAGAGGTTCCAAGACTGTATCTTGTTTCACTTTGGCTGAAGTTTTAGTCCTTTTTCACAAAAAAATAGTTCTGTGACTTCTTGACAAGACACGGCCCACCAAACCATCACTGACGCAGGATGATGACCACGTTATAGCTTTCCGACCACTTAAGCAGCTTCTTTAGAACTGTGAGCGTACACTTTATCATTTTGGTTATTGTAGTGTTCTTCAATCTTGATTTTTTTTTGATCGATCCACTCTCTTTAATTGTAAAGATAAGCACCGAGCTTCAGGTCTTTTTTTATAATACGCGGTAGAGTCCTAGCGGGAATCTTCATTTCTCGCGATAAGATTTCATGGTTCCTAATGGGGTTTCGACGGATTCTGGCTTTAATGGCATTAACAGCCTTTGTAGTTCTAACAGCACGCGGCAGCCCCGATATTTTCTGGTCTTCGACAGACGGAAGTGGTGTTGTATCTGTTGATAGTACGATATACGAATATACGGCTGATACCAAGCTTTTGAAGTGTCTGGAATATGACCGATGGCTCCATACCCACTTTGTGCAAGGCGATAATTGCAATCCTTTTTTCTTTAACACCCCGAAAAATATGGGAAATGATGCAAAATCGAAAGAAGTTAAAAAAGTAATATACGTGTTCCAAATTCAAAATAATTAAAAAGCAGAAAAAAACAAAGTTTTTATGTAACAGTATTTACGGCCAGACTAGTTATATGTAATTAATAATTCCTTTTTTTACTCCTTGTTTCTTTTACTGACACCGCTGAGTTCAGCTTCCTTGCCAAAGGTTGCCGTGAAGAAATCGTTTTAGCAATAAGACCAGCCATTGATGCTTTCACATGTATTTACCTTTTATCTGTACTGTACTTTGGTGTTTTCAATAAAGTTTTGTGTATTACACTTTAGGGTAATTTTAAACGGGGTATATTTTGTCGCAGCGTTATGTGAGGGTGTGCAATGTTCGTTCGGGGCTCACTGCTCGGCTGGCGATTGCATATGCCCGACTGACTGCACTGGAGCGGCACGGGAGCCCGTCTGCGGTAGCACCATGCAGACCTACCCTAACGAGTGTGAGCTTCAGAAGGCGGCATGTAGGCTCCCACCGCCCGCCACGCTCCATGTCATCTTCTACGGGGACTGCAAGGATAGACTGGCAGTTGTACCTCCAATTGCGATGAGTGAGTAATATTGTGTTCAACTATTTCTAATATTTACGGCAGATGATCAGATTTTCACACTTCAATCACAAACAACTATTGCTTTAATTAACAAAAATGTGAAAGAAACGAAACTATGACCAGCAAGCAACAAGTGGTTAGGATTGATTTGTGAGAAATATTGAAACATACAATTCCCATTTTCTTTACATGCAATTCCATTAAAACACTAATTTGATTACGATTGTATAATATCTGGATATCTAAACTCGATATCATCAACTTTCAGATTCAAAATTATTTATTTAAAAATGTGTGTAAATTTATTTCCTCTACAATATTGAGACTATCATTGTTGCAACAAAATCCTTTGACTAACAAGATTGATCGAGAGTGTGTTACAATCTATTCAATAAACTAACTCCCTGTCTGTAGTACATTAAATTATAGCAGTTAACATATATTGCGACTCAGTTGAATAACTCAGTAGTACGTACCGAAATACTCGTACACAATATGGGCGGGCACAGTCACAATATTTACCATCTGACCGTCATCAACCCAGTTGTTAGCAGTAATTTCAATAAAGCGACCCATCCTCGATCAATTAACTAACTTTCCGCTTTATCGCTCGACTAACACGCAAATATTTGGGTGGGGGTGGATAGCAACCACCGCGATGACCACTACTGAGGCGGAGGAAGGATCGACAGACTCGTTGGGTGCGACGGATGTGGGTGGTACAGCCAGCCCCTCCGCCTGCCGGGACATTCGCTGCGATTTCGGCGCGAGTTGCGAAGTCGGAGCGGACGGGTACCCTAGATGTTCGTGCCTCTTCGAGTGCCCTCACGAAGTGGACTACTTTCCTGTCTGCGCGTCGGATTTCAGATTGTATTCCAGCCTGTGCACTATGCGCAAGGAAGGCTGCCAAAAGCAACTCGAGCTGCGGTTGCGCCCTTTGGACCTGTGCAAAGGTTTGAAATTACATTGCTTGCATGTCATAAGCACGTTATTAACATTAACAGTAAAAGCAAAGAAAGTGGCGTGGTAAATAAAATAATAATCAACGTGATTTATATTTTGACGTTTAAATAATTCATTTGGAACGCTGCAGGTATGGAAGTGCGACCTTGTGGGAATAACAAAGCAATGCTTGATCCGACTACTGGCCTTGAAATAGATTGTGGAAATGGCCCGCACCGTCAAGATTGTCCTGGTGGCACGTATTGCCACATAACCCTTACAGCTGCTAGATGTTGCCCTAAAAGTGAGTTAATGTTATATTTCATTTAAAAATATAATCATTAGTTAAGATATCCAACGCAGGAGTGGTTAAGATATCCTTGGTGCTGCAAGTGTCCATGGGCAGCAGTGATCACTTACCATCAGGTGGACTGCAAGCTAGTTTGCCTGCATAAACATAAAAAACAATATCCTACGAACTTACACTAGTAAATAGACTATAAACTGTCCCACACATAGGACTGTAACCCTACCAACACCCAGTACAGATTGGTGGGTGTAACGACTGCTACTTTCAAACTAATAAATGGCTAGGGCCAAAAGTTAACGTGGGTCCCGACTCCCGAAACGTGGAGGAGCTCTAGATTATAATTAATTTTATACTGCATAACTTTTAGTCATTGACAGGACACGACATACAGCCATTGATGCGTAGGACAAGTGATAGGCTGAGCAGCATTTTCATATGGATAACTGTTTTATTAAATTATTATTTACAATAAAAATCTGATCCCAACTTTTAATTGTTCTACTAAAATCATGACTATATTCTATGTTTTGAACAGAGAAAAAAACTTGAAATTAAACTGAATTATGAAAATTCCATTTCTCATTTGATTTGAAAAACGTTGCGATCCTGTTAGTGACAATAGTAAAAATAATTAAAAATACAAATAAACTATGTATCTGTAAATGTTAGGATCACAACGAAATTTCTCATTGCGAGGCCTACGAAATTTCTCAAAGCGAGCGCACGATTTGAAACCATTTTTTAAATTATATATTTAATGTGTAGGGTGAGGATTCGTTAAGTACAAACATTTTGGTAAAAATCGAAATGATGAAATTAAAATTATATAATTTACTTTAAACATTACTTGTGTATCAAACGTTTTCAGGTGGAATTATAATTTCAATTTACATTCTTATCTATTTCCGCGATTAGCTCATTACTTGATTGTTTTCATTTCTCTGGCAATGTTCACCGTATCACGCGAAGCTTATTTGAATTCGCAATGTAATTTCAAAGTCCTGGTTCAAAATTATCACATCCGACTTCACTCATGCGAAAGTCGTACCCTTTCCATGCATATATACGGTACTTAGCCGGTGATTTGTCAGGGTGAAGATACTAACAGTACATGGCACCATGTTTAAATTGGAAACAATCACGCTAGCTGATACGGCTTGAAAACCTTTGTTACCGTCTCGTAAAGTAGCACGTTTATGATTCCGTATGCATGCAAGCGTTGACTGTAATGTTCTATGCAGACGACACGAAGCTGGAAGAAAAGAAATTTTTCCACTGTTCGGAAAGTGTACATGGGTGTTGCTCGGATGGTAGCACGATAGCGACCGGACCTAACGAAGAAGGTTGCCCAATCACAAGTTCTACGTGTGGCTGTAATCGATTGGGTTCAGTGTCTGACCGCTGCGATGAAAACGGGCAGTGCTCTTGTCGGCCGGGTGTAGGAGGGTTGAAATGTGACCGCTGTGAACCTGGATATTGGGGCCTGCCAAGAATTGGTACTGGGCATACAGGCTGCATCCGTGAGTATTTTCATTCATTATTAAACGTAGATTGTGTAGATAATGATCAGTTAATATATTTTTATTTCCATTTTTTTTTGAAAATTGCCACTAGCGGACTATTTAGTGATTCAATCTTATGATTATTTGGAAGGTTTTCTCAATTTGGCTTTAAGCACTTAGTTATTGAAAATTCGATACGTACTTAATAAAAATAGCTAAGAATACGAAACTTTTAGCATGCGGTTGTTCAGCATTTGGTTCAGTGAGAGAGGACTGCGAACAGATGACAGGACGATGCGTCTGTAGAACCGGTGTCCAAGGTCAAAAGTGTACGGTTTGCGCAGACCATAGAAGAAGGCTCGGACCCAACGGTTGTTCAGATCGTAAGTTGAATTGGTTTTTTGCATTAAGATAAAGAAATAAATAAATATTTCTAACACACACACTAATTAGCCTAGCCCCAAAGTAAGCACTGTAAGGCTTGTATTATAGGACACTAGAGTAACGGATAGAAAGCATATAGTAATACAAATATACGTATATTTTTATTTGGAAATACATATAAACATCCATGACTTAGGTACCTACAAATGCTTATATTCATCACACAAACATTTGCCCCACCGGGATTCGAAGCCGGAAACTCTGTACTCAGAGTTTTCGAAGGTATCGCCTACTGGCGATACCTTCAAAACCGGCGAGCATACCACTCGAGCCACGGAGGCAGGGGCGGTTTACGAAAACGGGCGCCCTAGGCCTGACGAAATTAGCGCCCCCTCTCCCCTCTCCATAAAATAGTTGAAAAAGCACAGGCTAGAATAAATGATTTTTATACACTCCCGCTCAAAAGTATGGGTTCACGTCTCGAAATTTTCAGCTTCGGTATAAGTTCCATATCTTGGTGGAAAAAGGTCGTAAGAGAATTTAATGAGCACCGTTTTGAAGCTGACAGTTTTAGCTTCACTTTTCCATTTTTTATAATTTTTTACAATTTTTTTTATAGTCCCCACGCGCTTTTGAACATGGCAGTTTTTCGATGTTTTTTTGTCCTCTGGGAACGGGCTGTCTGGCTGTTAAAAAATTTTCCTTGCAATTTTATCCATCGCAGTTTGAAAGAGGATATTAAACACTGCATTTTCGTTTTTGAAAAAGTATCGTGCGATTATTTTTACCAAAAATATTCTATTTTTTGACAAAAATTGATAATTTTATTCAATTCGGCGTATCTTGAAAACGGCGGGTGATCGAAGAAAATAGCAAGAGGGTGAAAAGTTGCAATAGATCATGATGGACATGGTAGATTTATTTCAGAATTTTTTTCCGACATTTGTTTTTCCATACTCGTGGAGTCGAAATGATTTTAATTTTCCCATGATTCTTTCTTTTTTCTAAACGGCTGAGGCATTGCTTTTATTGGTTTCATCTTCATCTTGACGTAATTTGAACTAAAAATTATTTTTTTTAAATGAAAAAAACGTACAAAAAATTGTGCGAAATTTGATTTTTAGTAAAAATTACGTCAAGATGGTTATAAAACCAATAAAAGAAATGCCTGCGCCGTCTAAAAAAAAGAAAAAATCATGAGAAAATTTAAATCATTTCGACTGCAAGAGTATGAAAAAACAAATGTCGGAAAAAAATTCTGAAATAAATCTACAAGGTCCATCATGATCTATTGCAACTTTTCACCCCCTTGCTATTTTCTTCGATCACCCGCCGTTTTCAAGATACGCCGAATTGAATAAAATTATCAATTTTTGTCGAAAATTAGAATATTTTTGGTAAAAAAAAAATCGCACGATACTTTTTCAAAAACAAAAATGCAGTGTTTAATATCCTCTTTGAAACTGCGATGAATGAAATTGCAAGGAACATTTTTTAACAGCCAGACAGCCCGTTTCCAGAGGGCAAAAAAACATCGAAAAACTGCCATGTTCAAAAGCGCGTGGGGACTATAAAAAAAATTGTAAAAAATTATAAAAAATGGCAAAGTGAAGCTAAAACTGTCTCCTTCAAAACGGTGCTCATTAAATGCTCTTACGACCTTTTTCCACCAACATATGGAACTTATACCGAAGCTGAAAATTTCGAGAAGTGAAACCATACTTTTGAGCGGGAGTGTATTTCAAAAATAATTTAACGGAAACAGAATTTCAATCATACATATATTATGTAGGTTTGTGGGTAGGAATGGAGCACATATATATTTTATATTGGCGATATTGACGTTTGAGTGGACCCGATTAAAACGTTCGCTTTCTCGCTTTTAATCTTTCAAATTTATCGGCCCGTGGCGCCCCCTTCTGCCACGGCGCCCTAGGCTCGGGCCTAGCGGGCCTAGTGCATAAACCGCCCCTGCACGGAGGTCGTCGTTACATGCTCTTCATATTAGTTGAATCATCTTCAATTTTTCCTACATTCACTAATGAAGTTTGTGACCGTTCCCTTTGGAGAGTAATAGAAAAGAAAAGTAAGCTTAATCATTGTTAATGATTCCTAATGCAATCGTGAAGACTCTAAGAGTACGTAAAAGCACAGTAATTTAATTGTGGTTACATATTCAGAGATATGACTGTCCAGGAGTCGCTTAAGGGTATTATAGCTATTAACGGGATTGTTACCATGTACCTTGTTTATTTTGAGTCTCCGATATTACTGCGCTCGATAAAAGACGACGTCAGAGGGTAGACCGATATGTTGTGATATGTGACCATGAAAGTTTAAAACAATATATGCTTATAGCTAATTGCAAAATACATTTAAGGTTCACATCACATCGTTTTTTTTTATTCCCTTTATATAATTCTGATGAACTAAATCGAACTAGTAATCATGATTTTGTCGTCAACGAGTTATAATAAAACCGAACCGTTTTAAAGTCAATGATGGTACACAAAAGTTTTTAAAGAATATATTGTATAAGAAATTGCCAAATGCACTTTTTATATGGATTTAACCGTACCCTAGCGAAAGTGATCAACGAATTCAAGTCTGTAATCATTATTTATGTTAAAATAGAAACTGTTCAAAAAACTATTTTTAATACTACAAAAGGTTGAATTAGAAGGACGAGCACTACTCATATCATAGAACACTTAAAAGATGGATATGTGACACATGTCTTAACTTAAGCCTTTTCAGTCTTAATTAAATAAGTAGAATCGTTAACAGGTTTTGTGGTCCCACAAGGCTGCCTTTATTTTCTTACTTTCATACTATTCAAATTTATAATGATTCCTCATTAATAATTTGAATAGTATTAGGTATGTTATAATTTTGTATCCTATATTATTCTAATATATAAAATTCTCGTGTCACGGTGTGCGAAATTGAACTACTGGGAAACGGCTCTACCGATTTTCGTGAAATTTTACTTGCATATTCAGTAGGCTTGAGAATAGGACAACATCTATTTTTCATCCCCCTCAATTTTTAGGGTGACCCTTAATTTTTTTATGGATAATTTTTTTGTTTTAATTCTTTATGATACATCTAAAAATAAATACAACCCTAAACTTTCACCCTTCTACCACAAACCCATATTTTTTTATGGCGGTACAAAGTTCGCTGGGACAGCTACTTATTTATATTATATTATGATTGAGAACTGTGTGACACGAGTTAATCAAAGCAATTTTAAGGACCTTTGGGGATTACGATTCAGTATGTCGAGCGCTTTGTGGCGGCTTATCTATTATCTCCAGTTAAGAAGATCTTGGTATGGTATTACGAAATTCTTGTCCACAAAACTTGAGTTTGAAGTTTAAAACTTTATTAAGCCGGCGCACCGCACCTAAGGATTGTCGAAATAAAACTTCGCGACTTCGGTATAAGCATTTAAAACTTTATTAGGCTTTCGAGAAATGTGAATAACATTAGATATGTGGTGTTTTAATACGTAGATAACATAAGTTTTATTTGATATAATAGTAGGTAATTAGCTGACTTAATAAATAGGCAAGTTTCTTGCGAGTTTTTTCCACTGTTCTTCTTAACATTCTTCTTAGGGTTAGCTAGTGAAATGCGTTATTGATGATTGATGGATTTTAACTGGCAACTAATAATTTGTTTATTGCGATATTTAAACTAAGAAATACCGGGCAATATTTTTTAGTGTCGGTCACCTCCTTAAGTCCTCCACAACCAGCGCCCAATGTTAAAATTTACTTCTAGAATCAATAACGATCTATAAACAGTGAATTTTAAATTACCTGAATAAATAAAAATAAATGTATAAATCGTAAAAAACATAGTGAGAATAGTTTTAAACTATAATCGTTTTACACCCACATAAAAACATATTGATATATATCGTTTAAAAAATATCCCATAAACGATATCGAACTATATGGAATTATTATCCGTTTTATGTACGTAGATCCTATGAGTAGTTTTAATTGAATCAATTTATGACAACTAATATTGTTAAGGTTTCATAATTGCACAATTATTGAGGTAACGTGGAGACACTTCCAAAAAAAAACATATAACCTTAATCGTTTGATAAATTCGCTAGTCTCAGATAACCCAAAATTCACGGTGTATATCTAAAAACAAATTATGATTGTAAAACCGTTTTCTCGACCCATTACTATAACTTACATGAAAAAGATAATATTTTTATATCTATTTAATGTTAACGGTGAACTCTCCTAATGAGCAGTTTTGCTTAGGACCCCAAGGTAATTTTAATTCTTGTTCCAGCTGAAAGTGGTGGTGTCGTGGGCTCTTGTGCAGAATTGTCTTGTTATTTCGGTGCGGTATGTACTGAGCGCACGGGAGGAGCTTTGTGTGAGTGTGCTGCAGCACCTTGCCCTGATAGCGATACCAATATGCTGGTAAGTTTAAATAAGGCTCATTTTTTATAAAAGCTTAACTACTTTTGAATTGTCCCTCCATGAACAGGGTTTAATAAAAATAATTTTTAAACAAGCGTTTAATTTATTGAAAAGTGCGAACAGCTTGTAGTAAACTCAAATATCTGAAACCCGACAGAGAGTTCGTGACGTAGTAATACATAATAAAAAATCAAAAAACAAGCGCCATGTTAACAGGATATGCCAAAGTTAACGAGATCTAGTGCGAGTGTGTAGTGTCCGCTCACATATCCTCCTAATCTAAGAGTGTACTTGTTTGTTTTGTTGCTAGGTTACTATGGAATGTGACGTCACATTAAGAGTTTATTAAATATATATTTTATCAATGGAATGTAAACTATGAAATAAAAATAATTATACATATTCCAGTATTAAAAAGTCAATCCCTTTGAAATACTGCAATGTTTTTCTGTTGTGTTTTCGGGCTTTGATAATTTATGTTGTTATTATGAATTAATAATACTTACCTGTGTTGACGTGAACGTAACAGCTATTAGTGGTATTATTACGTCACTTTGAACATTCAATTGAAAATGGATATTACGAATTCAATACTTTATTCCTCAGGAAAAAATGATTTCCTATTCATTACATTTCTCAAAGCATTGAAGGGAAATATCCTCCGAATTATAATGTTGAAAAACTTTCCTGAAAGGAAATCGGATTATCCAATTTAGTTTCGTAAGCACATATCAAATGTCAATGTTGTTGTGATTGATTTCAATGAAGCCCTTATAAGCCTTACGAACTTGAATTACATGTTTTGAAGAATACAACCCCACATTTTACTCCCTCTACACAAACGTATCTGTTATTCTACAGACAGTGTCGTGTGTTACCAACATTCTTGCACCTATCTAATACAAGGTACTGTCAGAATATATGTTCGAGTCTACATAAACTCCACTGAAAACAACAAAAACCAACAGGTATGTGGCAGCGACGGGAAAACTTACGAGTCAGAATGCCACCTAAAATTGCAAGCGTGTCGCACGCAAGAAGACATTGTGGTGCAAGCGTTCGGTCCTTGCAAACTTAGCGAGATCGCCGGTACAGCGGGCCCTCCAAGACCGTCCTCACCCATACAATTCACACAACAGGACGACGGGGCCGCTTCCAAATCTACAAGACATCTTCTTAACCCCGATAAATATTACAATAAATATGATTGGGCGAGGAAAGAGACGCCAAGTGATTTCGACAGCGTTTTATCCGGACAAAAGTTCAAAGGTGAGGTTGCATCACTTTCCGCGATTTTATTGTTTACAATTGTCATGAATTGGTTTTATATTGTGTGTAAATTTTTACGCAAATTGGAATAGAATAATATTGTTGCGAACAAAATTTTAGTGGGTTTAAGATGCGTTTTTATTAAAAACTTTTGCACATATCTTTACATTTCGAATTCTTTACAGACTCCGTCCTTTTCAGGTTCCGAAACGCAGAGATATGTATAAAAGTGTTAAAAATCGCATCTTAAACCCATTACAAATTATTGACTGTTTGTTAATGATTGGTCCACTTGCAGAAATTTTGCTAGTCTCGATTCAACTTAAACTAGATTTGACCCTCACAAAAATTCCAAATTGACGTTTCGACACTTTAATATGGGTTGATTATAGTTTTAGATGAACCAAGATTTAGCGAACTTGCTGCAATCAGACCTTACTATAGTTTAAAATACATCTGAGAAGTTTATAACGTTATTATTACTACGCAACTTAAAAATACGTACCTATGTTAAAAAATTGTCAATCATAGTTATTATAGGTATTATTAAAAATCTTGATTTTTTGTACATACTCATAATCAATCACGCTAAAAATATTTAAGTTGTATATATTGTTATATAGGTATGTAAACATATAAATACTAAAGTCTTTTACAATTTCAGTTGAAGAAGTAGATTTTAAACATTAAAATTGATTCGTTCTATAACCCAGCTAACCGTTACAAAAAAAAATGTATCTGTGTACAAATAATTTTATAGGGGCGGTTCACTGTTTCATCTTTCGAATTTCCGCTGCAATATTTGATAGTCAATATCTAAATTTGCACTCTCTTTTGCAGCTTTTCGTTTGTGAGCTTTGTTTATTTGATTGTTACTACTAATATTATAAATGTGAAAGTTTGTATGTTTGTTACTCAATCACGCGAAAACTACTAAACGGATTTTGATGAAATTTAGTACGCATATAGTTTATGACCCGGATTGCGACATATGATGCTTTTTATCCCGGAAAATGTTAGGTTTCTGAGGTAGTTCCAAAAAAACTTAAATTAACGCGAACGAAGTCGCAGGCGGCCGCTAGAGTTCTAATTAAATAAATAGGCACGATTACACAAATAAATCACCCTCGATGATCATTCTTAATGACATTGCCGAAATACTTACCGTATTTCATTTTGTTGGTTTAGCATCTAATTGCTTGAAGAGGAAAATGTCGCTTACGGACTGCTATGATTAATTGCTAAATTTGAATGGCGCCATTTTCGCATGTCATCTCGTTATTTTTTTCCTGCTTAGGTTGACTTTCTTGAATTATTGTTGTGTCTGTTATAGGCTGGAATTTTGTTTGTGGCGCTTTCAAAATAATTTTGCCACTTAATATGGAATTGAAACAAAATTTACAGGTTGTATGCTTTTGCGCCTTCTTTATTGAAAGAATATAAAATATATATAAAAAAAACTTAAAATAATTTATTTAAAGCATACTGTACCTACTTTAATACTTAAGTCACCAATTCGTGATCTTTTGAATGCTTGCACTATTAATATAAAATACAAATACTATAATCAATATTGTATATCAATGGATATTTCAGCCTAACTGAAATAAGTTAACATAATGGATAAAGATTGATATTATTATTAAACACTCATATCAAACTTCAATTCGGTGTTTGATTCGGCACAATTTTATTAGGGCAATTAAGAGAATATTGATAATATGCCATCACATGGTATTGAAGTAATCTTTGAATTAGAATAAAGACACATTGTGGAAATACAGAATTTCAGATAGGATTCGTTTGCCTGAAAAAATAATTAGGTTAAGATTATCTAAATCTAATCAGGGCTTCTCAACGAAAAATTGAATTTGATAGTATATCGTCCAAATTATAACCTCAAAGTGCCGAAATGAAATTTCATTTAAACTCCGTGCCTTACCGAATGTTCGTTGGGTGAAAAAGCGTAGACCCCCCTAAATATTTGTTGCCTTATCTTTTCGCACAACCACTGATACAAATGGGATTGCATTATATCTGGTATAGCTTTTTGTCAAATCGTAACTACGTATAAACGAATTGGTGTATTGACAAAAAACTACCATCTACTAACTACTAAGTATATAATTTCATTGATATTCACTTAATGTTAATTTTTACAATTCACGCCAATTTTTCTTCTTATAGTATGGCACGGCGGCTGATGTTGCCATTTTACTGATTTGGTTTTCCCTAACTAAAAAAGCTTTTAAATTATGGTACCAATGTGAAATGAATGATAAAATTTTGCTAGACGCGTCCATTTTTATCAATAGCACCATATGGATAAAAATACATTATCTTTATTCAATTAAGATCCCTAGACCTTGTCGATCTGATATTAATGCGTTCCATTAGGTTCGCAAACAGCAACTACTGCAACAGTGGGCGCGGTGGGAGCTTTACTGGGGGATTTGTGCACTGAAGATGCGGACTGTTCCGCTCTGCCTGGCGCTCATTGTACTAGAGGCGGGTGCGAATGCCGTCCTGGATACATTGCCACAGTGCATAGGAAAGCTTGCGTTGGTAAGTTTATCTTTTTAATGTTTTTTTCCTTCCTGCGTTATTATTCCCCGATACATTTGTTATCCCTTCTTTAAGAAAGAGTAGAGTAAATAGGCAATATTTGGGTCTGCGTGCTCTAGCTTAGACCATATCGTTGCTTAACATCAAGTGGGATTGTGTTTAAACGCAGTCAAATCTTTTATAAAATAAGTATTAAAAATGGAAAATGAACTAATGAATGAGTGAAAGACATTGATTAAGTAATTGGTTTTCAGTTGGATGAAGAAATCGATTAAATTTTGCAATCCATTTGACAGTTTTAATGTTGTGTGTGTGTGTGTGTGTGTTTTTAAAGATGAAATGTCGTTATGAAGAAAGGAATTGTAATAATATTTTTGCATTTCTATACAAATCGAGGTTGACACGATATCATTGATAAATTACGATATCAGACTCAAAATCACGCCGTTAGTAAATGTATTTAATGATGTCTTATTTATTTTAACAAATTTAAAAAATCAACAGTGATATTATGAATGAGAATGTTTTATTCGCTAAAATGAAATTTATTTATCGCATACTGAATACCTCCTCAATTTTATTATATCAAGCTCTGTGACAGAAGTGAAAAGAAGGCGATTCTGTAAGATGTTTTATGAAAAGGTCGTCAAAGTACGCGTACCTACTTATTTGTAACGAAAAAGGTGAGTACCAAGAATTTATCTTTTCAGAGCAAACAACACAAGAGACGACGGAAGAATACAGCGCGTGTCTTTCTGATCCTTGCTACAACTTCGGCACCTGCATAGATCTGCCGGGCTCAACGTACAGTTGCGTGTGCACTGGCCTTTACACCGGGCTCAATTGCGAATCGCTATCAAAGGACACCCAAATAGGATCATATATTGAGACGCCATCCTTTGACGGCTCCGCATATATACGCCTTAAACCACTAAAGGCTTACCACAAGCTGAACATCGACATTGAGTTCAAAGCGTTCTCGGAGAATGGCGTATTATTGTACAATCAGCAGAAACCCGACGGCACGGGCGACTTTGTTTCCCTCGCTCTTGTTAATGGATATTTAGAGTTTAGGTGAGCAATATTTTCTGATTTCTCACTTCTGTTCACCGCTTTTCAATTCGAATTTTGCTTTCGTGTCGCAAAATGAATATCTGCAAAACGTTTAAGTAGCTCAATTTTAAATCGATATTTCAACTTTTCTGGTATATTTGGTATGGATAAACATTTGTGTTTTCTTTTAAAAGAAGATAAATTTTTATTTTTTGTATCAGATATAATCTTGGCAATGGAGTTATAATTTTAACATCATTGGAAAAGGTTACGTTAAACGAATATCATAAGGTATCAGCCAAGAGATATCACCGAGATGGTATACTGTCCATTGATGATATGGAGGATGTTGCTGGACAGTCCAGCGGACATTTAAAGGCTTTGGACCTCGCTGAAGATGCTTACATTGGCAAAGTGCCTACTAATTATTCCAGGTAATTTTGTACCCTAGTGATATTATAATTTTCCTATAGCATTATGCTGCGACAACTACGAGTATGTCTCATGAAAACACCGTCCCGGTAGACTTCTCTTATTTCTTTATTCTATTTAACTTTAATAATGTAGACTATTCAAGATGATCCCGTGTTTTTCAACATTCATGAAAATTCAAACACTGTTTACCATTTTTTTAATATTGATATATTGATAGATGTCGATGACTTTTAGAGGAAAATTTATTAAATTGCTTAAGTTCCTCTAGTTTCTTTAACATGCATACTAGCTTAGAATAGAAATATGATTAATATCTTAATCTAAATAAATAAAAAATAAACGAAATATTTCAAATATACCTATATCCAAATAGGTCATTCAAGTTTAATGAACATACCATTGTTATCCACATATACCCACTCAATTTTATTAAAGTTGTAGCATTACCATTGTTGGTAGTTACCAACCAGTAATAGTTAGTGGTAATTACAGTACGGTGTAGTTAAACCCTAATAATAATATCGAAACTCATCATTACACTTATATACTCGGTTCCCAATAAGCAATCACGCATTAAAATAATCAATATTATTCAGGGTTTTCGATAACATCGGCACACGGAGTGGCTTTATTGGATGCGTCAAGTATTTGAGGATAATACGTCATCAAGTGACAAAGAAATTGGGGAGACCGGACTCATTAGTTGTCGCTATTGAAAATGTAAGGGAATGTCAGGCTAGTCCGTGTATGAGTATGCCTTGCAAGAATGGTGCCACATGCTCGCCAGTGGACGACTCAGCGAGCGAATATATTTGTATCTGCCCTATCGGATTCCAAGGAGCCAATTGTGACGAGAGATTAGATCCGTGCGAGTCGAATCCCTGCGGATATGATGAGGGGCTATTGTGTGACATCGGACCTGAGGGAGGACATGTCTGTCGCTGTTTGTTTGGAGGAGAAATTGGCTCCAATGGCAATACGTGTAGCAATGGTGAGCTTACGATTTCTTTTAAGTAATTAGTCGGCTCCTTTCAGATTATTTTCTTTTGATTAAAATCTTCCCGCCACCATTAATAAATTAAAGCATTTTTTTTATTGTCCACTCCGATAAATGAGATCGTCGACAGTGATGTAGAAATAAATTAAATATAATTCATATAATTACTACAATGGGGAAAAATAAAAGCGCAATACTCCTTAACAAAACGTAGTAGAAAAACAATAGGAGAACAATCGTCTCTTTAATTTCGCCCTTTTTATTTTTTTACAGATGTAAATGTAGTCCAAGAGACGTGGTCCCCTCAATTTAACGGGACGAGCTACGTCGAATTACCTCCACTCGAAGGGCTGGGTAAAGCGTTTCGCATCGAAATCTGGTTTTTAACGAACCGATTCTCCGGGATGCTCCTTTACACAGGCCAGTCTAATAAAGCCAAAGGAGATTTTATAGCGATTAACTTAGTAGAAGGATACCTTCAGTTTAGGTACAACTTGGGGAGCGGCATCGCCAATATTACGTAAGTGTGAACCTTAAGTCGGAATTGAGTTTCTACATTATAAAATAATGTAGAGATTATATAAAATTATATATGATGAATTACATAATATAGCGATTCAAAGTTTAATTTTTCAAAGCATGGATATTAATCCATGCTTTGAAAAATGAAACTACTTACAATGTCATCAGTCTAGAAAATTTAAAGTTAATCTAATATATTCGTTCATTTATTATATTTTCATTTTTTAACTGCTAGATGTTTAATGGCGCTGCCTTGCAGCTATACTATATAGCTAAGATATACTAGAAAATATTTGACATAACCATGAAGGTCGATGTAGCATAATTGGTCAGTGCATCCGCCCGGATAGAGGAGGGTTCGAGCCCCGTTTGATGCCTGGACCGCTTGGAATTTTTTCGAGTAAAAATTCTTTATATTTACGAGTATTATGTTCCTGTTTTTTTAAGGTCTTCCGTTCCCATAACCAAAGGCCGTTGGCATAGAGCACGAATCACTAGGAATGGTCGCCACGGCAGCCTACAGCTCGACCGCCATCCAACACAGAGGGGGCACTCGGCGCCTCCGTTGACGCATCTGGAATTGACATTACCACTTTTTATCGGCTCCTTACCGTGAGTATTATGAAGTAGAATTATTTCAGGTTCTGTGAAATGACTGAAAGTAGTGTTGAGCCCTATAATTAGTCAATTTTAAAGTATATTATTATCAGTAACAACATTTAGGTGGATTCTAACAGAACAAGTCAGATATTGTTGTTTGTATACAGCGAGCGATAATTTGTAAACGAATGACTATGTTCGTTCCTTTTCTTGCGTACCTACCAGAAAGATCTGGAACAAACTCCCCGGAGCATCTAGGGCACCGCCCATCACAGGAACTACGCAATGCGGACTGGTGTTAGCCTGTCAGTCCGCTGGTCCCGGTAGGAGCGTAATGGAGAGCGTAGTTCTCTCCGTTCCTCTCCCCTCACCCACGACACGTGAGTCGGCACCTTCTATCCCCAGGCACTCACGGCTCTCGGCCCTCTCTCCGAGGAGAGAGGAGGAGAGCCACAGGCGACGCGAGGTGACCAGAGAGAGATATGTCCGAGCGACGAGGTTCACTCAGACATCCCCCCGTCTAGGGGTGCCGGCTGCGGCGCCAAAGACTCAGCGACATCATCCCCAGGGGTCTTACCCCTGGTGGCAGGCGGTTCGCATCGCCTACTACCCAAGACATCCCCGGATGATCGGCTAGTCACCTCAGACACGGCGCAGCGGGGCGCCGCTGTTGCGAGGTTTTCTTCCTCGCGGCCCCCAACGCCCGAGGAGGATGGCTGCCCTCGGCCCCGCACTTAATACGGGGTTACAAGATTTCAGCTGGTGTTGGTCCATGCCGGCCGAAACCGGTATCCCCATCCGCCACCCGGAAGACACGCCCGATGGAAGATGGCCTGCATAAACGTAAAAAAAGAACTTCATTGAAAAACGTCACTCTTTCATTACTACTGGATTTTCCGCTAATCGACGTCAGTTTGCAATTTTATTGTTTTTTGTATAACTTAATTCTAGGAGTTTTAAGGTCACCTTACTTAACTTAGTTAAATTATCTCCAAGAAAGTAAATAAAGTCAAGAAGGTTGTAATATAATTTATTTTGAAGAGTACTTAGCCCATTATGGGGCTGGTGGTAAAATCAAATTAAAAGTCTCTCAATATTCACGGATAAAAACAAACTTTATTAATATTTTAATACTTACTTCGTAACTAATTTCGCAAGGCTGAATTAATGAGGGTGTTTCTTCGACGCGTTCATAGAAGAAAGGTTCGATTTAAATTTTTAATCGACACTGGCACCAAGCCTCAGTGAATGTTTAAATATACCGGTAAACCAAACATTTTAGATCACAGCGGCGTAGTGGAGACAAAGCTTTTTATCTATTAAACGTATTCTTTCTTTTACGTTTTACTATCTCGCAATTGAAATACGGAATTTCTATCACGGAATATATCCGTAACATCTGTTACGGTATTTGGCATGCAAAAAAGCTATATTACTTAGTTCGCATGTCGCATTAACTTGCCTAATATCTGTCAGAAGTTCATTAACGGAAATAACGCGTCATTACTGTCTATATCAAAGTCCAGATTAATGATCACGGCGATCCTCATTAGTGATGTAGGTTTACGTAATTTAACGTAATCGAGCTCCGAGCTTATCGGGCTTGATTCCTCGATTTGTCAAACGTTAGCATCCTCGTTTTTTCAGGGCCTACATTCGTCCTCATAAAATGTCTGGCGTGACCAGCAGTTTTATAGGAGCTGTGCAACAGGTCTTCGTGAATGGAAACTCTTTGTCATTGTACGGCGCAGACGTTGCAAGATGTGCTATAGTTCAAGACGAAGACAAGCTCCCTTGTGCAACGAGTGGGGTTACTAAGTACATTGGACCGCCTTGTGGAGATGGTAAGCATTCTGAATTGTTCAACAGGTTTGCCGAACTAGGATAACAACATATTGTGTTTTGCTCCGAGATTCTATGTGTTGAATTACCGATGGGATGCTTTTTCGTTATTTGGTACCGCAAGATAAAAGTAATTTTAGGCAAGATGCAGCTTACTAATGAGTACGTTACAGAATTTTTATTTCTTCACAATATTTTATTGTCTTTAATGGTCATCTGAAATTCGCGACTCAATTATAATATACTTAAAATTTCCAATTACGTAGCTACCGTATTATTAAGATTTCTTTATATTATTATCTTATTTTCATATTATTTTGGGTTTCTTTAGTATACCTTCCTATATATTAAAATACTTACTCGTACATAATATATGTTTCGCAATACTCAGGTATAACACCATGTAAAAATGATGGAAGTTGTATACCAATGCTCAACGAATACAAATGCATCTGTCGGGATGGCTTTCGAGGCAGGAATTGTGAAGTGCAAATGGCCGAAATGCTCAACGACAGATCTCCGATTAAGTTTGATGGAAATAACTACTACTCGTATAGGAGTAGAGGCAATCGCAGGTAAGATTTGAAACTGTTCTATTCTTTTCATATTAGAATGAATTAAAAAAATAAAATTCTACTAACTCATTAGCCTCACTGAAATAAAGTTTCAGTGATCGATATATTTTTTTTTGGGTAATAAGGTAATGATTATAAAAACAATTTAGTTAACACTAAATTCTTGATCCAATGTTTATATTAGGTTTGAAATTGTTTGGTACTTTACAACCAACAATACAAAATCAACGAGAAAGTAAAGCTGTTTTATTAACTTTTCAAAGTTTTCGTGTGAAGTGCTCCACCCAGTGCAGTGGTACGCTGCAGCCGTAACTGGACTTAATTAGCTCATTTACGGAAACTAAAATAAGTAAGCTTCACTCAGACAAAACTAAAGTTTTTTTAATCCTCAATTATAAAATCAAGCTTTATAAATGCATAGAACGATAATGTAAAAGTAAATAATGTTGTTCTATAATGTATATCGTAAATATAGCTTTTGTCATATTATTCCTCACTAACAAAATTTATTTTCTAGCCTTCGTACTAACAAAGATGGTGGTGAAGGACCTTACGATGTAAGATAACATACGGTGGAAACGAAATATAACATTTAGTTTCATAATACACTACTGCAGAAAGTTTAGATTAGGTAAACACATGTTATACCGCCTCCTTCTCTGTATTTTTCGTGGTAAAAGGGGACATTAGGTGCTTTCTATTGTTTCATGCTCGTGAATATTTAATGGCAACACGGAAATTGTGGCACTTAAGTGTAATTTAGATGTAGTCAACCAAATTTTGAGCACTTAGTGTTAGAGCGGTTGTTGTGTCACCGAATACAACATCATTAAAAAATATTTTCTATCATCAACGGTGACTATTTCACTAATGATGTGACAAGTGTATTTGTAAAGGTTAGTAAAATATTTTTGTATTAACAAAGCCAATGTAGTAACATTTACGTAAACTATTTTTAATGAAACCGCTGCCGGATTTATTGAAATGCGCGCCACGTTTCCTGAAGTGCCAATCATGCTCTGTAATGAAACTTTTTTGTGATTTTGAAAAATGATACCCTAATGTCTTCTTGAGGGCGCATGTTTTGCACGGGTCATAGAACTTTAGTTTGTATGTTGTTAATATTTTTGTCACATTTTTTGATATTTACTGCTTATTCATTCTCAAAGGAATAAGCAATATAAAACTTTATTGCGTTTTATGGTTTATGTGCCAATCTTTGAACACCGAAAGCCAACACCCGAACATGCTGAAAAACTCATATGTATTATCCTCTGAGTTGTTTATGCTATACAAAGAATTAGAATCTCATTTACAATCCGTTGGCGTTATAATTATATTTTTGTGATAACACTTTATTTGTTAGTTTCAAGTCTTATCTCTTAAAGAAATAAGTACTTAGTTACTTTAATCTTAGCACTCTTGCTGATAAGTTAAACCAGAACTTGTATTCCATTTGCATAAACGTGATGGCATAAACACCGAATGCTTTGAAACTGTTTAGTTTCATGTACTGGCTAGTTATGAACTATTGTCAGTTTAAAAGCGTACTTATAGTTCTGAAATTGATTTATTGCACTCACAAAACAACAACAGCGAAGTAAAAGCTGTTTTTCTCGCTTTCTTTTATTTTGATTCGTCATGATTTCACCTGTAGTTAGTTTTCTTTTCGGTTATGGTTTAATGTTTTGTATTTCGTATCTTTGAGTAAAGTGATACTCGTAAGTTACATTCGTTTTTTGGCTATTTACTACATATTTTTGTGTGTTTTGCTGGCAATGATTCTTCGGTGTTTTATATATTTGATCATAATTATAAGTAATTGTTATAAAATTAGTATTGGTATTAGCACTTTAACATGTACTTATTCTCTTCGTTCTTTTTAAGACTTAAAGACTTTGTGTGGGTAGTATGCGTGTTTTTAATATTTCTTTTAAGTTTGACATTCGATTTTAAATTTATTTTAAGGAACCGTAGCGCCCGTGGTATTAGGTACGAAATAAAATTTCGAACGTACAACGACTCGGGACTGCTGATGTGGAGGCGGAAGATCGGCATCCGGCCCCGAGACTTCATAGGTTTAGGAATAAGCGAAGGCAAGCTTCAACTCATCTACACCGACACGAATATAAAGGAATTGAACAACACAAGGGAAGACTGGTTCCAATGTGTTGAGTCAAAGGCCAGGGTAGATGATGGCATGTGGCACACTGCCACAGTGAGGAGGAGGAAGCGATTGGCGATGTTGCAAGTTGATGACACCCCACCAGTAAGAGGGTACTCTCAATCACTTTTGGTGCCCTCGAAGTCAAACCCTAAACTTTGGATCGGTGAGTTTACTATTATTACTAACACTTGGATATTTTACCATTTTTTTTAAAACAAGGCATAGCAAATTACCAAGTAGGTGAGGTGGTCACTGATTTTAACTGTAGGTATAATCTAGGTGCGAAGATAGATGATAATACTGCCGAAAATATCATCATGCACCAATATAAATACAGCACCATGAATGTGCTCAAAATTTATTAGTAGATATGCCATGAACTACCTGTCTTGATGGTTCAACTGATTCATTCAGTAGGCTGTTTTCCATAGAAGATTATTTTTGTATCAAACGAGTTACGTTAAAATTATTACTGAATTTCAACAACGTACCCACTGAACAGGAAATCGAAAGATTCAATCCCTCTGTTGGTAACATTTAACATTTTCCTCTATTGTACCATGTAATTTTCCTGGTAGGAGGTTCACCGACGCTGCCGTTGGGGTTACCAGCGGCACTTTACACGGGCCTCAGCGGCTGTGTTGCCAGTGTGAAGGCTAGTGGTCGCCACATCGATCTCAGTTCGCCCATAAGACCCGCTACCACGATACGACAATGTGACTGACGATGAATTATTCGCTCGCTACATAACGCCGTTGGAATAAAATAGAAACATTAAAAGTAATAATAAATGAAATGTGTCAATTAGTACGCGCGCCAGATGTTAGTCACAAATATTACGTACTAACTTGCGTCCACAAAAAGTGTTTTAGTACTAAATGCCACGGTTGGAGAATAACGGCGCAACTGACATTTTTCACGCAAACGACAGTTGCCTAGAGACTTATAAAGAATAATGTAAGACAAAAGTATTACTCTCTAGTGTCGAGTTTTAGAGCTTATAGTACCTGTTCAAGTACCTACTGATACATATCCGTTCGGGTAAATCACTCACTGTAATATCATTTTCTCGAAACCTCATAAAAATAATACTGTTTTCAAAGAAGTATTCATATCTTTTACCAAAAGAATATGTTGCCATAATAAATTATGTTGTAGTTTAAGTTTAAATACGTTTTTGACAAAGAAAAATGACACGTGTATTGTTCTTTAATTGAATAGGGTATAACCAATTTTATCTATGTAAATCGGTGCTCGGATTACACATCAGAGGTATAAGAAGAAAGAAAATCTAAAATGTACGTAAGTACTACTATATAATCATAAAGACTCTGAATATTTTATTGTTATAACTAGCAGAAATATATTATATTATCTAGAACATAGACTAGCACATGATGAATTCCATATTGTAATTAAAATGTGAAAAAGTTGAAGTATAAAAAAGTTAAAAGGTTTTATGCAGTAAGTACTATTAGTATGTTTTCATGTTACACTATTATATGTTAAAAAACATTCCATGCAGTTGTTTCGTGTGTCCAAGTGATATGAATACAAGTGAGAGTTATATTATGTTCCATTTACACCATTCCCATTTACTATAGTAATTAATTTATATTAAATATACGAAGCAGTGCCATAGTAATTATACAGTGTCAGGTTTTAGTATTTTTTTTTACAATTATAAAATACAGTAAATTAAGTTTTATTTACTTTTTTATTTTATTGTCAAAACATTTTCGGTTTAAATTCAGGTCTGTTTACTCATAAGAAATTGGTTTCTTTAAAATACGGGACACGCTTATTATTTCTAACATTATTTTTTCTATTGTATCTATTGTAAATACATAACTAGTGACATAAGTGCTACTAATGTAATTTCATGAAGAGTTCCGACTGTTATAGTAATTCGGTTTTGTATTAAGGTATGTTTGTTCCAAATGGAATTTATATCGAATTTGAAAAAATATTTCTAAGCATGTGTACAATATGAGGAATGCTTATTGTTATATAATAAATATATATATAAATAGAAAAATATATATAATTAGCCTAGATGAAATTTAGGTAAATTTGTTTTGATTTTTTTACACGCTAACGCGAAGCGCTCTGAAGTAATAAATAGATACTAAGTTGTCTTTTCTACATTTCGTCTAGTGAACTATTTGTAAAGTATTATGATTAATACTAATTAAAATAAAACAATGACAATATTAAAGTATGTAATAACAACATGACATTTAGAGTTACGTTTTTCGTGTTAGTAATGCTTCGTATTCGGACGAAACATATCCACTTTGAATGATATTTAGGGCCCCCTCTGCCGTTTATTCGGAGTAAGATGGATGAGCCGTACAACAGGCGCTTGAGGGAACTTTGTAAAACTCGTCCGGGAAATAGGAATGAAGTACACTGCTGTTTTTCTGACGATTACTTAGAATATCGTCATTTAATAATTTACTAAGCTCGCTTTAAGTATATTGTTTTTATTTATTTATTTTCGTTTACTCAGAAAACTAACGTAAGAAGCAAAACCAGTTATTTTAATTCTACTTTGATTTATAAGTCTATTCTATTAACAAAATAGCAAAGCTTTCGTGAGGGTTTAATTTGTTTTCTGTGACACCTTTTCATACTTACTTTCGGGTTATTTAGTTTCAAACAAGAAAATTATACGAAAATCTGATAATACATCATCTTTATTCCGTTCAAAGGAGAAATTAAACATTCTATTTATATGGAGAGGGGGTCTCACGGAATAACCTAGTACCTATGTACCATGTATCCGCAGGTCTTAACATATCTTCCAGTCCAATTTGTTACGCAATGGGTGTTATCATGTAACTATCTTAATTAATACAAATGATAAATTAAATGAGACTGCAAACATAATATGTGTTTCATTTAATATTTTTTTGTTTCATAGCACTGTTTACAGCCAAAAGTCAGCCAATACAAGTATCTCGCCAACTAGTCCCCTAGCGTGCTGCTTGTCATAGCATCACATGAAAGGGACCAGCTATGTACATCTCGTACTCACATACGAGAGTTTCGTTACCAAAAACATAAAAAAATGTACATGCAGATAGAAGACCTACTTTACTTTACTTACCTTTCAACGTACATATCCAGACACTGTTGTAGGTAGCTAGCAACCTGCCACCAGGGACGTATTTTATATGGCGTCCCGGTTACTATTTGCACCCTTAGACTTAGTCAATCAAATTAATAATACAGGTCCGTAACGAATGCCTTTAAATGGCCCTTGCCGCCTCTCACAACCTGCAGCCCCGGGCCATGATCCTCTTAGCCCTACAGTAAATAACGCATTAGCCTGCCACCTTTGTTACCAGACAAGATCTAAAGCTGGTACTTGGTGACGGCACTTCACATGGCTATTACACATGACACGTGATTTGAAATTAGAATACAAATTTGAACACAAATTTCAAATTTCGCCGCGGAATCCGCGGTGCAAAGTGAGTTTACTCATTCACTCTTACACTGGGTGAGGTTACTCACACTTACGGAATTGCAGTGTAAATTGTCCTTAACATACTCTAAGGAGTGAAAAAGAGAGGCAAATAGTATTACTATTAATATGTAAATTTTAACTTTTTTTTCTAAATTTAATAAAAAAACTACTATTTAATTTACAAAAAAAAAGTTAAAATTTACAAATTAATAGTATTACTATACTACTATACTTTAATCTTTTACTCCTTAAATGATACTTGATAAGAATTAACTGTTGCCAATATTACAATTAGCAACAAATGTGACCTGCAAGCTTTAGACCTTCTTTGGATTTAACAAATGTCAAACGTGTCGTTTTTGTGATTGTGGCTACGACGAGTGTCGTAAAAATTAGTGGTTATAGTATGAAATTGTCAATTTGTACTGAAAAATTAATACCTACTAGTTTGTTTACTTTTTAATACTTTGATTCTACGACAACTATGCAAATTTGCAAGATCACAACTTATAAATGCTAAAATATAATAAGTTATTCATGAGATACAAGCTCTGCGCCCTTTCTGTGTTTAAGACTGATTAAGCACTGGCGGCCCCGTAAAGCCGAAAGACGTGTCTTATCAACTTCTTGATCAGAAATAAATGAGTTAACTGTTCAGTCGAGCGTGCCCTTGTACCCACGAGCGCAAGGTGCCGCTGATATTACAAACGGCCTAAGAACACGAATGCTTTTAATTTAATGACTAACATAATTATACGCAATTATTAAACCACTGCTGCTTCAGTCTTCAAACATTTTTTTATACGAGGCGCAGCAAATTACCCCGCCCCATCTAATTTTAAGTTTAGGTGGAGTCCAGTCGCGAAGATAGATGACGCGGCAAAAAGTGTCCCGCTTCAACCATCTTCACCTTGCCGGCTTGAATTTCCTACCCCACGGAGCCCTGGAACCCTACTCATCAGCAGAAACACAACACTATCAAAAGTACATAATACCTATTGTTATAAATTGAATGACATTTGTTTTATAGGCAATAGGCTATCAACCCATTACTGTTGGAATCCAATAACTTATGTGCCATCTTTATAAGTAGAGGAATCGCATCGAGTCCATCTTAATCTCATGGAATCATATCCACGATATAATTTCAGCCGGTGATCCGTCGCGACTCCTAACTCTCGACACAGGCTCGGGGATCGGATATCTCCCGATCCCGCTCGGCGGCCTCCTTCTGGTGCATCACCGCTTCACAGAAGGAGGCCGCAGCCTTCCAACCTCCCTCATCCGCAAGCATTGCCGCAATCAATACTGGCGGAGACAGATCCTGCCCGATTTTTCCGACCAAGACTCGGCGTTCGGAATCCCAAGCGGGACAATCCGCCAGCGTATGCTGGGTCGAGTCTAGTTCGGATGCGCAGTGGTGACATCGTGCCGTGTCCTCCCTCCCTATTCGACTCAGATACTCACCGAAACAACCATGTCCGGTGAGTACCTGAGTCAAGCGGTAGGTGACTGCCTCCTTCCCGTGGAGCTAAGCTTCGAAGTGCGGGAGTATAGCACCGACGGCACGTTGACGCGCGCAGCCCCCCAATTCTAGCTGTGCGCGCCAATCCCTCTCAGCCCGTCGGTGCAACTCCCGCCTGTGCATTCCATGCGCGGGTTCTGGGAAACTCTCCCTGTCTCCCCCCCGGTCGACATGTCGCGGCGCGTTATACATCACCGCGTACATGTTGGCCAGGATTTCGAAAGGGGGGGAGCGCCCCAGAACTGTCGCCGCCTCGTACGAGATTGTGCGGTAGCCCCGCACGATCCGTATAGCCATTGTCCGCTGCATGTTCCGGAGAAGAGCTCTGCAGCGGGAGGACGCCCGCGTACAGGCGGCGAACGCCGTCCCTCGGTCCGCCGAGGTTGGGCAGCAGGCGGTGTAAGGCACCCGCTACCCTTTTGACTCGGGGGACCAACCGCACGAAATGCTCTTCGAAGCTCCACCAGCTATCCAAGGTGAGACCAAGGTATTTGATATTTGGCCCCACCTGAACCTCTGCGTCACCTACCCGTATCCGGCAGCTGGGTGGTTCCCGTCGCCTTAGAAGGCCGTGGAACCATAGCGCCAGTTTTGTGAGGCGCTATTTCTAGACCCAGCCCGCGGTTACCATGATACCCTACAAACCGTCGTTCAGCGACACTTATCGTATTTTTTTTATGTTAAAAGGATGGAAAACAAACATATATATAAACACAATAGTCTGATTGTAATCAGCCACCATAACGTAGAGACGCTTACTACATCAAAACTTTTGCTCACGCTGTTGCCTATCTTGACCCAATGCTCTACCCCGTGGGGCCCTGAAACCTTTCTTACCGAAAGAAACCCAACAACCACCAACACAAAAGGAAGTGTTATTTTACTGCGATATTCTGTGGCCCCGGACGGGCCTTCCAACTCGAGCGGAAAATTCGTTAAGCCCTATATACATACAACAAGTATTGTTTCTTCGAGATTCTTTCGTTCCTGTAAATAATCCTGAATATTATATTGCGTAAAATATTTGTATTAAGGAATAATTCGAGCGTTCGGAAACGCCTTTTTATATTACACGGCTGTTGATCAAATTGCAAGAAAACTAAATTTGAGGTATATTACAGGTTTTGCGTTTCATTTAGGTACGGTACAAAGAGCATAGCGAGAAGTGAAGGGGGACTTAATTCGGAAAGTACGTAAGCTGCATTTATTTTCTCTTTTTTAATTATAATGTATAGGGTAGAATTTCAATATTTAAAACAATTAAACAAAAAAAAATCAACAGAACTTACACTGTTTTAAAAATATAAATTTGAACTCGTACGAATCATGACAGCTAGTATTCTTTTGGTTACTACTCAAACAAAAACCAGGTTTCTAACCTATTACCGTAAGAACCAACTGTGCTTCTTCACCAAGCCGTCCTATTTTGACATGCTATATTATTATACAAATTTACGCCATGAATTTCTTGGGGGTTGGAAGACTATTAAAAAGATCGACAAAACTAGAATAAATAATGTAAACAAGAATTACCACTCCCATACCTACATTTCAAAAGGGAGGTGATTTATAGATTTCGGCAAAATTCCACATATTATATTGGCTCTATTTGACATAAGGAACACAAAGGAAAGGTGTAAGGCGCAGACGGAACCTGAAATAAAAAAAAAACGACGGGTTGCACTCCAGGAGTGCCGACAGAAGTGAAAACTTGAATATTAACATTGTGCATTTTTGATATTTTTGGATGGTTAGGGAATATTTTGCACGAATTGCTTTAATTATCAGTATAAAAGTACTATCATTTATGTGAAAGAATACAATATTGATTTATTGCGCTATCGTACACAAACCTGACCATTTATATTACATTAAAATGTTTATCTATATAGTTTAAGTGAGACGACCTCCGTGGTCGAGTGGTTTGTACGCCGGGTTTCATAGTGTCGCCGACTCGAGAGGTCCGGGTTCGAATCCTGGTGGGGGCAGATGTTTGTGTGATGAATACGAGCGTTTGTACTCCAGTCATGGATGTTTAATATGTATTTTTATATAAAAATATACTTATATATGTACAGTTTTTGTGTTCTATCCGTTAACCTAGTATCCCATAACACAAGCCTTATATAGTGCTTACTTTGGGGCTAGGCTAATTGGTGTGAGTGTTGGAATTATTTATTTTATTTATTTACTACCTCTCAGAAAAATCAACTAACATGAATCACATTTAAGTACACCTAGCGACATCTATTGTAAAAAAATTGTACTTACAAATTTTCAGGCCACGTATCCTGACGCGATCAGATCGCGTGTCATGATGCGAGTTTCACATTTTTACTTCTTACAAAAAACTGTACAACACCGCTAAAGAAGTTTTCACTTCAATAATATGTCTCTTCCGCGTCCTTCTCTTCGTCGTCCGTCATTCGCTTCCAGTTTCCCTTACCAGGGAGGGAGTTATGTTTGATGAATCACAAAAGAGATGGGTTGAGATCACAATGTGTTACCATTCGCTTCTTTATTTTTTATGAAACTGACAATATCCGCGCCCTGTCTGATTCTTACGTCTTTTCTGTATGTCCTGTGCCTAAGGACATAGAAAACTCAGCATTTGCATCTCTATTTTGGGATAAGTATACCTGAAACTTTGAATACCTAACCTTCTGATTAAGCATCAGTTAGGTCTAAATTGTTGTATATTGTGTATATTAATAAACTACTGAAAAAAATGCTATCGGACGATACTTTTAGCATTGAACTGGAAACTAAAGCAGCGATTTTTATTTCGCCTTATTCCAGTGCGAGATACATTAGAGATAGATATTCAATCTGATACAAGTAGTAAACATAAGAAGATTTATGTGTCTATGTCATACAAATTTTCATCAAGTGCCAACGTGCGACATGCGACAACATAAGGTGGATACCTTATGTTGTCGCCTTATGTAATCCGAGAAAAAAATACGACAGTCCAAAGTAATATAACGTAGGTACTGGGCAACAAAAACGGGCGCACACAGGAAAGAAACAGATTGATATATCATCCTGCGCGGACCCGCCTCTAATCTCAACTAGGCTGAATTATGGTGTAGAAAATATCCTCTCATTCTTTGCATAAGCCATAAATCAAGCGCCACCGGAATCCCAGGAGGCATTATGAAGGAGAAAAATAAGCAATAGATATTAAGCGAGAAGTGTGTTTAAATGGGCGAGATATTTTGCACGTTCATAATGGGTAAACATCTTGATAAGCATATTAACGCGCGTAGGTATAAAATATATTAATTAACACAGAGGCAGAGCGTAGGAAAGGCGATGGTGTAATACAAGTAAACAATAACTAGAGCCTGTTCATGTGTCTACTGCTAGCGCCTCTAGGTCTCCCCTAGGGCAAACGGACCATGACCCACCACAAGGGCATAGTGCGAATTTGTGGTGCTAAAGACTACTAATGCAACTGTTCTAACGGTTCAACCAGGCTTACTAAACACGCATGGGTAAAAAATAATATCATCCTGTGATCAGATGCAGCGAAGGTGGCTTATATTTCATGTTGACCGAACGCGTTAGTAGTGGCTAGCGCGTTTGGTTCTACGCAATCAAACTCCTCCATAAAATCCATACTAACATTACAAATGCGAAATTCTGACTGTGTGTTACCTCTGCAAGCTTAACCCGCTGGACCGATTTGGATGAAATTTGGTATAGACCGTGAATTTTTAGTTACCGGAGAAATAAAGTAAAGAACATACCAATTATGGAATTAATATCCGTTTAATGTACTCAAATCCTAAAAGTAGTTTAATTTGAATCAATTTATAACAATTTTAATTGTTCAGATTTCATAATTGCACTATTAGTGAGATAACGTGGAGACATTTTTGGAATAAAATACCTTTTTTTAAGTCGTTGTTGTGTTTAGCTATTAAAGTTTCTAAGGCAAATAAACATTCACGGTGGATGTATAGATAGTTTGTGTCCCGGGAAAAGATACAGCATAGTTTTTTACCCAGAAATCATCCTTAAAGGGGTGAGAAAGAGGCGGAAGTTTGTATGGGACCAATTTTTCCGCGTATTAAATAAACATGAGTTTGTATGAGTGAGTGATGAATTAAACACCAATTGCAAAAAATTTATTACACCACATACGACTTCAGTTACAGTCATTAAATAGTCTACCGTTCCGTACCCGTTCAATGATTTTCTTTACTCCCTATTACCAATGATAACATAACAAATAGTTTTCTACTCACACAAAAATACAGGTACCGGTTAAAGTATATATAGAGTATTTATAGCATAACACCAGAATTGTAGTAAACATTTACTATTGATTTTCTTTCTAAGAAATTCTTTCTAAGTAACCCAAAGTGGCGCCAAGTACAAACCACTTGTCTTAAGAGGTCGTCAAGTTATATGTATATCTGAAGCAAGGGCTTCAAATATCTTAAGTGTACATACTTTTAGATACCCTTTTTATCATATTTAAAAGTAGAAATACGTCCTCGTCACCCAAAGGAGAAAAGGCTATTTATGTACAGAAAATAAATTCCATTCCCTCCGGAGTTCACTTTGATACAGAGAAATCTTTCTTTTTTTCATCATAAAGCGTTTGATTTATTGAAACTTGCTTTGTAATATTTTCTGTGGCCTAGGTATGAATAGTAGGTGGTAATAATAGGTGTGAATAGAATTAATAATGGATAGTACTAACTGTCGGCAATAGGCTAGCTAGACAAATATTTTAATAAAATTTGTATCCTTTAACTCTATTCCATCCAGTGCCAAATAAGATCTTGGGAAGGTGGTACACATGGAAAGTTATTAAAAAATGTATTTAATTTTTATAGTTAAATCCTTTGATGCTCTACAGTTTATGGATATATGTATTTATGCAACCAAAGTGTAGTAATCACTTTTAAACATAACTTTTGTATCCTTTTTTTTATTATAAAACTCTACAACAATTTTAGAAAAGTGAAAGTTTGTGTGTTTGTTAGATAATGACGCGAATACGGCAGAACTGATATGGATGAAATTTGGCGCACAATTTATTTATCAGTATGTTTCGGACATCGGGGTAGAATTCGAACCTGCACTTTCCGCAATCCGAGCGCGTGAAATTTTTTCTAGTAAAATTTTCTTAAGATTTAAATCTAGCAGTTAAATGCTTGAAATTAAAAATATCATAAATTAGGATGCTTTTTAACCAGTAAAAATTGATTTCAGTTCGCATTGGATTCTTAAAATACTAAATATAAGACTTATCGGAGTACGGGTTTTACCATAAAAGGTTCTCTGTGGATTTCTCGAACTTGAAGTCCAAGGATTTTTTTTATTCGAATCATAAAAATATCGCATACAATATCACACTATTAAAATATTACTGTATTCGTTTCATGAATTGATTTATGTGATTGGCATGACACTTGTCAGTAAGGTTGACTGAGAGTAAAATAATATTCCAAACATATTTATTCGTAGACGGTACTACGGGTATACGGGTACTTCTAACTCAGCTACGACACGGTACTACGGCTACTTCGTAGAGCCTCGTCGTCTGCGAGCAAAGGCAATACGTTTTCCCTAATGCCTTGTTTCTGTATATAAGCCCACGATTTTTTCTTGCGTAACGAGGAAAAACCATTAAGTGATCCAAAGCAATTATGATGATATGGATCATATTACAAATAATATTACAAGTAATATTAAGTAGTAAAAATGTATAAAACTGGTGAGGTTTTATTATAAAAACCCCGATTCAGGTAAAAATTTTAAAGTCATTAATGAAAAATGTCCTGCCTCGGCTGGGATTCGAACCTGGGGCTCCCGCGTAGTAAGCGAGTTTTCTACCACTGAACCACCGATGCTTATTGATAAATTCAAGTCACATGACAAAGATGACCGAAAAAAGTTGTAGCGATATAATAAAAGTTTCACTTTAAAACTTCAAAGTTCCTTGATGGATAATTAAGGTAACGGTGAAGTATTTTCCTGCATGTTAGAATCAATTAATAATTTGAAGAAATAATAAAAAAAAAGCAGGATCATGAGATCACATATAAAGGTCAGGAAACAGTGTAGGTTATAAAGATAATTAAGCTTAATTCATTACCTAACTATGTGCAATCAAAAAAATGTAGTGATAATGAATCAGTTCTAAACATTGAGTTACCAGTGCTAACGTTGCATTTGAATATTGAACCAGCAATTCGCTGTGTAAACCAATAACGAAATTGCTTCTATGCCATATCTTGGCACGTGATCATGCAGATATTTTTCTCCGGAATCACATATAAATATCACTAAGGTGAGCATGGAGGTACGAGATTCCCGGTCCCCCCGGGATTTGTATCTCGTCTCCCGCATCGCGACGTGTCTGGAATAAACAGGCGATCTCTTATGTGTTGCCTTTACACACACTACTCGCAGCTTCCCTAATGTTACTTAGGAACGTTCGAAGAGACGCTTTTAATCGAGTATGGACAGTGACGGACGATTATGGGTGTGAACGTCCGCCCGGATTTCAAAAGGTGCAGGTTCGATTCCTGGGCTTGAATGAGTGATTTTTTTAAATAATATATTTTTACATTTAGAAATCCGGAAGATTATATAAATGACGGGGATTAAATATTAACAATATTATTATCATTTTATTTTATCAATCAAACAAAGGCGCTGCTGCCAATTGCAGCCGTTGCTTTCTATACAAAAGATGCATAAATCACTTAAATATAACACTGAAATTTAAAACACTCAATTTTTTAACAAATCATGCCTTTTTAGTTTGTAATAAAGAATAAAAATCTTTGAAATTAAACATTTTCTGCGCTCAGTACTATTTATTTGACAGTGAAGGTTGCTTTTAATAACGTAAAATAATAAATTTACCATATAAAAAAATAAGTTTGAAAATACCTACCTTTTTGGGTATTTTCCTGGGAAAATAGGATAATTTTAAAAAAGGTAGGTTTTCCCCACTTCGGTTATTGTGCGTGAAAATACCGGGTAAATCACATCTCTAGGCTTAACACGCTCTTAGCTATAGACACTTAACATTTAATTATTACTGTAAACCTGACAAACGTCAAACTTAAACAATTTCAATGGAAGCTCAATTTCAAAAAATGCAAACAAAATAATATGAAATGGGACACAAACAATATTCATAATCCAATAAACCGTCGTGGAAATAAAACACCCCGTGTAACACTTATTAAATAAGTGAGTTACGACTGAAGTGACAATGCGAAAGTTACCCGAACATTCCATACCTTCGGAGTTAGAGCGACGACATCGTATAAAGAGAGGGTTATGAAAGGTTGAAGAATAAAATAAATCGGGCCTGATATATTGTCCCCGTGGAGCCCCCGCGCAAAATGAGCTGCTCTGAAATACGACTGGGGGGAATCTTGTTGCTTTTTGCATGAGTAAATACAGACATATCTTGCGCCATTTTGTATAATCACTGTTTGTTTTTTTTACGAAAAAAGACGGTAAATCTGTAGGGAGAGTATATTTATTTGCAGTCATATTTATTCAGTAAATAAATTTGGAAAATATTTAAACGTTATATTATATTTTTATCAAGGTACAGTAGGTTTCTTATTGGAAAATCAACCAGCCTCAGGTAGATGGGACAGAATGTTTAAAAGTTAACTAAAAAATAAAAAGGCCAATTGAAAAATCTTAACTTCATAAATCATAAACTACACCAAAAGATAGTGTTATTTTCTGTGATCGTCTGTAAGGTGCAGGTAACTTTCCCAATTTGTCCTACCTCTCTTAAATTTAACACTTAATTCGAGTACCACAAACTAAACTTCCTATTTCTTTCTATCAAGTTTAAATGATATCCACAAGTAATTAAGGGTTCTATTTTCAATGACAGGTCACCAAATTATACAGGCACACGTTAGTAACAACAATATCGGCAACCACGGTGGTTCACGATTGCGATTCATCGATTAATTCCAGTCGATTGACTCGGCCGATTGTGAAAGGCCAAGCGTCACATTTTACGGTGCTAGTAAGCTATCTGTTCGGGGGACCCGAAATCTGGACTATAATTTGATGTCATTTTATTGGGAGTTCTGAAATCGGATAATACATAATGGGATTGTTTTCGATTAAATAGTTCTACTTTTGTAATTCTGTGTTTATCCGAAATTAATTTTAATTTCATAATTTACAGATTATTTTAAACACTTGCTATAGTCTTAGATTAAAACAAAAAGGGGTAGATACGGTACGCTCATACTTGCATCAAACAAAAACTGATCCCACGGCAGCGCGAACGGGACGGCGAGATACGCGGCACTGCATTACCGACCTGAGCGAAACAGCACGTTTAGTTTCAACGGCAGCACGAACGAGACGGCGCGATCCGCGTCACTGCACTACCGACCAATCACGCGACCAGTACTCGACGTCACTACCGAATAAAATTGAAAACAAACAGCAATTTTTATAAAAAAATATATTCTATAGTACTTACGAATGAAAAGTGACGCCGTGGGTTTTATTTTTAGTTCTTGAGCAATTTGAGCACTTTTTAAAAACATACTTAGGCCATAGATAAATGATTTGTCTCGCTTCACTCGACTAGATACCGCCGGCGTACTTGTCTCATGCGGCAACAAATAATATGCCGAAATCGGCATACCCGAGCTTTCACCGAGCCAGTAAACCTGACACTTGTGTATGGGGTGTACGTAGTGAATGTTTTATTAAAATTTGGTGTTAATCGAAAGTAAAATGCCAGTTTATGTAGTAAAATAATACAACAATAAATAACACGGACACTGGGATCACATAACATCAATAAGTATAGTAAAATTTCAAAATTTCAACATAAAATAACATGAACGATGATGATCAAGTCCCTATGGTTGAGATTTTTATTTATAATGTGAATTTATTGTTAGTGTGTTTTATTATTGAACCTATGTTATTTAAACTTACTATTAAACTTGCAAATAAACTTAACCTAGTTATACATTATTCAACGTTAATCTTTGTAATCTACCTTTTATTCCTATATTCTGTTATTATTTTTAATAAAATTTTTTCAACACATTTGCTCGTAAACTGACTCTTATTATTTACACAGTTTTTAGTTTCACAATTCAGCATATTAACTACCATACTTATTGTGTATTTTATTTAATTTCATTATATTATTTAAATTATTTAAGGTTTAAGATGACAAATAAAGAATTCATATTATATTTATAAACACAAATTAACTTAACTAACATATTAAGAAACATTTATTTATACTTATAGTTTATTCTATTTTTTA
This sequence comes from Chilo suppressalis, assembly GCA_902850365.2. Classification (NCBI taxonomy): domain Eukaryota; kingdom Metazoa; phylum Arthropoda; class Insecta; order Lepidoptera; family Crambidae; genus Chilo; species Chilo suppressalis. The sequence continues at coordinate 13,901,619 of OU963897.1, read as the reverse complement.
TATTGCTGCTGTTCCGGCTGTACAGTCGGTCTTTAAACAGACTTCAAAAAAGGATATTCTCAGTTTGATCTGTATGTATGCATGTTTGACCATGATAATCTCAAAGCTACGGATCCGAATTGGATGGGGTTTCCGCGCATATTAATGCGTAAATACGCAATTTCTGAGTTTTACTATATAATTTACTAGCATTGTCTCACGGTTTTACCCACGTGGATCTACGCTTGTACTATTTCCAACTAGTAGCGTATTCTGTGTAACACTAAAAATGGGAAAATGAAATAATTATTAATAAAAATAAAACCGACTTAAAAAAAATAGATTTACCGTCTGATATACTTGAAGTCGATACCAAGGTTATAAGGTTATGTGTTTAACAGGGAAATCATGATAATAATAACGATCGACTTCACGGTAAATATTATTTTATATTTTCAGTATTTTTGAAATCGGTTCTATTTTTATTTAAAATATTCCTGTGCCGTTATTGAACCTGTGAGCGCATATTAATAAATAATAATATTTGCGCAATTTTAATTCAACTCCGCCGGAAATACTTATTGAGGCACGAAACGCGAGTGATAGGCTGTTGCCGCCAGTTGATTTATGAACATATAGTAACATGATGACATTTCTAAAACGATATATATTCACATTTAATTACGTGCATCTTCTTCAAGTATTTTATGAACTACATTTATAAACACAAAATATTATCAATATTTCTTTTTGGCGTTCACATGTACGTCGTTTGCATGTCAAGTTGTGACTAAAGCGATTAGGGTCGTGGACCATAATTTGTGCGGATCACTTTTTTGAGGCTAGTGCCGTATCTACCCTTTTTGTTTTAAGCTAAGGCTATAGTAGAGCTAAAGTTATTTAAAAATATTTTTTGATAATGGCGTTGCCTCAATTGCATACCCACAATAAGAAATGGGGGTGTAAGGGGTTCTAAATACACCTGCAAGAACCCAAGCCAACCTCACCTTCACGTGGTGCACCCCGTTGACCAACAGACGAGGCTCTGGAAAACTGACCGATGGCGGTATAAACATCCAACGACGTAGGGGAGGAAAATCTCACTGGTGACGGGCAGCAGCGTAATCAGTAAATAAACCTACGCTCTGCGATCGCCAATCCGCCTGCCCAGCGTGGCGATTATGGGCAAAACCTTCATGCACATGAAACACAAGCCACGGCCCCCAGTTCCCGGCAGCCCCGCTATTCCTGGTCACGGTGGCGATCACGGTAACGGTGGGGTGGGGGGTGCCAAGAATCTCCGGGCGGTAGGCCACCACAAAAGACTGGCGCTGGCGACGTACAACGGACGCACGCTACGGCTTGACTCGCATCTGGTGCAACTCGAGGTGGGCCTTGGAAAGATTAGGTGGCACATTTTAGGGTTAAGTGAAATCCGAAGAGAGGGGGAGGACACCATAACCCTCGAATCGGGCCACCTAATGTACTTCCGCGGGGGAGACCAACAGTCCCAAGGTGGAGTTGGGTTTTTGGTAAATAAGTCCCTTGCCGATAACGTTGTGGTAGTGTACCTTATTATAAAGCTCACCGAGAGGTATAGTCTCAAGGTGGTGCAAGTGTACGCACCGACCTCGACACACTCGGACGACGAAGTGGAGGATATGTTCGATGGTATATCGAGGGCCCTCCACTCCACTACTAAGACCCACTACAACGTTGTTATGGGGGACTTCAACGCTAAAGTGGGAGTACAGAATTGCTGCGAATTGGTAGTAGGATCCCATGGATTTGGAAGCAGAAATCATAGGGGGCAAATGCTCGTCAACTTCCTCTTCTCTTCTTGATGAACTCTTTTTTCAAGAAACAGCCCCAAAGGAAGTGGACATGGCAAAGCCCCGACACTGTGACTAAAAATGAGATCGATTTCATCATGACGGACAAGAGTTACATATTCAGAGACGTCTCCTTGATCAACAGGTTCAATACCGGTAGTGATCACCGACTCGTCTGGGGCTCTCTGAATATCAACTTTAAGGCCAAGCGCGTCCGTTTGATGAGATCTAGGCTCCAACCTACTTTGCTCCAATCTATAACAGGATCTGAAACGTTCCAGTCAAATCTGGAGAACCGATTTGCTGCCATGGAAACCACATCAGACGTAAACCAAAACCTCGAAAATGTGGTTTCACCTCACCACCTCAGAGAAGAGGGTACGAGATTATATGCAACGCAGCGTAAGGGCAGGAAGTCAAAACTTTCGGAAGAGACTTTAGGGCTAGTGAAGGAACGACGTGAAAACCCACCCGTCACGTCGTCGGCAAAGCGGACTCTAAGCCAAGAGATCAGTAAGCACGCACGACACGACCTCCGATGCTCCAATACTCTCTCGATCGAGAGAGCGATCGAGCAGAATCGAGGGTCCAAAGTGTTCGTACAGTCTCTTGGAAGAAGCCATCTGACGAAGTTGACCACAGCAAGTGGGGAAGTTGTTGCTTCAAAGCCGGCAGTCCTTTCGGAAGTGGAAGACTTCTACAGCCAGTTATACGCATCACATGCATCTCGACCCGATCCCGGAAATGAGGATTCTAGAGCCACATTAACACGCCACTTCACCGAAGACCTGCCAGAAGTCAGTATTGGCGAAACCGAGATTGCTCTTGGACAGCTTAAAAATGGAAAAGCCCCTGGAGAGGATGGTGTTACAAAAGAACTCTTGAAAGCTGGAGGTAAACCCGTACTGAGGCAGCTCCAAAAGCTTTTTAACACTGTCCTGTTCGAAGGGAGAACTCCGGAGGCGTGGAGTAGGAGTGTGGTCGTCTTGTTCTTTTAAAAGGGGGACAACACCCTACTTAAGAACTATCGACCCATATCCCTTCTAAGCCACGTCTATAAGCTGTTCTCAAGAGTGATCGCGAACCGTCTTGCGCAAAGATTTGTTGACTTCCAACTACCGGAACAGGCTGGGTTTCGGAGCGGATAGGGCACATCCACACAGTGCGGCAGATTATACAGAAGACTGAGGAGTACAATCAGCCCCTGTGCCTAGCATTTGTGGACTATGAGAAGGCCTTTGACTCGATTGAAATCTGGTCTGTCCTGGAGTCCCTGCAGCGTTGCCAAGTCGACTGGCGATACATCCAAGTGATAAGATGTCTCTACGAAGCCGTCACCATGTCTGTCCAAGTACAGAATCAGCAAACAAGTCCCATACCGTTGCATCGTGGAGTGAGACAAGGCGGTTAAGAAGTGGGCGGTTAAGTTGGGAGGTTCGAGCGGCCTAGGCTACTCGGACATCCCCCCCTCAAGGGCGTCCGTCCGGGCGCCACCTCAGAGGCCAAACGTTCGGGAGGCTTCCCTTTTGTAACTGACGGGTCACACCTCCCGCTCCCCATTATGTGGTCTGCCGGCCGACCACTCGCCGCGCACACCACACATCTGGTGGGGGCAGCACACGTCGCCGCCTTGTGCCCCGCTGCCCCGCACCGGAAGCACCTCCTCCGGTCCTCTTTCGCCGGGCAACACGCTGCCGCGTGCCCCCTCTCCATGCACTTGAAGAAATGCGCGCGCCGGCTGATGACCGTCACCTTGGCAAGGCTCCACCCTACCTTAATTTTGGCCCCTTCCGCCAATTTCTTAGCGGCCCATGTGGGACATCGGACCAATGTCAATCAGTGTCTCCCTGTCCCGGGTGCATTCCTTTCGCGGTCCCCTCGTTGGTGGAGCAGTCCCCCTTCTTGGCGACCGCCTCCACTACCTCCTCTGGGGTGACTGACTCGTTCAGTCCAGTCACCCTCAACTCCTCGGTTTTCTCGGGCCTGCCAACCTCCGCGTAAGAGTCCACTACTTCGCCCATCCTTTTGGCTAGGGTGTCCGCCTTGGATCTGCTATCTGGGCCCGAGACTACTAGTAGCCTGGACCCAGTTTGACTGGTCTTTATGACCAGGCCCTCCTCTATACCCACGGACGGCAATTCGATGGCCGCCCGCGCCATCTCCACAACATTGGCGTGGGTGAGGCCTAGCTCCTCCGCCCTAGGCTTCAGCCGCACCTCGACCGCCGGGAATGATCATGAACCTGCTTTTATTTAAATGCGAAACTCAAAGACACAAAATTTTATTGTTAAATTTCTGCGGCTCAGTCCTTCGCAATGGATGGCATAGGGAGATTAGGTAGTGACCCACCACGCAGGGCCCTCTGCAGATTGGTGGGTGTTAACGACTGCAGATGCAGCCGGGACAAACAGCTTAACATGCCTTCGGAAGCACGGAGGAGCTCGAAATAATTTATTTGGTCACCCATCCAATGACCAACGACTGTGAAAGTTGCTTAACTTCGACAATCGCAGGGTGAACATGCTAACCATCTACGCCATCAAGCTGTCTCTTTTTAGAGGATTATTTTATCAGTTACACAAAATCAATCTTTGCTTCTCTTGTGACTCTCTTACCTGACTGAAGATATTTAAAGGTTTAGGGTGATCCAGTCCGGAATACTTGTGCACTCTCCTATTGAATGTCATTTGAATAGCTCTCTTGCTCGCTCTCTTGGATTATTCAAAAGCAAATAAATTGCCGATGACACCTTATTAGGCGAGAATATCTGTAAACTTTTCTAAAGTGATGATAAACTGATTTGCTAAGTCTAGTATCAACACGCGTACGTACAATCGACACAGCTCAACAGATCGCCAAACCGAAGTCACTTGGGCGGGGCACATAATTTCCGTGGAAAAATGGGCTTTGTGAACGCAAGGTACTTCAATAGCGACTTTGCGAGGCTAAGGAGCTCGATAGCGCAAGTGGTTAGCACTTTCGGCTGCGATTAGATAGTTAAGTAACTTTTACAGTGGTCCGTCATTGGCATCAATCCGCACTGGGCCCGCTTGGTGGGTCATGGCTCAATATCCCTATTCCATCCATAGGAAAGGCCTGTGCCCCAGCATTAGGAACATTATTAGACTGATGATGATGACTGGGACACAGAGTGTCGGTGGACCCCTCACCAGGTGGACTGAGTACATCAAGACGTGAGTCAGGGGGGCTGACTGGGTGCGGAAAATGCAGGGGTCCTTAGAGGTGGCCTATGTCTACCAGCGGACGTTTATCGACTAATTAGTATTGGCCAAACGGCTGTTAAAAAAGTATTTCCAATTAACCTTAACTTCATCGTCATCAGGCAATAGACGTCCACCAATTGTCATAAACCCCATCTAGGGACTGCTACTTATCTATTTATTTAGCGCATTTATTATGAAGTTATGTTGGGTTTATTTTTCCATAAGGTTCAATTACCGTACATTAAAATAATTTTAATTAACTTCATAACTGTTACTGAAACATCCTCGCACAGTGTTAATTTAATAAAATGCCCTCGAAGGGGCCGTAAAACGCGTTTATTTCAATTTTACGTGTTAAATTTATGCCATGGATCCCTTTCAGACTGCGTTGACACAAAAATAATGTTTTCTCCTCATCTTGATATTATTTTATTGAATAGCTTTTACTATAATCATAAAAAATAGCAAGACAATAGAATGAAAATCCTATATGTAAATAAAAGTAGTTTTACGGGTTAATGCACGAAACTTTATTTATTTATTAACGTTTCGCAGCCTTCTCAGGTCTGAATCGTCAGAATACTGATTTTTTTATTTAATTTTGTCGAGCTACCTTCCTTACGATGCAGACCTGAAAAGGCTGCGAAACGTCAATAAATAAATAAAGTTTCGTGCATTTAATGAGTGACGTGCGTGAAAACCTCAGAAACAAATAAATCCTATATGTACTTTGTATTGGGTTCGATTATAATGTTTGTATTTATTAGTAATTCATTATATGTAACATTGTTAACCTAAAAGCTTATCTCAATATTTTCTAAATTGTGAAACCATATAATTAGAATAACCTCATACCAAAAATGAGTTCTTATTTTTTAACTTTCAACCTCCATAACTCAAAACCTTTAAAATGATTGGTCTCAATCGTTGGATATTTATCTATGGTGAAAACACGTTTTGACCTAATTATTGGTAGCTTTTCGCTTTAAAGTGATAACATAATAGCTGTGCTGGTTATATTGAGTCAATCTTAAAATGTCGCTATTATGCTGTCGAGAACTTTTTAGAACTTCTCAGTGGGAACAACTCCGTGCTACATGATTTTTGTGTAACTTTAACCGTTTACGCAGCGCACGCAACGGAAGCTCTCAAAATAATATTTACCCCGGTATTGCAACAATTTTCACTGATGTTCCGCTCCGATTGGTCGTAGCATGACCATTATACCCATAGCTTTTTTCGATAAATGGATTATCTATTACAAAAAGAAACAAAGTCCAATCTGTAGTTCCTGAAACTGTGTACAGATAGCGCGCGGAACGCGTAGTCGGCTACGCGTTCCTAAGAAATACTTGTGGCTACGCGGACCCTGTACGAGTAGTTAAGAGTTTGGATAGCTCGTTTCAAAAAACGCGTACCTAGTCAACTACGTGTTCCCTAGAACGCGCTATCCGTACGCAGCTTGAGATAAGCGTGTTCAAATAAACTGACATACAAACTCTTCTGCTTTCTAACATTAATAATGTAGTATAGATGTAGGAAAAAAACTTTTTCAATTATTTTATTTTACCACAACATCGGCCTGTGGTGTCTGTCAGACGTCATTTGTGGATGTAATAAAATCCTAATAATATTTCATTAATTTTTATCTTATTTCGATCAGATCATTTGTGACACTTATAACAATTAAACACTTTGTCAAACGAAAAGTCGAAATTTCTAAATTCCTTTCTTCTACTACTTCTTGAAGCCTCTTTTCTATTTGATAATCATAGTTTTGAAGTACCACTAAAACAGCGCTCTAGGCGATGGCTAGGATAGGCTCTCTACACTCCTTGATCCGACATCTTTACAAAAAAATGTAACCTGTTAAATATTATGCGTTTCCATCTAAGGAACACTATCTAAAAAAACATCTATTATTAAGGTAACAACAAAGAAACACCATGAAAATATAAATGTTTTTGGGAGGTGAAATCTAATCTGCGTTTCTACTTCAGGTCAGCACAGTTCTAAAGGAGCAAACATTTGTTCGCTTGGTAATTGGAATATCAGAGCGAGCGAACGAGTTCATACAATGATGTTTGATTGGACTCGGGGAACGATGTTGCTCAGTTATCAATGGAAACAACGCAATATTATTTTGATCATTCCTGTAACAGAGCGAACATTTTTTTTTCGCTTGGAACTTTTCTGAGCATTATGTGAAAATGCAGCATAACAGAATCAAAGCTTTTTGCTGTACTTACATCTGTCCGACACTAGTCACCTGCAGAGCCCGACATTTGCACTGTATCGCCACGTGACACTTACTGCGCTGCCTTTAACCATTGTAGAAAGATAGTGAGAGAGACAGAAATTCTTCACTCCATAATTAATTGAAAAAATGCCACGATATATTTGTTTTGCGATGTCTGACAGTCCACCATCCCTGTTGTCTTTCTATTAACAGTGTTTAAGCTAAGCTGCGGATAATGGGACGGACGCACGTATATGGCGAAGTTAAAAAAGGTCCTTTTTTCCTACGGGAATCTCTAAAAACAAAAGATATAAATCTAACATCCCATTATTGGTCGATCAGAATTGTTTAAGGACAATTAATTTTGTTTAAGTTTTTTGGATACACCTCTTTGTAGATACCTGATCAAATCTTAAACATTTAACCTGGAATCGAAAAGGGCAATAGCCTTCAATCAGCGCAAAATGACCGATGTCTATTCAAAGTAATTCTAAAATACGCTACGTGTAAAGCCTAGATACTCAACTCAGAAGTTTATTTGGATATAATTTAAACATTATGTTAACCCACCAAACTTACCTTATTGTTTGCTCCATGTTACGTTGACTGTACCGTTGTTTGTGTTTGCTCTTAACTACTCGGTCGTACATACCTTCTCCAACAATTTTGGGGCAAGTGGGTAGGACAAAGCAAATTCAAGCAGTATCGTAGCCAAAACTGGCGTCTTAGACTAGTTCGATATGTCTCGAGAACTTGCACTAAGTCGTATTTAACTTGAGAGAGTACACAGCTTGCGTTGCTACCGCATACTAACAAATTTTGACACCGGCTATAGCTGGCATATTAAGTCTCTATTATAGTGTATAGTTAAGCACAACAGCTAGCTTAATAACTCTTTCTTTATAATGAGTTTTTTTAGATAATAACAGGGTATAATTCAAGCGTGCAAGCGAGGAGCTCGATAGCGCAGGTGGTTAACGTATTCTGTCTTCGATCGTTGAATTAAAGCGACTTTCGCAAGGGCTGGTCACTGGATGGGTGACCAAAAACTTTTTATCTCGAGCTCCTCCGTGCGTCGGAAGACAGATTAAGCCGTTAATCCCAATTGAATTTGCAATCGTTAGCACCCACCGATCCGCACTGACTTGGTGGGTCATGCATTAGCTATACGCCCTACGCCATCCACGGGGAAGGCCTGTGCCACAGCAGTGGGGATAGGCAGATGATGATGAATGCAAACATGTGCAAAATTAAAAAGCAAACTTTTTTTTTCGCTATAGTAGACACCGGTTGCAATCGTTAGCACCCACATCGGTATGCGCACTGACGTGGTGGGTCATGCATTGGCTATACGCCCTACGCCATCCATGGGGACGGCCTGTGGCACAGCAGAGCGGATATCAAAAGGCATATGATGATGAATGCAAGTATGTGAAAAATGAAAGAGCAAATTTTTTTTTCGCTAGTGTAGACAATACCGGTTTAGGTGAGCAAGCCCGATAATTGAGGTGCGAGGTTTCCTACAGTATTTAAACTACAGTCAAAGGACAATGGGCAAAACACACCCAGCTCCGCCAACAATGTAATTAGTATGAATCGAAAGATCTATGAAAAACTAGCCTTTTTTATTATGACACCGAAAAAAAATATCCTGGCAGTCAAAAGATATAACACCGTAAAATATATCCTGGTATTAAAAAGATATGACACATGGGCATATTTAAGTAGCTAAATAAATTCATTTTTAGTACCTTTATTTTATATTGTTAGTAACCATAATAATATGCCATATCGTACTATATAACCAGATATACGACAAAGCCTGTCGACCATCCTGCGCTTGCACTTACTGAGACACCTCAAAACGGGGGAGTTGCAGTTGCAAATAGTCGACTCGTCATACTTTGTTGTCATTGTGCGCTCCCTGTCACTTGATTGATTTGTTTCTAGCTTTGGACATTGGAACACTTGGATTATCGGTTTTGTCAATTAGGATGGATGAACTGGAATCATGTTTTCTCCGAAGCGTGGATAAGTTTGTGTGATTTGTGGTCGCTCCGTTTTACATACGTAGAAGACAATTTACTATAACGAACAGAATGTTTAAAAAAACCCCAACCCATGCGGGGATTTTTGGATTTACCCTAGTGGGGCAGAATAACATAAGGGGGCACCCTTGCACTTTCTGAAGTACTCCCATAATAAACTAACTAACTTACTAAAATAATTCCCTCGTTTCATTAATGTTCGTTCGTTATAGTACTTGTACCTATTTAACTTAAAATAACTAAAGACCCCCGAGATGGAATGTGATGCGCTTTGGCACAGATGATCATGACTATAATACCTTTCAAACAAATGTAGTTTAAGCCTTGGCGGACGTGGGTGCAGCGTCCATACATTTTTGCCCAATGTCCAAATAACTATGTATCAAACAACGCGGCCTAAGTTAATTTGCTTTAAAACGTTCTTATCTTTGGAAGTAGTTTTACGACCGTTTCGTGTTTTCAAACGAATACAATCAAAGCTGGCATAAAACTCTTTAGCTCTGTTTTGTAGCAAAATTCTGAGCGGCAGAGCCAAGGCTATTAAACGTGACTGATAGACAAAGGAAAGATAATTAAGAAGTTTCATGTGAATTCGTGACCTTTAATGTTTATCCGAATGAGTAATTAAAACTTGATAACATCTAAATACATGTTTTCGACATTTACGTAACAATATTTTAAACGAAAAATTTGACCTATCCTACTGTAGCGTATATTTATTATATTAATTAACTTTCTCTTATTTTTGTTACCTTTGTAATTTCAGTTCTGATAAATTTTGCTTTAAAAATATTTATGTAATTAAAATAATTTAACACTTAAATAATTCGCACTAGCGAGGACGGGTGCGCGCGCTACTATAGCAAAACGATTCGCACTTGACAGTTTCTGTTATCTCGATCTTTTTTTCTCCACATTCCTGCGCCGGCGCAGCTCACATTCATATTTCGTGCGCCGGGCCAGTGCATTTATCAATCCCGCGGCGAATACATGTCCGTCCTCGCTCTGCCCCCGACTTACGCGCAATCGCAATTATTTAATTTCCTATTTGTTCTTAAACTATTAACTTTTCTATCCTTTACCATCTTTTCTGCTTGTGTCTGTGCCCGTGATTTCTTCTGTTTTTGTCTTTATATATACGTGGGAAACTGTGGAATTTCAATAGACTGTTTTACCGAATTTTATTCGTTTCATTCCATCTCCGCGTAGGGTTTCCCATATCTGGTGACCCCGACGTGATACTACTAATATTATAAATGAGGAGCTGGCGAACAAAACAGTATAATTATGTATATGGTTTTGACCATTTATAATACTTTATTTTTACAGCCCAGAGGTTTTGGGCCAGCTGAATTTAAATTTCCACTCATGTCAAAGAAAATTGCCCAAAATAGTTTTAAAATTACTAAATTAAAAATTACGCCAAAAGCTCACTGTACGTCATTCAGTTTTTTACTGCTCCTGTAAAATTTAATTTGATGTTATTATACCGTTTTGTTGCGCACCAAACGTGCGCATATAGTTTATGAACTGGATTGAGACATAGGGTACTTTTTGTGCCGGAAAAATATTAGGTTCCTGTGGGATTTTCAACAATCTAAAGTTAACTCGGATGAAGTCAGGGGCGGCTACTAGTAAATTAATATTGCTATGCTTTGATTTGTAAAGTATATAAGTAGTGAACGGCAACGCTTTTTAAATGCGTAAGTACTGTGACAGGTAATGAGTGAATTTTAATAAAAAATAAAACTAAACTATAGAAAAAACACTATTCAGAAAATAACTAAATGCATTTAAAGACTGCTACTATCAAAACGATAATATGGTAATGCTGTAATTTATAGATTGTGATCTGAATGTTTCTTTATTTAATGTTATTAAAGCGTCCTGTATTTTTAACCGACTTCAAAAAAGGAGGAGTGTTCGACTATATATTTTTGAAGTGAAAACTTTTTTAGCGGCGTTGTACACTTTTTGTAATGGGTAAAAAATGTTAAACTCGCGTCAGGACACGTGACCTGATCGAAAATTAGTAAGATGGATGGAGAGTAGACAGCCGGTGCGCCGAAGGAGAGGAAGTATCCCCCTCTTTTTCTACGGCGCGGCGAAAATATATGCCTGCGCCTGCTGTTTCGTTTATGCGGCGCAGGGTGCTTGCGCGAATGTGCGTGTGTGTTTTTGTTACAGCGTGCCACACGCATCCATGGATGGTGACAGCTGATGGCTCGACCGTCTGTGTAGTGGCCACACTGCTGTGTATTCGTAAAATTCGTGTATATAAAGTGTTACTGATAATTAAAGCAATTCGTGCAAAATTATTCCCTAACCATTCCAAAATATCAAAAATGCACAACGTTAATATTCAAGTTTTCACTTCTGCCGGCACTCCCGGGGTGCAACCCGTCGTTTTTTCGATGTAGGTATCCGTTTGCGAAATATTGAACGTTAAACTTCAAATTTTTGTTCGAATAGGGTTAAAATTAATGTTAAAAGTGCTGTTCATGAAAACAGTTAAGATAGACAATATCTTTTGTATTGATAGGCCCTAAATACACTTTATAAAAAGGAAATTCTATCAAAGTGTATCGAGTGAAATCCACTTGCATAAGGTGGGGCACAGCGGATTGTCCGCTCGAATTAGAACGCCTGTCTGGGGAAGCCACCTCCGCCTTACATAAGACCTCAGTAAAATAACACTATTTTTTGGTGGTATCGTGTTTCTTCTAGTGAATAGGGTTCCATGGCTCCTCGGGGTAGAGGATCGGGCTGGACCCGATTGCCGGTAAGGTAAGGATGACTGAAACAGCACACCTTCTGCCGCATCATCTATCTTCATGAATTGTCTCACAATTAAAATCTGGTGGAGAAGGGTAATTTGTTGCCCCTCGATAAAAAAATTTGAAGTTCGGATAAGCCCAAATGAAATTATGTATTTTTATACCAAAACCTAAATTTCATCATCATCAACAGCCGATCTTAGTCCACTGTTGGACATAGGCCTCTCCAAATGCACGCCACTCAGTTCGATCTTGGGCTACTCGCATCCAACTCCTGCCAGCCACCTTGCGCAATTTTTTTCTAAGTTTACTCTATTCTAAAATATGTATATAATTAATGTCACTGAGAAGACAAAAAAAAACCTACCCTCTTTACTTCATAATAATAGAAAGGGCATTAATCACAAAAATCTATTAATATTAATGTCAGGTATGATAGAAAATGCCAACAAAGAATTACTGCGACGAACCATTTACTTAAATAAACAAGGGTGATAAACGAAAATCGATTTACGGTACACGGCTGTCGAACTAACCGTGATTTCTTAGTCATTTGTGAAGAAATTAAGTCGGGGTTAGTGCTTCTAACCACGACACGACTTTAATACCCGCCGACATGCAACTATTCAATCACAAACACGGTATTTTAGTTGTTAAAACACGGTAGAATTAAGTAAACGCCAGCATTATCGTTTTGAATGGAAGCTTTGTTTGATAGGAAAGTTTGAAACTATAATTTGTATACGAGGAAACATTAACTTTCCTATTTGTTTATTCGTTTGATTGGAAACTAAATTAACATTGTCATCAGAACGGGAGGAATAAACCTTCAAGAAGTGTTGTTTTATTATTAAATTATGAACCTCATTTTATAATCAAATTATTACTTCTTCGGTTTCTCGAGATGAATATTTATAGTATTTGAAGCTAAATTTAGTGTTAAATTACGATTTGAATTTGATAGCCTATTTAAGTACATGGCAACTTTATCAAAATAAACTAAGTACCTACACAATTTACCAAAAACTAAATTTGTATTTGTTGTTCAACTTATTATAGTTTCTAGTAGGTCTTTGATTGTTTTAGGGTTACGTATCTAATATACCTAGTCAGGTCATAAATTCCGTCACATATTTAATATAAAATAATTGAAACAAGTCTATTCATTATGTAAGTCAAACTCGTTTGTTTTGCTTGAAACGGATGAGCGGGAGGTTGGTGGTCTAATTCAGAATCTTAAAAATGAATGTACTGCAGGATGGGACGGCATTTCTAACCTATTATTAAAGACTCATAAGGATATTATCGTTCGCCCCTTGACTTTTATACTTAATAATTGTCTGCGTGAAGGCGTGTTCCCAGCAGTTCTTAAAAAATCGATAGTTATCCCGATTCACAAGGGTGGTAACAAAGGTTGTATCTCTAATTACAGGCCCATATCATTACTGCCTTCATTTTCGAAAAAATTTGAAAAACTCATTAATAGCCGTTTAGTTACATATCTCGAAAAAAATATTTTTTATCAGAAAACCAGTTTGGTTTACAACAAGGCAAATCAACCACTGATGCTATACATGCGGTAACTGAGTTTGTTGCAAAGAAACTTGACGAGGGTAATAAATACGTTGGCGTTTTCTTAGATCTAGCTAAAGCCTTTGATACGGTTTCCATTCCTACTCTGCCCCAAAAATTGCATAGGATTGGAATCCGCGACTGTCAACTAAGGTTTTTCGAGGAATACCTCTCCGGAAGATACCAATCGGTAAATATAATAGGGCATCGAAGCTCCGAACTAAAAACAAAGCATGGAGTCCCACAGGGCAGCATCTTAGGCTCTACCCTATTCCTAATTTATATAAATGACCTGTGCCAGTTGAATCTTAAAAATGGCAAAATTGTCACCTTCGCTGATGACACAGTTCTACTGTTCTCAACTAAAACTGTAAGTGGGACCTACGATGCTGCACAAAAAGGATTAAACCATGTCATGAACTTGTTAAGGTTAAACAAATTGACATTAAACACGGAAAAGGCCAAATGTGTACTTTACAATGTGTAATAAATACGTACGTGATAGTTCAGAGCAAAAAAATCCGGAGCTCCGATTCCATAATAATTGTTCTTTGGGAGCCGATCACGACTGTTCCTGCAAACCCCTACAACATGTTAAGGACATCAAATATCTTGGTATAATTATTGACAATACAATGAGTTTTAAATGACACGTTCAGGTCTTGGGGAACAGGGTTAGAAAGCTGTTGGCTACCTTGTAAGTTGCTGCGTCATATCCTTGAGCCGTCTTTACTAAAGCGTATTTATATAGCTTTATGTCAATAAATTTTGACATATGCTATAACAGTATGGGGTGGAATTCCAAAAACAAGTTTAATGAGTGTGGAAGTCGCGCAAAGAGCTGTACTAAACGTGTGTACATTTAATCCCTACCTGTATCCAACCACTCTTCTATATCAGTATTCTGAAGTCCTTAGCTTCAGGAAGCTCTTTATTTTGGCTATCATAATTAAAAAACACGGTGAAATCACTTATGACCCGACAGTAACGCAAAAACGTAGAAAGGACATTGTTTGTAAGCATCGTCGAAATTACAGAACGGTCTACGTTCAACGTAACATATGGCTTTTGCGGACTCATATTTATAATAAAATCAGTAGATGCATTGCCATAGTACATCTCAATAAAAATAGCATTAAAAAAGAGGTCACAAATTTATTGCTCAAATTCAACTATGAAAAAACTGAGGATTTACTTGCCACGGTCCTATAATAATGAGTATAAAGATACACCCTCGTATATATATGATAAAATACACGCACATTTTTAGGTACACACTTACAAATAAATACATACACTCACACCCACACACACACACACACACACACACACACACACACACACACACACACACACTTACACGCTCACACACACACACACACACACACACACACTTACACGCTCACACACACACACACACACACACACACACAGAGATACATATAAAAGTTTAATATACCAAAATGAACTTAACACAACATAATGCTTATGACAATAAAGTTTATTCAAAATGACCTGCGTGATTTTGAATAGAGGCCTTAAATCTGCGCGGCCAGTCGACTATCGCAGCACGAACGAGGTCCATGTCAATATCGGCGGCTGCCTTAATCAAGGATAACGGACTCAAATCTGGACTGGAGGAGGGTCAGTCTTCCTGCCGGATAAAGTCGATTTCACGCGCCGCCAGCCAGTCTTGTGTGCTCTTTGCTCTATGAGCTGGCGCCGAATCTTGTTGGAATACCCAGTGACTATTATTGAACATGGTATGAGAAACAGGTTCCACAAGGTTTGTCAGGACTGTATTTTGATACACAACTGCTTTCTTTTTTATACCTTTCTCACAAAAATGTACCTCTGTTAAGCCCCAATTAGAAACTCCCAACCATACCACGAGCGAGGATGGAAAATGATCTTGTTGGACACGCGGAAAACGGTTGCTCGCTTCTTCACTACTGTGTGCGTACACCTTATCATTTTGTTTGTTGTAGCTCTCTTCTACGGTAAAAATTTTTTCATCCGAAAAAAGAATTTCCCGATATTTCTACAAAGCGCGACATCTCTTCAGTCTCAGGTCCATTAGACAAGCATTAAAAAGATATCCCGTTTTTCTTCGATATGCCCGAAGCCCTAAGTCTTCATTTAACACCCTTTTCAAAGTGGTTTTGCTTAACCCCATCTGAAGGGCCAGCAGTTTCTGCTTACGTTTGGGATTTCTTTGAATTCGCGCCTTGACAGCTTTTATCACCGCTGGAGTCCTAACAGACCAAGGGCAACCACTTCTTGACGTATCAGCTACACTAGAGTCTTCATTGTATCGTTTGATGGTACAATAAACGAATCTTTTGGTTATATTAAAATTTTTCAGAATGTCAAAAATTTGAATTGGCGCGTAACCGCAACGATGCAACGCAATAACTGCAACACGGTCTTCTTTAAGCGTCCACTCCATATTTAAAAATGAGTAAAATTCTAAAAAGTATACATTTTTATTTTCATGATCAATTCGAAATTCGAATTCAATATTTTTTTTGTGGCCAGCATTCTAAAAGAAAAGTTTTTACTGTGTGACAATACTTATGACCTGACTGTGTATAAAGACAGAAACTCTACTAAGCCTCCACAGTCTATCCGTCTGTCATATTCACTAAAATATTTATTAATTGTATAAAATGTCTTACATAGTAAAAAATTCTTTAGTTCAGGCTCAAACTTTTTACCCTGGAGGGTCTTTAAGGAATTAGGCAAATGATTATAAACTTTAATTGCCATGTAGTAGGCGCTATTTTGAAAGACCGTGAGATTCGGTGTGGGCAAGACGAGATCGTTTCCGCGGTGCGATACATAACGTTTTGACATGTCACCGATGCGACAAAAATACTTACTATGAGTTCTTACAAATCGGCATAGCTCAAATATATAGACGCAAGTAACTGTTAGTATGTTTAACCTTCCAAATAACATTCTATACGAGTCTCTTGATGCTGTGAATGTTATATATTCTCAGACATCGTTTCTGTAAGATAGAAACGGCGTGTACATCGGTTTTAGTTCCCCCATAAAATGAATCCATATCGAATCCAAGCGGCGGCATGACTGTGGTACGCGGCGAGTGCACACTCCTCGGTTTTGCTTTTACGTAGTTCGCGTAGTCCGTATGTAAAACTATTCAGATTTTTACCACAGTCTCTACGTGCTGCTTCCATGAAAGAATCGAGTCCATCGTGATTCCAAGTAGCTTAAATGATCTGACTTCCTAGATTTACCGCCCCTGTCTAGATATGGTCAAGGATATCTCAGATCTCTGGTACGGCCTAAACTGCATTAGTTTAGTTTTTTCAAAGTTCAACATTAAGCCTTTCCCCTTTAGATGTGCTTTTACTTTATCTAAGCAGTCATTTATAACGCTTGCCAAACTGTTTACATTTGTTTGATCACAAGTAACCAAAATGGTCGCGTCATCTGCAAATAATACTACTTTATGTGGCACCACGTCAGGAAGATCATTAGTATATGAAATAAATAACACACAACCGAGCACGCTACCCTGCGGTATAGATCCAGATATATTGCCAATAGGAGAAGTGACTTGCTTTATTTCTCGAGTTTTTTCATCTGCGTGTGTTATTTGAACGTATTGCTTTCTATATTCTAAATAAGAAGAAAGCCACTTTTGTGCTTTTCCTCGTATTCCTAGTGACTCCAACTTTTTCAGTAAGATGTGATGAAGAACCTGGTCGTACGCCTTGGACATCTCCATATAAATGGCAATAGCACACTTATTTTCATTCAAAGCTTTAAGTATCTCGTAATTTAAATCAAACACAGCTGATGTAGTAGAGAATGACCCCTTCGAAAACCATGTTGGTCTTCACTGAAAACATTATATTTTTCAAGAAAAGCATATATTGTGTTACATATATTTTTTTCAAATATTTTTGAAATAACTGATAAAAGGGCGATTGGACGATAATTAGTGATACTACGTTTATTACCTTTTTTAAAAACTGGTTTGATAATCGCTAGATTTAAACTATCCGAAAAAATTCCTTCGTTATAAGATTGGTTTATTAAGAATGTTATTGGATTCTTGAACTCGTCAACACAGTGTGCTAGAAGTCTAACCGGAATTTCATCATGGCCGCAAGAGTTGTTACGTTTTAGAGATAATATGACTTTTTTCACATCAGACTTGGATGTGTCGCCTAAAAATACAGAATTCATGAGTGAATTCTTTGGACAGTGGTAAGAGCTAGTTTGGTTTTTTGAATTAACGCCAATGAAATAATTTTGAAATGAATTTGCAACTATTGTCGGAGAAACCACTTCTTCGTTTCCTTCATTTAAAATTATATTTTCATGTCTTACGTTATTAGCTGGTTTAATTTTTTCATTAATCATGGACCACATTGCTTTAAGTTTATTACTGGAAGTTTTTAATCTATTTATATATGCATTCCTTTTTTCATTCGCCACTATTTTCTTTAAGATTTTATTATATTATTTAGCATAAGCTTTAAGATTTTCATTTTCATAAAAGACTGTTAGGTGACGTAGAATTCGTTTATGATAACTACATTTCTTTATTCCTTTTGTTATCCATGAAGTCTTATTTTTGTTTTTCATTACTATTTTCTTTTTAGGAATGTATGTATCTAATAGGGACCTTATTTCGGTTTCAAAGTTATTGTAATTAGTATTTGTATCTTGTTTTGTAGACAAAATTTTTGACAAATATAACAGCATCAAGGTCACTTAATGTGTAGGTGTAGGTAATGAAATCAAAATAGGATAAGAATTCAATGGGACATCCTTAACAAATAACTAATAATTACTACACCGGATCGGTTCTTAATGGTTTTTCAATGGTGTTGCATCACCGGTAGCTTTAGTTATTTTAAATATATCTTCAGTCCCATCAGGTAGGCTAGTGAAGTCATGAAGTAATGGCTCTACAAAGGATCGGAGCAGCATCCAAGTCCAGAGACAAATGTTGCAGACCCCGATAGCTAGCTTACTGGCTCGGTCAACAAGCATCATTTTAGTTTTTGCTCTGTTAACTGCTAGACTGATATTGCCACTTTCCGCCTAGAGAGGTTGGAACAGCTCACTTATACCTTCCATAGATATTGCCTAAAGAATGGTGTCGTATATAATGTATACACCTACAATAATTACCTGCTCTGCACTTATCTATGATCTTCACCTTGCCAGACTGCACTCTTCCTCGTCAAGCTAGGACCTCAATTAATACAGAAGCTTTTCGTATGTTCAAGAATTCTTATGTTGCCGACCAAAGAAGTCAAAGTTAATATTAATTACTCGTTGATGTACTTATACTCCTTTAAGAAAAACATTAGATTCTATCGGTTTATGTCACCGCAGAGTTTTTTTCATTTCCATTTCTTCGCTTTCTGTCTTTTGTTTATAAATTTGGGTCCGGCTCGAAGGACCAAATTTGTAGATGAAAGAAAGAAATGGAAAAACGTAGAAATAAAAATCAGTATCCATCGTTTGAATTCATTAAAAAAGCACGCACACCTGTTCGGGTATAAAACGATTGCAGCACTCGCAGAATTTAATCCGCCCTGGGAACGCCTACCAAAATCCTATAAGCAATGTTGATTTTCAGAAACATTGGGTCGCGACGCCACGGTTGGCCGCCTTCCTACGACAAAATGCACTCACGCTCTTCCCAGCCATGCACTCACGAATGCATTTACATATTGATCTCAAAATCACGCTGTCTGAATCGCAAATAAAAGCGCGCTTTTGTTGTTGTTCGTCGTACCTACCAACGCATTCTGGATGCCGTGTGAGGTTTTTTTCAACGCTTTCGCGTTATTAACGCTTGTTATAATATTCATTAACTTTGCAAGGGCTACATTTTTTTAAATGCTATTCATAGGATATTATTCGCACAGTCCAAAACAGTAATAGAGATTTTTATTCGTGCAGTTCCTCTATCCTTCATTGTACTCGTATTGCTACGCAAAATGGTGATAATAAACAAAACATAACATAGTTATAATTTTTATTTTTTAAACATGTTACTGCTTGATGTTTAAAAATAAAGAAAATATGACTAGAAAAAGCTCTTAAGGCTACTTTTCCAGACGAAAAAAATTGCGTCTACATGAAGAGACTAGGTTTCTTAAAATAAAAATTTAAATATTTATTTTTGTTAAGTTTGGCATGCAGCATACCTTGAACATATACATAACGGTGCCAAACTTTATTATTAGTACATAAAAATGACCTTTCTTTGTTGTTAAGTATTTTGACATTACGGAGCTACCTTCAAAAACTTTTCAAAATCGGTTGGTGACAGTACTTTTGACTTTGACCAATATATCCATCAGAATGTCGCTTTAGAAATGTCGTCAAGTTACTATATATTCATAAATCAACTGGCAGCAACAGCCTATCCCTCGCGTTTCGTGCCTATCGATGTATTTCCGGCAGGGTGGAATTAAAATAGCGCAAATATGTTAATAAATACGCTCACACGTTCAATAACGGCACAGGAATAATTTTTAATATAAATAGAACCCGATTTCAAAAATACTGAAAATGTAAAATAAGATTTACCGTGAATCAATCGTTGTTATTATCATGATCTCCCTGCTAAACACATACCTTGGTATCGACTTCAAGTATATCAGGTGGTAAATCTATATATTTAACTTAACAACATGACTGCTCTGCTGTCGTCCACCATGACTTAAGGTAACAAAACAAATAAAAACACTAAGATGTACAATAACTTAAAATAATATATATATATATATACATCTTGCTGATCATGTTGCGTCTTATATGGCGATTTTTGCTATTGATCCTGCGTCCGACCGACTTGATGCGTCCGCTATACGGACGCAAGATTAACCTAGCCTCATTTTTTGTGCAAAGGCGTCTTTTCATGCGTAGAATGCATGGGCAAAAATTTGGCGTGGACTCAATTTCATCACCAGAATGCTTTTTAACGTATTTCATAGTTCAACCATTAACCGTGCGGAATTTGGAGGGCGCTACCGTGCAGTGTATATTTTGCAATGTTTATTTCGGGTTCAATTTACAGATTTTATTGCGACTTCCTGTATATATTTAAAAAAGTTTTTATCAATTCTGTACGATGATCATCTTGCATCCAGTAGGTATCTTAATTTGCGATAGCGCGCGACACCTGAGGCACGGTAATATTATCTATACAGTATTGTGACTCCGCCCTGTCCTTGAAAATAAATGCCTACACCGAACGCTGCGTTGGCACGCGGTAGGGCCGCCAGCCTACAGTATTTTATGTAGTTTTGTTTTTAACGCGAGTGTAGGTAGATTACTCGTTTGTCTCTTTTTTCATCCTAACCACTTATTTATATATTATTCCAGATATTTTGCCCGATGGAAAAACCGAAATACCTAAATATTAGAAACAAATAACGTACTAGTAGATAGGTATGTAAAAAATATTCTATAAAGGTAAGACACCTTTTCAATATTTCAGGTAATTTAAATAATGATATCTCTGGGTGTGTTATTGAAGAGTTCAAGCAACCAAAAACAGCAATTGTGCTGTTGTACGATATTGATCGTCGTTTGTTCTTTTCCATACTAAATTATGTAGGTATCTACTTAATTAAATCAAATATTTACAATACAAAACGCATGTTTAAGCACGGCTAACTGCATAAAAAACAATTCAGACCGTTCGGTCGTCGTTGCGGCGCGGCGCATTCGCGACTGGGTGCACGCCGAGAGCACATCGAACTCGAGTGGCGTAGGTATGACTCATGATATATATATATATATTATTTTAAGTTATTGTACATCTTAGTGTTTTTATTTGTTTTGTTACCATAAGTCATGGTGGGCGATAGCAGAGTCATGTTGTTAAGTTAAATATTTGTAAGGACAAATCTCAGTTTGTCCTTGGTGGGCGATTATGTATACGCCATTTGTGCATTTAAAATTTTAGTTCATATTTATCAAAATAGATGGCGCTGTAGTTCGTTGCATCATGCTTGTCAATATGTTTAGAGCTACATATAGGCAAAACGTCACCTAACTAATAAGGAAATCTATGGCTTAACAAAATACACTGTAGTATCTATTTAATTCTTTTGCACCTGAGCTCTCGGATTTAAGAGGCATTTTGGCTCGAACAGGATGCGCACCAAAAACGTAACGAGGTCATTCATCGATAGATTTTACTCCTCACATGTTTTCTCATACCGGGTCCCCTTATATATGCAAATCGATTCTTAAGGAGTAAACTCCAAAAAAATACACAAGTATGGTAGTTTTTTTATTTTATTTTATTAATTTTTATTCATTAAAGACATCTTTATTATTATATATATGTACAGAAAATCAATAATATTTAAATACAAATTTAATTAACCTACTTATAAATAATATCTCATTTAAAAAATAAAAAATAAGTCACCCCCAGCGCCGCCGTCAGGGATGGTGCCCAAAAGGCTGGCAGCATTGCCACGTTGAATGGCAAGGCTGATCCGTTGACCAAGATAGCTGCCAGCCTTTTGATCACCAGTAACATCGGTGAGTCTCTTTGATATTTCCTTAAAAAAGGAATGAGCGCTTGGACCCCAGGGCCCATGGTCTCAACACCAAACGGCACAAATATATAGTTCTCATTGAGAGCTGAATATTTATATTTTTGTAGTATGGTAGTTTATATGCTCAATTGTGAAACAAAAAACTATGTAAATAATAAGAGTCAGTTTACAAGCAATGTCTTGAAAAACATGTTATTAAAAGTAATAACAGAATATCATAGGAATAAAAGATTGCAAAGATAAACGTTGAATAATATAAAACTAGGTTAAGTTTAATTGCAAGTTTAATAGTAAGTTTAAATAACATAGGTTCAATAAAAAAATACATTATGATGACTCTGGAACGACATGAAATCGTTTGCCAAACGCCAGTTTATGACGCAGCTCCGCTATCCCACTCCGCTAGCTGTTCTCTCAGTCGCGTTTCAACAGCCTATGGGATCCAGTATGCGCTGAGTTCCTGCGTTTTCGATATAAAAAAGTAAGCAGTTGAAGACTCTGGTTTTGTTTTTCAAAAAATTTTGATTGGTATTATACATTTTATAAACTAAGTTGGCATGTGAATTGATTGATCAAAGTGTTTGTATTGAAAATTTTGAAATAATGTAAAACTATGGAATTCCTAGTGCTATAACCTTTGCCAAAAGTTAATACTACTTATTTTTACTGTTATGCCATTGATCGCTCTGGACTGAGTGGCCATAGCAATCAATAATTTCAGAAAGGGATCTGAGCGCGCGGCGGAGCACGAGAACATGGGTGACAACTCCGCTGCACATTTTTAGCACTACTGCTGGGATGCCATTTCCACTAGCTTTCCGGACGTCGAGTGATTGAATTTCGCACGTACCACACGTTGCCTAATTTTAATATTAAGCATTGTAGTGCCACAATGAGGTAATGACTGTGACAATGCATTGCAATCATCGATTCGGGAGTTAGTCGAACTATTTTGACAGTAAATTGGCTTTCTCTTGTGGTTTATGAGCTACTGAGCCGTCTGGACATCGCAGAGGTGGCAGCGATGGCTGGCAAAAGTTTTTGTGTACGTCCTTGGTCATACGCTAATAACTACGGAAGCCCATAGGATACGTTGTTCGTCGTCAATATGTGTAACGCGCTGGGCATCCTCGGGATATTTAAGAGCGGGGCCTTTGATCCAAGCACGATATGCCATCTGCTTACGTGAAACAGCGGTTATGTTTACCCATACTGATACAACCAGAAAGAGGCATACAGTATCCCATTACAATCTCCTCAGTAATGGCACTGGCGCTGGCTGATAAGTCCCCGTCACTGAAACAGTGCTGCTTCCAATAGACGGACGCAAAGTAGTCATGCATCCCGTCACAACCTGCCGACTAATAGTGCCAGATCCAGCGTTTGACCACCGATGGACGCGGAGGCTTGAACTGTGGCGGTTGAACAGATATCAGGTAATGATCCGACGAGCTCTGTGGGGCTCTAACTACAACCTGATAGTCCTGTGGACGAGTCGTTAGCAAAAGGTCCAAGAAAGAGGGCCCTTAACATGGAATATCTGAGGACCTGGTAGGCTGAAGAACCAGTTGCTTCAAATCATCCTTGAAAGCGGATGCGTGAGCAGAGATCCCTGCATGGTCATTTTTGGAGGAACCTAAGCACAAACTCATGCCCACTAAGCATTAAAATCCCCCAAAAACACCAATTCTGCATTTGGAAATTGCTCTTGCGCAACATCTGTTACCCGACTAAGATGTTCGAAAAGTCGAGTTGCCTCAACGTCACCGGTATGGGATCTGTAGAGACACATGTAAACTCTAGCCAAAGGACTAGACCATAGTCCACGTGACCCCCAATATGGAAAAGGAGGGATCTTCCGCCTGAACATACACCGGCTTTCGCTTTGAAGGTATCTTTAGGCACGTAGCCAGGATAATTTAGGGAGCCTGTGACAGCGGGTAAAAGTATTTTTGTCTCCGTCAGAAACAACAATGCAAGTCGTGCTGTCTCAAGATGGTGATGGCCAGCGTTTTTTTTCCTTCTAATTTCTTCAGACTTTTGTCCGAATCTTTTTATATCTGGTTTTGTTTTACTTTCCTATATTAATTTTGTTTTATTACTTAATTTTACTGATAGTGTTTTTACGTTTTGTTTCGTTCCTTTGCAATTTTCACTAATTTTACTGTAAAAGATAAAAATTTTAGTCTTACTTTAGAATTTAACATGATTTCTTTTATATTATTTTTTGTTATTTTTGTTTTAATTTCAGTTTCCAAATTTAATCTATCTAATGTATGATTTTTGCATTCTGTTAACAGGTGGAGTATGGTTTCTTCAGTTCCTGCAGCGCATGTGCAGTCTGGTGAGTCTTTTAGTTTGAATCTATGCAGGTATTGTGCGAATGCTCCGTGTCCAGTGAAAGCTTGACAGACTAAATGCCCTGGTTCAGTTTCTCTAATGATTTTGGATGCATCACGGACATCAGGGAGGAAGAGTTTTGTTGTTGACGCTGTTGTTTGGTTATTGTACCTGTCTTGCCAAGCTGAAATACTCTCTTCGCGAAGGTAGTTTTTTATGTATGATATAGGGCACATGTCGTAACATGGGGCCGTTTTCTTGTGGGCGGCTTCTTTGGCCAGCTGGTCTGCTCTTTCGTTGCCCTCTGTTCCGACATGTGCTCTTATCCAGTAAAGTTTGATGTTTTTATTATTAGTTAGCTCTTTTATATTATTTTTAATTGATGTTGCTAGAGGATGATGGGTTGTTGCATTTCTCAGCGTTTCCAAAGCTGATTTGGAATCGCTGAGAATTGCAATGTCCTTTTCTTTTCTGGTTTTTAATAGATCTGTGGCTGCTTTTATTGCGTAGAGTTCAGCTTGGTATACAGAACAATAGTCGGCGAGTTTGTATTTCCTGTATAGTATTTCGCGTTCTCCGTTCCATACGGAGAAAGCTGCTCCGACCTTATTTTCATTTTTACTTCCATCTGTAAATATTTGTAACTGGCTTAAGGTGTTAATTTCTGTAATTCTATTTCCTTCTAACGCTTCAAAGTCGGTGCAGCTTCTCTCTGATGGGTGTGGATGTTCGCTGAAGCGGGTCCTTTCCTCTATTTCTATACCTGGTAATTTTTCAAATTGTTTACTTCTTTTGGCATTGTATAGCTTCGCAGTTTCCTTGATTCTAAGATCCAGTGGTAAAAGACTCGAAATTATCAGAACTGAGTTAAGAGATGCTGTGCGGTATGATTTGCAGATTTTCTGTCCAAATCCTCTCTGTACTGTATTGAGCTGCTTCTGTGTTATGATCTTGTCTGCCGCTGGTGCCCACACACTTGCGGCATACAGGATCACTGGTTCGATAACTGCCAAGTATATTGTCCGTACCACTTCCGGGTTCAATCCCCATGTAGCTTTTGCAGTTTTAGCTAGTTGTTTGTAAATATTAATCGCTTTTTTGCAGGTGTTTGCCACATGGGGATTAAATGTTAATTTTCCATCAAACGTCACGCCTAATATTTTTATTTGTTGAACTGGCTCGATTGTTTGACCTCCCATTTTTATGCATGGGGTCTCATATTTAAGTTTTTTGGTGAACGTTATAGCGTGAGTTTTAGCTGGTGCAAATTTTAATTTATTCTTGAAACCCCATTCATAAACCTGAGTCAGTGCTGTATTAGCTTGAGTTTCTATTTCTTTTGCAGATTTTCCTGAGAAGAGTAGCACGATATCATCTGCGAATGCCTGACTATCGATCCCTGTACACAGTCTTTGTTTGTTTGTGTGCGGTGTTCGTGGTTTGCATATCTTATTTTAACTGATCTATTTTCGAGGTAGCTATCGACCACTCTTCTCAGATTCTCCGGACAACCTTTTTCCGCTAATCTGCACTTTATTGCCGGCCACCACGCTGCATCGAAGGCGCCCTCGATATCTAATGAGATGATGGTAACTATTTGTTTTTGAAGTAGTCTATTGTTCATTTCCTGCATTAGATCGTACAAGGCATCTTCGGTGCTGCGCTGTGGCGTGAAGCCGTACTGTTTAGTGCTCATAGTTGGTAAGACGTGATGTCGTATTCTATTGATGAGCATTTTCTCATATATTTTGCCAAGACCTGGTAATAGTCCAATAGGCCTAAACGATTTCGGATTTGTGTAGTCCGATTTTTCGGGTTTCCTTAGCGCTATTATAATAGCTTCCTTCCATAAGGATGGGAAGTGTGCCAGTTCGAGGCATTTGTTTATTAAGTTTAAAAACAGAGTCGGTTCTTTGTTTATGGCATTGGTGCAGATATCGGCTGTGAAGCCGTCTTCTCCAGGTGCTTTTGTGGGCTTGAAAGTGGTAAGAGTTTGTTGTAGTTCGGTCAATGTGAAAGGTGGGTCTAATTGTATATTGTCTGTTTTATTATTTATGGTGGTAGATTTTGTTCTTATGAATTTGTGAGTTTCAGTGTCTTCTTGCTCGTCATCAGTTGGAAAAAATATCTTAGACATCCATTTAACTGATTCTTCTGGGTTGGGAGTTTTCCCGTTTTTTATAAGTAGTTCTTCTTCTTGTCTTTTGGATGTGGCTTTAATTATTCTATATACACTCTCCCACATTGTTTCTTTTTCCTGTTTTGAGCAAAAATTCTTCCAACTCGTTGTTTGTGCTAGAGTAGTTTCTTCTTGGTATTTGTCTTTCGCGTCTAGATATTGCTTTAATCACAAACTCTTTCCTACTTTCAGCCGCACATCTGATGCGCCTCTTTTTGGTTGTCATATCTTTTTTAAGTTTTTGAAGCTCATCGTTCCACCATGGCAGCTGCCTACTATTTCTGTGATTCACTTTTGGGATGGAATTATCACATGCTTATTTTATACAGTCCGAGTATGTTTTGATTTTTGTTTCTAGCTCTTCTATATTTCTTATACCGTTTATATTTTCGTTTGTAATCTGTTTTGTTGCTATTTGTTTTTGGTATTCCGCTAAAAACGCGGTCCAGTCCAAATTTTTTGTTTTATACATTCTTGTGGTTTTCCTGTCTGAATTAACTTGTTTGTTTCCCATATTCAGAGTGTATGTAAGAGCATTGTGATCCGAATTTGTGATTTCTTTGTCTACTCTCCAGTTATTTATTTTCGGGATGAGTGATTCGGTACATGCCGTTATATCCACTCTGCTTGTGTACAATTTTCCTCCCCGTACTACTTCGAATGTAGGTTCAGTTCCTTCATTTAATATGTTTAATTCTTTCTCTTCCAGAAAAGCTGCTATCTCTGCGCCACGATGATCTTCCGACGTGCTTCCCCACCAGGTTTACATCTCATTTACATCTCCTCCGAGCAACACTTCGCAACCTTTGAGCTCCTTCAGAATTTTGGTAAGTTCTAGCAGGTAAGGTTCTAGGTCTTGGTCTGGTTCGAGGTAAACTGATACTAAGGCTAATTTTCTTTTTTTATTTGTATTTATTATTACTGTGGTTATGTTTTCTGTTTGTATAGATGGATTTATTGTTATATTTATATCGTTATTGAAAATTAGAATAGCAGATTTAACGTTTTTAGTTCTATTTTGCATTTTTTGAATGATGCGTGTGCCAGAATATCCTTGAACCAACCCACGTATGGTTCCTGAATTAGTGCTATGCTTGCTTTCCTTTGAATTGCTTCGTTTATTAGTTCTTGTGTAGCTAATCTTTGTCTCTGTAGGTTAGCTTGTATTATAAAGTGCTTTGTGTTTTGCTCGTTTGCAGTAACTGCGTGGTTGTTCCCCGTGACAACTTTAGCAATAACTTATAGACAGACGTGCTATTCCGTCCCATTTTTGGCGGATTGGGCATCGGCTGTCGAACGCATTGTGATTGTGGTTTTCTATTTTTGCGTCCTTGCAGTTTTTACACACCGGTTCATTTTCGTTTTTGTAAAGCGGACAGTCAGCTTTCATATGCGTTTCACCACAATGGGAGCATAGATCATGTTGCTCCTTGCATAGTTTGCGACCGTGTCCAAAGCCTAAACATTTTGTGCATTGTATGACTGGTGATTGGTCTTGCACAGTGCGTTTTTGTATGTCGATGTAGACTTTTCCAGAGGTTGTCATGTTTTTCCATATTTTTGGAGACACTTGGAGGATAACGTGGTTCTCGAGGGGGTTACGGGCCCTGCGGCGATATTTAACTGCCACTCGGAAATCTTCCTCCGCTACGTCTTGCGTTATGTGCGCATTTTGCTTTTTTACTGCGCTTATTATGTCTTCATCCGTGTTGTACGTGAGTACGTCTTTGATGATGACTAAGGGATCCTTGTTTTTAGCGGCTTCAACTTTAAGGTTCTTTTGGCCATTAATTTTCTTCGATATCTTTTCAGCGTCCACTTTGTTAGCGCAGCTGATTACGACTTTTTGATTTTTAACTTTTCGGATGCGGTCAACGTGAAGTCCGCTGTTTTTTGCATCGACAGCTTCTCGTATTTTGGTGACTACTGCATCGCTTGTGTCCTTTGTATCATCAGAGGAAATAATTAGACTGTGTGTTGGAGTCTCTGTTCGTTGCATTGGCTGTACCTTGGGTGCTTGATATTTCGGCACCTTTGCGTTTGCCGCTGCTTCGGCATATGATTTGCGGTCTTCCAACAGGATTTTCTAT
Source organism: Chilo suppressalis (assembly GCA_902850365.2). NCBI lineage: Eukaryota > Metazoa > Arthropoda > Insecta > Lepidoptera > Crambidae > Chilo > Chilo suppressalis. The sequence continues at coordinate 13,872,763 of OU963897.1, read as the reverse complement.
ATTTCCCTGACTTCTTTTAATATGACATTATTTTCTATCTGTTCCTTCTTTTGGTCAATATTTCCCTTCTTATTCGAACAGTCGTTTGGCGATGTAGTATACTTCAGTTTAGTTTCCATTTCTTGTATTATTTTATACATTCCTTCTAAACTCTCTTCCATCTGCTGCTTTATATCCTTCCTCAAATTTCCTGAGACTTTCATCTATTCTTTAGCGGCATCGTACAGGTTCCACGCTCTTTTCATAAAAGGCTGATCCTCTGAGGGAGGTTGCTGCGATTGCATTATTACCTCCGTTAGGTTTTTTCGAGCCTTTGGTTTTACCTGGGTTTTGAACCTGTCCGAATCTTCCATTTGAGACCCCAGTATCGGTGTTTTTTGTGTCGGCGTTCGACACGTCATCATAAATTAGTTAAATCAAGGTTAGGTTAGGGCTAGGTTAGGTTTTGAAAAAATTTAAATTTTAAAGCCTTGTAGAATTTTTGTCTTAAACGTTAAATTTATGAATTAAATGTTATCTAAAGCCTTAAAGATCTTAATATTTTTCAGTTTTTGAAATAATTGATTAATCTGAGTATTTTAGTTTTTACACTTAATTTATAAAAATTACAGTATATATTTTTAATTTGGCAATTTAAAATTACTTACAGCTAGAATTTAATGAATTTTTAATATTGATAAGATAGTACTACGTTAACCAAATAGTTCTAAAAAAGAATTACGAAAATCGAATAAAAACTGGAAGAGTTATGAATTTTGCAATTATTTTTACAAAATCACCCGTATAATTTTGGTGCCTGGGTGTTTATCGCTTACTCAGGTACCGAATGGGTGCCCGGACGTAAGGAAACTTATGTGCTATAAAAAACTAAAATTAAACTGAAAATGATTTTTTTATGAAATAATTGAAATTTGAAAATGTTTTGTCCTATACAAAAGACATCAACGCAATCTTTGTTTACATTGATTTCACGAAGTTTACTACAAATTGCTACAAAAAGTGAAAAATTGAAATATTTTGAAAACTATTGAATTTGACTGTATTTTTAAAACGGATTAAGGTCTAACAAAAAATCTAGAATCTGCCTACAAATTTTTAGGAAAATCGGGGCAATCTTAGCGTACGAAAAAGACCGTATGGCCAGCGTTGAGGTTTGAATGGAGGCCGCGTATATTTCAAAACTCGACCTCAACCAGCGTGGAAGGCGTGGGGGTGTGCACATGGTTATGCGTAGCATGATGGGGTAGTCTAGCGAACTGGTTAGGAACGCTCGGGCCCTGGCCTGTGCCACCGGTGGCCAGCGGAGTCAGCCGTTTCTCCGGCTCTTCCCGACCGGCGGGTCCTTGTAAGCCTCTCAGCATCGGTTCGAATGACATGGACCGAGTCTGTCGCTACAACGCCCACTTGAGCTCTGGTTGTACGCTGGTAAATCCGAAACCCGCTCAAGCTGCACTTCCGAAGTTTTGTACCATGCACACGGTGGTAACTTACCAGACGAGCGTTAAGCGCCCTACCACCATTCGAGCAGATGGAAGCTCCGAGTTCCCTTAGTCGCTTATTACGACGCCCACGGGAAAAATAAAGGGGCAGTAATTGTATTCTTTGTCCGTCACTGCACGAACATAGTATTTTTTAACTAATATACTCGTATAATTTACAGGTAATTTTTAATAATAATATTATTTTAATTAATTGTTGTTCTATAATGTATAGTATTATTTGATTGCATCATTTATTGATCGCTCTGGTCACAATAATTTCAAACATATAGGTATATCTCATAAACTGTTTGCAGAAATTGAGGGACAATAAGAGAAAACAAATTCTCATGCGATTTCTTATTTGCATAAATAACTTTTTTTTTGAGTGTGTATGCTGTTGGTCGCGGATGACCTTTATGCGTCACCTGGTTTGGGGACGGTGAGATCTTAAGACCTCAAGCCGAGAATTGGCGAGTGCCTCTAGAGGTATTCCAGGTGGATGGCATCTCCCCACGGGGGAGTCTCCTCTCCGTATTGAGCCTCTAGACCACTCGAACCTGAAGGGTGCATAAATAACTAAAACCTTAAACTATTAATAAACAAAAAAGCACCAAAGCGATCAATAACGTTATTTTGGAGAAGTAGCCATAAGTAATTATTACGACTAAAGGTTTAGATTTTTTGTCCCGCTTATTTTTTATTTCTAAAGTTCACATATGTACCCTTTTATGTGTTTTCTTCGATATAAGTTATCCCATTTCTCCAAATCATGATGCAACATAATACCTAGGTTTTTTAAAGAATGAATAAAATTATTTGAAATTTATTGCTAGGTATATTTTATTTATCAATGTGACTGAAAAGGATTTTGAGACTAGTCCCTCAGTTTCTATTGTAGCTCGATACCTTTCAGAAATATAACGGTATTAGCTTAAAAATGTTTTATCCTATCCGAGCTTACTTGACTTCTTTCATTAATGTCACTTTTCTTCACGTGGAAATACAATTTGAAAATGAGTTTTATTTATTTACCACCTCCTTTCATTTAAAAGGCTTTGCAGGAGTTATAAATTAGAGACAACATTAGGCATTAAGCTGACTTGGAATAAAAAAAGTTTTTCGCACAAACTACTTGATACATTATAATTGAATTGAAGGTTTTCACGCGAAAAAAGTGAGAATATTATTCGTAATTGTTTTTTTTATGACAGCAGAATACTCACGGAGCGTGAGATTCTCATTACTGTTTTAATTTAAGAGTTTCTGAATGGAATTTTCAGTAAAAATGTTAGTAGTAATTTTTTTACGATTTATTTCTATTGAACTTATTTATGTACATATTCAAGAATGCTCTTGAATATGCACATATACCATGCGGTCATGGGCTAAAATCTGGCAACCCTAGTCAGTACCTACTTACTAGGGTTGCCAGATTTTTTGATCTTGTAAGGGACAAATGCTCATTTTGCCAAAAATATGGGGTTTAAAATTTTCAGAAAAAAATCCCCCCTTTCACAGATATCGGCTGAGTGGATGTCAACAGCTATCATAACTTATTTTTCGAATTCACAAGAATGCGATATACCGAAATGGAAAAATATTTGTTATTTAAAGAAAAATGTATAATACCTTTTATTTAAAATCATTCTTATGTTCTTTTATTTATGACACCGAAATTGTAACAACACAAAAAAAATACCAATCATAATTTATTTATTTTTCCTTAATTATGTATTTATTGTTCCTAGCTCACCGTTTTCTTGTTTATTAATATTCATGAATTCTCTGTCTATATATAATAAAAGTTAACTTTCACGTACACACAGTTACACCAATTAATTAGTGGAGCGTGGCACACATTATTGCGATGTTTGAACTCGTGTGCGAGCGACACACAAGTTAACGTTTACGACAAATGATTTGTTCCAATTAGAAGAGCTTTCGCGTAGTTCTACCCGTCTACGGAAGACTTAAAAGCTTACGTTGAGACGTTATTGGTCTCCGACATGTTGTTTTTAATTAATAAAAGTAACAATTATATTTAGGTATATGTATTTTACTTTCTTTACCATTTTTTTCTATATTATGACGTGATTCATCTTAGAGTTTGAATTGAACAATTAATATGTACATTACCTATAATTCACCAGCATCGAAGTTTGTCATGCAATTAGTAAAAGTCTACTACCTTACAGACTATAATTTATAAATGCGCAGAAAGCGCTAAAAATATGTTTACCAAGTATATTATCTTATACTTCGTTACTTAAACTTAAAATATACTACTTAATGTTTAATTCATAAATTTTTGTGTTTAATGATTAATATATCGTTATCTTGACTTCTCAAGTAACTCTACAAATAAAACCGGCCAAGTGCCTGTCATGCCACGCGCAGTGTAGGGTTCCGTAGTTTCCTATCTATGTCACTATTAATGTTTTCTTCTAAGGGATTTTCAATAGGTAAGAAATTTTCTTAAACCAAAGTTGAACGACTACTACTCTGAAACTAATAAATCTATCTTTTTTTTTACTTTTCATTGAAAGTTCATGAAAAGCCCTATTGTCATGATTTGTCCAGGTTTATGAAGCAAAAAATATCATTTTAAAGTTCAATATTTCGCAAACGAATCCCTAAATCGAAAAATAGTCTTAAAAACCCCTAAATAATTTTAAAGGACCTATTTCACGATACTCCACACGATAGGGTAGACAATGAAAAAAAAACATTCGCAGGTTACATTTAGGGGAGATACCCTAAAAATATATTTTTAATATTTTTTTTCTACCATTTTGTCAACGTGATTGATATATCACATATCTCCACAAAATTGCAGCTGTAGTGCTAACAGTCCCCAAGCAAGACTTCTTTTTATTCTCATATAAGAGAATAATAAGAAAGTTACGAGTTAGACACTGTATTTTAATTGAACTAAAATGCTTTACGAGTTATAGAAAAAACTAATTTGAAAATACTGTAAAATTTAACGCTGTAAATTAGTTACGAGACACGAGGGGCTCTAATCCAATAATGATGCAGTTTCAACTAACATCACTTTCGCAACACCATCAAATATTCAAGTACTCTCGTAAAATACCCTCCCAGAGCCAAACTGCGGCATTATCATAAAGAACACCCTAACGGCAACGATAGACCATGAAATGGGGATCAATAATCAAACGTTCTCAATAACCTTTGAAATATCGGCTTGGAAAAAGCCAGACGCACTCCAGAAAACAAACTGACGGGATGGCGAACAAGCGGCGAAAGTTAATTTCACGGGTTGTGGATGCTTCTTCTGATGTCAGCTCGCTCGAACAACCCGCGACTTGGTTACTATTAATCACAACCTAGATCGAAGTATCGTTAGTTTTATATACAGACCGTTCGAGATTCGGGATGCCTCTGCGTTTTCTCCGTAGCTGTAGGCTGACACAGACATGACATTATTCATTATTTTTGTAGAATTTTTAAAAGTTGTTTGCCACACATTTACCTGTGAAAGATACAGTTCGCAATAGGTCAAGTAATCTGGAACTGGCTAAATTCTCCAACTGACTTTGATCTTCGTTTAGCTTTATATAATATTTTGATGTGTTGTTGACAGAATTTACACATACATTTAGAATCGCTTTGGCAAGCGTAAGAATAGAAACTTGCAATTCGCTTGGTTTTTTTTTTCTTTTTATGCATAATATGCAATGCGTTTGACCATAATCTCACCTGATGGAAAGTGATGATGAGGCCAAGGATGGTACACGCCTGCCTAGAAGATGCCTGTTCATTCTGGCCTTGAAGATGTCCAGATTATATTGGTCCGGGAAAACAGACCTCGGCAAGGAGTTCCACTCCCTAGCCGTTCGCATAATGAAGGCCGAAGCAAATCGCTTCGTGCGAATGGGAGGAACTTCGAAAACATAAGGGTGGAAGCCCTCGCCGCGCCTGGTCTTCCGGTGGTGGAAAGGGGAAGGGGGGATCAAATTATGTAATACCTCCGCACACTCTCCGAAATGTAACCGATAAAACACTGAGAGGCAAGCTACACGTCTTCGGTGGTAAAGGCTCTGGAGATTAGCCTCAACGAGAGCGTCATTGCCTATGAGTCTCTTCGCACGGTGTTCCACCGAGTCCAGTGCATCCAGCTGATACCGAGCAGATCCGTCCCAAAGGTGACAACAGTACTCCAAGCAGGAGCGAATTTGGGCTCGGTAAAGGTTAAGGAGCTGCTCAGATGTAAAATATCGCCTGACCTTAGAAAGTATTCCAAGTTTTCTGGCAGCGGTTTTAGCAATGGACTCGATATAGCGACCGAAATTGAGGCTGGATGAGATGTCCACACCCAAGAGCTCGAGATGGTCTTTAACCGGCACGGAGACATTTTGGAAAGTCGGAGTCAGATGGAATGGACTCCGTTTCGTCGTGAAGAGACAGGCCTGTGTTTTTGAGGGATTAAATCCAACCAAGTTGGCTTCACCCCAGAGGGAAACAGCTTCCAGGGTTGCATTCACTCCCTCCACCATCGCCTCCCTTAATGATCGGACATCTGCATCAGACTTCACATCCGGCAGATTTCTCTCCGAAACTGTGCTCTGCATACCCAAAGATACCAGGAGTTAGGAGCAGATCATTGATGTGCAGTAAGAATAGAGTTGCGGAAAGGACAGATCCCTGGGGGACACCGGCATTAATGCCAAGCAGATCCGACGATGTGCCATTAATGACCACTCGTATCGATCTGCCCCTCAGAAAATCTGCAATCCAGTAGCAAAGTCCGACAGCGATTCCATATGAAGGAAGCTTGCCAATGAGACTTGTATGCCAGACCCTGTCAAAAGCCTTAGAAATATCAAGAGAAACGACGAGAGCTTCGCCGCGTTTCTCTAGGGCTTCACTCCATAAGTGGGTAGCATAAACAAGAAGATCCCCAGTAGATCGCCCACGGCGGAAACCGAATTGGCAGTCACTGAGGAGATCGTTATCTTCGAGGTAAGCGAGGAGGCGGTTGTTCAATACACGCTCCATAATCTTACAGAGTATGGAGGTGATTGCAATAAGTCGATAGTTGGCAGGGTCGGCACGACTACCCTTTTTGGGTACTGGTTGGACATTGGCAAGCTTCCAGGTTTTCGGAACTTGGCCAATCTCAAGGGATAAGCGGTATAGGCGAGTCAGAATAGGAGACAACTCAGGGGCACAATTCCGCAGGACAATAGCTGGAGCATTCCAGCTATTGTCCTGCGGAATCCGATGGCATCATCGGGCCCACTAGCTTTATTCACGTCTAGAGTGCTAAGCGTTTTGAGTACCTCTTTCTGATGGATGCGAACTTCCAACATGGCAGAAGAACACTGAGGAAGCTTAGGTGGGTTTACGCCAGCAGCATCCAGTTGTGAGTTGTTTGCAAATATAGAGGCAAACAAGTCCGCCTTCTCTTTGGAGGTATGAGCCAGCGATCCGTCAGGCTTAATTAAAGGCGGCAGCGATGACCGGCAAAAATTGGCTTCGACTGTCTTGGCTAGGGACTAGAAAGCTTTGCTTCCGGATGGAAAGGAGGCTAATTTGGCTCCTATACGACCAATGTGATCGAAGCGGGCCTTGCGGAGAACACCTTTATAGGACTTGGCGGCACTGTTAAAGGCTTTCTTCAGACTTCGAACATTTGGTGATTTGCGGGCTCGAGCATCCGCCCAGGAGCGATATGCAAAATGCTTAAGCGCCTCCGCTTTAGCACAGTCCGCGTCAAACCAAGGGCTGGCGCTAAACCGGCGTGGTACGTCAGAATATTATGGAATAAAGTACTCCATAGCCCGACGCATCACGCCAGCAATGGCATCCGCGCAGCAAGTTGGGTCGTCCGAAGAAAAGCAAATGCGACGCCAAGGATAAGCTGCAAAGAAATGCCGCATCTCATCCCAGTCTGCTGAAACATATCGCTATACACGCCTAGTTCCGATAGGTTCCGGGTCGTTTGGAGAGTAAACTGATACGGACTTCACCAGACAGTGGTCGGAACTCCCTAGTGGAGACGAAATTACCACCTGATAACGGTCCGGGTCTGTTGACAGCAGAAGGTCCAGGCAGTTCGGTGTGTGGCCATCAATATCAGGTACACGTGTAGCGCCCTTCACAAGCTGGGAGAGACCTAGCGACATAGCAAATGTGTGCGCCAATCTCCCGGCATGGTCGGTTTTCTGGAACGGGAACAACCACTCATGGTGGTGTGCGTTAAAGTCCCCCAGAACGACTAGCTGCGCACTAGGGGACCTTTGCTGGGCTGTTTCAGCGGAGGCGCTGAGGTACTGAAAAACCTGGTTGTCTCCATGTTCTGTGTGCGACCGATAAACACTGGCATAGAGTATTTGCTCTATACCTGTGTTCACCAGCACCCATAATGTGGAGAAACTGGGATCCTCAAGGTTGCGGAGACGTTGGCAGCAGATGTCATCACGAGCATACACGCAGGTGCCAGCGCGCGCTTTAAAATTGTGCTCCAGGATGTAACCTGGGTAATGCAAGTAAGCTGCGTCAGTCGGGCATCTTATTTGAGTCTCCGTGAGGAACAGCAGATGTGGCTTATCGGTCTCAAGGTGGTGATGGACACTATCGATATTTGAGTGCAATCCTCGGATGTTAGCAAGGTGCACTTTTAGTGCGAGGGAGTGCATCCGCTGTTTCGCCAGTTTCTTTCTTTTAGCTTTCATATTTTTTTTTATAAGAAGAAGAGAGTGAAGAGGCAGGAAGGGGACAGATGAGCGAGACTGTGCTAAGCTACTGCCAAGCGATGCAGTTATAACGCCACACTGACGGGTGACTGAGCTGGAGCGCGCAGGGATGTCCTAACCCCCCCAAAGGTGTCCATCGGGCCCTCGCATCCGGTCGCCAACCGGCACGATGGCGCACCCTGGGATTTTTCGCGAGTTGGCGGGGCAGCCTTTCGTAGGTGGCTTTCCTACTACTTGGGGCCCCTACTACCTGCGGTCGGCCAGCGGAGAACCGTGCTTAGGATCCCGCTACCCTCCGCGATCAGCCACCCTGCGCAGCAATCACGCAGCACCGAAGCCGGCAAGCTCTACATCGCAACTGCTCGGACTCCCCCCCCCCAAAAACGGCAACACCAGGCATCGAGCCGGAACACGATGAGAGTCGCTTGGCGGTTCGGTTTTGCCTGGAGGGTGGTTACCAGCCACGGTCGAAACCTACCACCGGTGATGTGCCGAGCATTTGGCGCTACCCAGGGGACACGTGTGGGTATCTAGAGCTAAAGCCCACGGACGCGCTCGGCTTTGTCCCCCAAGGTCGGCTTGGTGTTTTAAGTGTAATTGTGTGTAAGTAAATCACAACAATTAGTGTGATTCAGAATCTGTACCTGGATAGGTATATAATGAATTAGGATATAACAGAACTCGAATCATTGAAGCACTAAGTATACTGATTATAAATGAAAATCTATTCCATGTTTCAATCTTGGCCCCGCTCGACTTTCAAATTATGAAACGAATATAATTTTTACTTTTTAGTTCCATTTTCGATTTTGAATTCAGACAGTCAGTTATTTATGTTCAATGAAATTTTAATTTCACTTCACTTCATTACACTTCACTACGCTTTCCTACCCTACATATCATTTCATTTTCATCATTTATTAGATAGTGATTGGGACCTAATCAGAAATCAGTTGCAAGTACTTGAGCATCGAGTTGTCTGCAAGATGCTCCACTTACAGTACTTGTTTGGATTTAAATCCTCAAAAATTTGTGTCATAGAGTTGGTGCGTAAACTGAGCAGTGAAAGTGCGACGCCACAACATTGTGTTGGGACGTCGATCACAAAAATGACGTCACATCGCAATACGCTGCGTTACGGCAACACAAAAAAAAAATATCGCAACGGCCGGCAGTGTATCGGATGATTCGAGTTCCTAGATTTCTACAATGCGACGCCGCAACGCAATGTAACGGCCTCGCTCTTATTGACTTTAAACATCGCGTTGTCCTTACGATGTTAGAATCACATTCTGTTAGAACCTTAAAAGTAGGTCTTTAATCTTAATAAGATCGCAAATTAGAGCACATAATAAATTTATAAGCAAAACTATAAAACAAAACTATTTTTTTATTTATGTTATTACTGATGGCTAAAGTTTTATTAATTATTCCATTTTCCAATTATGTTCATGAGAATTTGCAGCTGATATCAATTAGTTCGTAAAAGTAATTTTCCCTTTTCGTGACTAATAGAACGTGACACGGCATAAACTATGGATTTTTATAATATTATCATAGTGTACCTAACTGTCTACTGTAACATTTTTATCCATGATTTTTTCTCACCATCCATTTAAACAGTATAGTTGTAAAAAGCGCGCTGGTGTAAGTACGTTATAAATTACGTACTATGAAGGTTCATAGTAATCCGTCTAATGTAAAAAGTTTAAAGTTTCTTTAGAGAATTTTCGCAGAGCCAGTAGATGACATGCGAAACTTCTCGAACTTAACCAATAAATCATGCAAACCGACCATAATGTGAAATATTAGGTAGATATATAGGAAATCTTAATCTACTTTTCCTGTAAAACGCTGAGAGGGCATAACTTTGTAATCTCGAAAGAGTTTGGGTATATGGGAAACGGGAATAAATCTGCCATTTCATTCCGACATGGGATAAATGGTAGCATTCAAAGTTTAACAATTAAATTTTTGAGGTATTTTTTGTTATAAAAGATTTGAGTGCGTTTGACCACAATCGCACCCGATGTTAAGCAATGATGTGGTCTAAGCTGGAGCACGTAAACCCAAATAATGCCCATTTACTCTTGCGTTGAAGGTCCCTATATTAAAGGTATCGGGGAGTACGGTCACAGTAAGGGAGGGAGTTCCATTCAGTACCAGTACGCATGATAAAGGAGGATGCGAATCGTGAGGTGCGCAGGGGAGATATGTTAACCACGTACAGATGAAGACCCTGTTTACGTCTTATCGTCTAGTAGAGTCGAGTATCAAAGTCAGCGATACTCGCGAGGAATTGTTTTAAAAATTGATCGGTAAGCTTATCATAATAAAAGTTATCTAAAAACATGTTCGTGCAATGGCAGCACTTCTGTCTCCAGTCACGGGTTAACATTATTTTATTAGCTTAATTTGTATGATAAATATTTCACCAGTCATGCTTGTTTTTAACTTATTTATGTATTATAACTTAAAATAGCTTTGCTCAATGTAGAACTGAAATAGGACATGTGTTTTACGTTTATCATTTACGAAAACGGATATTAAATAGTATGTTTTTGAACTGTACAATATATTTTTTCGTTTATCTTGTAGGTTACACAGTATTTCAAAATACGCAACATTCTATATACGTAGCAAGTCCCACATATTGTTATATAAGAAACTTCGAAACACCTTATACCTGCCCACCGAAACGATCAGAGGCAAACTTTCCCATAAGAATATTGTCGAGTCAATTTCCCAATGTCCGTCTCCAAACAGACTCGAAGCCATCGAATCGAAATTAAGTGTATGTCAGCTATATCGCAAGCTCTTGAGCCCGGAAAAAGAACACTGAAATTGTCTCCAAGAATTGGAGAGCTCAAGTGCTGAATGAACGGAACGTGTCGCTCGGATCCCTTGGGATTCCACCAAGAGCGGTTAACTGGCTACATTCCTCCGAGTTTGAGCTAACAACTTGCTATGTTTCGTTTATTTATTGCCAAAGTATTACTATATGGAATTTGCTTTTAAACGGGATTGCTTTAGGAGAAATACTGCGTACTTGAATTGGTAGTTAGGTGATAGCGTGAAGCGCTGTTTTGTAAGGATTCTTTTAAGAGATTACTGTAAAGAAATTCTTATTTATGACTACCACATTGGACAATTTAACTTGGTTTGGTTCATGATCTAGAATAAGCCACATTCAAAATTAATATTAAATGCGGACAATTTACTAACCACATCATGATAGTTTTTTTTTATTTCAGTCCAGCATGGTGGTATTTTTTTATAAGTCCAAGTTGAATTTTCTCAATAACTGCCCACTTTACCAACTTTGAGGTTTGCAATTATATGTTTGATGATTATTTACTTTTTTTTCAAGATCATTTAAACAAGTGGGAGAGTTTTGTATTTTTTATCAAAAAAATACATTTGAATAAAACAGTTGAATTCATCACTCACATCATCATTGTTTAAAGGAAGCTACATGTTTGCTGTATTTTTGCGTGATCGAGTTAAGAGTAGAATAACATACGCGTTCTTAGGCTAAGAACTTACGGAGAGATTTTCACCCGCCGTGGCTGCGGGACCGCAACTTGCATGTCAAATTGTTACATAAAATGCAGTTGCAAATATCACGGCGCGATTTACGCCTGCTGAGTGCAGAGTTCAATGCGGCACCTGCGGCGGGTTTGGTCCGATCTTCTTTTGTTTAGTTAAAGAGTGGCCGAGCAGAGGGTGGCTGCGGGACCGCAGAAAAAATAGGTTTTGTGAGTTTGGAATAAAACAACTCTTTGGCTGCCCGTGGCGGCCGTGGGAAAAACCGATCCGTGAGTTGTTAACCTTAGAAGTAACTGTCGATCTGTATTTTTTTTAAGTAAAGTTGTGGCAAATATTTTGGCCATCAGGTATGGTAAGCTGCCGCGAAAAGGCTTTTGGCGGAGTATACGCTTACGATATAATACAGTATCACTTGCGCTTTGCCTACTCTTGCTTTTATTCTTAATGAACAGCTATTTAAATCTTTACATCAAAGGGAGTTTTAATCTTACAATAATTTGGCAGCTAAATGAAAATTCATAAGGGAAAGGTAAGTAGCTCTGTTATGATTCACTGGCTGTGCTTATGTGGCACAGAGGACCAACCTTAATGCGCGATTCGCTTTGATATATAAAGCTTCCATCGCTCATATTACCAGGAGACCAAAGGAGTCACGATTCACTCGCAAACCAAATCTATTCCCATGAAACGTTACGTCACATAGATTTGTATGTAGTCTTAAAACTTTCCACTGTGTAATGTAAGAGGCAATTCAATTTCAACTGAGTACCGGGAAGTGCGCTACTGTATCACACATTCAAGGCTGTCTTTGTAGCTAATGTATGAATTATTCAACTTTATGATTCAACGCAGAAAAGTAATTAAGTTTTCCTTAGTGGTGCTCGCTCGTGGCCAGTCCGATGTTAATTAATCATCTCTTTCGTTTCTGCCTCCATTTTCTGAAATAGGTTAATAATGGCTGTCTTTTTACCGTCCTTCCTGGCTTTTGCATTATTGAATAAGTAAATAAATAGTAGCAAAATTTAATTAAGGAAAACCGCCTTTTAATCCGTGAAAACCTAATATCTATGTAAAAGAGTTTTTGTGTATCATCCATACTATATACTATATATATATATATATACTATTATAAATGGGAAAGTGTGTTTGTTTGTTTGTTTGTTTGTCTTCTCTTCACGCCTAAACCGCTGAACCGATTGTGTTGAAATTTGGTAAATGTATAGCTTGAACTTATGAGACTGCTATAGGCTACTTTTTTTAATTTATATATTCGAATTTACATAATTTTCAACTAAATTAATCATTTTCATGGTTGGTCCCGATAGAGATGGCGCTACTGTCACGAAGACGATTAAATTTGAAATGTGGAAGTTGCTATCTTAATACGAGATGGCACCACTCGTGTTCAATACCGAGTATTTTGTGTTAGTGTTTCATTTATTAAATCGAGGTAATTATACGCAATTTCTTTCTAATCTCATTTTTAAAATTAAATCTAGCAAATACTACTCTAAATTTATAATATAAAAATATCATTTTCGAGTGATTATAGATACCAACTCAACCGAGTAGTCTCTCTGGAAATAATATTTTTTGAGTAACTTAATAGATGGCACTACCCGTCTTTAAAATGAGTATTTTTAATTGTTTAAAAATCTGAGTTGTGATATTGCGTTTTTTCAGATCGCGCTATTTATGAACATAACTTTTTAATATTTATTGTTAATTTTAACGTGATGTAGGTAGATATTTTAATTAAAACAATATTAGTAAAAAAAACCGACTTCCTTCAGTGTCCTAATATTTTACCAGGAAATCTTATAAACATCAAAAAGATATTAAATAATCAGCTGTTTACAGTAGACAGATACTAAATAAACAGCTGTTATGATTCATTTTAGTCCCTTAATCGAGTATTATCCAATAATTTTCAAGTGAAGATTGATCCTGGATGTTAATAGAAGTAGGCGCTACCAACTCGAATAACAATTCGAAAACCAAGCTGTTGCGTGTAAAACTGAAGAGATGAAACTTGATTTTAATGACCCGTCATTAAAATCAAGTTTACTTGCACTAAAAATCTGAGGTTTTTCGGATGGGGCTATTCATGAACATTACTTTTTTATATTTATTGTTTTTAATAGTATTCTGTTATCTGTGCTATTAGAGAAGAATCAACGTGGTGGTGTTAAGTGCTTACTATTTCAGCAGGTAAGCAACAGCAAGCAGTAGGTACCTACCTACCTTGATTGATTTTAAAGAAATACGATTTACCAAGGTACATGCCTACCTACATATCTGTTTTTGTTTTCCTTTGTGATTTGGTTTTGTTGCTCTGAAAGAAGGGCTGTCTATTTGCTAGATACCTTTGTAGATAGGTACCTACCTACATTATCTACTAAGTGCGCATACTATTTCGGCAGGAAGAATACCTTGATTTTAATAAAATACGAATTACCTATCTACATACCTACATAAAATATATTAAGTATCTGTTATTAAAATAATAATAATTAAATAAAAATAATAAAATTAAAAAAAAACAAAAAGGAATATTAAAAAGCAATCATTTTGACGATTAACTTAACACATTGATCTTGGGTTTTTGTGAAAATAGGTGATTTTAAATACCTACCTACTATAAACAAGTTGAGTAGGTGCTTACAAAATATTTTTATACTGTTGTAATGAAAATAGGAATTTTATTAATAAAAAAAAGAATATTTCAGATAATTACCTTCACCGTAATAATGACGCGCAAACGCAAATCTAGCCTTTATAGAGTATCCTCTCAAGCACGAGCAAAGAGATTAACTAGGTCGCAAGAATCTCTTGAAGAAATTGAACTGAGAAGGCAAGAACAGGCAGATCGCCAAACTGCTTTGAGGGCCTCAGAATCTCAATCGCAGACACAGGAAAGGCGTCTTGAACAGTCTGAACGTCAAGCGAATTTGAGGGCCTTAGAATCACTGTCGCAGCCACAGAGAAAACTTCAGGAGCAGACAGAGCGGCAGGCTCATTTGAGAGCCGCTGAATCGGATGTTCATTCTCAACAAAGACTACAAGCGGGGAGTCAAACTGCTTTAAGAGCTGCAGAAACACCTGCTGAAACTCAGCAAAGACTTGATGAGCAAGCTCAACGACAAGCTTTTTTGAGGTCATTCGAAACACCTGAACAAGCACAGGCGCGCAGAGATTTAAATGTACGGCTTCAAGCAGAAAGGCGCCGTAATTTTAATAGAAATAAGCTACTTTTTTACTCACTATGTCAAAAGAGGATGATAGCCTCAAATAGGAAAACCACGCGAGCGTAGCCGCGGGTAACAGCTAGTTAAAAATAAATGCAAGTTGATATCAATTCTTTACGTACACACAATTTAATTGTAAAATTGAAGTTTTGTAATAAAATACTTATATTAAATTTTACAATTCTTAAGTTAATCAAATAGCTTACTGCCACACGTAGTACACGTCGTGTATACATATATATATAGTATATATATAGTACAAAGTAATAAAATGTCACGTCATTTTAAGCTTCATCAATTTAGGCCCAGGCGTTTTGAGTCACGTGCCAATACGATTTTGTAGTATTATCAACTACCTTTTTTGTCAGAATGGTCAAATCACTCCCAATATTTATGTAAGATACAAATGCCAACAATTAGTACCTATCTACTTGATTGTTTATACTGTCAAAAAGGCTATTGAATAAGTATAGAACATTTCAACATAAAATTTTCAGACTCAAGAAAATAACATTTTAGGAGCGAATGAAACAGCAAAGTAAATAACAAAACTCTCCGACGTTTCCCTTAAATAAGATCCGGAGCACAATTTAGTTTTCCTTCATTAGTGAGGGACAAATCCTTTCACTACTGTTCTTCCTCTAATTGCAGTATTAGGGGAGCTCGATGAGCTATTGTAGAACGTTTTCCGCCCGAATGCTTATCTCCGAACTCATAGAATGTCATATTAAAACGAGTGGATAGTGACTGACAGTATTGTACTGAGCATCCCTTTGTTATTACGCTCTGTATTCGTTGATACAGGTTTTATTATCGTTGTTGTATAAAGCTTTTTTGTTAAAACAATGATAATATCGAATGTAAGGTTTATTTCATGTTTTTTCAATAAATTATAATTTTCTGATGAGTTTATCCATGATAGATGGAGAACCAAGTCCACATGTTTGAATATTAGGCGGCCGCAAGAATATTATAACGTAAATTAATTGAAGTAAACATTGACGATATTGCTTAGTATAACACTTATAATGTTATGTATTATAATAAAGGACGACTTTACGGATGTTTTGGTGCTCCAATTTTTTTCTTTCGATACACTTGTGAGATGTTAATCGTTTTTTGGGATCATTAATTTCGTTGTTTTAGGTAAAAATCTAAAATGTTTAATTTTAAAACTTAACTTACAATTCAAATGACTTATCAGATACTTGCCATTGTAACAGGTGTGAAAGTCTTCACTTAAATTGAACATTCTAGTGATTCCCAAGTTATCCCTCCGATTTCGTTTATTTTAAGCTTCATAGATCTCAGAGCAGACGAGTTTAAAGCCGTTGTAGTAATAAAAAAAGAAATTGTGTCTCAACGGCAAATGAACTTAATGAAATGGAATTTGTTCACCGTTTCGACAACCGATCAATATAAGATTACTGGCTTACGCGGCCCTAGGGGAATTTAATTTTCACACTGTTCAATACAAGATCTGTAGCTGTAACACCATTTATAGTAACGTTTTAGATTGAAATTCTACTTAAGCATGATATTATTATTTAATATTAACTTATCCTCATATTTTACCAAAAGTCTATCAATGGACGTAAGGGAAATATAACACTTATATGAGCGATAATGTTGATAACCTGCAGCTATTTGTTTCGAAATCGAATTAAGCCAATCGAATAGCAAAATTTGGTATATTTAGGTGTAGCTGATATTATTAATTATATCCTTAACCTAGGTTGCAATTAAAATTCTCTGTTAACCCAGATATGCTCTTATCCGTCCCCACATGTTTACAGATTAACTTTAATATTTTATCTTCATAGAAAATGAAATAGGCTCCAAGCATGTAATACAATATAGGTATGTTAGTGAATTGTTTTTTTTTATAACTCTTACTTATTTATTATAATTTAATTTGATGAATATAACATAATTGTGATGTAGAGAGTTCGATAGTTGTTAGAGTAGGCCCATCAGAATCCGAGGCCGCGTCGAGATGCAGCCAGGGAGGTCGAATGGGTGGGAAAGACAGGGAGAGGAGAGGACGGTTTCATAATAGTGAGAGGCGAAAGGAAGAGGAGAGGAAAGGAAACGAAACAGAAAATAATTAAAAGGTTTAAAGGATAGGAGTAAGAGTATTAAAGTATTCAGTTTCAATAGCTTATAGAAAAAGGTAGCTTCTGAGAAAACTGAACAATTTTAGCTTTAAGAATTAGTTCGCTCAAAAATTACCTATGTATTATATATATTGTTCGGTCTAGGATAGCCTGAGTTAAGTAAGAAGGTTAGTTAAGAGGCACTAACGGTGTCACGGCACAACTCATGGCAGTAAAAATATAATTACATCCTTTATTTTGTTATAAAATAATGAAAAAACGAATGAAAGAGAAATTTACTAAAATACTTGATATATTAGATTCGAGTGTTTTAACATTATTTAATGTCATAGGATATAAGGGTGTGCAACCCTTGTTAAGATAGACCAGTGGACACCAAGTCGCAGTATCAAGATAGTAGCTGATCTGGGATATGTATTATCCTGCAGGAACTGGTGCCATCAAATGCTGGATCTCTGATCAGAAAACAGACGTGTAATTGGTTAGCATGATGACATACTACTAGAAAGCATGGCATCTGGGCGTCCAAGAGCCTAAGAGTCGCACGCACTCAGACTCAAAAACGCACTAGTTTATGCTGAATCGTGGATCTAGTGGATAGTCGAAGGCTGACAAGCAACGCAATGCATTCATACATTTGTAACATAAGTATTTCCGAAGGCAATCTGTGCAGAGCCAGCCTAGACAATAAAGAGACGAGCGCTCACGATTAACAAGAATGCAGGGTCGTTACAAGACAAAGAACTATGCTAATGGGACGTCCGACTATAATCTCAACAGCAACTAGCAGCCCAACAGCCCATGGATGACCTCCGAGGAAGGTCAGAACTGTGATGCGATTCCTCGCGCAGAAAAGCAACCGTATAATATCTTGCTATAAATTTAACAAAATAGCTCCCCATAAACTTAACTATGCATCGAAAGCGTAACACTAACTTACACATCCAAAGAATTATATCGAAAGCGTGATAAAAACAGTTTCAAGAAAACTCAGAGTCCTGAACAAGGTATGGCGTTATACCACGCCTGAGTAACTGTGCTTATTATACAAGGAGCAAGTGGGGTTCTTCGTGCTCATGCCTCTGGGATGACTCCACCAAGTACTCGTTCCCTTGGATAGGTCACAGCGGCGCGCGACCCGCATTATTATTGATGTGAAGGTTACTTAACACAAGCCTATTCAATTACACCGTGATATAATGAAGTTATTAAGCGTGTTCTAACATCTTTACCACAGCGAGTGTTCTGAGGAGTTATTCTCCCTTATCCTACCTTCTCCTTTATTAAGCGGACCACGCATGCTGGCCTACGTTGTCGCCAAGTTTCTGTGGCCACTATTCCAATGCATGCAAAGAGATTTGGTGACTTGTTTATTAGTGGCACTATCCGCAAATGGAATGCTTTGCCCGTTTACGTGTTCATCCCTCGTACAATCCGGGATCCTTTAAAAGAGGAGTGAAGAAGCACGAAGGCCCGAAAAGTGAGGATAGGTGGTGTGACGGTAAAACTGCCGCACCAGCTATTTTCGCATCTGGACTTCACCTTCACTTAACATCAGATGAGGTGGAGTCATATGACGGATATTTATATATAAAGAAAAAACGAGCGAGCCTTACAGTAGTCGTGTATGATGTGTAACATTTGAAACCTCACCTTATATTAGTAAAAAAGAAATAAAACCTACTACAAAAGGAATTAGCCATTTGAACATTTTTAACATTATGTTCTAAAATCAAATCAAATAGCGCGCGCTTTCGCGACTTCCTGTTACACACTTCCGTCCCATTTCACGAAATCACTCCCACAAATTGCAGGAAAGCGAGAGGAAAGATGTTACACATCAAAAAGTAAGTAATACATTAGTTGCTTGCTACTATATATAATTCATTTTCCCTTCACGTCACCGAAAAAAAGGGGTGCGTTCCGTACAGATGCGAGACCGAGCGTTCCGACGGTACGGCTTAACTTAGCACGGTTCTTCCGCCCGATCGCGCGGGCATATCCGCGTTCATTCTAAACCCTTACTAATTTGGGATAAGTGCTCACGTACCAGGCTCAACGGCTCGACTACGAATGGAGGTACCTTTGAACTAGCTTTGACGCTCCACGACAAATAACGGGCCCACTTTCTATAAAGGTAGGTATATTTATTTTTTCGTCTTTTCTAACATTTTTTAGAGTCGCCGTGCTTAGAGTTCGCTTTTATCGTTGCTGCTTGACATGATAAGGTTTTTTTTTATTTAAGATTAGGCGAGTCACAAACCTTTGCCACATGGAGGAAAAGTTCTATAGATACTGTACCTATGTAGAAAATTTTAGTGAATGAAAAAAATCATTTATAATATCATTTATTTATTAAATTATTTAATTAGTTCAAAAATATTAGTTTATAAGAGAATTGCGATGCCTTTCATAGGGTTCTTGGTTGCGATAAGAACTAATCTAAGACCAAAACTGAACAACAAGAATGTAAAATATATTATTAAGAACCTTATGAAGAACCTAGCATCTTAAAAATTAGAACATCATGAAACTTAACATTTATTTTAACCTTTGAATTCCACCAAAAACCGTATTCATATAAAATGTTGCAAAAACGAGACCATTTTTTTGTCGTGTCTAAATATCAAAAAAATTCGTGCTTTATATCATATCGTAGTGCTTATGCTAGGAGGGCAGATAAGGTTTGCCAGATGCTGGCCTAACAATTCCGGGACATTTGCCCCCCCCCTCCCCAAAATAAAGCATCAAATCAAACCCTTCATCACCCCTCAGAATTAAAATATCAAGCAGGTCTCACTCGTTAATAGTTTCTTTTGTTACGAAACTAGCACATTATCGGAATTCGAGACAATATGGTCTAATTACTGGACCCGGGAAAAGACGTAAAATTATAAATAATAAATAAATAAATATTTCCAACACTCACACCAATTAGCCTAGCCCCAAAGTAAGCACTATAAGGCTTGTGTTATGGGATGCTAGGGTAACGGATAGAATACATATATTGTACATATATAAGTATATTTATATAGAAATAAATATTAAACATCCATGACTGGAGTACAAATGCTCGTATTCATCACACAAACATCTGCCACCACCGGGATTCGAACCCAGGACCTTTCGAGTCGGCGACACCATGAAACCCGGCGTACAAACCACTCGGCCACGGAGGTTGTCAATTCCGGGACAATCCCAGATTTCCCGGCCATCTGGCAAGCCTAGGGCAGATGACTCGCCCTGTTAAAAGGGAGATGATACTGATGTAGAGCTTCATGCCAAGCTTCTAACTCTACAAGCCCTAACTCTACAAGTCTTAACTTTACAAACTCTACAGCTCATTCAAAATATTATGTGGCTTGGACATTTCGATATTACAAGAACTGTATAACAGGTAAGTAATGAAAGAGAAGACACAAAAACTCTTTGATATACATAAATATTAGGGATTTTTTTGTCTTATTAGTGGAATTTAATTCTGAACTCAAACCATCAACATTTTAAACTCCTCAACAGAAATAGTTTATACGATACTCTGAAACTGTTTACTTCCGCAGATGAAATCTATAGATCTACCCGTATTCAATTCCATCAGTTTATAGTGTTTATATAGTCGGGAAAAGCGGCCAAACAGTTCGAAGCGAATTTAAATCAATATAAAGTTTATACCTATGTCTCCTTTATTAAAAAGAAAACAAGCAAAAATATAATATAAATCTACTTTGATATATTATTATCTCATTCTAATAACTCCTAAGAATTCTGAGTGATGTTTTTAAATGAAAGTTTATAACATTTACACAACCTGTTCAATATTACATCGAGAGCGTACAAATAAAGGATCAGATTATATTGAAAAGTTTTTGGTGTCATTTATTCCCTTTGATTAAATATAATCCAAATAGTATAAAGGACCTAATAGTTGATATTGAAATAAAGAAATGTCATTAAATTCTCTTCATACACAACAAACCATATTGGAACACATTACTGCTCATCCAGCAAAATGGACAGAATTAAAGAAAACCATTTGTTTTATGACAAAATTTCAAATAAAAATGATAAACTAATCTATACTAATGTTATCATTGTAACTAACCATTATGGATGTATGATTTGAAATAAATGTTATAATTATTAGAAAGAGGTAAAGTTTGTGAGCTTGTGAGGTTGTAGGGGGTAATATCTGGATCTACTAAACCGATTTTGTAAATGATTTTACTAATAGAAATCCACATTACCTGTTAGTGTCTTATGGATTAGAACAAAAAGTACACAGAAGCGAAGCGAGGGCAGAGTACTAGTATTAGAATATATATATATTATATATATAGTATAAAATAATGCTTGAAAGGTTCAATATCACCACCGATGTAGAAGGCTCCTGTGCTCCAAAAGTGATGATGATGAAAACACATAGGTATATTTTAGACCGCATGTCCTTACTACCTACGTGAACCACATACCACACGCACACTGGTAATGTTTGTCAATGGTCATGCATTTTTTACCAATCACTCGACATAGCCTAGTTTGTTTTTACCAAAGATGCAAGCAAGTGTCACCCCCTCAGGTTATTGTCCTCGTGGCTCTAGACTAGGAGACTGCCCCTAAGGGAGATGCCATCCGCTTAATATACCACTAGGGGTACGTGTCATTTCCCGACAAGAATCTCACCGTCCCCAAACCCAATGACGCTGTAACGGTCATCTGCGATGAACAGCATAATACACACTCGAAAAAAGCAAGCATCACATCACAACAGCGTGCGTGAGAAACGTCCGGCATGCTTGTGTGTAACTAACGTTCAATCCTGGCCTACTGCCGATGTAAGGGTTTACACCGACAGTAGGCCAGGATTGAACGATTTTTGGAACAAAACGCAGTCGGCAGTGGCAAATGCATCCCGATCAGCGATCGATAATATGAGCGAGTTTGTATTCGCCTCTGAGTGCACGGATGCGGCGACGGCGACGCGGAGACGTGAGTGCATTTTGTCGTCGAAGAACCCAGTGAGCCATACACGCCGCTGCATAAACACACGCTGAAACTGAACATCTAAATACTCGTGCAATATAAGGATGGAGAGTAAGTATGGAATATGGTATTTTAGTTCTTTTTTACTATTGGTACCGAATATAATTATGTCAACCTCAATAGTGATCTGAACCATTTATTTTTATCAACTTAGACAAAGACTTAGAAATAGTTCAATTTGTAAACGTTAAAGGATATTTACAAGCATTTATCTTAACACATAAGCTACGGCTACATATACAAACCTTATGTTTATCTATTTCGTGTATTCTGAATTCTCGATACGTGCAATTCGCAGACGAGTGTTGAAGGTTTTACAGCTAAACGTAGTTTAAGTAAGTAATATTATTTATTTATGAAACTATTATAAT
The DNA here is from genome assembly GCA_902850365.2 of Chilo suppressalis. Taxonomy (NCBI): domain Eukaryota; kingdom Metazoa; phylum Arthropoda; class Insecta; order Lepidoptera; family Crambidae; genus Chilo; species Chilo suppressalis. The sequence goes on along the minus strand of OU963897.1, from coordinate 13,850,235 downwards.
TTCTGAACAATTGTGTGGGTGGTCCATAAGTCAGAAATACTTTTAAAGCAAAAATATATTAAGCAAAATTACCTGCTGGCAACTGACCTGACCCTGCACCGAAGGGACCATTGCATTGATGGGATATAAGGCTGTTTGACTCCGCGCTGTAAAATTTTACCTTTCAAGGCGATAGTATATCATCCCGATAAGTAACAATATTACAGAAGAATTTTTAAAGAGAGTTTTGTATCTAAAATTATTTGTCAAAAAATATTTGTTTAATACCACTAGCGGCCGCCAGCGAAAACCATTGCGTTCGTTTTTTGTAACTCCCTCAGGAACCTAACACTTTTTCGGGTTAAAACGTATCCTATTTATAAGCTGATTGTGTTCAAAATTTTATCCAAGTTCCAATCCGTTCGGCTGTTTTTACAAACTTTCACATTTATAATATTAGTAGGATCTTAAGTTAATACAACCAATAAAACATGTTAAAATATACCAGCGTTATTAAAACATTTACCATCACTATTCCAAGCGTAGCTCCATATGATAGCAGATTTCTACAAGCTTTGAATATTGATGTTGCATAAACACGACAGAACCCAAACGAGCACATTTTGCTGCTGTTTCTTTATATTTTTTATGCGCTAGCACCGTTTTGAATTTTTCCTAGATTTGAGAGCAATCTTGTGTGAGCGACGTGTATTTTATGACGGCCGCCGGCGGTCTGTGTAACATCCACAGCCCCATGTGGCCGGGTTATGCTAAACACTAAGAGAACAACGAAAATTACGAAATCTCAAAATATATTTTAGGCTGAGGCAACATCTGTCGTAAATGTATGCATTCGCTACTACGCCCGTATGTCACCGGGGAGCTTTTTAACCGTCAATTGCGCGGTATGTACGACAAAGCTTACAGACTTCAGATGCGCCGTTGGGTGTATTCTGTGTATTGTTTTAACGTTTTGCTTTGTTTAAATTAAGTGAAATACTCTCGTGCTAATCCTAAAGTGGAAAATAGAAATGACTAGGATCGGATAGGATATTCTTCGGAGTTAGCCAAAGTCTATAAACCGATAATACTTTATCTTATCTTTAAATTGTTTTAGTTTTTGAATTTGTTTTTATTCTTAAACAATGAACAGCATTCGCAATCGCTGAAGTATTCCTAAGAGAGTATTTAATATTTATTTGCCTCTTGGTGTTGCATTTACAATGCTTTCTAATCCCGCAACCGAAATTACGTAAATATATGTAAATGAAATCGGCATTTTCACTCGGGAAAATGCATATTGATAATAAAAAAAATTTGATTCACTTCGCCCCTCAAAGCAGCGGACGTGAAAAGAAATCTTTCGAGAAATTTCTGCCGGAATTTAACCGACAATATTAAATTTCCCTTGCCATAACACCGTTACTGCCAGCGTAATAGACAAAACAGATGTTGTGATAATAAACACTTTATCGACCGAACGTTGGGCCAGGAGTGGCGTTGAAATAAATGGCCTTTAATTTAGACGTGCAAGGGAAAAGAATCGCCCTCGATACGTATAATGTCCCGACTCCCGACCGATGTCCCTGAGTCCCGGGTCGAATACTGGCACCAGTAATAACACAGAAGCGGCCCCAGATTTGTATCTTGAATCAATGTTATGGATAGAGTTCGTTTTCATTCAAAAAGGGTACATTATTTCAGAAGGTATCCCATGTAAAACCGGCTGGGTGTAGAGTTGTTGCTCTAACGCACTCCTAACACCGAAAATGAAAAAAATAGCGGAAAATAACGAGGTCGAATATAATACCTAAATCAAAAGAAAATATAACTAGAAAAAATTCCACGCGGACCAGGCAGCAGACGGGACTCGAACCCGCACCCTTCGCAATCCGGGCGAATGCACTGACCAATTATGCTACCGCGGCCCTCACGGACCGCGTCGAAATTCTTTCTAGCTATTCTTAAGCTGCAAGGCAGCGCCATCTCTTCGCATTATATTATACCTAAATCAGTTTTTAACTTCAAATCTCCGCTCAAATTTATTAATTTTTAGCGGAAGCTGCGACTGACTTCGTAGGTCACTTGCAGTGTAAGCGGACACAAAAGTCATGGGCTTGGATTCTATACTCATCAAAGGTATTTATTACCCGGCTGCGCAATGCAAGAGCGCGAAGCGCGACGCGCAGACAGGGTTATGTGTTTAACAGTCTATATATGTATGTTTGTTCCTTTGTGGCACACTAGAGACCAAACGCCTGGACCGATTTTGATGATTCATACATCAATCGATTCGTCTCAATCATGGGAGTGCTACTAAAGATATGATAGTAATCAAAATTTAATATGGGCAAAATTAGGCGCCATATTGTGACGAAGTAAAAAAAAAAAGTTGACAAAATATGTCGAGTGGGGTATCACCGTCTAGATAATCAAAAATCATATTTAGGTTTCTAACACCATTTTTCATTTTATATGATTGTTTAGGATTTACAACGCTTTAAAGTTGTATATTAACCACACGCTTATAATTTCAAATCTTACATTTGTATGGATCTTTGTTACTCTTTCAATTAAAAAATACTGAATGGATTTTAATGAAACTGAACAGTAATATAGCTCATATATGATAATTACATATATATAATAATTTATGAAGTTATTGAGTGAATTGGCCAATATATAGCAATAAGTGTCACATAAGACGGAAAAAAATGTCCCATCTGCGAGCCATTTTGGCCTGTACTGCAAAAACAATAAAAGTTACATGAATGTAATGTAGAGTGAAAATGTATCTCTTAAATAGTTCTAAAAAAAGTCCGTGACACCATATATCTATTTTTAATGTGTAAGTCATTACAGCTAAAATAGTGAATCAAAACTAAAATATTATTTGATATCTATTTCCAAAATGCACATTTTGTATTAACAAATCATTTTTTATCAAAACAGATACTTTAATCGCTTTTGATATTTAAAGACGATAAACTTTGCTTCTTACACTATGTCATTTCGACAAATATTTAAAAAGTTACAACGATGACTAAGTGATAGCGCGGTGTACTATGTAAAAGAAAAAAAATGGGGTATTCGCAGTATCTGATCCTATACGAAGTATTAACATTAAAACTGTGATACAGTTCCTTCTTATTAAATGATAAAAAATATATTATCATAATAGGTATTTATGATTATTGAATTTTAATGAAAAACTCAGAATTTTGCTGTTTTTCATTTTTTTTAACGTTCGGTGTAGAGCTGAAGTGTAGACTACAGTTTTTGTTCTCAGGCTTGTATTATACACAATGACATTCATCTATGATTCTTCTTATACCTGCATGCAAAGTGTCAGCCCGATCGGTTTAAAATTTCATACAAACTTTCATTAACTATTTTATCCTCTTGGGGGTGGAATTGATCAAAATTCTTTCTTAGCGGATGCCCACGTCATAACATCTACATGCATGCCAAATTTCAGCCCGATCCGTCCAGTGGTTTGGGCTGTGCGTTGATAGATCACTATGGCAGTCAGTCACCTTTGAGTTTTATATATATAGATATTTGTTACGTCACCGTAAACTGACGATATGAGATGTTGTTGGGATTGCACTATACAACATAATTCAGGCGTCAGAATAAGTTTTCCTTGGTGTAGCAGTGGTACCTTCACCAATCCTTAATAATATATCAGAAAATTCACGATCATCCGGGTTATCTCCAGTTCTCACTCGCATGTTTATAGTCAAATGCACCGATTGTATATCACGCCACAAATAAGAGCTTTTCAGGCAAGCCCTAACCTCATCAGCTCGGGTTCCCCGTGGTATTACCGGTAAGGTTTGTCGGAAATCACCACAAAATAAAACTGTGATACCGCCCATTGGTCGATCATTTTGTCTTATCCGTTACACAAAAATAAATCCATATAGCATGATTCAGTATTCACGTGCGACGGGCGGCGCGATGGCTTATTTCATGTATAAGTTTGGTGTTTCTATACCGATTTCTATGATTCTTTTTTTATTGAATAGGTAATAATGTTAACTTTTTTAAATTAGGGATGAGTGACAGTATTATAAACGTAAGAGTAAACAAATATAATCAGAATGCTCCGAACTGCTAAGCTATCAGGAGTTACACGTGTTATTGTAAGTCAACCATAAAAGATAGACATATGCTGTTGCGGGATATTTTTTAGAAAATTTTATGTAGAATATTTCCGTCATACATAATTTCTATGTAACTTTAACCATTAAGGCTGCGCACGCGACGGAAGCTTAAAAAATGGAGTAACTTCTCCCGTTTTCCCAACATTTCCCTTCATTACTCTGCTCCTATTGATTGTAGTGTGATGAAAAGTATACTATAACCTGCCCAGGAGTATGAAGAATAATTGTACCAAGTTTCGTTAAAATCCGTCGAGTAGTTTTTGTTTCTATAAGGAACATACACACAGACAGACAGACAGACAGACAAAAATTTTACTGATTGCATTTTTGGCATCAGTATCGATCACTAATCACCCCCTGATAGTTATTTTAAACATATATTTCATGTACAGAATTGACATCTCTACAGATTTATTATAAGTATAGAATAGATAATGACAAATAACCCATTTTTCGCTAGTAAGTACATACTTATTGAAATCCCTGTATTTAATTATCAGCTCGCGATAATATTGGTTTTGTAATAATTCTGCAAAATTCAAAGTAAATAATGTAGATTTTTATAGGTAAATCACCTCTTTCATCACCCTACGCCTATAAGTATTGCGATGTTGTAGCTAAGAACCAAGTTCCCATCTACTTCTTTATGGGAATTCATTATATTCGATTTAGCTATTAGGGCACGGAAGCGCAACAAACAAACTCACTTTCGCATCTATAATATTATATTATACTTAATAGTGATCCACCCAGGCATTGTACGGGTGAAATTTATTTATCGGGATAAAATATAGCCTATGTCACACGGACAAAATGTATTTAAATAAAGAAAAATGTTATAATAAATAATGTAGCTACCTTATGATGAATTAATATTTGAAACCGGTTCAGTAGTTTGACAGATTATTTGTTACAAACATACAAATCTTGCCTCTTTATAATATTAGTATAGATAGTTAGGATAAGATAAGTATTTAATTGATGAAAAAGATTTAAAAATAAAGTAAGCAATAGGTTTATTTGATTATATTTGTAAAAGTTACTTAGCATTTGTGCTTAACAGTGATACGTTATTCGGTATTTTTATAACAAAAAAAAATTTGGAAAACAATTGCCATGATTGCACTACTGGGAGTACTCTTCATTCGAGCTTTACACTACCAATAAAAAAGGGTCGAACACAAAGTTACCCTGTTAAATGTGAACGCTTTAAAAGAAAACTACAAAGAGAACTATAAATTGATAATAAATGAGATTGCTATGGTGCTCTACCTAACGTTATGAAAATTTTATTATGAGCCTTTAGTTTAACCAGATATTATAAACTTTGCTTTGGTGATTGCATAATTATTTAATTTAGTGATCTAAGGCAGTTGCCACCATTGTCCAAAACAACAGACGGGAATTACTTCTTTCTTCAACCTGCGACATAAACGTCATTGATTGGTATTGTATATAGGGTGATTAAAAACATTTGAAGTTAACTTCTGGCATCTACATATTGGGTTTCTGTGAATTATGTAGGTATATCAAATTATGAGACTAGGGACTGACACTGAATTTGTGTATATCACAATCTTAGACGTCCGGCATTGACATAACAATGCAGCCACTGCCAATTTTAAATAGTCGACGAATAAAAGTAAATGAATTTTATATTTACTGCTAAACTATTAAAAACTATTACAAACTATTAAAAACAAAAGATGACTTTTTGAGTAAGTGCTAGTTTACTATAAAATTTACATACATTAGAGATAGTTATGTAACGACTTGATTTAACTTCACACATTTTTGCGAAAATTGAGGCCCATCTGTAGCCTTGAACCCGCTGGTAAAGTCTTTATATGTCTTAATAAATCAATCTTTTAGACCGACGCAAGGTACTTAATAATTCCCGCGATATTAATTCCCTTACTGAAGTAACAAGACTACGGTATATACCGTCTTAAAATACTAACTAAAAAGTGTGAAATAAAAAAGGTAAATTTAAAAAATCAAAAAACCCGACTGCTTAATCATTCTTCAAATAAAAACTGAAAAGAAAAAAACAAGTCCAGTAGTCTATAATTCTGTTAATAAGGAACAAAGCTACTTTAACAGTCGGGACCCACTGTTGAAAAATATTATGTATTCTTGAATATCTAATGGGTCCCGACTGTTAAAGTAGCTTTGTTCCTTATAACAGAATTATAGACTACTGGACTTGTTTTTTTCTTTTCAGTTTTTATTTGAAGAATGATTAAGCAGTCGGGTTTTTTGATTTTTTAAATTTACCTTTTTTTTTAGAGATCACTTAAATTTTTCTAAAATTAATACTCAATTTTATCAAATCATCCGCTTTAACTTCGGTTTCTTGAAAATGTTACAGTGTTTATCGTGATAAAAAATATCCTATGACTCAATCCAGGTCATAAACTTTAAGCGTACCAAATTTCATCCCAATCCGTTCTGTAGTATTTTCGTGATTGGGTAACAAACTTTCACTCTTTCGCAACTTTTACATGTATAAGTTAATAACGAACACTTACATTTGGTAAAAAATAAAAATAGTGTGAGGTTGTTTTTTTTTGAGTGTGTATGCTGTTGGTCGCAGATGACCTTTACAGCGTCATCGGGTTTGGGGACGGCGAGATCCTAAGGGGACCTCAAGCCGAGAATTGGCGATTGCCTCTAGAGAGGTATTCCAGGCGGATGGCATCTCCCCACGGGGGGAGTCTCCTCTCCGCCTGGAGCCTCTAGACCACTCGAAGTAGAGGGGAAAATTATGGGGAATCAAATACGTAACTACGTAAGTTGCGTACCCATTTGATCCTTAGACAATTTTGATGTGAGTAGTTGGATACGTTTGTTTGTGTTATAAGCGATCACAAAACATACAGACTCTTATATCGGTGTCATATAAGCCACCATTTTAATAGTGATAAAAAGTAAGAGAAAGATAAATAATAATAAATATCGTAACTTTTCAATTGCCCTGTCTGTTTATAGACTTTTTTACCATCAGCACGGGAGAGTTAACATTCTATTTCTGTCTAGAGTGAAAGATATAAATAAATAAATATATAACAGAATGAAAACAGAAAAGGAATCTATTATACCAAGCTTACCTTATGAGCTGCTTTAGAATGTAATTGATAAGTATTTTTTCAACATTCTAAGTAATGAGTTTTAAATTTCGACGAATCTTCGTCGCTACAAACAACATCAAAACAAGTTCTTAGAAATCGTTTTCAAAGAAACCGTACATACCTTGATTGGCCTGATGTATATTTAGATTCAAAACTCTCACTAACAAAAGGTTTCACTGAAATGGTAACTCGTCGCCTGCTTTGCGCTAAAAGTGATAAATTGAATGCTCTTTAGCGCCTTTTGAAGGACTTACTGAAAATAAATATTTTCGAGAAAATAACACATTCGGCAACTATGTTGCATGCGAGTCGTTGAACTCTTCCATTCTCAGTGCCATTATTCTAAGCTGAATGGAAAGAGATTTCGAAATAACGGGTCCCTCGAGACGAGAATGGTAAGTGGCGTTCTGTTTCATAGACAACATTTTCTGTTTTTAGTTTTATTATCTTTTCTAAACGTATATTCTAAACTAAATAGTCAAAATCAAAAATATATTTTTTTCCATCACAACGGAGACATCACATCATCACGGTTTGTCTTGTTTTGCAAATACAATATTTTGGCTCCTCTATTTGTGATGAACTGGTGCCTGAAATATGTTTCAACAATTGAAACCTGTGCTACAGGTCATCAGGCCCAATCAAACAGCATAACTTCCACGAATGGTACAATACCTTCAGACAGTTGAAATCGATACATTGTTGTTACAACAGCATTGAGTAGAGAAAAATAAATATTAATAAGCAAAAGAAAACATATTCCATCTAATAGGTAGCTAGAAAATTATCCAGTTTCTAATAATAATAACCAAAAGCTGCGTATATGTGTGTGATAGTGAGTGTTTATGTGTGACTTCGTTCGTTATGTGTATGAAATATGTATGTAGTGTATGTGTTACATACACATACACTACACTGTGCAGGTGTGTAAATGATCAGTTGCAACAGTATGTTGTGTTTGTTTTTGGGTAGAGCGTTGAAAAAAAAGTTACTTTAAATTATTGTGATGGATGGCCCTGTTAAATTTACCAAGTGTTAAATTTTGAATTAATTTTTCCATATCGATTTGAGTCCTCAATTTTCCAAAGTAATATAAAAAACTGCATTTTATTCGAAATTAAATTTCCTCGTTGATTAGGGTAGGTATTTTCTTTTCCTCCGCTTAGGGAGTGACAGATTTGTTTTCTTGATTCATCTTGTTTTCCAAGCAGCGGCTGTTTAACTGTTGCTTTTGCCTTCTCTTGAAGAGAGAAAAAAAATTATAGACACAGATTTGGTATATTTATCTTTCCCTATGCTCAGTTTTCAAAACAAGATACAAATTTCTCTTTACTAAAATCAAGTTCCGTTTGTCGCCGTATTTTGGAAAAAAGGACAAATTCTCAGCGATTATATTTGGTAATTAGAGCCGAATCAGTTTGTGCCCTGGTGGATATTGGCAGGCATAGCGCGAGAATGCTAGTAGCACTGATACAAATTGTGAAAACATCCCGAAAGCGTCCCTACGTTTTCCTCAAGAACTAAACCAAAACAAACAAGCACTAAGGAGATTTTTTCTTCATACACGGGCCAGGAGAGACGCGTGAGATTATTACCATAAAGGCTGCAAGCAGCGCTTCAGTCAATGTAATCCTGCCGTGAGTGTGAATAAATCATTTAACCTGTAGTACTCAAGATTTCCCTAACTAACCCTGAGAGAACAGAGCTGAAGCCCCTCGAGGTTGGACTACGCCCATTTCTACATATAACTGGTTGTCTTATTGAAAACAACAATTAACATATTTAATGAACCTTAATTCAACATCATGAATATCGATTAAACGAGCCTCAGAATTCCTGATAAGTTTTTGTGAATGTGTAGAATTAAGAAAGGTCTATTGTTATAGTCTCTTAATTGCCAGTAGGACTCTTAATTAAAAATAACCTCAGAACTCCTGTATTTTTACCTAAAGGTTTTTATGAACGCTTAGAATTTGTAAAGCTCCATTTTTGAAATATCTTAGTTACTTGTTGAGTAAGTAAGAGAGTAAGTAAAATATCTTTGATAGAGCCTAAGAACCATTGTATACTCCTTATCAGTTTTTATGAATGCCTAGAATTAATACAACTCCATTTTTATAATATTGTTACGTGTCGGAATGGGCTTCGAAATTATATGCCAGTTCACGCTTGACAGTTCTTTATTTACCACTGAGTTCACGCAATTAACACACAATTTTAATTACAAAACACTTATTAAACAGTGTATTTCACTATACAAGTCTTTAAACAATCTCACTTGAACACTTTTATTGCACTTTGATCGCCTTTGGATTTGCTCCGAAATCGCTGTTGAAACTCAACTGTTTCTGCGCTGCGAAATCTTGATGCTAGAAGATCGAGATGGTACTTGAAGGTGAGAGTTTGGTCTAGCAACACTCCTAGATATTTTATGCAATCGGTACGCTCCAAAGAGGGACAAGAGCAAGAAATCATCGGGGACTGGGTGTTACACTCATGGACAGTTGGACAGTAATGTTATGTTCTGTTGATGGAAGTTGGTTAGATGTTAAGGCAAAAGTGACATATAGGTCTTGGAGACATAGAGTGTGAGGGCATTATATTTCAGCGACTTTATAGTCGAGTATGGCCGTATACAGAAAGAAAGCTGAAAGCCGATAAGCGCCGATAAATGCCGACACGCGCTGGTCAGCTGGTAATTATGATCTATGTTGTCCGAATAATAAATAATTTTTGTATTTGAATTATTATCCTTAGATTAAATCAATCTAAGTTATAGTCTTTTTATAAATCTAATAACTTTATCTTTTATTAACTAAGCGCTAAAATTATTTGTTTCGTGCTTACCGAATGGTGACAACAAGTCTTTCTTCTGGAAGGATTGGTTGTTTATGCCAATTGCACCAATTTTTCATCAAACGGTTTTTCACTAAATCCAAAATGTAATAAAATATTTCTTGAGTCATTCTTGTATATGTATAAAATCTTTGATCATCAAATTTCTTTTTTTTTACAAATAAATGATGGTATTCTCCGAAACGTTTCCTTTCTCTATTTATAGGATGTATAACTTTTTTTCGCATTTTTAAATACACATTTTCTAACAAAACCAAATCATCGTCCGATGTATACGGCCTATGGGTTGACGTTACTGTTCAAGTAATTGATAAAATTTCGTTAGTACCGTTTTATTATTACCTTGAAACAAACTAGAATAAATATATTGTTGATCTCAGTGCCCGACTCTGGTTCTTTAGATATTTATATCTGAAGAAAAATTTACTAGATAAAAAACCACTCGAGCCAAGTTTCAGGATTTCTGGAAAATCACTGGATTTAGATCACTGGATTACTAGAAACTCGTGATTTTCCATGGACTTAATAAAAAAGTTATTTTAAAAATTATATTAACGTGACAGTTAGTTTTTTTAGTTTCTTTATTATTAAAAGGCACTAAGTGCATGTAGGTGCAGTTATAATAATTTTTAGGTATATTCTTTGTTCAAACGAACTGCAACTGGGATAAACAAAATATGTGAAGTAAATAAGTGATTTATACTTGTCTTGTAAGATACAAGTTGTCTATGCAGTGTAAACGAAAGAATGTTTCAAACAGCCACAACAAGTATTTTAAAAGTTTTGTTTAAAACTAGTTTAAGACTTGTTTTTTTGTAGAAACGAGGGATTAGGATTGCACGTCAATGCGAGCTCACTGCTATTTTCTCATCTCAATGGTGTATAACGTGTTTAAAGAAGTTTACACTTCAAAAATATGATCGAGTTCATTTACCGATCATTTTTACCATCGCATACCATAAATACGCAACATTTGTTTATAAACAGTGTTTTACAATGTTGTATCACCTCTCTTTACAGTTCCGAAACAGTTTATAAACAAAAGTGAAAACATTGTTTCAGATAGATGTGCCGTGTTTTCCACTCTGAATGGAGATCAAGACGTACCATTTAGTTTATAAACAAAAGTTGACAGGTGTACACGTGTGTTGTAGGGGGTTTATAGTTTAGTTAAGCGTGGACGTTCTGTGGTCCAATGGTCAAGTTTCGATGCTCATGCTTCTGGTATGATCCTGCTGCTTAATTATGTTGATACTTTAAAAGTTTATGACACTGATACATATGAGGCACCTGTTGCAAGAAATCTTAAAGTAATAATCTTCACTGGAGCTCAATAGGATTCAGAAATTTTGTTTCCTGTCTTATTATTAATGGCCTAATCAATCTTAATAATATTTCAAAATCAGTGTTTTATAAAAGAGCCATCAGATCCACGAAGGTCATCAAATACATAACTTCAATTTAAAATGTAGTATCGAACCCACCACCTTTTCCTTTTTTTATGTAGTACTCTCATGAGTTACTAGGTAAGTTACACAGAGCAACCCTACCTCCTCGGGCAACGTCCTAGCAACAATTAACTGGTGTCAACGGCAAAATTTCAGAAACAGTGTTTACGGTAAACTTGTTTATAAACAAGTTGATGAACTTCATAAACAGTTCATCAACAAATGTTGCCAAATGAATTTAAGTTTAGTTATGTGGCGGCGACATCTAAATGCCCCACATATATACAACGGATAGAGGAAATCATTACTCACCATCCTCAAGACATGACGTTACCTGCACTGCGATCATAATAGTATGGAAGCCTAATTCGCGCAAATGAAATTCGGAGGCTAACTCTTCATATATACGATGCCCTACCAACTTTAGTCGGGCCACGGCCCCCGAGCTACCATCATCCAGCTCGGAGGAAAATCTTCCCCTTTGGCCTTCCTACACTGGTGACCCTCGACTGAGCACAGCAGCAGCAAGAAGCAACCTTCTACCATTGCAGCGCAGCCATCAATCCTCATACCCCTTCTTCATCAGGTCAAGCAGCATCAGCAGTCACACAGCAAGCCAGCATCAGCCTCAAGGTTCCATCGCAGCTCTCAATGACGCTTCCTGGACGCAGCACCCGATGGCGTCATCCCGACCTGGTCTCCGCAGCCCACGACCGGTACCCCACTTGTCGGCCGCAAGCACACCGGCGTGGCAGCTCTGCACACCAGCAGCTCGGACCCACCGTCACACTCCACCTGTCTCGACTCACCGTAGACTGGAGCAACTCTGCAGCACTGGCGACGCGCCTTCACCCCACCCGTCTCGATTCACCGCAGACTGGGGCATCCTGCAGCACACTGGCACTTGCAAGCTCGACTGACGCACTGACTGCTGAAAACACTGACCATCGACTTCCGGTCTCGGAGGAGAGTGATGTGGCGGCGACATCTATATGCCCCACATATACACAACGGATGGAGGAAATCATTACTCACCATCCGCAAGAGATGGCGTTACCTGCACTGCGATCGTAATAGTATGGAAACCCTACATCGCGCAAATGAAATTCAGAGGCTAACTCTTCATATATACGATGCCCGACTAACATCAGTCGGGCCGCAGCCCCCGAGCTAACATCACCCAGCTCGGAGAAAGATCTTCCCCTCCGAGCTGGGTGAGTGATGTGACGGCGACATCTATATGCCCCACATATATACAACGGATGGAGGAAATCATTACTCACCATCCTCAAGAGATGGCGTTACCTGCACTGCGATCATAATAGTATGGAAACCTACATCGCGCAAATGAAATTCGGAGGCTAACTCTTCATATATATGATGCCCTACCAACTTCAGTCGGGCCGCGGCCTCCGAGCTACCATCACCCAGCTCGGAGGAAGATGTTCCCCTCACAATAAAAAAAGGCTTTACGTCAAATTTGAAGTTCTATCGCTGAAATGTGGCTGATGTGGTTAAGAGTGATGTTTATACCAATAATTACCAATATGTTTCATGACGTCACACCTTCGGATATATGTGTAATTGTGTATACCAATATAATATTACTATATCATTGAGAACAAAAAACTTTTCTGCTAAAAGGATATCTGTGTTATAAGTATTGAGTATTTCCGATGTAGCTTAAACTGTCACCTCTGGGCCCGTGCCCTAATACATTACGGAACATTGCAAACCCACTCAATAATTCAATACAAGGCGTAAGAAAAACGTCGGTTGCGTCGAAATAGTAAGCTTTAGCTCGGGAGGTCGACCTCAATGATTTTCAACAACACGAAGCTTTCAACCTTTACCCTCTTCGATAGAATTACTAATTCTCATTCTGAACAATATTTTTCACATTGGTCTCCGAAGTTTGACATAAGGATTCACTGGTGTTTCGTTTGCGAGTGCCATAGTCAAAGACTAGAGTAGATTCATTTATAATTATACTTTAAGGATATTTATGTACTTCCAAAATGGACATCAAAAAGAGCAACTTAAGCAGTCGGTTCCAACATTATCATTCCAATCTAAAGAAAATTTTACTAGCACCACAAAAATAATAATAATCCACCGGCCAGGCAGCAGACGGGACCCGAACCCCGCGCCCTCCGCTAAAAAAATCTCACAACATTTCCTTTATTTTTAAAATATCTAGCAGTTCATGCTTATAAAATAAAAATATAATACGTAATAATTATATTTTAATTTAAAGCATTTAACTGTTCGTGAATATAAAGATTATTTTCGAGTAAAATGCTCTTAAATTTATATTAACGTGTTAATCAAATAGTACAAAAAGCCTCAGTAGATATTGATACGAGCAACGTGTTTTTTTGATTAAATCTATTGTTACCTACTAAATTAACAAATTAAAACAGAGTTTGAAATGACTAGTCACTGTCCAAAAATAATCAGCACTAGAGCCGAGCAAGCATGAACGCCTTTAATTGGAATTGTGTCCCCGAGAGAATATTCGATCAAGATAAAAGTTGATCTCGATTTTAATCAGATAGCTATAGGAGACAAAAGTTTTGTTAGTTTCTTATTCCCCAAAGGGCTGAGGAGTATTATTATCTTTTATTTTTAAGTGGATATGTTTACGTTGGTCATAATTCTGACATGATTCACCAAAATTTAAACTAAATTTGGAAATACGCTCACCTTTATTTTCCATGCATTAAATCATGTTATAGATAAAATTGGGATAGAGGTTGGAATTTCGAAATCAGTTTAAAAATCGTAAATATAACAGAAAATCTTTCGATTTATTGTTATTATAAAAATTAAGTAAACTAATAAGGAAATTCTTAGTCCGTGTGCAAAACTCCAAATAATTTAATGTCAAAATTACAATTACTTCCAAAAAGGCGGCAAAATCTGTTACGTCAGTTAAGATTGTTCAGGATATAACAAGTTAGTTTCCAGGAATACGTACATATATGCCAAAAACTAAATTAGTTGTAACAAAAATCTAATTTTAAAACAAGCTTTTATTTAAATGCGCTAAAAAGAATACAATATACTTTTTCCCTTAAAACTAAATAATTTATAAAATGTAAAAGCTTAAACAAAATTCGATCGATTGTATTTTTTTTATTTTCATATTATAACTACCACCACATTGGCTCATCTTACATGCAAATATTTTTTCTTTTTAATATAATTAAGATAAAGCCAGGATATACTACTATAAATTTTTATTTTATTGATTTAAGGTTTCGCGTACCATGCCATTATCAGGTTCGATATTTTCGGCAGTTCACAAACTTGGAATCAAGAAGACTTATCATAACAAGAGACAATCACAGGAAGAGGGCTGCTATACGATTGATATCAGATTTCAAAAAAAAATGTGTTTTTATAGGGCAGTCTCCTTTTTACACTTTTTTTTGTTATGAAGCTGTTCAAGCGATAAATAGAAATATCCACATATTGTTAGAATTACAATAAGTTATTTCAGACAACAGACACACGGATGGACGCAACCCTTAAATTAAATTGAAATACTGATCATCAATTCAAATATGATAGGAGCGTTTAAAGTATAGGTAAATTAGCTTTCCGAAGTTCAATATCAGAAAACTACGCACTTCCCAAATTAGGGTGTGGTTAATAAAGTCTTTGTGCTACTATTGGGAGGGTGGTATTTCGGGGAACGTTGGGCCCAAATTGGCCTCTTCTCCCCGACAGCCGCAATTAACGTTCCAAAGTATCCGTCTGAGAACGAGATCGTTGCAAATACAGCCTGTAAATGGAACCAAAGGGAACTAAATGCTTAAGAAATTTCACATTCGCGTGATAGAGATAAACTTTACTATAGCATTTGTTTGTACTGATATACCTGTGGCTATTTACTTTTCGGCAAAACATAGATACTGTTGCTGGGGTTGTCAAGAGCACTATCTGATCGTGGTTACAATAATTGGTCATGGCTGCCGTTAATAAATGTTTTAGATTCCGTATTTTTCCCAGTGTATTTATATTCACAAGCTTTCGTATTACTTGCGGTTTTCCTATAAATTATATTAGAAGTCCACTAACCTTTTTTTTACCATTTTTAAATCTGGAAATTGAGTATTCCAATTTTCTATTATTGGTAACATTCTTATAAAAAGTAAGAAAAGATTTTATTCACTCTCTACCTTGTGCAATGATAAACATAGATCAAAAAAGGAACAACAAAATATTTGTCATTATTTAGATTTTTAGATTAGATAGCTAAACTCGCCCAAAATGATTAGAAAGCATTAATCTGCCTTATCAGCGGGAGATAATAAAACGGCTGCAAATGTTGCTCGGCCAGTTTCTTTCTTCCCTTGTTAATGTTAGCATTTGTATTAAAATCATAATCCCACCCCAAAGCGTTTCATTTCGGATGCTCGAAATCCCGGAATAAAATTGAAAGCAAGACAACAAAGAGTTTTACGTCTAAGTCCAGAGAGTTGTTGTGAAATTACGACGTTATTCTTCACTCAAAATGTCGGCCATTTGGACGGGAGATATTAAAGGTTATTCGTCGCTTGAACGTCTGAAGGAAATTGTTCCAATATATGTCGGACGTATTGTCACATGTCGTGATTTTAACGTTTGTTTCGTATATACATTGGGAGCTTGTCTAACCATTGCTGAACTAGGGGCAAACAAATAGATAGAATAGATATGCTGCTAATTTAAGGCAATACCAAAACCTTTATTTTTGTTTTGAAGGTTATTGAATATTTTTATATTGCTACCGGAGAACACACGACCAATTCAAAATGTGATCTTGTTAAGAGAATCATCATACTGACGGTTTGCTTTCGTTAATAAGGCGGAGTGGACACGCAGTGTATTCGCGGCGTGGACATGACGTTTTCGCCGCGTCCACGCAGCGAATACGTTGCAGTCCCACAACGTGTGTGTGTTTTACTGAGTGTATGCGTATATGATGCGTATATGTGTATATGAGCGCCGCACACAGGTAATGGAAAACGCGACCTCTTCGCTGCGCACCCGCGCCGTCTGAAAAACGCTCGCAATCCGTCATTGTGATATGGCACTAAGAGAGAGACTGTGTCATAATGTTTATGTGTCATCCTATCAACTTCCGTAGTTATCTCTAGAGGTGGAGGCCAGTAGATTTCATAGAACGGGGTCTAACTATTTTGGACTACTGTCTGCCATTCCTGACTAGTAAAGATACGTTTTTGTGTCATGCATTATTTTGTTAAAGAAAATAAAGTTAATTATTGGTACGAAGGCACTGCCTTTTACTATGGATGGAATAGAGCGTGTTAATTGTACCGTGCCAACGACTGGTAACACAATCGGGACCAACCCCTCAACATGTCTGGCAAAGCATGGGAGAATTCGAAATCCTAAAAAAATCTGGCCATTTAATGTATTACCTGCAATGGCCGACATTGCGAATATTAAATAACAATCACGATCGCTGGCCGCAACGGGTGATGATGTTGATCGCGTTAACCACTGAACCATCGCGCTTCTCGAACTTTTAAGTTTGTTAATGAATTTATTTATTCATTTATTTTTCATCAACCTTAATGTCCCCCCTGCTGGGGCATAGGGGGCCATTTGCCTAATGGAAATGCTTTGGAAAACGCTAACGCTTACGATTTCATTTCGTTATTTCTAGCCGCCTGAGGTTTTCAAATGCCTCGCGCTCGTTTTTTTTTCTTTTGCATTGGTAATAATAATATTAAAGAAAATGAGCGTGAGGTATTTGAAATCCTTCGGCGGTCAGAAATAACAAAATGAAATCGAAAGCGTTAGCGTTTTCCATAGCATTTCCGTTAGGAGAATAGGCCCCAGGCCTTCCTTCTTTGGATGGAATAGGGAAATTGTGCCAATGACCTACCACGCGTGCCCAGTGCGGATTGGTGGGTGCTAACAACAGCAGATAGGCAGGGACCAACGGCCTAAGCCTTTCGAAGAACGGAGAAGCTGCAGAAAGTAAATTTTTAGTCAGCCATCCAATGACCGACCACTGCGATAGTTGCTTAACTTCAACAATCGCAACCAAACGCGCTAACCATTTACGCCATCGAGCTCCTCAAGTAATTATGTATAAAACGATCTAATAAGGTGAATACCTCACGTGCAACATGGTAGTGGCGCTCTTCCCATTAAATTTATTAATGTGGATACATTAAATTATAGGTAAAGGTAATAGATACAGTAAGTTCACTTTCAGTTCGCTACGATTGGAGAAAAAATTAATAATAAACGATTTGAAATTATCAATGAATATAATTTTTAATACCAGTCGGTAATATTATTGTAACGTAATAGACTCTGCTAACGTCAGATTTATTCATATTAAAAAGGTTTGAGTGATAATTTGTTTATTTTGTACTGATACTATGATGCTTTGCCAGTCAAAGAGCTATGCACGTAAACTTTACGAAGTACCTACTTATCAGATGATGTATGGCAAAATGTATTTTTTTAATTACTAGGTAACTTTTTTATTACGTAACAAAAATATAGATAACAAACATTAATTATAGCGAAAAAAATGTAAAAAAGCAATCGCAACTTTATTACCTGTGGCAATGAGCTGATAATGTTTTGAACATCTACCTACTTACGAACTTTCGGCTATTAAAGGTAATCAAAACCCGTCAACAGTACAACGGACCATTACAGCAGACTTTACGGCGGCAACAGCGCGCTCCTTGGCGGAATTCACTTACATTTCATGATCGCCAAATCATAAATAAACATTATTTAAATGTAACAAACATTTGCATTTGAAATTAAACAATCCCGGGGAGTAATTCAATTTACTTGGCAAATATACGCCGCCATGATGGCGACGCTCAAACTCAATAATTCGGGTCTTTACCTATTCGTTTATTCGGTGTGTTGACTAATGTGTCTTTTAGTTGAGTTCTCAATAAACTGTGTGATTCGAACAAATATTAGCGATGTTTCGATGCATAATGGTCTGAGTTTCTGTGTAAAGGAACATTATCGACGTATCATACATAATGTTCTTTACTTTGACGATATTAGACTTTGAAAATTTTTGTAAAACTTTGCCGTAAAATACATCATATAATTCATGATTATTATACAAGCCATTTAAACACAACGTTTAAATAATTTATTTACAGATAGATAGATGCTCGTTTTCTAGACCGATTTCCCGGAAACCAAACCCCAAAACCCCGGCACAGATAAAATATAATACTTTAAAGTACCTCGGGATGACAAAAAGGACATCGACGAAATCGGCCCTAGCATGCCCAAAAGAATGTCCTTCACTCTTATTTTTCTATTATTTTTTTAACTTATTAGCAATTAATCATAGTAAACGGATAATCTGTTTGAAAAAATAAAAAATAAAAGTTTTAGTAACAAAACTTTCATACTACAGTCTGTTCATCCTAACTTGCCCTATTTGGTAAACAATCTTGGCACTCCTTTTTATTGAAAATACAGAATTAAAAATCAACTGATAACTGTGGATTCCATAGGTTTCAGTCTATAATAACTGTAGTTAATTGGCTTCGTTATTATTTTATTTTTAAATGGGTGATTTTGTTAAAAAGTTGTGCCAAAATTGTTTACCTTAATAAATGCAATATAGGCGACCATAGGTATTTATCAACATAAGAATAGAACTAGGTACCTTAGTTAATAATACTTATTACTAGTATTTATATTATATTTATAAAAAGATTATTTCTGAAATTATGTAAAGATAGTTTATACTCCCATCCCATGTAATATCTGTTTATTTTTATGAAAATCATAATGATAACCAGGTACATACCTAATTACCGATAGTAAAATATAGAAACAGGTAAATAGAAAGACTTCGAACATTTCATTTGAAAAGGAATCTATTATTAGTACAGGTAGGTATAGGTATCATAGGTGCCAAGTGCCAACACTCATAAATCAATATGAACATAAGCATTTATTATTAATTGTATTATATGTTCATTTAATGCATATTATTTAAGTGCTTACATAGAGGTAAACACTAAATCTATTCAGAATATATAAAGTGTACATCTTTTACGATTATTATAACCTTAAAATCTAATACATTCTGTAGTAGGCCATGGTTCCTCAAGTTATCCTTATGGGTACGGCCAGAGTGCACTCCTGATTCAGATTCAGATTCAGACTCAGAAAACAAATTATTACAGCTTAGACAACACTGTTTTTTCTCGCGCTTGTTTTCGAAATCTAAATCTGAATCTGAGTGCACTCTGGCCGTACCCTATCTCAATAAACGCCTAATTAGAGTATATGAATGATTCCGAACACAACTAGCATTTTCTCGTTGCTGTGCGTTCTAGGGCATTCAATGTATGAGGAACGAGCAATGTCCTTTAACCAATAGGTCAAACGGCCTTTTACCTAACCATTGTTCTACGAGAAAATCTGAGGTATAGAAGTTATGCTTTTATTTACGTTATGCTTAAAAAATAAAAATTATAACTATGATTGCTTTTTCTTCTTTCAAATGTACTACACACATCAAAAGTGTCTAGGGATCAAGCATTTTTATGCGGATTTCTTGAGATTGAGATGTGGCTTTGTAATAAATTTATGATTTTATAAATTTATATGGATCCTTTTTGGTGCATTTCATAATTTGAATCAGGAACTGTGAATCAAATTCGAGTAAAAGATGAAAATCAGCTGTCAATATTTTCCCTATAAAAACATACAACGCATTGAAGACATTATTAGTGCTACTGTTTCCCTACAACTGATTAAAACCAACGTTATTATGGAGCGGTGACGTCATTTAAGCAGGGAAGAAATGCTCAGAGCCGTGGGAATGATAGAAGCTGGTTCCCGGCAACGTACTGTGGCTTTAGCTCTGAATACAAGTCAGAGTGTTATCAGTCGACTTTGGACACGATACCGAAGCACTGGTACCGTGGCTGAGCGCCATGGAGGACGGTATCGCTGCACCACACGGAGACAAGACCGATACATTCAAATCTTATATAACTCGAAGAGCTCCAACAATAACCGCCATGATGTTAGCCGTGAGGCTTCATCACTCTTCAGGGAACTTAATTAGCGACCAAACAGTCAGAAACCGCTTGCATGAAGTGAACCTTCATTCCCGAAGACCGCTACGGGTACCACCTATAGCAATGCACAATCGTAGGATTCGATATCAATGGGCTCTTGAACACAGAAATTGGGCAGAAGAACAATGGCGTTTCGTGTGCTTTTCTGATGAGTCTCGTTTTGGTATGAGACCGGATACAAGACGTATACGACACTGGAGAACCCCTGGACGCCAACAGCGATTAAAATCCTGCCAGGAAGTCCATCCTTATAGTGGTGGAACCATCATGGTATGGGCGGGTATTTGGATCGGCGGAAGAACTGAGTTGATTTGGATCAGAGGCAACCTCAACGCTCAAATTTATGCTGAGACGATTGTATCAGACGTCATCGTTCCTCTACAAGTGCAAATCGGTCCCTTATTTCAGTTAATGCATGATAATGCACGACCGCACACCGCAAGAGTTGTAAGACAGACTCTCGCCGCAGCTAACATCAATGTCCTGCCCTGGCCTGCTCAGTCGCCAGACTTGAACCCGATTGAGCATGCATGGGATATGCTACAGAGAACAGCTCTGCCGAATATGGAGGGTATCCAGTCGCAAGAAGACCTTTTTTTGTTGTTGCAACGAACATGGGCGGCCATTCCACAGCGTGATTTGGATGAACTCATTTTGAGTATGCCAAACCGATGTTCTTGTGTTGTTAGTGTTCGCGGTAGAAATACGGATTATTAATTGTTTAAGTTACCCAATAAAATTTTAGAGAAAACTGTTATTTCAGTCTTTTTTTCGAACTTTTGTGTTAGTGGTTCAAATGTCAAAAATCCCTTTATTAGGAAAATGGCAAATTTCTTTATTAATGCAAAGGTGACTTGGTTTATCGTTACTGTGACAAACGAAAACACTTTATTTGATGAATCCTTAAAGAAAATTTTAATTAATATCAATCAGGAGAAAAGTTATTGCAAAAATATATGTTGATCCCTAGACACTTTTGATGTGTGTACTTGTAAAGAAGGTATTCATTTGATCTACAATTAGTCCCGTCTGCTGCCTGGCCTGCGTGGATTTTTTTCAAGTAATATTTTCTTTAGATTTAAATATAGAGCAGTTACATGCTTAAAAATTTAAAAAATATAAGTATAGAAGTTGGTTTGGTGAACCTCGTCGAATCGGCTAAACCAATTGACCTGAATTTTGACATACCTAAGGAAAAATAAATAATCTTGAAAATAATTGGGGTTATTTTAAGAATTATAATTATCATCCTAGTCTATATAAAGAGTTAGAGTTTCGATATCGCTTACTCTTGGTGGGGACCGACCAAGTACCAGTTCAGGTCCACTCGACATACGGACAATAAAAGTCGATTAAGTCACGTTTTTAATTCAGAAGAAATTTTTGTCGTTATACCAGCGCTAATATTTGCGCGCATTCCGTGAAATTTTCGGCCATCTGCTACTACTGTACAAAACATAAAGGCCGTTAACAGATGGATTACCGGATGGATGGAGAGCGAAAGTTTAGTAAGAAAATTCCGTTAACACCTACATATTGGGTACATGCGGAGCCTAAAAAGTACAAGGGCGCTGGTTAATGACAGATTTTCCGCTGGGTCTAGACACTGTTCCTAGCTGCGCCGGTGTCAGCTAAGCTTGTTCAAGAGCACTGACCCTTCTTCTTCAATCGTGCCCCATACTTATCTGATGACCAGACGCTGACACGGCTTAAAACCGAGCCTAGACCCGGGTAGAAACTGTCTGGTTTACAAGCCCTGAAGGTCACTTTCAATCGGGAGACAAAATAGTATTGTATTTACTCGGTCGTAAATAATAATGAATCTAACGTGCCTAAACTCGATAGCATTGTGTCGTTTTATACGGACCTCCTAAGGCCACCTTCAAGTTCCACCATCAGACCCTAGATACCATCTAGAAACAGTGTACTCTTCACAGAAAATCATGAATCAAACGAGCCTAAACTCGATGGCATTGTGTCGTTTTATACGGACTTCCTAAGGCCACCTTTCAGTTCCACCATCATACCTTAGATACCATTTAAAGACAGTGTACTCGTCAGAAAAATCATACGAGCCCAAATTTGATAGGGTTGCGTCGTTTTATAATAGATTTCATATGGCCATGTTCCAGCTCCGGCATCAGATCAGCTACACGGTATTGCAACGCCCGCAGCGTTACCACCCTTTTTGCTTGTCTAGTGCCAACAGCTGGCATTCAAGAAAATAAAATAAAGTAATATTTAAACTTAAAGGACATGGTTGCTTTTTGTCTCTATTCGAGAGACGGCATTCTGAAAACGGGCGTAAAATTGAAAACATCATAGTAGTTTATCAATCATAATATAATAGTTAATTTTTTTCGAAGAGAATAATAAAGATTATTGCGGCAAAGTCTTCTTTTATTATATTCACCCGTAGCTGCGGTTCCCGGGCTCCCCTCTGGAGCTCCAGGGTACCATATTATTGCATTGTCACTAGATTCACATAAGTATGCCAAATTTCAACTGAATCGGATAATAAGAAATGATCGATATATGGTTTACAAATTTTGAAGGTAAATAATAACTTACTTATATACAAACAATACAAGTTAAATAAAAGCTTGTAATAATTACGTAGTACTCGAAAACTAGTCCATAACAGGCTGCGTTGCGTAAACAAGGATCATTGCTGTTACCCTCGACCACGGTAATAATATTATTACCGTGCCTCGGCTATTCCGCATGAACTAGCCAATTGAAGCTCAATTCCAACAGCCAATTCAATTAGCATTTCATCTGTTTTGCTTATTCTGTGTCACATTAGATTTCGTGTTATAATCATTTTGTTATGTTAGTGAATCCAGAGTAAACGAATGTTGATGTTTAGATATGCTTTGTCGCATAATGGGATGATAACTTACTCGCTGAGCGCAAATGATTGGGATACCCCCGTGCATCCGTCCTGCTCAAGGAGGACCTATATTTTGATGATGTTTGTACAGGCGCCTCGATCTTGGATGACGCCTTGGTTTTGCGAGAGTTGATTGTCCTCCTGAAGGCCGGTGGTTATAACTTCAGAAAGTGATTAAGATCTCGCCTGATCTTGTGGCCACCAGCAGGACCCTCATCTGTTTGAAAACCCGGATAATTTAGACATGCTGTTTGTTTAAGGAGAGCACTACAGACCAGATCAAGATCTGTTTACCTATCGATTGGAGCTGCCAAGCCCAAACGTCTGGACTAAACGGTTGGTTCTGTTTACTGTAGCTCGCACTTTTGACCCCAATGGTTTGCTCAGCCCTGCAGTGACTTAGATGAAGTGCTTCTTACAGAAGCTACGGGCGGCAGAAGTAACGTACGATGAGCTCCTCTCTGGTAGCTTGCTACGGAACTGGGTGGCATTTGTCTCATCCCTCCTCGAATTGAACCGGGTTTGTATCCCGAGGCACATCCTGCCTCGCAAAAATTAACAGCTAGCCTACAGGCTAGGCTTTACGGCCCTTCGGAACCGACTGACTATTTCAAAGCTGGAGTTGTGTGGCATCATTTTATTGGTCCGTTTGCTTAACCTTGTCGTCGTCACCTTGTGACGTAGTGTCGACTTTGAGTCACTCTTTGCGTGATCTGACAACCAGGTTGTCTTTTGTTGGCTGAAGAGTTCAGGCTACTCTCTAAAAGTTTTCGTGGCCACCCAGTTATTTCAAGTGCAGAGTTCCAAAGCCCCATTATTTAGGCGCCACGTGCCAGATGAATTGAACCCTGCATACTACGCATCTCGCGGCTGCGAGGCGCCTAAATTTGTGGATCTGTGGTGGGGCCCACATTGGTTGTTACAGCCTGAGAGCTCTTGGCTTCAGACACCCGCAGTGGAAATAGTACATAATACCAACGTAAGATACATACCACGCCTACGCCGCCGAGACTGTGGCGACTCCAGACCCGGAGTCTTGAATGCTATAACTGTCTGGATAAATTGCTTGGCGTCACTGCATGGATAAGAATTTTTATTCGTAATTTTCGTTATCCCCGGGGAAAGATTTTGTCTCCGGTTTTCCCTCCGCACGAGCGTAATGACGCTCTAATTCATTGGGTGCGGGTAGTGCAATCGAGAGCCTTTGAACCGGAGTTGAAGGTCCCCCGCCTACGCACGTCTAAATTAAAGGGCCTTTAGTGCGTTTGAATCCAGTTTTAGATGATACGGGTTTGTTACGTATCGGAGGAATGATGAATGAATGATAAGTTACCCTATGGGGCTCGTCCTCCACTCTTACTTCCTGAGGATGTTTCCTTAGTGAAATTGTTGATTACGGATGTAAAAAATGCACATGCCGGTTGTAATGCTTTGTCTGCGATTCTGGAACAAGAGTTTTGGATTTTGTCAGGGGAGAATAATCCGATCTGTTATCTTTCGTTGCTTTCCGTGTTATCACCTAAAAGCAATGTAACCCCAAGTGAGTAAATTGCCTGCAGACCGCCGAATGAATCGATGCCATTTTCGGGTGTTGGTACGGATATGGCTGTACCATTCACGGTTTAAGCTTCGAGTTACAGTAACATTAAGACTGGAAAGGCTTACTTGTGTGTTTTTGCTTGTTTGGCCACCTCGAGGTAGTTAGTATTCTCACAATGGATAAATTAAAAGAATTAAAGAAAAAATAGAAAATCAGTAGTAATAAATGATTTTTTAATTTCCATACTATCCTTTCTAGTTTTAATAAGAGGAAAAATATTCCTTTCGTTGAACGACAATTCTGATTAGCACGGTGTATCGATACCGCGTTACTAGACTAAATTTTTATCATGATTATTACTTCAACTACAATGGACGAAATCCACTTACTCTACATATTCTTTATCATATATTCTCACAAGAATATAATACTACGAAAAACCACAAACACTATACTAACTAATGTTATTTGGTATAGGTATTCTGAACTATGAGTGAAACCTAATCATACTGGTGTTCTTAACTCAATTAATATTAACAAGCCTCAACTTATCACTCCCTTAATGTCAGTGAAATACATTTGCAATGATATCAGACAGAAAATGTGCCTCTCCAAAAATCCTACTAATCCTACCTTGCCACTCTTAACCAAATACCCGTGGAGCCCTTACCAAATAATAATATAAGTAGTAATAACACCAAAAATGTATTATTATTTCATTGTGATTTTCTGAAAGGCTATTTCATTAACTGTGTGTGTAAATTCCAATGTTCAATCCTCTGTTCTTTCTCTATTAGTCGTAATGCAAATCCAACGATTGACATTTTGCTCTCATGCTAACCTGATGCAGATTCTATAAGTCCTGCTGGCCAACTGTTAATCAACTTTATCGCACAAACACACCACATATTAAACGCGTTTAGCTCCGAAACCTTTGATCCGAGCGCAGGTATTATAGAACAGACGGACCTTTGTGATAGAAACAAATTCTATTCCGCTACCGGTGTGCTGCCCGTAAAGTAAACTAGGTGTACCTACCGCTAACAAGATAGGTATAATTAGGTCATATAGGATAGAACATTAGATGTGCGGTCGGTCCATGAAACGGCGCATAATTACGCAGTAGCCAAAGGTAGAGTACATAATCACCGGGCGGTGTGCTATCAACGACGGACGGCCGCATGTAACATTTAGCTATATTGGCACTGACTAGGCTACTATATTATCCAAATCTATTTGCAAAATGTGATATGTGTACTTGAGGAAAATGATCAGTGCTAGGAATTTGTTTGATTGAAAGTCTTTAGAGAAATTATTTGTATTTTTTTATATTTATGCAGGTAAACTAGCTCACTTTCCACCTGATGGAAAGTGGCACTGCTGGCTCTGAAGGAAAAGGTTTATCTGCCTTTTAAAGACTGCCATATCACTGCAGAAAGGAAAAAAATGAGGTCCTTTAAGACAGGCGTGAAGCATTTCTGCAGGCCGGCAAGGTGCGGATGGTTGGTGTGGCAGCTTATAACTGCTGCACCAGTTATCTTCGCGTCTGAACTTTATCACCACTTAAAATCAGGTTGGGTAGAGTCACTTGCCAACTTAGCTATAAAAAAATCCGAGGAAAGTTCGTTAATATCGTTGTCGTTGTTCGCATAAAATAATTCGTGATATAGATCATATAGAACGCCAGCTATGCTAACTTTACCGCCTGACTGTAAAAAAGCAGTTGGTATTCGGAATCGTTCATACAGTAGGACGACGCCTTTGATTTAGTGACGAATACCGATTCGCCTCCACTCGTGGCGTTCTTTGAATAAGTTACACGGATCGCAGCCCCCTTACGATTGCTCTGTATAGTAGCTTCGTTGGACTTATTTAAGAAATAAAAAATATCTTGATGGCAAAAGTTTGCGGAAAAGGTACTTTCATAAATTTGAAATAAAATGGAGTAACTATTTATTTCCAAATCATAACTATAACGGGGATAAATATAACTATAACTGGGTGTGATATTATTATTATTACTGGTATTTCTTTTATTTCAAGCAGGAAATATGAAAAAAATATATGGCAACATGATTTCTAAGTAGCCACAAATTTTTGATGTGCAAAAACACTACTTGTGCTCAGTGGGATGTTTTTCACATGAGGATTACGACTACGGCGGCACTGCAAGCTGGGTGGCATCATGACCATTTTGAGTAGGTGCTTGGTGTATACTAACCATACCTAATAAGAGAAGCTCGATGGCGCAGGTGGTTGGCGCATTAGTTCTGCGATCGTGAAAGTTAAGCAACTTTCGCAATGGTCGGTCATTGAATGGGTGACCAAAAACTTATTATCTCGAGTTCCTCCGTGCTACGCAAGGCACGTTAAGTCGTTGGTCCCGGCTGTATCTGCAGTCGTAAGCATGCCATTCCATCCATAGGGAAGGCCTATGCCTTGATATCGCCACTGCAGGGGCACTGGCAGTGGCGATATTAATAGGCTGATGATGATAGGCGATGAGGAGGTGACTAAACACCTCGAGCCTCTTCAATTACGCCGTGACGTGGCGTCACTAAGCACGTTCTATCATCTGTACCACGGCGAGTGTTCTGATGATTTATTCTCTCTTATTCCACATTCCCCTTTCATTAAGAGGACCACGCGCGCTGGCCCACCGTCTAACTGTGGTCACAATTCCAACGCGTACAAAGAAATTTGGTGACTCTTTTCTTTGTCGCACTATTCGTAAAGGGAATGCTCTGCTTGCTCACGTGTTCCCTCTCTCTTACAACCTGCGATACTTTAAAAGAGGCGTGAAGAAGCAACATGCAGGCCAGCAGGTTGAGGATGGCTGGTGTGGCAGGTAGAACTGCTGTATCAGCTATCTTCGCATCTGGACTTCACCTTCACTTAACATCAGATGGGGTGGAGTCATTTGTCGGACCTATCTATAACTTAATTTTATATATACGTAATAATATTATAGCTGAAACGCTATACATCCGTGAAGGTCTACGTAGGTCGAGACCTGAAGGCCTCGTACTCAATATTCGCCCGAATAGCGAAGGGTGTTGTTTCAGTTTTAGCCTGATATCTCAAACAAATCGAACACTTTCTAGTCAAAAAATTTACTAATTGCAAAATCAAACGGTTCAATAAAAATATTAAATTTAAATGTTATAGAAATCAAATTTGAGGTTTATGTAAAGGAGAATGACACATTTCACTTATATTGCGCAATAATGAAATGTTCCCTTAGATTAAAACAAAAAGGGAAGATACGGCACTCGCGGCTCAAAAGTGATCCGCTTAAATTGTGGTGCATGACCATAATTCGCTTTAGTCACAATTGGACATTCAAACACGCTGCATGTGCACGCAAAATATCAATATTGCGAATATTCTGTGTTATAAAGATAAAACGATGCCTTTGATGCTTTTGTAAAGAACACAAATAGTTCAAAATCAAATAACAAATGCCTCGGCAACACTTTTTATACGTAAAACTGTACAATATTTTTTCTAAAAAATCATGATTTGTCGTAAATGTTATTTACGTAAACGCCATTTTTTTATCAAGAAAAGGAAAAGAATAGAACTCAGCCGTACGGACTCGGAAGTGGACTCACCGTTTCGCTCGCACTGCGTTGAAGCGTACAGTTCTGTCTCGCTCGCTCGATTGAATGTTTATATACAGACGTGTGCGTGTGTGAGAGTTGCTTATGTAGTTGAGTCGGATCATATTTTATTTGATGTTAGTATGAGCGTACCGTATCTTCCCTTTTTGTTTTAATCTAAGAAAGTTCCTCAAAAAAGTGCTTATGAATTAAGGCTTCGTATAGTTAATTTTTACGTAAAAGCACTATGTACTTTAAAAATTAATATTAATAAATACTGCACTGACTTTTTGCTCAATAATTTCATAATTTAAGGTCTTTCTTTTTTATTGTTATATACAACGAAGGATAAGAGTATCTGATTAAACAGCCACAAATATAATAGTTTCAATAATAATAATAATATTTATTTGTATCCTTCACCCAATATTATGTACAGTTGACAATAGTAACACATAATAGATTTAGAGTAACATTGTGGGAAGCTGTCATCCGTGCAAGGGAAGTCCTGTATACCAGACTTTCCTCCCATATATAAGTTAAGTAGCTCAGGAGAGCATAGAAATTTACTTATGTTACTCATTGGAACATTTTTTGGGATAGGAATGAAGTAATAGAAGCCATAATAGTGAATTGTGTGTGTGAGAGGGTTTAGGTGTCATATCGTCATCATCATAATCAGCCGAAGGACGTCCACTGCTGAACAAGAACATAGGCCTCCTCCAAGGATCTCCAAACACAGCGATCCTCAGCTTTCCACATCCAGTGGGTTCCCCCGACTCGCTCGATGTCGTCAGTCCACTTGGTAAGGGGTCTACCGATACTGCGCTTCCCGGTGCGAGGTCGCCTTAGGACCTTAGGACTTGGGGTCCTATGGTGCTTCAATGGCGACCTCGCATCGGTTCGCTGAACAATTGCCACTTCAGAATAATGATCCGTTTATCGAGTTCTTCAACGAATTTCCTCATTTCTGATTCGATCATGTAGAGAAACACCGAACATAGCTCTCATCCCATCGCTCGCTGTGCGACTTCGAGCCTTCGTATGAGGCCCATTGTCAACGATCACGTCTCAGCTCCGTATATTATCACTGACAACATGCACTGTTCGATGAACTTGGTCATCAGGCACTGAGGTATTACAGACGAGAAGAGATCGCGAAGTTTCCTGATCGCTGCCCAGCCAACTTGGATTCGGCGGTTTACCTCTTTCTCGAAATTGGACTTACCCAAGTTGACTATGTGTTCTAGATATATATATTTGTCGACAATTTCGAGTGCAGAGTTCTCACCGATTACCGAGTAGAGCGAAATATGAGCGTTAGACATGATTTTTTTCTTAATCATGTTCATTTTGAGGCCCTCCTGTTAAGAGGCTCGGCTGAGGTCATTGAGCATTGCATTAAGATCCTCCAAAGTGTTTGCTATATCATAGGTAAATCCAAGGTGAGTAATGTACTCACCGTTGATGTTAATGCCAAGTCCGCTCCAACCCAGAAGCATAAAGACGTCTTCCAAAGAAGCGTTAAATAGCTTTGGGGAGATAACATCTCCTTGTCGCACTTCTCGCTTTAGTTGGATAGGTCTTGTAGTCTGGTCTTGTATGCGGACTGTCATGGTGGCGCTTTCGTACAAACTATTCAGCACTTGGATGTAGCGATAATCAATACGGTACCTCTATAATGATCTTAGCACAGCACATGTCTCCACCGAATCAAAGGCTTTCTCATAGTCCACAAACGCTAAGCATGTTGTTCTATGTTAGAGGATATGGTTTCCGCACTTAGTCGCTAAATGGACCATTGTACGTCTAAAGTTTACGGACTTCAGATAATCCAATAATGTCCCAGCGCACTTTACTCACTGCCTCTTCCAGCTCGATGATCTTCTCGTAGGTCCTCAAAGTGCGTGCGTTATATATTGCCAGGTCTAGTCGTCGGGGATGGCAGCGGAATCTCTTCCAGAGATTCTTAGTACCCCCTGCCCCGCCATTACTCTGGCCGCTGCCGAAGCCAGAAACAGCGGGGCCGCCGGGGATGTAGATGTGTAGTTGTGTATATGTTGTGCGTGTTATAACCATTGTTACCCAGATAAAAATTATGATTTTCTTCTTCATATTCTTTTTCAAATGACTTTCTTTATGAGTCTAAAATATCATTATGACATATCCTTCGAAACGTCATAATTTTCTCGGCAGTAGATTAGATATTATAATTAATACAAATATTTTCTGTAAATGTTTTAGCAGTATAAATCCAAGAGTAATAATAATTATAGTGAAATTATTTAACTGTGGTCATGTTTATTTTGGTGAGCTTCACCTATAAAATTTATAGACATTTCCCTATTGTTTGGTAGAAACTTCATTAAAGCGCAACCATAGCCTAACTTTCTATGAAACCATGGCATTCTCCTTTGTATACAATAATTCCTCTTGTGATTTATGAGTCGGGTTGAAACTATAACGTATTTATAAGGGCACACGTTCCCTGATGATTACTTGTAATTATATAATAAAGTAAAAACAAAAGGTAAAAAACCATCGTTCATAGTTATGGCGCTAAGGTTAAGAAGTTATATTCCTGACTTACTTATAATTTTTATCCTATTGATATACTGTACTGAAAGAAATAAATACTCATCGCGGATTAACCAAGTCGAAGTATCATATGTTCAAAATAGCGCCAGTCCCGGTTTTTTGTAACAAATAACTGTTTCCGCTATTTATCTGATCTGCTAAAAATCTAGCTGGTCTCAAATTACGAGAACCGATACTGCAAAAGCAAAGACAGCTCTATTTGACTCGATGTACTTACTCACTAAAAAGTTTCATTCTATCATTGCCACGAATTCTTTACTATAAGGTAATAAAGAAGATCTTTAATTAAATCAGAGGCCCAAACACGCATATATCGCATCGTCAAAGTTTCTATGAAGACTAAGCAGCGGATCCCCTATCGGACGTAAGAACAAACTAGCTTGTTTCATACGAAATTTGTCATGACTATACGAATACTTTCACGCTAGTTAATATTGCTTGGGGTACAGATTAAAAACAGCGTCGCAGACAAGAGCAGGTATTTTTTAAACACTTGGTAATAACTTTGAAAGCACAATACATTTTAATAACAATACCCTAATTGGTTATCCGGAAACAAAATGTTAAAAAAGTGAGTGAGTAAAAACTTATATTCCGAGAATTTTCTCTCATAAATGGTTTTCTTTTCAACCATTCAGAACAAATTCTTGGAGGAATCCAATTTCACAAAACAATAGAATATAATAATCTAAATACTTGGGTAACGCAACTTTACCTTAAAATAATAATGTTTTAGTTTCTAAATGGAATTGCTCTTAATAATTATTTTAATAAAGGGAAAGAAGAGAATTTACTGTATAATTCCGAGCATTTCCCTCTAGGGAGTGGTCTTTGTTAATTAATTGTTCAGATGGCGGGACTTGGAGAGCTTCAGTTACTAGATTGTTGCACTATAAAAACATCAGGGTTCATATTATTCTGTATAGTGTAGCGCCCATGGCGTTAAAATCATGAAAACCTCGAACTTGAGCTGCAGTGAATGAAATTTAAAAATTCAAAATGGAATACATTACTACTACTACTAATCTAATATATAAAATTCTCATGTCACGGTGTGCGTAATTGAAGTACTCCGAGACGGCTCGACCGATTTTCGTGATATTTCATATGCATATTCAGTAGGTCTGAGAATCGGACACATCTATTTTTCATCCCCCTAAATGTTAAGGGTGCGTAATTGAACTACTCCAAAAAGGTTCGACCTATTTTTGTGAAATTTTATATGCATATTCAGTGGATCTGAGAATCGGACAACATCTACTGTTCATCCCCCTAAATATTAACCCTAATTTTTTTTGACCAAATTATTTGTTTGTTTTATGGTACATCATACAAAACTACATACAACTCTAAATTTTCACCCTTCTACCACCAACCCCTATTTTTTATGGCGGTACGAAGTTTGCTGGGATAGCAAGTATATATATAAAAGTCCACAAAAATCAAATATTGTGATCTAGACTTTTTTTAAAAACGAGCGACCTGCAGTAGTGCCATATGATTTGTACCTGCTTAGTGTATAACTTTCACTATCGTAAACATCGTATCATACTCTTCAGCTCGTACACACATCAAAGTTTGCAATGACTTTTTTTGTGTTACAGAGATTTTTTTTTAATTTCTTTTTCTGATAAGATTCTAAATTTTAAAATTAGAATTAGAACGTAAAATAATAAAATAATTCAATTGTTTTTCCATATAAAAATACATGCAATCCAAGCTGACACTCATTCAGAAATGTGACTTAGTCAATATTATCAAAATATTTATTCACGGAAAGTTGTGATTACAGAATGTCACGAGGATTATCAGATGTTTTACGAGCTAGAATTGTAACTTTGAGGGAAGAAGGCTATTCTACGAGAGAAATAGCACGCAGAGTCGCCATATCCCAATCCTGTGTAG
Source organism: Chilo suppressalis (assembly GCA_902850365.2). NCBI lineage: Eukaryota > Metazoa > Arthropoda > Insecta > Lepidoptera > Crambidae > Chilo > Chilo suppressalis. The sequence goes on along the minus strand of OU963897.1, from coordinate 13,817,004 downwards.
TAACCACGTTCCAGAGATACCACGGCATGGGTAATTTAGCCGATCGACTCCGCAGCGGTCGCCCAACTGTTTTGACAGCTGCTCAGTAAACGCCACTAAATTAAAAGCAGAAATACGGTCCGCCTCCGGACTTGAAGTTAGCACTGAGACCATTCGGAATTGCTTACATAAGGCTGGATTACGAGCACGGAGGTCTTGTCGAGCACCTTTGAATTCACGGGAACGTCACCGACGGAGATTACAACAGTGGGCTAGGCTCCGGCAAAACGAAGAAGACGAAGAGGAAAACAATTGGCAAAACTGCCTCTTCGTTGACGAATCGCGAATCAGTACTCATTCAGATAACCAAGTGTCCGTGTTTGGAGAAGACCTGGAGACTCTGAAAGGCAAAGAACGGTCACTGGAACGGTTCAGCAAGGCGGGAAATCAGTGTCCTTTTGGGTTAGTATTATGATTAAGGCTAGAACGCCTTTCACCCCTTATCAAGGCTTCATGACGGTAGACAGATACAAAACAGTCGCTATTGATGGAATCGTCAGACCTTTCCGAGTAAACCATGGGCACCAATTTGTACTGGGTGACGATAATGCGCCCGCACATCGAGCTCAACGAGTCAATGCTGCTCTCCGAGAATACGACATCACAAGGTTAGACTGGCCTGCTGGCCCTCCTGACTTAAACCAAATAGAGCATGCGTGGGATCTCTAAAGCGAGCTGTTTGGAACCGGCAGCCACCACCTCAGACAGTGCCGCAGCTCAGGGAAGCTGCTGTTCAAGAATGGGACAGGTTACCACAAGAAATACTGGATAACGTGGTCCTCAGCATGCCCATGAGGATCTCCGCATGTGTTCCAGCCAGAGGAGGAGTTATTTTGTATTAGATAAACAACAATTTATTAATAAAATGTTTTTAAGTTTGGTTAAACTACCTTATTATTTCTATTAAATTTCTATTACAATCGCCTTAGGATTGAATTATTAAATTTTTTATACTAAAAATAAAATTAGTTTTATTTCTAAATTTCAGCAAGTGTATTTTTAAATAAAAAATGATATAACGTAAACATTTTGTTTTGAGTTAAATTTTGAAAATATATCAGCTTTTGCAAGTGATCTCAAACTTTTTTTTGATGTGTGTATGTCCCTTCTAATAATTTCAGTAGCCGCTTTTAATATATAGAGTGAAATTGAATGTTTCTATGAAACTTCGTGACATTGTTGGGTTACGTGTATAGAGTATGCCTGATTTTTTTCGGATTTTTTAAAATATTTTTTTTCGTTTTTTAATTTTTTATTTGGTTACTTTTTTGTCATTTCTTCCTTATGAGTAATTATTCATTTTAAACACGTCTACATAGAAGTTATAAAGCAACTTAAAATAAGCACTCCTAAAAAAAACGGAAACTTAATGAATGCCTCCAGTCGAGATCAGCGCCGGCCGGGGCGACGACCGGCGGCCGCCTGTGTAGGTACCTACTACACGCACAGATGACTCGGCGCTTACCTACTCTCCGCTTTGATTCCACACTATTTAAAAACATTACAATAAAATAGTCTTAGATACTTTATTATAATTATTTATTCACTAATACACAATACCTTTGAATATTATTTCATAAAACACAGGTAATTAATCAATAAAATAAATCTTCTGTTAGAGCAATTAAAAATCCTATAAAGTTAATATGACTGTCACGATTTTAAATCGGTAAAGCCTGTCTGTTAGTGTAAGAACTTCTTTTTTATTGTTAATGTTAGGAGCCTCGTTTAATTAAAACTTAAGCACAAACGGCTTATTTAAAATTGGGAAAAATCATACAGAGCAACTTACGGGCTTAGTGAAGGAAGGAACTCTTCGTGTCTGATTTGCCCACGTCATGAAATTCCGAACACATTTAATCACAGCCACAGTCACACACACACATAATAATATGTTGTTTTGCGGCAAGCGCGGGCGGGCGGCGCGCCGCACGGTGGCAAGAAACATGCAGCGCTAGCGCCGGTTGCGGCGTCTTTGATGATGTGAATTCCGCCCACCTCCCCTCTTACCCACACGCGGTGGTTTGCTTTGATTGCATGCAAAGCGCAGTCTCAAGTATATCAATCGCGCGTGGGCGTGCGCATCTTTTGACTAAGTGACATACACTGTGATAATTTCATTATGCCTCGGTATATGAACCAAGAATAGGGTAATGGCACCAGTGGTCAGCCTCATAACGACTTTTTGAAGTTTGGAAGGCTGGCATTTTTACAAGATTCTTCGGATAATGAAACGTAGTACCTGATTGGATTAATTGTTTATTATAGTTTTTAAACAACATATGTTAAAAATAATCTTTCTCTTTATCAAATATATATTTAATTCAAACAAAAAATGGCACCTTTTGCCAGTGGTCAGCCTCTAAAATCCAATAATCAGCCTCGATGAACCCAGTATTCAGCCCTTATAACTATTAATAAGCATAAGATCAAAATGAGCATTATTTATATCAAAATCAACGATATTATTTTTTAGTTCTCTCTTATTATTTATAGCTAAATTATCAAAACAAAAAAAAAACACCTGACCGAAATATTATTGCAAGCAAACAGTCACAGTACTTATTTGTGTTCTTATTTTTTGGAACTCAATCATAAAAATATCTATATTTATTTATACGAAAATCAACGATATTAGTATGTATGCATTTTTATATATTATGTCAATATTCCTCTCAGGTTTAATATACATAACACGAAAGAGAAATAGGTCACTAGCAAATCTACTAATAGTACCTACTTTGTAAAAACTATTCTTACAATCAAATAATTACAGTCCTAATCTTTCATATAAAATCTATAGGAATATTTTTATATATCTCAACTCTCTTATATATCAACAAACATATATATCTTATATTTATCTAATCACCCGAACTGCTACGTATGGCTTCCATGGTGGAAGAGAGTTTCTCTGGAAGATATGTTTATCTTGGTGGAATTTTGGGCTGAAAAATATACAAAATTATTTATCAAAAATTATTTACATAGGTACCTTCTCAATTACTGAAATACAAACTACCTAAATACATTTTATAAATATTTAAGGTAAAACTAAAATGTATTCTACCGACGTCCTTAAAACTGCTACCTAAATGGGTACAATCGAAGACACTGTTAACTGTACATTTACAAACGCACATGAACATAAATCATTGGATATTTTATAAAAAAGTAGTATCCAATGGTCAGCCACCACAATATTTACGTAAATCAGCGATTTTTTTTAATCAAATTTAATATAATTCAATACATGAAGTAATACATAAAGCCAAATTACATAAAAGTCTATCACATTTCATAATTAAACATGTTTTTTCTTACCTTTAAAGAGAACAACACGCGAAGTAAAAAATATGGCGGACATGACAATACTGCGCTTTTCAACCGCCGTCACCTGTATGAACGAGTATATTTCTCCCCCCTGCATCTATCGTGTGACATTTTAACCAATGAGAAATCAAAGTTTCTATTTAAGTACACGTGCTTCGTTTATTCTAATTTTTGTGATATTTATGACTAATAAACGACGCAAAGGGCTGACCACTGGTTCCTGGCTGACCACTGGTGCCGTTACCCTATTTAGAGATGGTGTACTGCTATCGCGAGTGTGACGAAGTAGGTTTGGTTTACGAATGAGTCCCCAAACCATAGAAGTTGCATTTTGTGGAGTGAGTAGTGATAGGGACACTTTAAAAAAGGTGAAAAGACACGTCCGCAAACGTGCCTACCTTTGTTTGCAGCAAAATGGTGGTTTAGAGCAACAATTTTGCAGATAATAATTTAAGTCTCTTTTTATTGCTAGTGTAAATACTTTTTGATTTGAAACAACTAATTGTGTACTACCAGTGTGATTTAATTTGATAAAAAGTTCTAGTGAAAAAAATGAATATGTTCCTCGTTCCTCGTTGTACCTACCAACATCGCCGGTCTCGTAAGTACTTTTGAATACCTGGTTATAAATTTCATTCTGACCCAAATATTGAACTGCAATAAGTATTTCTTTTTGTTTAACATTTGCCTATTTCCAATCGTGACAAAATTATTATTAACTTTTAATTTTTTTCTCTGCTTAAGAGAAGATGACATTTGTGCTTATTATTTCAATTTCAATAAAGGCATCTAAGATGATTTTATTGTATTGTGTGGAATCAAAGGAGTCAGCTGAGCTCTGTGTAGAGGTACCTACTCACTCAACGGCTGGCGGGCGCGGTCGGTCGTTGATCCGCGGTGGAATTTTAATGTATTTCCGTTTTTTAGAAGTGCTTATTTATTAGTTGTTTTTCACTGGATATATAAGTTAGTTTGTTTAAAATGAATAACTACTCAAAAGGAGGAAAGGACATAAAAATACACAAATTATAAATAAATACATGAAAAAAATATACTTCAAAAAAATCCGAAAGAAATCAGGCATACTCTATGTGTATAGAGTATGATTAGTAACCCAACAATCTCACGAAGTTTCATAGAAACATTCAATTTCACCCTATATGAAACTCCTATTCTTTTTAGAATTCATTCTGTTCTATGCACTCACATACTTGTTCCATTGCTGCATCAACCATAAAAATTCTTGAATTAACTTTCTGTTCAGCTTTATTCAGGTGAAGAGAAATTTTAAGCAAGTTATAACAATCTGCATGATATTTTGCTTTAATTGTCTGGGAATCTGCTATAATTAACAGAAATTCTTTTATGAATTTCTCTATAATAAAAGTTGGAGTATTTATGTACGAAATTTGTCTCCACCGATTTTTATTTAATTTTGCCTGTTTTTCTTGATCAGCTTCTTGCCCACAAAGGAAACAAAGCTTGTTTCCAATCAAAACTAGAGAAATCTTTGCTGCAGAGTCTCTTTTTTGGAGGTGAAAATGCAGTTTCATTTGGTTTCTGATACATTTCAACATATTTTAATATATATATCTTTGCCGGCAAATTGTATGAGCATAAACAAAATTAGTCTGTAAGTGAGATAACAATCAACCATGTCGTTCGCTTGACACAGCTCTCATCATGGTTACTCTTCTACTTATTTTTTTTAATATCACCCAAATCTGAATTGGTTTCAGATTTACTGGATAAGATAATAGATTTCACTGGATCACAAATTCAAAAATTTAGATCTGTACAACAAAAGCAATGAGCGACAGAAATTACTACAATTTTCAAAGTGCTGTAGACTTCCGAGTTTTTAGATACGTATTCCCAGAAATTCCTTTGTAAAGTAAATCTCCTGTGCCTTAGAATGGAATTGGAATATCGTTTATTCAGTGAAGTATTTTACAAGCATTTTGTGGATGTCGGAGAGTTATGGTTTGCAAAGTCGAATTAGGCGCCTTCCTCATCGCGTTGGTGAGGGATCGTTTCGTTTTTGTTTCTGTACCGATTCTGTTCAGATTATTTACCGAGTGCATGTTATATTAAATGTGAACTTCCTCACTGAGTAATTTCGGTACAGATTCATTACGGAGCGGATACACAACTCCTTGTGTCGAGTGCTACCACGTGCTGCCGAGTGTTACCAAACCATTAGACTGGCCCGTCCCGTCACTCCCTCAAACAAAATTGTAGCAAACAAAACGATACGATACCGCACCGAAACCGAGACAAGCAAAAAGTGGCTCTTGGTAAGAATCTGTACAAATTTACTACAGAAACGAAAACGAAATGAGCCCGCACTGACCCAGTGAGGAAGACGCCTTAAGAAAGCAAGAATCCAGCAAATGTCTTAAGGTATTGTGCTATTTTATATTATTTCATGAAACTCATAGAGTCAATTCAAGTGAATGTTATCCTATATTATAAATTTAGCAGTTAGAGTGTTTGTAACTCAAGAAAACCGTTTGGAGGGAGTGACTGAGCTGAGTAAAATTTGTCACATCTAGCCTCATAACCTCAAGTTGTCTATCTTCTAAGCTAAATAAGACTTACATTTCCATGGAAAGATCAAAAAACAAACTACAATAAGTCTTGGTCCATGAATAGATTTTCATATGAATAATACTAATGTCTAAAAAGCAATGCTTTATAAAACCACGAGCAATCAGAAAAAAATATAGACAAACAACCTAGACTGGCCCGCATACAAATAAAGAACTTCCAGATAAAACAAATATAGAACGTGATATAGAATGGTTACAGAAAATTTGTCGCTAAAAACTCCCAGACAGGTCGCTCAGACAACCTCTAAAGGAAAAGCTAGCTAGATTAAGAGAACGAGAGATTGTGCTAGTGACAGGTAGATAAGAAGTAATTTCATTAAATATATAGACCGATGTAATTTATATGATACTAGCGGCCCTCGCTTCGCTTCGGTGTAGAGCTGAAGTGTAGACTACAGTTTTTGTTCTCAGGCTTGTATTATACACAATGACATTTATCTATGATTCTTCTTATACCTGCATGCAAAGTCTCAGCCCGATCGGTTTAAAATTGACAAAGTTTCATACAAACTTTCATTTCCTATTTTATCCCCTTGGGGGTAGAATTGATCAAAATCCTTTCTTAGCGGATGCCTACGTCATAACATCTACCTGCATGCCAAATTGCACTATGTCAGTCAGTCACCTTTGAGTTTTATATATATAGATAATGTAACATTTTATCCTACTTTATTATTATAAATTTGAAAGTTTGTATGTTTGTTACTCAATCATGCAAAAGCTATTGAACGGATTTTTAATAAATTTGGTACGCGTACTGTTATTGACCTGGATTGAGACATAGGATACTTTTTATCCTTGCAAAAAACTAAAGAAAGCACGGACGAAGTCGTGGAGGGCCGCTAGTATGATATAAAAAAACTGCGCAATTTTCTTTACACAACGATTCGTTAAACTACTTCAGAGGTATGTGAATTGAGATATAAGAAAAGACATTTCCTTTTTTGCAATCAGAAATAGCTAAGCCAGTACTTTTTATCGATGCGGGTAACGTTCAGTTCCGATCTAATTTAAAGGTCTCCGATAAAATACCTCCCCCATTTTTTTTGTAACAAGATGTGATTTTAGGGATGGCATAGCTTGATCAGCTGGTGTTTAGATACGAATTTACAAATTCCTTAAAGCTACAAAGAGAAGAGTCATTTGATTTTAAGGATAAATCAAAACACTTTTTGTACTTATTATTATTAAAGCAGCTTCATACAGGCATAATATATTTGCTCAACCTTAAGAATATTCTGTCAGTTTATTTTCGCGTGTTGGTTTCGTAACAACAAATTTTTTCATGGGAAGGTTTTCAGCCCGCCGCACAACCCCCGATAGTTGCTAGAGGACCACACCCTACGTCGGTCAGCGGGTCCTTTTGACCTAGCTATACAGACTGGCAAAACCGTGCTGTCGACTACTCCCCCATTCGCCACCCGGAAGACTACTACACGACGTGTAGGGCCAGCGCAAGGCTGGAAATAGTAAGAATATACTATTCGAAGTAAATAAAAATAATAATAGGTTGGGGAAAAAGTCTTTTCGCATTATAGCTTATATATATTTTTTTTTTGACTATACCATTTGTATCTGGCTGGTTTTGGTATCATTAAAAAGTTTAAATTTTAAACAAGATAATTCCAAACTTAAATTAGAAAACGTGTAATTTTCAATTGTTTTTCTTACTGTCAAAATGAGACTAATGAAGAAATTCGATACATTCTAAGATTTTACTACAAAAAAGGTAAGAATACAACGCAAGCCGCGAAAAATTGTGATGTTTTTAGACCTAGTGCAGTGTCTGTGAGAGTAGCACAAGTTTGGTTTAAGCGTTTTCAATCCGGAAATTTTGATGTCAAAGATGCACGTCGCTCTGGTTGCCCTATTACGGACAAAATGGATGCAATTTTTGAAAAAGTGGAGCAAAATCAACATAGCAGTAGTTGCGACGCAGCTGAAGAACTGGGAATTGACCCCAAAATAGTTTTGGCGCATTTGAAAAAAGCTACGGACACAAAAAAGATCGATGTTTGGGTGCCTCACGAGCTCACTGGACGAAACTTAATGAACCGTTTACTCATTTGTGATTCTTTATTACGACGTAAAGAAACCGAACCATTTTTGAAGAAGCTTGTTACTGGTTATGAAAAGTTGATCACGAAAGGTCAAGAACGTGCATAAAAGGTCCTGGTCAAAGGCCGGTCAGGCTTCACAGAGTCTGGTGAAACCTGGGTAAACTCGCTATAAAGTGATGCTGTGTGTATGGTGGGATTGGAAGGGCATTATTTATTATGAGCTGTTTCCACCAGACCGGACCATCGATTCTGAACTCTACTGCGAACAACGGATGAGATTAAAATAAGAAATTGAGAGAAAGCGGCCAGAATTAATCAACAGAAGGGGTGTAGTTTTTCATCATGATAACGCTAGACCTCACACATCTTTAGCTACTCAGCAAAAATTAAGAGAGTTGGACAGGGAGGTGTTAATGCATCCTCCATATAGTCCTGACCTTGAACCTTCAGATTTCCACCTGTTTTGGTCTCTTCACAATTCTTTAGGGAGTGTCCGATGTTTAATATCACGAGAGAGACGGCAAAACCATTTGTCGCGGTTTTTTTATCAGAAGCCCTAAAATTCTATAGCAATGGGATCATATTCCTACCTACAAGATCGCAAAAAGTTATCGAACAAAATGGCACCTACTTATTTTAGTTAAATGTAAATAAACTTTATTAAAACGTGTTTTGAATTTTCATATAATTTTATATGAAAATGCATTTGCGAAGAAACTTTTTGCCCAACTTAACATATTCTTATAGTTAGTAAATTTTGAGAATTCAACTAACGGTATTTTCTTTCGTTTGCCTTGTATTAAGGTAATTTGTAAAGTAGTTTATTTAGTTATAATCATTAGATCATACGTGAAGTAAATATATTTTTTATAATTGAAATCTGAATTGAGTAATTGATTGATAAAATATAATATACTAAGTCATACTTTATTAGGAACTAATTATAAAAAATATTAATTGTTTTTTATAAAGTAAGTAAAAGTTGACAAATGTTTGCATTTACGTTAGGATTCTAAAATTTTATTTGAAATATCGTTTTCTTCATGGCCTATGCATTTTTTATACTTAATCATTGACGACGAAAAATATTACGGTAGGTGTATAAACATAAGCTTATTCATTTTTTATCCAGCACTTACTGACTGACCTATTATTACATAAAACTTGATGTTGATAGATTGTCGTATCTAGAACATGCCTATATTATGTAAGGCTCTCGTATCAAATTTGAAATTTGTCAAGCCTAGTGACAAGGGACCGTTCGCAAAATAGGACGACCATTTTTATAATATGAAAAGATAATAATAATCTGGTTCGTTGGCTTTGTTGCCAAAAGGATAGTAGGTACATGCTCTTATTTAAATGAAAGTCGGCTGTTAAATAAAATAAAACGAGTTAAGTTGGCATACGAGAGTTGAGGACATATTTTTAAGCTCCATTTTAAAATAGAGTTATTTTTCTATTTGATCCACTAGCTAACGATAACTTAAAAGTTTATCAATAAACAATAAATATCCTACTTACTAATTACCACCCTGAATTTTTAATTAAAGTACATGATAAACTTTATTAACTAATTCAATCAAGGAATGATAACAAGGATTTAGGATAGGTATCCCCAAAAAAAAAATTTTTTGCTAGTTATAGTGCAAATAAAAATAAAGGATCTTAAAAGTTAAGATCCTTAAAAATTAAGGATCTTAACTTTTAGGATCTAGGTGCTTTACACAGATAATAATTCTACAATTGGTATGTTATTTAGAGGATATTTTGTTAATATGATATAGGTAGGTAGGTTTGTATAAGGGGGTGTATGTAAGCTTTTGTACGGTGTTGGGGGGCACGGCAGTGCCCCCGCCAAGTCGAGCGCGGAGAAACACTGCCGTACCATCCTTTACTGGAACCATTTCACCGCATTTTCAGGCCCCTATTTCAGAACCTCTGGATAAGACCAGAACGCAGAAATTTTCGTCATCCAGTAAGACATAATAACATACTTAAAATCCAAAATTTCAAGTCTGTGGGTCATTTAGTTCCGAAGTTAAGCGTAAGCAAAGTTTCGCATTTATGACATTCACTCATGATCATCAGAATATAACTAGTACTTCCCATAAACTCAGAGAGCTGAAATTTGGTACAGAGTTAGAGTTTAATAGCCGTATAAAGGGAAAACTATAAAAACTAGGATAATCGAAGATCTGGAGTACCTGGTAACCCTGATTAGGAAACACAAGAGCCCAACCAAACTATTAGAAGAGATCGACATACCGCCTTTACAAAAAATATTCAACTTGGTGGGCCGCTTCATTTGATGTCAAAAATCGAAGGTCTAAAGTATCTGATGAAGAAACCTCAGCTGGTCTCAGCTGAATTAGAGATATGGTAATGCCCCCTTCTACTATTGGTACACAAAAGAAATCGACTGTCAATGCAAAAATCCAGCGCAGTGGTACACATCTTTTAATTTAATCTAGCCTATAGCGTCCCACTGCTGGGCGAATGCCTCCCCTTCTGCTTTTAATACGCATATAAATAAAATAAAAGGAAAACTTTGAATAACACTAGACTGGCTTTTATACTTATACTTACGAGTTTACAAGAAAAAATAGTCGAATGATTAACTTTATTCTACTAATTAAATAAACAAAATACACTAAAATATTAAATTCGCTCAAAATTTGGTCAAAATATAATGCATTGGACTAAGAGTGGCGGTGATACCAAGGTCTTAGTCTAAAAAATGCCCTCATGGACATTGGCACCTCCATATTCTCTTGTGGCCAAGCCTACGTGGCGCTTTCACGAGTAACCAATCTTCATGGGGTGCACCTCATAAATGTTGACTTGAAGAGTATAAAAGCTCAAGCTTCAGCGATCACCGAATACAACCGGCTTAGGCGTAAATACCACACCGATGTTTCAGAAATTAAACCGTCTAAAAGAATAAATAAAGAACGCGAATGGGCAATACGAAAAAGTGTTGCTACTGTTCAAGAATCAGAACCGGAAAAAAAGAAAAGAAATATTTGTAGTAATAAAGAGACTACTCCTAAAAAGAAAAAAACTGTGTTAAATAAGAAAATCTAATAAAATAAATCAATATGCCCACGTTTATACAAAAAGAAGTGAAATCCCACCAAAACCATTCTGTAAAAAACTAGCCAAGTCTCGATGGAGCTGCTTGTTTATCTTTAAAAAGTAATAAAATCTAGACAAAGTCGTGCCAAGTCTAAGGTTCCTTACTGCGATTTCTTTATTATTATAGTTAATGTTGTGTGACTTGGTCGTTGAAGGGTACATAAGGGTACAAAACCAGGTGCTACATGACACCATTGCACCGATGCATTCATACGTGCAACACTACGTGTAAACGCAACTTTATCAAGCCTACAATTGACTGGTTATTTAATCAATGTTTTCCAACTGGCAATTTTCTATCGTCAACGGGTAGCGGTTCTGGGGACAGATTGGTGCAATGGTGTCATGTAGCACCTGGTTTTGTACCCTTGTGTACCCTTCAACGGCCAAGTCACACAACATTAACTATAATAATAAAGAAATCGCAGTAAGGAACCTTAGACTTGGCACGACTTTGTCTAGATTTCAATACTTTTTAGAGATAAACAAGCAGCTCCATCGAGACTTGGCTAGTTTTTTACAGGATGTTTTTGGTGGGATAGTACGTTTACTGTTTATGACTGTTTGCGATATTTTTATTTACACAGTTTTTAAGTTTCTCAGCAAACACAAAATTCACAGTGTTTAAAATGAAGGTCGGTGTTTTCGCGTCCGATTTTCATACGAATTTCACCATCACTAAGATATTTTTTATGGAACGTTCATATTTATATAGCTATGTTAAACCATTAATAAATAAATTGATATTTACATCTACACCTAGCGAATCGAGTGCATGTTAGAATAGTAAGTAATCTATGAAATCAAATTTCGAAAACTGGTTAGTCCCTATAAAACAAATAGGAGCTTTCGATAACTATTTGTATAGTTTGTTGCTTAGTTATAAACTTTTAAGGCCTTTTTCCGTACTATATATAGACCACAAACGAGTTTGCAAGTCTAAGAGAACTTAGTCTTCGAAGTAAGTAAATACAAATCTAGCTCTGAAGTAACTTAGGTCGGGAGCGGATCACGTCTAGCTACCACTGAATTATTTAAAGTCTCCGAAATGTATTTATATCAATTCTAACACAGTTTCGACGTGCTATTGTTTGTACTTCGCACCCCCAGTGGAAAAAAGGCATAAGTGAATTTACGTTGAATCATCGATTTTATCATATTTGAAAAGTTCGTTTGACGATACATATGCTAAATTTTTTTCATATTTTTCTTGTTAAATTTGACGAATTAATACAAGAAATTAATTTTGAGATTTTTTATTATATCACATTTTTTCTTAAGGATTAAAAGATTATGTGATATAACGCAAAGAATAAATTAAGAAATATGACGTATTACTTAATATTACGTTTATCGCTAAAATTTAATGTAAAAAATTAAAAGTAATAAATATTATGATTTAAATGGGTTTGTTTTTTTTACATCGGTAGTCTTGTATATACGATTATGTTTTTATTCGTTATATTAACTGGGTAAGGAAATTATCTTAAATGCACTTACTTAACCAAAAAGAAATGATAATACCAGTATGACTGTTTACTTCTTATGAACTTAAAATAAATTAGAATAAGAACTGTTACTGCTTTCTTCCACTAAATTTTTTTCTTTGCGCCGAAACATAAGAATACATACTTCGGTGCGGCTGTAAAATAATGATAACTTCTTTCTTCTTTAATTACATCCCTTGAGTTAACCAAAGTTTGTTTGTCTTTAATCCAAACTTTGTATCCTTCATTTTCATTATATCCTACTAGAATTCCTTTACCCGCGTTTTTGTCTAACTTTTTTCTTATACCTTAGGAACATGCACATAACAGGTACTTCCTATTATTATCCTTAAAAGACCAATTCTGGGTTTCCCGTTAAACCACAATTCGTAAGGTGACTTGTCATACACCGTTGGACCAGTGCGATTCAAGATATAGAGTGATGTGGTTACTAGTTCAGCCCATAGGCCTTGAGGAAAACCTCGCGCATTCATTATAGTTCTAGCTGCTTCAACAACTGTTCTGTTTTCTCTCTCGCACGCATTCTGCTGAGGAGTATGTGGCATTGTCACTCTGTGCTTGATGCCATTCGATTCTAATATAGTTTTAACCTTCTCATTAACAAATTCCCCTCCGTTGTCTGTAAAAAGTTCTTTGACTCTATGTCCTGTTGCTTTTATCTCAGCTAACATAAGTTCCAACTTTTTGTAGACTTCTGATTTTTCTTTCAGAAAATAGACGAATCTGAACTGAGAATAGGCGTCTTTGAAAACTACGAAGTATCTTAGTTTCGATATCGAGTACATGAAGGATCCACAAACGTCTGCAAAAATAAGTTCTCCTGGTTTTATAACACCTTCTCTAGTACCCAAATTTTAGTCTGTGTGCTTTACTATACATGCATCCTTTACAAACTTCTTTCTCTGCAGTAGTATATGTTTTTAGTTTTTTTCCAATTTCTCTGCTTAACATCTTTTTCATGCGAGCTTTATTTTGGTGAGCGTATTACTCATCATAAAGCTGTAGAATGTCCCTTGCGTTCAGTACATTAATCTCCGTTGTTTTATCTTGTGAAACATTTCTTAGTCGAAGCTTATAAAGTCCACCTTGTTTCCGTTTATCTCCAACCAACAGGATTTTGTTACCAATCAAAAGTTTACATTTTGTAGCTTCTGACGTGAAGATGCTATTTACGAGCTTTTCTTGGGCTGATAGTACTGAGAATAAGTTTTTTGTGATCCTTGTTACAGTACCAAACATCATTGAGAGTAATCAATTGCTTGTGGCTTCCTAAATCTGTTTGGACATTAATAGTTCCTTTACCAATCGCTTCAATGGCTTGTTCATTAGCTGCCGTTACAGTATGTGATCGATCAAAATACTCAAAAGTCTTGAATACGTGTCTTAGGTTTGTAACGTGATTTGTAGCTCCATTGTCTACAAACCAGCTATTTTGATATTCAATACCATTACGTTCATGTTCACAGCTTCATTTAATTTCGTGTCAGATGTTGTTTTCAGCGGGCGTCCATCAGCTTTCCATTTATGGCATTGTTTTACCTTATGGCCGATTTCACCACATAAATGACATTTATTTTTCTTTTTGTCATATTTAGGAATCCTTTGTGTTTTGGATGGTCCTTGAAGAGTCAGTGCATCTCCGCAGTTCTCGGAACCTTTTGAAGATAATGCTCTTTCGTGAGAACATAGCTGACTGGTTAATCTGTCTATAGTCCTCTCTTTACTTGATAATAACAACCAACTAGATTTAAAAAGAAGAATGAAGAAGAAGGCGAAGAATTCTTCCGGTAAGGTATCCAATATCTTTTTTTTTACCGCGACCTCACCAGTGAGCGTTCGAGTCAAACGGACACATCCCTCTCCCCCCGGAAGAGGAGAGTGTTGGGGATGCCCTGGAGCAATCCAATATCTTGCAAATGAGGAACATTTCGGGTAAATCAGCAGTAATTCCTTCCGACTTCTTCATTTCCATAGACAGCTCTTGCCACATGTTCTTTAATTTTGACAAATGGGTCGCCATGTCGTCGTTTGGATCCTTCTTATGTCCGAATAATTTCATGCAGAGATCATAGGCTTTATCTTTTGTTACGCCATCAAATAATCGGTGCAACTCTTGCCAAACCTCTCTTGCAGTAGAAAATATCATTACCATCTAAAGATTTTTGATCTCATTATTGCTTAAAGAAGACATTTTATTTGTATTTTTATTCGTTCATTATTTAAAAACAAAAGGTGCTGGCAATGTGTAACGTACCTTAATTTGTTAAGAACAATGGGCAAAAACACCCAGCTGCGCGAAAGGTGTATGAAAAACTACCTTTTTTTATTATGACACCGTAAAAAAATATCGTGGTAGTCAAAAGATACGACACATAATTAATCTACTTTTAGGATCTACGTACTTTAACGGATAATAATTCTATAATAGGCATGTTAAATTTTACAAAGTACAATTGAGCTATACGGCATATTTAAGTAGCTAAACAAATTCATTTAATTGTTTTGTTCCTTTGTTTTATATTATTAGTAACCATAATAATGTGCCATATCGTACTATACAACCGACAAAACCTAGCAACCATCCTTCGCTTGCACTTATTCAGATACCTCAAAACGGTTTACGGGGTTGAGGGACTTCCAGTTGCAACTAGTCGACTCGTCTTACTTCGTTGTATCTGTGCGCTCCCTGTCACTTGACTGATTTTTATCTAACACGCTTTGGACATTGGAACACGATTATCGGTTTTGTTAATTAGTATGGATGAACTGGGCTCATGTTTTCTTCTATGCGTCGACAAATTTGTGTGATTTATGGTCGCTCCATTTTACGTAGACAATTTACTACAATGAACAGACTGTTTGAAAAAAAGCCAACCCATGCGGGGATTTTTCGGTTTACTCTAACACGGCAGAATAACATAAGGAATAATATAGGCATACCTGAGCCCTCTATGTAGGGTTGAACTAACTAAATTAATTCCCTTGTTTCATTAATGTTCGCTCGTTATAGTACTTGTACCTATTTAACTTAAAATAACTAAATACCCCCCGGCATGGAATTTGATGCGCTTTGGGACAGATGATCACGACTTTAATACCTTTCAAACAAATGTACTTTAAGCCGTGGCGGACGTGGGTGCTGCGTCCATACATTTTTGCCCAATGTCCTTTTGCTTGTTACTTTAGTTTTTAATTGAGAGAACATAATATTTTGTTGTACGGACCCGAGAAAAAACTTATTTTGTTAATTGTTACAAGTCTTAACAAATTATCTATTATTTATATAAGAATTTATAAAAAAAATCAATAGTGGTAGTAATCTTCACCCAAACTCCACATTCCTGAATTATTATTGTGCAATTGTATTGTTTATAGTACCAACTTTAATTGTAACCAAAACTAAAATTAGTATTTTGCCTGAAATAAAAAATAGTCAATGCAAAAAATGCATTGCCTTTTTTCCCTAAATAAAATGTGTTAATATGCAACTAACTATTCTATAACATATGATGGAATAAGTTATTATTATAGTTTACTTAAGTTATCTTAACAAGCCCTTAAATTGAAAAAAGGGGTAAGTATTGCTTATACATTTCAAAAATAATTTTAATAAAGGAAATAATGCAGTAATCTTACTTATACTAGCATAAGTGTTCGTATGTACAAGTTCATTACTGCTTTAATACAACATACGTTTTACTTTTCTGGCAAAGTCTGGCATAAATTTTGATACTCAGAATCCTTTATTTTATTACATTCTGAAAAGTAGCATAATAATTTATTTTAACAATTCCTAATAAAGTATAATCATTAGCACTAACTTAAATACATCACGCAGTGCAACATTTTTTCTCCTTTTTTTTGATATATGAATAATTCTTCTACGTTTGGAAATAAAGTAAATATGCCCAAAAATACAGTTTTTTCGCCATACTGAAAAATCAGCATTTCCGTCTTATGCCTTTTTTCCCCTGAGGGTACGTTATAGTTTTTTTTCCTTAGTCCACATGATGAATAAGCTCATACCCCCTTGGTAATAAACGAGCAATAAGCTTAGACTAGCTACGCCGTGTTTTGTTCATATCACTCAAATGCCATTTGTCATTCAATGAATAGAGACAAAGCATGGTATAACTAATCCAAGCTAATTCCTTGTTTATTGATATAAGTGGGATTTTGTAGTTACATTTTAACTTAATATTAACGTCGAGGCAACAACCTGCGACTGTTCATCATTATCAACAGCCTATCCTAGTCCACTGCTGGACAAAGGCCTCTTCAATTGCACGCCACTCAGATTGATTTTGGGCTACTCGCATCCAGC
Source organism: Chilo suppressalis (assembly GCA_902850365.2). Taxonomy (NCBI): domain Eukaryota; kingdom Metazoa; phylum Arthropoda; class Insecta; order Lepidoptera; family Crambidae; genus Chilo; species Chilo suppressalis. The sequence goes on along the minus strand of OU963897.1, from coordinate 13,799,990 downwards.
TCCTGCCAGCCACCTTGCGCAAATCATCACTCCACCGTGCCTGAGGACGTCCTACACTACATTTGCCTAGACGCGATCTCCACTCCAGAACTCGTCTACCCCAACGGTTATCGGTTCTTCGGCAAATATGGCCAGCCCACTGCCACTTCAGCTTACTAATCCGGTGGGCTATGTCGATAACTCTGGTTCTCTGTCGGATTACCTCATTTCTGATGCGATCCTTCAGAGAAAGGCCGAGCATAGCCCTTTCCATAGCGCGCTGAGCGACTTTGAATTTGTGGCCCAGCCGTACCGTCTGTGTCCACGTCTCGGCTCCGTATGTCATCACAGGTAGGACGCACTGATTGAAGACTTTCGTCTTTAGGCACTGTGGGATTGACGATGTCAGGACTTGACGTAGCTTCCCAAACGCTGCCCAACCCAGCCGAATTCTTCTATTCACCTTGTCCTCAAAGTTGTTTCTACCTAACTGCAATGTCTGCCAGAGGCATACATATTTTTGAACAACTTCGAGAACGGCACCGTGTATTGCAATCGGTTCCGGTAGAACATGTTCATTGAACATGACCTTGGTTTTATCCAAGTTCATCCGTAGGCCGATGCGTATAGAACAGTCAGCCAGGTCATTCAGCATCTGTTGTAGGTCCTGCAGGGTTTCTGCCATGATGACGATGTCGTCTGCAAATCGCAAGTGAGAGATGCGTTCGTCATTTATGTTGATGCCATGCCCTTTCCAGTTCAGCGTCTTGAACATATCCGCCATTGCATTAGTGAACAATTTCGGGGAAATAACGTCCCCTTGTCTCACTCCACGATGCAACGGTATGTATGAGACTTGTTTTCTGATTCTGTACTTGGACAGACATGGTGGCGGCTTCGTAGAGACATCTAATTACTTGGGTGTATCGCCAGTCGACTTGGCAACGCTGCAGGGACTCCAGGACAGACAAGATTTCAATCGAGTCAAAGGCCTTCTCATAGTCCACAAATGCTAGGCACAGAAGCTGATTGTACTCTTCAGTCTTAATCTAATTTAATTTAATTTCTAATCTGACGTACTGCGTGGATGTGGTCTATGGTGCCGTATCCGCTCCGAAACCCAGCCTGTTCCGGTGGTTGGAAGTCATCAAGTCTTCGCGCAAGACGGTTCGTGATCACTCTTGAGAACAGCTTATAGACGTGGCTTCGAAGGGATATGGGTCGATAGTTCTTGAGTAGGGTCTTGTCCCCCTTTTTAAAGAACAAGACGACCACACTCCTACTCCACATCTCCGGAGTTCTCCCTTCGAACAGGACAGTGCTAAAAAGCTTTTGGAGCTCCCTCAGTACGGGTTTACCTCCAGCTTTCAAGAGTTCTGTTGTAACACCATCCTCTCCAGGGGCTTTTCCATTTTTAAGCTGTCCAAGAGCAATCTCGATTTCGCCAATACTGACTTCTGGCAGGTCTTCGGTGAAGTGCCGCGTTAATGTGGCTCTAGAATCCCCATTTCCGGGATCTGGTCGAGATGCATGTGATGCGTACAACTGGCCTTAGAAGTCTTCCACTTCCGAAAGGACTGCCGGCTTTGAAGCAACAACTTCCCCACTTGGTGTAGTCAACTTCGTCAGATCACTTCTTCCAAGAGATTGTACGAACACTTTGGACTCTCGATTCTGCTCGATCGCTCTCTCGATCGAGAGCGTATTGGAGCACCGGAGGTCATGTCGTACGTGCTTACTGATCTCTTGGTTTAGAGTCCGCTTTGCCGACGAAGTGACGGGTGGATTTTCACGTCGTTCCTTCACTAGCCCTAAAGTCTCTTCGGAAAGCTTTGACTTCCTTCCCTTACGCTGCGTTGCACATAATCTCGTACCCTCTTCCCTGAGGATCCGAACCACATTTTCGAGGTTTTGGTTTACGTCTGATGTGGTTTCCACGGCAGCAAATCGGTTCTCCAGATTTGACTGGAACGTTTCAGATCCTGTTATAGATTGGAGCAGAGTAGGTCGGAGCCTGGATTTCACCAAACGGACGCGCTCGGCCTTAAAGTTGATATTCAGAAAGCCCCGGACGAGTCGGTGATCACTACCTGTATTGAACCTGTTGATCACGGAGACGTCTCTGAATATATACCTCTTGTCCGTCATGATGAAATCGATCTCATTTTTAGTCATAGTGTTGGGGTTTTGCCACGTCCACTTCCTTTGGGGCTGTTTCTTAAGAAAGAGTTCATCAAGAAGAGCCCTTTCCGGTCGAGGAAGTTGACGAGCATTTGCCCCCTATGATTTCTGCTTATAAATCCATGGGATCCTACTACCGAAACGCTGCAATTCTGTACTCCCACTTTAGCGTTGAAGTCACCCATAACAACGTTGTAGTGGGTCTTAGTAGTGGAGTGGAGGGCCCTCGATATATCATCGAACATATCCTCCACTTCGTCGTCAGAGTGTGTCGAGGTCGGTGTGTACACTTGCACCACCTTGAGGCTATACCTCTCGGTGAACTTTATAATAGGTACACTACCCTGTTCGACACGTTGGACATTTCCACAACGTTATCGGCAAGGGACTTATTCACCAAAAACCCAACGCCACCTTGGGACTGTTGGTCTCCCCCACGGAAGTACATTAGGTGGCCCGATTCGAGCGTTATGATGTCCTCCCCCTCTCTTCGGACTTCACTTAACCCTAAAATGTGCCACCTAATCTTCCCAAGTTCCACCTCGAGTTGCGCTAGATGCGAGTCAAGCCAAAGCGTGCGTCCGTTGTAGGTCGCCAGGGTCAGTCTATTGTGGTGGCCTCCCGTAGCCCGGAGATTCTTGGCACCTCCTGCCCCGCCGTCACCGTGGTCGCCACCGTGACCAGGAATAGCGGAGCTGCCGGGAACTGGGGGCCGTGGCTTGTGGTTTGTTTGCATTGAAGGTTTTGCCCGTAATCGCCACGCTGGGCAGGCGGGTTGGCGATCGCAGAACGTAGGTTAATTCGCTGATGATGCTGCTGCCCGTCACCAGTGAGATTTCCCTCCCCTACGTCGTTGGTTGGTTATACCGCCATCGGTCGGTTTGCCAGAGCCTCGTCTGTTGGTCAACAGGGTGCACCGCGTGAAGGTGATGTTGGTTTGGGTTCTTGCAGGTGTATTTAGAACCCCTTACACCCCACCTGCGACTGTGCCTCATGATAATTTTGACTTGGGTCATCTGGTGATATGCTGCAATTAAAAATTTTAAAGGGAAACAATTCCGTCCTACATGATTGTTGTCTAACTTTAACCATTTACGCACCCAACGGAAGCTCACAAATAGGATTTTCCCCGTTTTTGCAAAAAAAATCATCGATGCTCCGCTCCTACTGATCGTATCGTGGTGTTATATAGCTCTGCACAACATAAACAAACTCCGTTTTCTTTCTTTTCCGTTAACTTAAAAGTTTGATTTTTTACTGCTTTAAGGGGCCGTAGACCTGGGTATGTGGTTAAAATTTCAACTTGATTCCTCCACGCGTACTGAGATAAAGGATTTTGTCAGATAGACAAATTTCCGGGCAAAGGACAACACAGTATTACAAAAGGGCTCCGCTTTTTCTTTATATACGGAACCCTAAAACTGGGGATATTAATAGAAAATAGCATTACTTTATGAATGGAAAAGAATACAATACTAATGATATATATAATATACCTACTATACTAATGATGAATACCTACGAGAATGTTATGTCTGTTTATATTTCCGCACACAGCACTCACACGCACTTGCTATAGCCTAAAAATCATAAAAAAACATCAGTTGGAAATAACCTGGGAAATTTTCTACTAACATAGAAGTGATTGTTGTCGTATAAAATCAATTTGGAAATTTCAACTAAAGATATGAGCTGACTTTTGAAATCCAATGCCAACTTGTACGTTAATGGTATAAAGAGGGTATAAAGAGGGTATAAATTATGTTGATGGTATAAAGGCTAAGAAAACAATGAATGGATTCCGAAAAATGAATGAATAAATTAAAAGGAAATTATTAAATAATAAAGTCTTTCGAAGGTAGCTCGACAAATTAAATAAAAGTTTGATTCTTACGACGTAGCCAGTTAAGTCTGTTGACTCAACCGGAACGTCAAGTCATCATAACATGCCTGGCGATGTTGATCCCACCATAACCCGGAGTCAGCATAACATTTTCTAGAAGCCAGACGCTGAATCGACAGACGAAAACTGATAAGCTTAACTCGGGCTGTCAACAACATGTTCTCTTAGCTTTTGTAAATTAGTTCTTAGTTAGTCTTAAGCTGGCAGTTGGAACGAATAAACGTCTCCATTAAAAATAAATTGTATTTTTAAAAGATCCTTCGGCTCGCCCATGTCTTGACTAGCCTGTAAAGGCTACGAAACGTCAATAAATAAATAAAGTTTCGTGCATTAACTCGTAAAAACTAGATTTATTTAATGAGTGATGTGCGTGAAAACCTAAGAAACAAATATGAATAAATTTCCATTAAATAAATGCTGTAGCTTTTCGCTCGCTCTTAATAAATATTTTTTTCAGTGGAATAGTGTTATCAAGCTAATAATAAAACAAAAATTACAAGAGGCAACATAGAAACATTTGAGAAATGACAGTCACTCCATCGTTGAAAAGAACTGGTATTCAAATCAATACCGAGAAATACACCAATAGCTTTTACGTTAAAGGAATCAAATTATATAAGAACTAATGCAATTTTCCCCGAACTAAATGATTCTAGTGAGCAGTTGTGCAATTTCATTGAAATATTGATGCTATAAAGTTTGCAATTTCAAAAGAATAATGGCAGATTCCAGGTGTTCAAATTCACTATCGGAAAATAAAATGAAGCAAGATAAGCAAAACTGACTTCGAAATGGTATGTAAAATTTATTAATTTGTGAATGTTTGAATACACACTGAACTGAATAAACAACGTAACGTATGTTCTCCCCCCAAGGAATTGTCGACGATTGAGAACGACGCCAGAGAAATGTTTAGAAAACCTTTAGCCGACCATCTCTCAAGATAAATGAAAGTATTCCGTCAGATACTGCCAAGGGGTACATATATCTACACCGGGATCTCCGTAACTGGATTACATTTATACTTTACATCGAGTGAAGTATTTGAAAAACTTGCTATTAAAAAGTGTTTATTATGTAATAGCGTTTTGAGTGCACTTAAGCGCTCCCTCGATCCTCGATTATATCCATTGCAAAGATCCATTGATGAATCTTTTTGCACTCTTATGTTCAGTTCTACCCTTGCTCCAAGGTTTTTTCAAAGTGGATTTTAGAACTAAATAGATTTCTTTCTTAAGAATAACAATCAGTAAATACTTTGAAAACAGAAACGGAAACTTTGTCAATATTAGAAGGAATAATATAATATTTTGCTATGAAAGTGTAATGTTAACTGCATTTTCCGATTGGCCCATTACACAGCGTGTGAGGCAGTATGGCGAATGATATATGCGAGGCACATGCAAGGCAAGCTATCCCTGACGCTCCAGTGCATACGAAATGTGCGAATTGATCGAATACAAATGCCTTACAAAGCTCCAAGAGGTAGGCACTTTACATAGTATTGTTGATGCTGGCGTGTCTTCTGAACAAATTTTGGAGCTGACTCATCGAAAAACAAAGGAGTTTCTTAAGAGGGCCACCTACGACACGATGTAGAAAAGGCTAGAAACATTAGGATATACGTAGGGGTTCATCCCAGAATACTGCTCTAATACCTTATGGTAAAAAAGACGTTTAACTACGCGCGATGTAGGTATACTTATTACAAATATCTTTACTTTCGCCTCTTTATTCTTTCTTGTTCAGTGCTTATTTAATTTAACATTCTATTTTCACGTGATACTTGACATTAAGCACCTTTTCCAGGTTTTGTGGCTTTAGGAAGAAATATGATAAAATCACATGACAAGATGGCGTTGGATACATCTAAAAACTACACTCACAAAGTTTTTATGCTATATACAGGGAGTAAGGAGAACGCTCCGAAAGATATTATACTATGAAATTGTAAACTAAAGGCAGTCGTCATGTTTTTTATTGGACCATTTTTAGCGAATTAGTATTTTACAAGCACGCAATGTAAAGCATACTAATACATACTCGCCAGTGAACGGTAATCAACCGTTCTGCACATAACTACTAGTAGGTACCTACGTTAGCACGCACACAATGACAGGCTTCAGTTGATGCACGAAGCACGATCGAACAAAATTAACTTATTTTTAACTAACTAAAATGTTACGTATCAAAATCTGCTGTTGATGTAATAGAGAAAGCTATCTGGTTCAATGATTTCAATAAAAAAATTAAGTAACCTAAGTACCAACTTAATTAATAAATTCTCATACCTGCTCATGACATTTTTGCGGTTCTAAAAGGTACCTCGATATGCACTTTATTCATCTCGATGCAAACTCGAGCTCGTTGTTAGCTCTTTTGGTGAAGACGAGGCAATAAATGGTCCGTAACACAGTTAGCTCTGAGCTCCTCAAAGACACTTTCGATTCGAGCCTGCATCTCATTTACACTATCACACTCGCGATTAAACACTGGTTCGTTGACGTGTCCCCACAAAAAAAGTCTCAAAGGTGTAATCCGGAGAGCGCGCCGGCCAGGTTCGTGGTTTGAGTCTGTCGAATAAAAAAAAGTATTTCTATCATATCCAGAATCGGTAACTCTACCCAGTCTTTCTTTTCGTGAGCGTTTTCCTAACACCCAGTATAAAAAAACATACGTTTTATAAACTTTTATGCTTATCTTTCTTAACTTATATACAAATCCGGAAATTACTCACATACCAATAACAATTACAATTGATCAACTTTACATAGAAAGAAAAACCGGCTAAGTGCGACTTTTGCACGAGGGGTAGGTATATTTGACTTTTTAATAAATATTTGGGTTTGAGCAAGCAATCTACATAAAATTCCAAAATTTCCGTTCTGTAACTCATTCTTTTAACGACCTAGATACCCGTGACATCCGGACAGATAAACAGACAAACTACAGATTAACAGCAATAGGGTTCCTTTTTCCTCCATTGGATACTCTAAATCGGGGAAAACCGATTTAATCGCTATAAATATATAATAAAAAATTGGATCATAATTAAAAAGTATAAGCATAAAAAATGGCGGTGGCACACCAGGACTGCCGACAGAAGTGAAAACCTAAATTAAAAAAAATTAAGTATATATTTTTTTCATTTAGTTCTGTTAAAAATTAATTTAAAAAATTACTTATAATTAATTACTCTAATTACCAGTTCCAATGAAAGAATCGAATTACTGCTTTACCTAACGGTCACAATTATAATTTAGAAAACCAATACATGAATGGTTCGAGAATTTTGTGATTTATCAGGGTCGGATATAAGTTTGCAGGTACGTACGAGCCGTGGATATTGGAACGGCGGGCGTAAAATAAGTCTCAGGTGTAGTTGATAGCTTTTATCCGCCAAAACTGATAAAATATGCCTTGCCCTAAACCCGGCCCATGGCCGTTAGTTCCCTCGCGAAATTATCAAACTTATTGTTGCGTATCAACACCGTGATATTGTATACGATACAATATTGGATTCATTATGAAAAATATTTCAGAGTTACGGCACTAAAACTTAACTCCATAAAAAGTGAAACATTATGTTACACTGATTATATTACATATGTAAGGTTTCCAGGAAGGCGAAGTTGTTGCTAAGACTATCATTAGTTATTGAAGGCTTAATACTTGTTTTTTTATTATACAAAAGTGTTCCTTAGGTGATATATCAAGGTGTCTGGTCTAGCTTCCGTGTAGAGAGACTCGCACGGATGAACAGCTCCGCACTGCATGTTAAATTTCCCAGCAGACTACCGATACAAAGTAAGTGTCAACATTTTTAGTCTCAGCACTTTCAAGAGGTCCATAATAGCTTGGTATCATTTACAACAACTATTAAATGAAACTTTTAAAAACTGCATTTTATCTTAACGCAGTTTAAGTGCTTTATTGACTACGCAGAAATCTATAAAATCAACTATTTAAACACTTTTATTTGACTGAGTGTGTACTGTATTAATCAAGTAAATTAGTAAAGCACAAAACTTTAATGAAAGAATTTTCTTGTTATATTTTTTTTTCATCAGGCTCGCTATATATAACAAACTTATTCGCATTGACCCCGTCGCAGTAGTATACGCACGTTGATACATTCATCTATACATTGATAGACTCATATAAATTCGGTTTGTTCGTGACCGGAAACCCAAATCCGGGATTTACTGCAGTTAATTTGTACTGAAACCACCACTAGAAGACGATCGAGGATACCTTTATTTGGTTAAGAAGTTACGATATACAATATTGTTAAGACAAACTCCGAACTAACGTACCTATACGGAATGCGGGAGAACGCTACTTGAGAACAACTTAACGTTGAGTAGGTAACAGACATTGTTTTAATTCGATTCTGTCTGTTACTTCGATCTTATATCATTATCACCTTATTAAATTAAAAATAGTAGTAGGTATTATAATAATAAATAATCGAAATTATATTAATTAATTGAAATTCCTAATTTGATGAATAAAACAAAACACTACCTAACTAGTCCAAGCTTATTCTAAATAAGCTTTTAAATTCTTATTTTGTCTTTAAATATTAAAATACAGAAATCTTTGTCTGTATTTTAATATATAAAAGGCAACCGTTAATGACTAACTGACCTATCAACGCACAGCTCAAACCACTGAACGGATTGCGCAGAAAGGCACACATGTAGCTATAATAATAATGTATGCGTGTGCGAAGAAAGTATTTCTCTAATCTCACCCCCTTAGGGGTAAAGTAGGGGTTCAAAGTTTATATGCAGCATCAATAACGCGAGGCCTCTAACTAATTAAGCAAATAAGTGTTTCAGGATTATTTTATTTTGTGCTTTAGGCACCTGGATTAGTGAAGAATATTGTCTTTAAAGTAGTTTTGTAGTGATATTTTATATAATCACTGAAAATCAAATCTAAAGCGAGCGAAGCCGCAGCCATAGCTAGTTTATTAATAAGGGTTAAATATAACATTTTCTCTTGATTTTTCGTAGTGAACTGAGGTAAGCGGGATTAGGATGTAGAATGGTTAGTATTTTAATTATTAAATATATAATAATTAATAACATTTTAATTATTAATTATTGCAATAAAATTTTTGCGACCATTAGGTAATTTTAACGTCATCTCTCTTACAAAAGGCACCATTTGGATGAAGGTAGAAAACCTATTTTTAAAAGGAATTTACGCGAAAGCCTAATCTCATCAAACCTAAAAAGGTGGACTGACCACGTACTAGTCGTCTAGAGTATATAAATAACAGCACATCCCTATTTATGTGCCATTTCGGTTAATGTAAAACGCGCTGACTGCACACAAAATTGCGTTACTTTTGAATTTGTACTGTGATTGAGTCTTCGTATGCTCTTTTTTTGTACCCTCCCAGGTGTGGGAGTGGGTGTGAAATCCACATGGATACTATATGACCGGCTGCAGGATTATTTCAGACTCTTACCGGTCGGTCATAATGGTCATAAGGACCTTACAGGCTTCATCTGATGCGATGATCTCATGAGAAGAGGATGATGCAGAAAAGGAGATAATTAAAGCTTTTCTTGTTTGAGAGATACTTTATTTAACCAGATGTTTCTGGATAAAAAGAAACATGGAAGATTTATCCACGCAACTGAATACAGCCTTTAAAATGATATATGATTTTAGTAAACATAAAGTCATCATAGCAACGTGTAATACGTAGGTAGATACGTTTTATTTGGTTACTTGGAATATACAAAGTTAAAGTTGAACATGGTGTAGTCAAAACCATTCCATTCCATGGTGTAATTTAAAATCCTTGTTCGTAAATATAGTTTTTTAACTTTTTTAAATAAATCATAAATTGTTGCCGTCATAAAATATGTAGGAACAACGTATTTGTGATTCGATTTTTACTAGAGCAAATAATAACCAAAAATACTATATTTTTGTTAAAAAAAACATATTGTTGGAATATTTAGTTTTCCGTATATTAATTTTAAGTTTTATTTTTAACACATAACATTATTATATTACATTAATAAAGTAAAAAAGTTAAAATAATTTATTTCCTATATTGAGTAGGTACTTGTATTAAACCTGTATTAAGGCATGAGAATTTCTTGAAAACAATCATTCTTCTCTAAATAATAAGAATCAAAAGTCGAATCTGAAAGCTGAAAATACCGTGCCTACTTCGAACAATTCTCTCAATCTGTCTGTTACAAAGTTAGTTGGCAGTTATAATGATTTTCACCGACCGTAAAATTGAGTTTGTTGGTTGCGACAAGATTTGAATTTCTTAAAATTTCGGCAGATTTAGCTTGTTTTTTCTGTTTGCCTAAAGACGGGTTATTGCGTGCAAATAAGAGTTTAAACACTTCGATCAACAATTCTATAGATAACGTATTGCATAATAAATCAAAGCTAAAAACTGTCCGCCTGAATGTAAACTTATGCAGTTGCATTCGATTCCAAATAGCTGTATAATAATAATAATTTATTAGAACCATTTTACATTTTGGTACATGATAATGTGAACCCTACCCTCTGGAAAAGGTTACCCTGAGGACCAGCGGACAGTGCTCTCCCCACTATTGTTACTTTAGAGCTACAATAATTTAAAATTACTAAATAAAAATGAACAAAGACAAATGTTTTAAATCAGTTTAAATTGAACCTAATAACAACCTTGTCACAAAAGAATAAAGTTACAAATAACAAAATGTTATTTCGTCCATACGACCTTACAAAACGAACAAAACAATAAATTATATTTGATACTGAGAAAAAAATGATAAAGATGAAAAAAGAAAATGTGAAATCAACTTTATGACCCACAAAATAAAGTATTTTTATCAGTCATTGGCCAGCGAGTTTACTGCGAAATGGTTGTTGGAAAAAAGTTGGACAAAATATTGGGCCAATGTTGTCAAATATTCTTAGCGGAGGTTTGAATATGGTGATTTTATTAGAAATCATTATCTATTAGTGTAAAGCATAAAATATAGTATATTTTACATGTTCTTACTGAAAATAAGATACTCTGACAGAAACATTGCTTGTGTGATAGTTATTATTGCAACTTTTGAATGCACATTGAGTCATCGTGACGCGTGTTTACAGTGGCTGTGTATTAATCGAACTAATTGAAAATAAGAGCTCACGCCTCAAATGAGGCTATATCTACCGAGACGGATTTTACGGGCTGACCCGTTTTCTATAGTAATGTTGATCGAAGGTTAAACATTATAAATATTTTTGACTTGCTCGAACAAAAATTAGCACTTTAAAGTCTAATATTTCGCAAACGGATCCCTAAATAATAAAACGATATCCCGCACGATAGGGTAGATGAAAAATCATCCCTAGGTTATCTGAAGGGGCGCTACCCTAAAAAAATACTTTTCTAAATTTTATTCTACTATGACGTCGTGATTGATAACCATATCTCCACAAAATTACAGCAGTCTAGTGCTAATAGTCACTATGCAAAACCGGAGACGGACAGACGGACATGACGAAACTATCAAGATTCCTTGTCAGGACTACGGAACCCTAAAAAGTACTAGAAAAAAGGTTAATCGGCCCCGATATCCGATTTCATTTCAATCTATCGTTGCTTATCTAAATAATATTACAAAGGAAAGACAACAATTACTTTGACATAAAGTGATATATTGTGTGTTCAATAAAACTAAAATTAACATAAACTTACATTCGTAAGGTTTGAAGATTAAATTTATTTCGTCCCGTTAACTATAAATTTGATGAGAGGGTGCTACTGATGTGTGGCTCAGTCATAGAAATTCAGTAGACGCGTGATCGGAATACCGATGGGCAGATTAGGGCATCGTGCCGCCAAGTTGGCTCGGAAGACCTCCGCGATGGTCCCTAATTAAGACTCGCCTAATGGAGAGGCAGATATCTTATCCGAACCAACAGAATCGTTGCGTAAGTTGTTCACTGGCAAATATTGGAACTATCCATCAGTAAGTGTTGAGATTAAATTTAAATGTGTTTGGGGATTTCGATAAATCTATTCGTAAGCTTATAGTGACAGTTAATCGAAGGTTTTGTTAAAATCTATATCTATATAGGTATATTTAGCTTTTCTAAATCTATATTAAAGATTCATAAGCTGGTACATCGATTAAAGTATATAGGTACGCATGAAAATACTCATTTGAAACACGCCCACCCGTGCGTATTTCTCTCTATACGTATGTGCGACTATTTATGGTAGTAGGGGGATGTTAAAAGCGATATTTTCGCATCGTGATGTATGGGGATCTTGCCTGAAGCTGTAATGAGAAATTCCGATGTCACTGCTTTTTGTATGCCGCCCAACCTCCCGGAGGCGCGATCAGTTTTGATAGGCTGAGTGACTCGTCAAAACTGAACAAGATGACCCCTAATTATGAATATGAGATAAATGTGAATGACGGCGCTGTCAGCGGTAGGTACAGCTAAAAGGAAGGGATTCAATATATATATTTTTATATATTTTTTAAGATTCATCATACGAACAGGGGTTGGATCGCGGCTATTAACATTATATTGCAGATTTTACATAACTGCCGAAAATGAGGGCAATGTTTTTCAAAGTTCAAGTATAGGAAGTTACAATTACTGTAAATAAAACAAGTTTCAACGGGTTAGATGCACTGATTTTATTTATTTATTGACGTTGCGCATCCTTGGCAGTAATGCGTTTGACAAGGAATTACGCTTAAGGGTTCTTATTATTAAAAATAAACACTTTATAAGATATTAGAAACAGCTACGAAATAAATACCTTACGGGTCGTGGAAAACGTGATGTCTGCTGCCCAGACCCGTGGATGACTTGTTGTCCACTGCACCGTTAACCTTAAGTAGACTCCACAATAGAGTTGTTAAGCAAAAGGCTATTATTTTATAAATGTGTTTCAAAGTTTTGTTAAATCATGAAAAACCTTTAACGGATTCCTTATCACTTTTAAGAAAGTTTGTAATGGATATATAATGTATTTCTAGTCTGGATAAGATATTTTACAAAATAGAATACCAACTGTGATTGGTTGATAACATTGCCGCCGATCATATTAAGTCCCTACGTTTTATTTTCTTTTGAAGAAAGGAGCAATGTTTTATTGTACTAATAATATGATAATTATCTTTGAATGTTTTAAAGAGTTAGTATAAAATTAAATTATTAGACTACCATAGGCTTTAATAATTATATTGTAAAAGATGGCGCCACTAATAACTTGTTTGAGGAGGGTGGGTCTAAAGTATAAATTCAGATGTCTGTTGATTTGATATTCATTACTTTATCATCGGATCTTCAGATATTAGTGTGCAGTCTAAACAGCCAGGGTGAGTTAAGTAATCATTTCCCTATTGTTGTTTACAACTTTTATTGGAATGAAATTATTGTTTAATATTGTAAGTTATATTAAAATAATGCTTTTCTCATTCACAATAAAAATTACTTGTTTAATCTTATAAATTAAAATAAGAAGTTTAGTTATTTGTGAGTAAAGATTTTATACTTTGTTTTGATATTTTGGTTTAAATAATCTGTATGAAATAAAACAGGGAGAAAAGAGCAGCCCTTGCTGAGTTTTTTGCCGGTTCTTCTCAGTACAAGGTCTCCCACCGTAGTATTGCGAACCGATGGCGTAGTTTTTGTGTAAAAGCTTAAACTGAATAAATGACTATTGGATTGAATTGAATAAATAGTGATTTTTTTAAAATATTTATTATTTCGATGGTAGGGTGATTCTCAGTTAAGAGGTAATCGGTTGTATGGAAGCAGCGGCACAGCAAAAAGTGTCGATATTTATATAAATATACCACTACTTTTATCACGACAGATGATTTTAAGATGATCAGTCATTTTTTTTAACTTATTCTCGTTTTACGAGACACCAGGGGAGATACTGAGTACAGGATAGAGACAAGATGAACTTTATTGCAATGCGCTAAGAGCGCATATTAGGATGTAAAGTACTTATCCGTGCAATCAGATTTTAGTGGATTAACGATATAAAGCTAAACAATTATCAAAAATTATATGCAATTGTACATTCTCTAATAAATTATCATTACTGTTATTGAGCTATTGCATCGTTTTTATAGTTTTGATAGTATTAAAAATCTAAAATTTCCGTAAAACTACTAATTTAATAAAGATTACAAATAAATAAAAGGTTTGCAGCACTATTTAAAATAAATGTATATAGATATTATAGTATTCAAACACATAAATACGAAAAAAAAATTACCAGGGTAAATACTTCGATCACTTAACACTTGGCTTGGATGGCTTGTGCAGCGCTTGCTGCTAACTTCACGTGACACTCGGTGTCTTCAAGGTCAAATTTACGACAGACTATGGTAAACAAATACGATTTTCAAACTAAACCGAAGGCCAGGGGGCGAGACACGAAACTCGGAGGACATAGTTTGCGATTAATATTTTTTTAGAAAAAGTGCAAATATAAATGAATTTCATGGTTACATACTGTAAATAAGTTATCAGGGTTCATGTTATTACCGATAGAAAAGTAATAATTAAATTTCAATGGACTCAAAATTACTGATTTACAAAAAAAAACGGTTAGGGGACAACCCAGGGGAGAGATGTTTTTCCTCTTTGTGCTTTTATTGTAAGTAAATTATGCACATTTAGAATATAATTTCAAGTGACAATTTAGAACACATTTAGTTAATTGAAATTATGAAGATTTTAAACCATAATTTCCAAATATAATGAATTTTTTGGCTTAGCCGTCGAACTCTTAACTGAGAATCACCCGGTAGTTATTTTTCTTATAAAGTAAAGAAATCTGAGTCTATTGTACAGTTTTATTTCAATTCTATTTCTTTTGATTACTTTATAGAAGTTTCAAAGTGTTTATAAAATTAATAGGTAATGAAATCATAACACGTGCAGGAATCAGTGCATCTAACCCATTGAAACTTGTTTTATTTAATGATTGATGTACGTCAAAACCTGAGAAACAAATATTACAATTACTGTGTTAAAAACTGTTTGAAAGATATATATCAGTTTCAAAGAAATATAATTGTAATGTGATCAATCGCACCTTAAAACTACAGAGGTTGGAATTTATGCGATGTACACCTGCACGAGAATATTTAAATTAACTAACAGACTTACATTAAAAAAAAATGGAATGAATGTACACTTAAAATAGATAAAATATATTGGGCGTAGATAATTATAATGTAGGTATATGTAATTATGAACCAATTTTTTTATTGTTTAAAAAGACAGTATTCTTATTATTTATTTTTAATATTAGCGTTTTTTAGAGTGACCCGTAGTTCCGGCGGCGATTCCTTGATAAATTTATAATACTTGAAGTTAAAAGTCACGATGGGACGGATAGCTCTCAGATTGTTTGCAAACAACTTTATTTCTGGATCGACACTCATAGAGGCTTGAACTCAAAAATGGTACAGTAAAAAAGTTTTTTTTTTACTATACATCTAGTAACGGCATTGTGCAATGCTTTAATCTGGTTCAGTGTTAATATTTATTGTATAAATAACTAATTTTAGTTCTGTTTTATTTATAAATAACACCTAAGAAGAAAAGGGGAAAAGTCTCATTGACATATTATTAGAGTTTACTCCTTAAGAATCGATTTGCATATATAAGGGGCCCGGTATGAGAAAAATGTGAGGAGTAAAATCTATCGATGAATGACCTCGTTACATTTTTGGTGCGCATCCTATGTCGCGCAACTTTGACAAACAAAGATGACGGATTGACATTAATAAAATTAATTTTCTGATGACATCTTCGATCAACAATTCTATAGATAACGGGTTGCATACAAAATCAAAGATAAAAATTGGTGTTGATTCTGGCGTGATTCTCTAAACTTAAAACTAAATTTAACATCAGTCTCTCCTTTTCATTCTGTATGGCAAGGACATACTGTTGTCAAATTTAAGTTTAGGTTTAGAGAATCATGCCAGAATCGATACCACTGTCCGCGTATGTTTAAACTTATGGAGCTACATTCGATTCTCAATTAACAAAGATAAATTTTTAAAACAGTTTAAGTTGAACCTAATAACAACTATCTCATAAAGGAAAAAGGTTATAAATAACAAAATGTTATTTCGCACATACAACATTTAACCTTATAAAACTTGTTCCTTTTAAAATTATATCTGATACTTGGAAAAAAACGATAAAAATGAAAAAACGAAAACCCGCAAAATAAAATATTTTTACCATTCATTGGCCAGCGAATTACTTCGTTTTGTATTAACTGAACTAATTTATAATAAGATCTCACGTCACAAGTGAGGCTATATTTACCGAGCCGACCCGTTATCTATAGAATTGTTGTTTGAACGACGACACCCTCTGAAATTGCAACAATAAGAGATACTGTCACCAAAGGAACGTTAAAGATGCCAAGCTTTTTGGATAAAAAAGAAAAGAAAGCAAAATCAGCGCTATGGCCATCGTCTTCTTCTAAAATATATTAAAACGAGAGGGCAAGAATGCTCATGCGGTTTTTTACTGTTGTTTAAGGTAAAACGCCGATTTTTCACTTACAATAAAACGTCGCCGACCGTGTTTATACATTTCTTTTGTACCCGCTGAGGTAGGGGAATTACCCTCTCTTTGTAATGCTAATTTTAAAACCAAGGAATTCATTTTTTATTCATAAGTTTTTCTGCTCCGAAGCCAGCAGTCGGAGCAACCGTACGCGGCTGTGATGAGTTTTTCACTTGAATAAAATTCATATATTAGGTATTATTTAATGGTTTTAAAAGTAACTTTATGAATAATAAAATGCTTTTGCACAGGGCCTGTATGTATAACATACCTGCTTTGTATTTAAAAGTCTTATTAGTAGTTTATAAAATAAATATAGTATGAACAATTAGTCAGAGGAGAAGAAATCTTGAAGAGCTCGATGGCGTAAGTGGTTAGCGCGTTCGGTTACGATCGTTGTAGTTAAGCAACTTTTGCAGTGGTCGGTCATTGGATGGGTGACCAAAAATTTACTATCTGAAGTATCCAGTGATTCGGAAGACACGTTAAATCGTTGGTCCCGGCTGCATCTGAAGTTGTTAGCGCCCACCAATTCGCACTTGGGCCACTTGGTAGGTCATGGCCCAACCTCCCTATTTTATGGAGGGCCCCTGCAGTGAGGACATTAACAGGCTGACGATGATGAATTATTCAGAGGTTCCCCGTTCTGAAGAGGTTAGCACACATACCTAGATCAAGAAAACCGAGCATGTCATATTTTGAGACCACATAAGGTGGTGGAAACACTTGGACCCCTACAACTCTGGACCAATATAATATGGACATCTTCAAGGCCACAGTGAACAGGCATCTTCTTGGCAGGCGTGTACCATCCTAGACCTCATCATCGCTTTCCATCAGGCGAGATTGTGGTCAAAAGCCTTGTCTATTAAGCATTAAAAAAGAAACTCGTTTTAATTATGTCGTTTTTATAGCTTTATTTGGCACAATTAGAAATTTTTAGGGTTTCGTACCCAAAGGGTTAAAACGGGACCCTATTACTAAGACTCCACTGTCCGTTGGTCTGTCTATCTTTCACCAAGCTGTATCTCATGAATGGTGACTCATTTCAACTAAATAGTTGAAGTTTTCACAGATGATGTATTTCTGTTGCCGCAAGCAACAAATATAAGCTACAAATACTAAAAACAGAATAATATAAATATATAAGGGAGGCTACGATTCAATAAACGTGATTTATTGCCGTTTTTTGCTCTATATTAATAATGGCAAAAGGTAGACACTTCAAATGTACACAGAATATTTAGTTGTATATTAAATTATTATATAATATTAAATTATTTATTATAATTTAAAAATCAATATTAAATTAAAATATTTAAGGCGCATTCCCATGTAGCGGACGTATTTTTTTTGCCGTTTAAGGTTTTTATAATTTTATCCTAATAAAAAACTTATGAATCATAATTTATTTATTTGCTAGTATGAAAGGTATAAATATAGGTAAGAATCGCTTCCTGTAGCGATGCAATAATGCCTTTTGTTTTAAAATTACAAAAGAGAATAGCAAAGATCCTCACTAAGCAATTTAATAAAAGTTTCGCTTAAAGAGGTATGCTTTTGTTAAAATGGAATGCAATGTAAAAATATTTAAAGCTCACTTTATTCAGTTAAATGTCGTTTCAGTGCGCTTTTTCAAAGAGTGATTAAATTTTTAGATAATATTATTTGTAGCATGCCATAGTTAGCACTGCTATATACCGCATATAAAAAATAGTTCCTTTCCTTAAATTTAAATAAAGGGTTCTTGTTTCAAATACTCATAATTTTATACAACTTTCTTGAACGGGAGGCAAGCAAATACACACACACATATATTCCACGAAAGACTGTCAGGTCACGAGAATACTCATATTAGTATCATAAAATTATTCACAAACTGTATAACTGTATTGTTTTCAGAATGTTGATTTATTTATTTTAAAGCAGTAAGTTGACAAATTTATTGTAATCTTTTTGGAACTCACTGCTTTAAAATAAATAAATCAACATTCTGAAAACAATACAGTTATACAGTTTGTGAATAATTTTATGATACTAATATGAGTATTCTCGTGACCTAACAGTCTTTCGTGGAATACGCTTTTTAAAGGTAAGTATCATAATCAAAGTATCATATCAGTATCTAAGCATCATATTACGTCTCAACAGTAAAATAATAGTGATCGAACCTTACAGCCTTATTTGGGCCTCACGAGAAGAATGTAAATGTTATTATGCTGAAGTGAGAATTGCAAAGTAGGCACCTATCTCATTCAAGGGCGCATTTTCTTTGCGTAGAGCAAATATTCGATACTTTTGGCTCAGAGTGGTACACTTTTACATTTGGTCTACGCTCCTCATTGGCGATTCAACCCTTGCGCGCTCGAACAAACTGGATTAGCCCGGGACATGTTCGCTCACTAGGGAAATAAATTGATTTTTTTATTTCCCTCTGTTTCCAACTCGCGTCCACAATAACAATCCACAATGAAAAATAATAACACACAGACGATTGAACTGAGAAAACAGTAAGCCACGGTGTGGTCAGACATTTAGCAGCGAGCACGCGTGGAAACAATTCAACGAATTAACCAACGAAAATATTGTTTAAAGAGTTGAAATAACCAACGCAAAAAATATGTTCCAGAAAAACATTCTCTCCATTAACAATTCAAACGTGGCAGGGCACAGCGGATATGCCGTAGCAAACTGAAGAAGATATTTGGCCTAATAACACATTTCGCTAATAGTACAAGATCCAAAGACCGCCAGATCCTACTTATTTTCTCATGGACAAAATATGGATTATTGAGTAGTATTAGTATGTAAAATGAACGTATAAATACTTACTAACTTGTGCTGTGGGCCAATTTTTAGGTAACAGGTGGCACAGGTACGTAAAAAATTTATTCACTTTTCTTACAGACTAAGGACTGATTCCTACGTATATTGTAAAAAAAAATGGATGCGTGTAACTTATGTACGCGCGTGAGAAGTTATACTTCTTTAGCATCATTAAAATATTTTTTAATTGCATGCAAATAATTAATAATTACAATAAAATAATAACAGGACTGGAAAAGGATAGTTAACACAGTCAATTAAGTTCAGTTTTAATTTGAAAAATTAAAAAAATATTCAAAATATTCAATTAAAATCACTACTGAATTTAAGTTATTAGTCCATATGTAATTAGCACTTGTAAGTAACTAAAACACGTTGTGTTCTTGACCTTCACAAGTGCTTGTAACAGCCTAGACTGAATAAATTTCATTTCATTTCGTTTCGTTTCGTTTTGTTTCGTTTCGTTTCGTTTCGTTTCGTTTCGTTTCGTTTCGTTTCGTTTCGTTTCGTTTCGTTTCGTTTCGTTTCGTTTCGGTTCGTTTCGTTTCGTTTCGTTTCGTTTCGTTTCGTTTCGTTTCGTTTCGTTTCGTTTCGTTTCGTTTCGTTTCGTTTCGTTTCGTTTCGTTTCGTTTCGTTTCGTTTCATTTCATTTCATTTCAATGTCCCGTTCAAATCTGCCCTGTTTGCTTTGTTCAAATCTGCCCCACGGTCACTTGGAAAATACAATATTACAAATAACGCGCCCGCGGCTAACTTCATTATGTTAAAATTTTGTGTTACAGTGATGAAAATTTCACTCTCATAAATTTTTCATAACGCGGCTAAAGAAGTATAACTTCAACAATTTCAAATTAATACTGCCAAACACATTCTCTCAGCGGTTTTAATTGCCTTTTAATGCCGAAAGCAAAAAATAAAACCTTACTTATTTTCTGCAATAATTTTGATAATTAAATACTGAGAATTTTTTTATTTATTGTAAAAGGCTGCCTTTACATAATTTATAAGATAACTGTAATGAAGCTGTATCAAAAAGGCACTAAATTACAATGAGCGCGCTCTTTCTCACAGTGGCACTTTAAATAAACTTAGGGTAGTTTTATCCCCTTAGATTGGCCTGGCAGTTTACAAAATATAAAAATAGCCCCCTAAATATCATAGATTGATATCAGGTCTTTCAAGTCTGAGACTTGATATCTACCTATCATATTTAGGTTAAGTAAGTATAAAACTTAGTTATAAAGTTTGTGTTTTTTCTTTCGAGATTTAAAGTTTCTGACAATAAATACTGCTGATAAAATGTATCTGTCAGTATTCATTTCAAAGCGGTTACAATATTCTCTACAACATAGGTAGGTATCAGTCCTTATACTATAAGTAAAGTAAGTAAAATTTTTACTTTCCTATGCCACCTGATACCTGAAAATGGGCCCTCAGTTCAAGTTAACGAGCATGTACAGGTTCATTGTACACACTAATACTACTCGATTATATTTTGTGTAAGGTCTGGCGGTCTTGGGATCTAGCTCTATAAGGTTGTGTTCCTGTTCACATATGAACGTAGAACGCTATCGATTCGTAAATCTACGACGGGAGAGTTTGTACTAAATAGAACTGGCAAGACTAAGATTTAGTAGTTTCTACGTACCTACCTTTATGTATTACGATATGAATTAAATATTTGTCTGAAAAACAAAATTGGAAAGACCTCGTGGTTCTCTCCAAAAGCATTTCCATGTTAACTTGTCATGTTGCTGGCCGTCAGAAAATAAGGTATGTATGTCACGCCCTATTTTATTTTGGAGTATTATCGATTTTGGACCTGACAAGAGAATTGGATTATCACAATCTTTCTTAAGTTGGAACTTTCAGAAATAGCGGCTTATCTATTTCTCATTATAAAATGTACATAGCAGAAAACAAGTAGGTTACGTTAGGTTAGTACGTTTTAGTTTTTAGTTCTGATTCATCTTGTTTTCACAAAGTTAAACCAAACGAACCGATAAATGAATAAGTGATTTGTCACCTTTTCATCCGATATTATAGTATATATTTATTGAGTATTATCACGCACAATTTTTCACAGAGAAGTCTGATATTGATAATTCTTTTTTATCGAATAATAAATACTCCGAAGTTGGTCCCATATAAATTAGGAAAAATACCTTTTCTTTAGGGTAGCTTCTCTACATGTAAAATAGGGGTGAAGTTTTTTTTATCGTATACCCCATAGTGTGGTAATTATCGTTGAATAGGTCCATTAAAACGACTTAGGGGTTATAATTTTTATTATTTTTTTAAAGCATGTAACTGCTTGATGTTTTAATCTAAAGAAAATATAACTAGAAAAAAATCCACGCGGACCAGGCAGCAGACGGGACTCGAACCCGCACCCTTCGCAATCCGGGCGAATGCACTGACCAATTATGCTACCGCGGCCTTCACGGACCGCGTCGAAATTCTTCTAGCCATTCTTAAGCTGCAAGGCAGCGCCATATCTTCGCATTATAGGTAACCCACAATGTCAAATGAATACTTTTACAAATATTCAACATTTGAAAGAAGAAATAGCAATTTAAATATAATATATTATAATAAAATATAACAAAATCCCGTCTGCTGCCTGGTCCGCGTGGATTTTTTTCTAGTTATATTTTCTTTAGATTTAAACTTAGAGGTTGCTAGGACTATTTTTCGATTTAGGGATCTGTTTGTGAAATATTAAACATTAAAGTGTATTTTCTTGTTCGAGTAGGACCCTCCGCCCCTCTAAAAGCTAAACTATTGTCTTGAAAAATATAAAAAAAAGATGAGGATACCCAGATCTTTTCATTAATTAAAACAAAATATGACGGTTAAGATACATTAGTTAGTTTAAGAGTAATTAATAGTCGTTTAACTTAGGTATAGAAAATTTCTTACAAAATAAAAACTCCTTAGAACAGCACATTAAAAGTGACTTAGATAAAGTATTGCTTGTTTAACGCGAGAACAACAAAAAAAAACGACGGGTTGCACTCCGGGAGTGCGGCAGAAGTGAAAAACACACACATTCGCGGAAGCGCCCTGCGCCGCCTAAACGAAACAGCAGGCGCAAGGATATTTTCGCCGCGCCGATGAAAGCGAGGGGGTTACTTCCTCTCCAACGCCGCGCCGGTTGTCTACTCTCCATCCGTCTTACGAATTTTCGATCAGGTCACATGTCCTGACGCGAGTTCAACATTTTTTACCCATTACAAAAAAAGGTGTACAACGCCGCTAAAGATGTTTTCGTTTTACCAATTTTCGATCAGGTCATGTGTCCTGACACGAGTTTAATATTTTTTCACTTCAAAATAACTATTTAAATAAAACCTCAATAAAATATCTACGGAACCCTACACGGTGGTACGACTCGCACTGGGCCGGTTTTTATTGGATAGGGCACGGTAATAATATCATACAGTATTCTATCTTCATACAAACGGTCGGAAAGCGAGTCATACCTACGCCACTCGAGTTCGATGTGCGCTCGGCGTGCACCCAGTCGCGAATGCGCCGCCGCGCCGCAACGACGACCGAACGGTCTGAATTGTTTTTTATGCAGTTAGCCGTGCTTAAACGTGCGTTTTGTATTGTAAATATTTGATTTAATTAAGTAGATACCTACATAATTTAGTATGGAAAAGAACAAACGACGATCAATATCGTACAACAGCACAATTGCTGTTTTTGGTTGCTTGAATTCTTCAATAACACACCCAGAGATATCATTTTTTAAATTACCTGAAATATTGGAAAGGTGTCCTTACCTTTAATATTTTTTATATACCTATCTACTAGTACGTAATTTGTTTCTAATATTTAGGTTTTTCCATCGGGCAAAATATCTGGAATAATATATAAATAAGTGGTTAGGATGAAAAAAGAGACAATCGAGTAATCTACCTACACTCGCGTTAAAAACAAAACTAAATTAAATACTGTAGGCGGGCGGCCCTACCGCGTGCTAACCCAGCGCTCGGCTGTAGGCATTAATTTTCAAGGACAGGGCGGAGTCACAATACTGTATGGATAATATTACCGTGGATAGGGTATACCTCAAAGTTGGTCCTAGATTTTGGGAAAACCCTAAGGGTGGGGAATTAAAGGTGATTGTTGACTCACAGATTTCGATGCAGAGTTGTATATTAGAAAAATTAAAGACACAAAAAATAATAAAATAAATACTTTTTGGCAAGTAAATCAAACCGCCGAAAAAGCACAAAATAATAAATATTTTCATCCAAATAATATTTGGAGTCGGTGCCATGCCAACCCAAGTAGTAAATCAGATCTATCAGATATGCATGGCAGCGACTCCAAATATTAATTTGTCTAAAGATAAAAAAGTTTCATTATTTTCTGCATTTTCGCCGGTTTAATTTTTTATCAAAATAGTTTTTATTCCAGTTGTTAACAAAATATTAATTAATAAGATATTATGAGTTTAAAAATTTCCTGATCCTAAATATAATAAGTAAAACATAAAAAAGGTAAATTTAAAAAATCAAAAAACCCAACTGCTTAATTATACTTCAAAAAAAAACTGAAAAGAAAAAAACAACCGACTGTTTAAGTAGCTTTGTTCCTTATTAACAGAATTATAGACTACTGGACTTGTTTTTTTTCTTTTCAGTTTTTATTTGAAGTATAATTAAGCAGTCGGGATTTTTGATTTTTTAAATTTACCTTTTTTATTTCACACTTTTTAGTTAGTTAGTATTATAAGACGGTATATACCGTAGTCTTGTTACTTCAGCAAGGGAATTAATATCGCGGGAATTATTAAGTACCTTGGTGGTCTAAATGATTGATTTATTAAGACATATAGAGACTTTACCAGCGGGGTCAAAGCTACAGATGGGCCTCAATTTTCGCAAAAAAGTGTGAAGTTAAATCAAGTCGTTACCTATTTAACTAATGTATGTAAATTTTATAGTAAACTAGCACTTATTCAAAAAGTCATCCTTTGTTTATGTTCTTTTTAATAGTTTAGCAGTAAATATAAAATTCATTTTCTTTTATTCGTCGACTAGGTATTTAAAATTGGCAGTGGCTGCATTGTCATGTCAACTTCCGGCTCTAAGATTGTGATATACACAAATGCAGTGTCATATTCTAGTCTCATAATTTGATATACCTACATAATTCACAGAACCCCGATAGGTAGATGCCAGAAATTAACTTCAAATGTTGTTAATCACCCTATATACAATACCAATCAATGACGTTTATGTCGCAGTTTGAAGAAAGCAGTAATTCCCGTCTGTTGTTTTGGATAATGGTGGCAACTGCCTCAGATCACTAAATTAAATAATTATGCAATCACCAAAGCAAAGTTTATAATGTTTGATTAAACTAAAGGTGCATAATATTTTTTTCATAACGTTAGGTAGAGCACCATAGCAATCTCATTTTTTATCAATTTATAGTTCTCTTTGTAGTTTTCTTTTAAAGCGTTCACCAATAACTGGTCAAAGACTTTGTGATCGACCCTTTTTTATTGGTACAGTAAAGCTCGAATGAAGAGTACTTCCACCTATCAAACGTGCTGCTACCAGCCTAGTAGGTATTGCAAACAGTGCAATCATGCCAATAATTTTCCAAATATTTATTTTGTTTAAAAAAAATACCGAATAACGTATCACTGCTAAGCACAAATGCTAAGTAACTTTTACAAATATAATGAAATAAGCCTATTACTTACTTTATTTTTAAATCTTTTTCATCAATTAAATACTATTATTCTAACTATCTATACTAATATTATAAAGAAGCAAGATTTGTATGTTTGTAACAAATAGTCTGTCAAACTACTGAACCGATTTTAAATGTTAATTCATCATAAGGTAGCTACATTATTTATTATTACATTTTTCTTTATTTAAATACATTTTGTCCGAGTGACATAGGCTATATTTTATCCCGATAAAATAAATTTCGCCCGTACAATGCCGGGGTGCATCACTAGTAAGTATAATATAATAATTAATAGATGCGAAAGTGTGTTTTTTGTTGCGCTTCCGTGCCTTAATAGCTAAATCGATTATAATGAATTCCCCTATAGAAGAAAATGGGAACTTAGTTCTTAGCTACAACATCGCAATACTTATAGGCGTAGGGTGATTTAGCTATAATAGCTCTGTATTATTTACTTTGAATTTTGCAGAATTATCGTTTATAATTACAAAACCAATATTATCGCGAGCTGATTAATAAATACAGGGATTCCAATAAATATGTACCTACTAGCGAAAAATGGGTTATTTTTCATTATATTAAGTACCCTTTATTTGTAGCATTAAGTAATATCGTTAAAAAAAAAACAGTATAATTCTGAGTTTTTCATTAAAATTCAATAATCATGAATACCTATTACGATAATTTATTTTTCATCATTTAATAGGAAGGATCTGTATTACAGTTTTATTGTTAGTACTTCGTATAGGATCAGATACTGCGAGTAGCCTATTTTTTTCTTTTTCGCCTAGGTTTTATCTACGTTTATAAACGCCTAAATTAAATTTCTTCTCTTGGTATTCCTGCAGTCTACTCCTATATGGTACACCGCGCTATCACTTTGTCATCGTTGTAACTTTTTAAATATTTGTCGAAACGACATAGTGTAAAAGGCAAAGTTTATCGTCTTTAAATATCAAAAGCGATAAACGTATTTGTTTTGATAAAAAAATATTTTTTTAATACAAAATGTGCATTTTGGAAATAGATATCAAATAATATTTTAGTTTTGATTCACTATTTTAGCGGTAATGGCTTACACATTAAAAATAGATATATGGTGTCACGGACTTTTTTGTAGAACTATTTAAGAGATACATTTTCACTCTACATTACATTCATGTAACTTTTATTGTTTTTGCAATGCAGGCCAAAATGGCTCGCAGATGGGAGATTTTTTCCGTCTTATGTGACACTTATTGTTATATTTTGGTCAATTCACTCAAAAACTACATAAATTGTTATATATATGTTATTATCATATATGAGCTATATTACTGTTAAGTTTCATTAAAATCCATGCAGTATTTTTAGGTGAAAGAGTAACAAAGATCCATACAAACGTAAGATTGAAATTAAAAGCGCAAGTGGTTAATATACAACTTTAAAGCGTTGTAGATCCTAAACAATCATATAAAATGAAAAATGGTATTAGGAACCTAAACACGATTTTCGATTATTATTAGACAATGATACCCCACTCGACATATTTTGTCATCTTATTTACTTCGTCACAATATGGCGCCTAATTTTACCCATATTGAATTTTGATTAATATCATATCTTTAGTAGCAATCCCATGATTGAGACAAATCGATTGATGTATGAATCATCAAAATCGGTCTAGGCGTTTGGTCTCTAGTGTGCCACAAAGGAACAAACATACATATATAGACTGTTAAACACTATACCCTGTCTGCGCGTCGCGCTTCGCGCTCTTGCATTGCGCAGTTGGATGAAAAAGAGCCTTAATATACGTGCTGGAGATAAGATACAGGCGTGAGGTTCATTCAATGTCACGTAAGCTGATAAAATTAGACATTGGAAATGCCCTTAATATTACTATCATTACTGTCGCATCCGCTGTCATTTTCTCGACTATTCATAGGGTATACCATGTATACCATAGATTTATTGTTTTTATACATCTGTGGCGTATACCAATAACAGGAAAGAAATTCTGCCATTAAAGAGCAGTCCTCGCTTTCCTTTTGAAGCACGCAATTAAAATTTTGGGTGCCATCCGATTATTCGACAGAAGAGAATCAAAATCGTCAACCACTGAGACTTCTAGCGACTACGAGAACAAGTTTAGTAGTGATGGTTTCCAGAAACAAAAAGTTATATAGATACATTTCGTCAAAATACACGTTAATAATATAATCGTAACCTACGTTATTATTTTGCCTTTTCGTCTTTTGCCAACGAGGCAAAACTTGCGATATTGGATGACCACACGCTGTTGTATTTTTTTTTCTTAAGCTATGAAAAATCCATCACAACTTTTTCACGTCGTTAGCGCAACCTGAATTCTTATACATTAACCGATAGAATATTTACATGCTATGAAATAGAAATTAGTATATATATGGGAATGGAATTCATTTATTATACAGATTATATTGATGATGTGACAAGTAGAAATAATGTCATATATATTTTTTTATAAGTAAGTTAAAAATTATTAGATTTTTAAACGGAAGCAAATATTCAGATGTTATAATTTTCTAAGAATAAAAAAAAATGTTTTAAAACCAGAAAAAATATTTCTTGTTAGTATTTTTTTCACGTCCGGGCTTTTTTTATTTTCTCAACACTGAATATCAAATTTACTCTATTTAAATATTTCGGTAGGTTGTAAGGTAATATTCAGGCTCCAGTGAAATGATATAAAAATAGCACTTTACACTTACTAGAAATAATAATAAAATGAGATGTTTATCATTTAATATTAATTTCTATTTGTGACAAATGTAATACAACTATCATTATATGCATATGCCTTAATAAAGTTTATAAACTATCACTATTCAGAATGTATTGTAAATGTAAACAAATTTACATGTTCTATAACAAAATATTTTTTTTTCGTCAAATAACTAAAATAAATATGAATAGAAGTGAAGTTATTTTAATCACGTAATTTACGTATCTTGTCACCTTTAATAAAAAAAAAATCTAGGTAATGATGTACCAACCTACGAATTTATTTTAGAAGAATTATCTACTGGTACTCGTATAGGACACCCTTTACTTAACAGGAAAATGTACTTAGGCTGTGTTCAGCTGCGGACACGTTTTGCTCCGAAATATCAAACTAACCAATAAAGTACACTAAGTATAATAAGTTTACTTACACTAAGTATTTACAATTTACTTCTCTGTTTTAGGTTATAACCACTGTTTTAAGTCTCTAGAACTAAATCACATTAGTAATTTTATATTTTAAAGTCTGAGGGCACTTTTTAACGAGACGATTTCTATAAACAATGTCTACGTCCGGTCGTTAGTTAGGTATGAAACACTATGGAGATTTGTTAATAAAACACCGGCACTAGCAACGGTTTCAAGTCGGCACAAACGTACAAAATGCGAAGAACGGGATGACCTGGTTTTCGCGCGCGGGTTTTCGATGGTAGATATTCGTGGGAGTCTTTTCAATGTGGTCAACATTGAAAAGACTCCCACGAATATCACTTTTCTTCAACGAACGGAAACGAATAGAGGATGCACAACACCGAAAGTTATATTTTGCCGCTTATTAACAGTCTTCGAATTACCGTTTACCGCTCTACAAACGAAGTGCTTAGGTAAGTCAGTAACTCCTATAATTTCTAGCTACAGTGTGGTTTTAGCCTATAATTGTCTCATTTCATTTATTTAGTACTAGTGGTAGCGTTAACTTTAGTTTTTTGAAAATCTCTCAGGAACGTGACACTACTCCGGGATAAAAAGTATCCTATGTCCAGCGTATAAGCTGTCTGTGTGTAAAATTTAATCCAAATCCGTTCAACCGTTTATGCGTGATGGAGTTACAAGCATACAAAATTTTAAATATTTATAATATTAGTGTTTAGTGTATAAGTTTAGTGTGCATGCTGTTGATCGCAGATGACCTTGACAGCGTCACCAGGTTTGGGGACGGTGAGATCCTAAGGGGACCTCAAGCAGAGAAATGGTGAGTGCCTCTAGAGGTATTCCAGGCGGATGGCATCACACGGAGGGAGTCTCCTCTTCGTCTGGAGCCTAGACCACTGGAATCTGAGGGGGTCGGCTGAATTAGAGGGCGTCTCTGAGACTCGGACCTCGGCTCTAGTTAGCCGTTGTCGTGGGGGGTGGGGAAAAATGCCAAGATACGGTACTTGTACCTGGTATAGCGTATCTTATGTAGACCTTACTCGTACTCTTAACCTACGGGTGCGGTGTCTGCCTATAGATACGCTTGTGTGCAAGTTTGCTAGCTGTGTAGTGTTAGTGTTTGTGACCTGTGTGGGAAGAGTCGGAGGCGCGCTGGCGCGAGTGATTTCGTCGTGCATCGGGGTACTCTAAGACGTACCTAGGCCAACGGAATCGGAGGGAGTGACGGTGGAGTCAGGTATTCTTATTCACCAATACAACAACATCACCACAGAAAAGTTTTTACAAATGATTCCCATTGGTGATATATGCATACCTTCATCGTTATAAAATTCCATTGACAGCGTGAATAAGGGTAAACAAAATCATTTCCCTTGAATACAATTCAATTTCTGTACCAGTCTTTAGTAGTTCGCAAACTCATGAGTGCATATTTGTTCAAGGGATAGAAAATCCTTGTCTAGGAAATTGCCTTTGATCGGATTGGATGACTGGGCGGAGTTGCCGAGCGCGCGACCGAGCGAGCGCGGGGCGACTGTCATTTGTTTACAGCTGAATCAAACCAACCGATCTGAGTTCGCTGTCTGATAACGACGACATTCCATCGTCTGGGTGTATTTTCTGCAACTTTCACGAGTACCTTGTCAAGTAAAGCTTTATTAGTACAGCGAATGTTCTAGAAGCCAAATCTGGTGTATTTTGGAGTACCTACTTTTATCATTTGGGTAAATGTAGAAAAAAGATAAGTACCTTGTGAAATACATTAGTTTGTTAAAAAAGAAGAGCATTGTTTAAGTACTTAAATTTAATATGTACACATTATATTTCTTAGTGAAAATAGAAAACTCAATGACTTGTCAATATACAACGCACCTTCGTATAAAATGTTTTTTCTTGAAACGCATTAATTAAAAATATTGTAATTGATTTTCCAAGCTAATGCCGATCTGCAATGCTATGCGATGTGGACTCGTGCGTGAAATTTTTACTGAATAGCTCTGCTAACTGAATTATATTGCAGGTATGGTGTTTAAGCTTCGTAAACACAATTAAAAATGTTTACTCAGGTGTCCCGAAATCTATGTACATTACCTACCACGTAAGCAAATTGGAGGCTGAGATTAAAATTCTAAATAAATAATGGTAAATTGAATAGAACGAAAATTTACTAATTAATTTAATTGCTTTTGAGAGAATACTGAATGTGAAATTTATTGCTACACCAAACGGAGATGCTGTATAAAGAGGCGTATTTAGGTATAAAATCGGCCGCGTGTGGGTTTTATCATAATTGCGCATTGGACAAGAATCAGCAATGAGCATGAGCAGAAATGTTCCGTTCCTTGTAGGCAAAAGAAAGAAGCACATTAAATTAAGCATTATATTAAATTATATTATAAACAAAAGAAAAACGACGGATTGCACTCCGGGAGTGCCGGCGGAAGTGAGAACTTGAATATTAACGTTGTGCATTTTTGATATTTTGGAATGGTTATGGAATAATTTTGCACGAATTGCTTTAATTATTAGTATAAAAGTACTATCATTTATGTGGTAGAATACAATATTTATTTATTGCGCTGTCCTACACAAACATGACAATTTTAATTTAAATTTAATTAAAAAGTTTATTTTTCACAAAAAATAACTTCTTTTTTTTATTTCAAAAACCAACAGCGTTACAATGAATACTTACTAATTACTTAAAACTATAGGTAAGGCCAATAACAGGTTTTTTGGTATTTCAAAAAAAAAATATAAACATGGACGTGCTAATTGAACAATAATTACTAATAAGAACTTATTAAAGCGATATGATTCAGGTGATGTGCAATGGCTGGTTTTTTTTTATGTGAATTTTAACCTTTAACAAATAAAATAACATTTATCTACTCTTAAAACAAAGGAATGTCATAAAGCTCTTTCTTGAATTTGAAGTGTAAATTTAATGAACTGCTAAAAATAAATAAAAAAAGCAAAATATAAAGAATGTGGTTTGTCTATATGGCAATTTATTTATTTTTATTTATTTATACATTATCGCAAAAACAGCAAATGGCGGACATAATGCCATAAGGCATTCTCTACCAGTCGACCAGTAAAAGCGTGAGAAATAAAAATACAGGGGTGCAATAAGGACATATGCTAAGTAAACCAGGTAGGTAATATATATATCAATAGAATACACAAATATTAAAATATATTATATACAATACATACATAAAGATACACATAATAATGCCAGTCAAATATGAGAACGCAGATTAATTATATTAAGATAATGCTCACGAACCAATCCCTTAAATACAAGTTTGTTAGGAGCTTTACGTATATTAGGGGGTAAGTCATTCCAGAGTCGTACAGCCGTGATGGTAAATGAATATGAGACGAAGCCAGAAGAGTGGACGGGAGTATGCAGAAGGAGGTTGTCCGTTGAACGGAGGACACGGTTATGAGAATCACACAGAAACCTAAATCTGCTTTTCAGATAAGCTGGTGTATGTGGATCGTAAAGAAGATTAAAAAGAGCACAAACAACTCTAAGGTTCCTACGCTCACGAATAGGAAGCCATTTGAGTTGATGACGTAAATGTGAGATATGGTCGTATTTGCGTAGGCCATATATGAAGCGAATGCAGTTATTGAGAAGACGATCCAACTTATTTAAAAGATTTTCATTAATATCTGGATAACATACGTCGGCATAATCGATAATGGGCAGAATTAAAGATTGAACAAGAGCAATCTTGGTGCGAATAGGCAGAAAAAACTTAAACCTGTATAGAGATCTCAAAGAATTGGTCACCCTATGCGAGACGAAATCGACATGGTCTATCCACGAAAGTTTGTCATCGATAATCAAACCCAAATCCCTCACTTCAATCTTGGTCAAATCAAGTTGGGTCAGCAGACGAGAACTGCCAACAATGATCGCTTGACATTTAGTGGGATTTACTGAAATACCAAAAGTAGCTGACCAGTCACTGATCACACTGAGGTCGCGATTTAGACTAGCCACAGCCTCATTCAAATGAGGGCTGTCACTGCTGGCGTACAGTTGTAAGTCGTCCGCATACAGATGGTAAGAAGAGGTTAGAAGTTCTGTGAGAGTATTTATAAAAAAAGAAAAGAGTGAAGGAGAAAGAATACCGCCTTGTGGAACACCAGCAGTCTGCTTGCGCCAACTGGATAACTCCTGATCGAAACGAACAGCTTGCCAGCGATCTCGAAGATAAGAAGTAAACCACTTCTGCACTGAAGATGAAAATCCTAGTTGAGAAAGGACAGCTATGAGAATATCATGATCAACAGCGTTAAAAGCGTTTGAAAAGTCAATTAAAACTAATAGTGTCAGACGAGCATTTTCTTGGCCATCCCGGACATCTTCAATGACTTTGGTGAGAGCAGTAGTGGTACTATGGCCGGGACGGAAACCAGATTGAAAAGGGCAAAGAAGTTTATTACAATTAATAAACGAAGTAAGTTGTTTGTGGACTGCGGCTTCGATGATCTTTGATAAGAATGGTAGAATAGAAATAGGCCTGTAGTGACTAAGCAAAGTGGGACTTTTGTTTTTAGGTAGAGGGATAGTTAAGGCTTTACGCCAGACATCAGGAAAAGATGCAGATGTAAGGGAGAAATTAAATATATAAGTCAAGACAGGAAGTACAAAATCTAGCACTGAAGTGATCATAGTTCGACTTATATTATCATAACCCACAGCATTAGACTTAATGGAAAGAATTGTCTTTCGGATTTCATCTTCAGATAAGAAATTAAAATAGAATTCTGAATTTACCTTGGAAGAAAGAGCAGAGATAGTAGAAAGTTTGACATTGGTAAGAAGAGGTTTAATAAAGAGAAGTGTTTATTTAGCTCATCTAACGGAAAAGACGGCTTATGCCAAGTTGTGATTTACCAATGCCAAGGGTACGGAGAAACTTCCAAGTATCCGCAGGAGAAGATTCCAGGATATTCTTATGAATGTAATGGCGTTTAGCTTTTCTTACCATCTGATTGCAACGATTTCTAGCAATCCTTAAAGCATTCCAATACAAATCAGTGCGACATTTTTTATAAATGCGAAAGGCTTTGTCACGCTTTCGCATGGCCATCCGCACTCCAGGTGTAATCCAGGGCACCGGAGGACGTCTTAATTTGACCTTTTTTATAGGAGCGTGCTTATCAAATAAGTTAAGAACCTCCGTGTTAAAATAGGTGACCATGTCGTTGGCAGAGGGCATTTCTCGAATAGGAGACCAATCAATTAAACTCGCATCACGCTCAAGTTTTTCCGTATCCATCCTCGCAAAGTTCCGAATGGAGATCATTTTAGGCTTCGATTAGAGAGGCTTCACATCATATACAATATAAATAAGATCGTGTCTGGAGAAGCAAGGAGCAGAGATTTGACCGAATTTAACGACACGATCTGAGGAAGATACAATGATGTGGTCAATCCACGAACCGGATGTATTGAAATTATGATGAGAAGGTTTAAGATGTAAAAAGGAGAAGTTTGCCGTCGTAATTAAAGAACGAAGCTTTCGTGAAGAGGGTGAATTAATTAAAAGGTCTGTATTGAAGTCACCCATAATAATATGGTGATTATAATCGATGGCACAAGAATCAATCAAGACCTCAAGGTCAGAAAAGTAATCAATCGAAGGAGGGCAGTATACAACTCCGAGGATGACTTTGGTACCCCTAATGTCAATTTCTAGGAACTAATGTACCATGCAGCCATATAATATACCATGATGTGAAAAGGACGAATATAAAATTTTGGCTGGTATGCGGCTTGACAAGTAGATAGCCACACCACCACCGCCTTTACCGACGCGATCATTGCGGAATAATTCGAAACCTGGTGGACAGTACAGTGGCGGAGTTAAGGCACGGCTTTAACCAGGTTTCAGATATAAGCACAGCGTGCACTGTATCCGAAGAGAAGGTATCGATAAAGTCTGTAATATGGCAGGGGATACTCTGTGCATTTATGTGACAAGCATTAAAACATATGGCGAGATCGATCAGTTCATGTGAGAGCTCCTGTTTCAAAGAGAAATCTAATGAAGAATTACAGGAGTGAAACGACGAGCTACTATCATGTAATGAGTAGAAATCATCTGTATCTGACATAACTATTTAAATATATATAAATATAAAAATGCAATAATACATAAATAATAATATTAAAAAAAAAACAGAAATAACCAATAAAAGAAACTGCACACCTTACCAAGCAACTGTTAGAGATAACAAAAGGCTTAAGCATATTTATCACTACAAACACATAACAATACATCGATCAGCAAAACGACAACGGGTTGACACATATAAAATTATAAAAAGAAAATAAATATATTTAAAAACATTGAAACGTAAAAATAAAATAAAATGCTGTATAGGTGTAGCTATTGCCTTTATGTCGACATAAATAACAGTAAAAAAAAAGTCAACGTCGAAAACATAATGGTGCCAACTCTGGCGTGACCCTCCAAACCCAGAACCAAATCCAACATCAGCCTCTCTCTTTCACTCTGTATAGATAATGACAAGGATATACCACTGTCAAATCCAAGCCTAGGCCTAGAGAATCATGCCAGAATCGACACCACTGTCAGACATTAATGGCTGTATGGCTGGACCTTTGCCTACTAAAAATAATGTGAACAACAATAATAAAAAAAACAAAAGGTAATGTCAGATGAAGTGTCACACAAGTTTGTTTACATATTTTTATTAAAGATTACGAGTAGGTACCGACGCGTTAATTCTCTAGACCTGTAAAAGCAAAAAAGATCATCAAAGAGCTAAATAACAAGCGCAACCATCACAATTACAGCACTAGTTTGTTTATGCCTAATGCTGTTAGCTAATCGGACACATCTCAGAATTATAACAATGAAAGCATTATCTCAAAAACAAAAGATAGCAAAGCAGCAAGCACAAAACAAAAGACATGAGCAAGAAAGTTATTTAGTGGTTTTAGCAAATTTACCTTATTAGTTACTGCTCGTTGAGACCTCACAGGAGCTGCCTTCGGTGACATATTGGTGCCCTTCTTATCCGCATCCGGCTCAGCAGATAACTGGGGGTCCTTAGTAGATAATTTGGGCTCGCTCGTGAACTTCGGATGGCGATCAGCTAATAATTGCAGATCTGCCGATATGCACACCTGCTGACGACTCCCATCAGGGGTTTTGATGAAGATATTGCCCCCGGCAGTCGACACCCTCCTCACTCCAAAGTGCTCACGGGAAGCTTGAAATAAAACCTGGCGACTTATCGTTAGATACTCTGAGATGACCAATGAAGTGCCCTTCAGTTTGGTTTTGCCTTTCCAAACATCATTACGTACGTCTGCATCAACAAAGCGCACCACCACAGGCCTTACACGTCTATTTGTGACCGATCCTAGTCTGAAGCATGCCTTGATGGACGAAGTAGACATTTCTGTAATACCAAGATGCTTCTTCAGTAAAGTGACAACAACAGTGCTCAGGTCCTCATCCTCACTTTCCGGGATGCCACTAATCAAGAGGAATTTACTTTCAAGTTCCAAGGAGCTGAGTAATTTGCTGCCTCAAAAGTGACAAAATGTTCCACACCAGCTCCCTGAAGGCATTAAAATCACTCTGCAGCTGCAAGATCCCATCCTTTCCATCACTGGCTGGTGACGCTGACTTCAGCTGTGCCTCAAAATCATCCATTCTGGCAAATAAAGTTGCTTCTATGGTCTTCTGTGTCTCCATCACTGCTGATACTGTAGCCATGGTGAGTACTGAGTGAATGACAGTGAACTCTTAAGCGATGAAAGTAGAAAGGTGGCAGGTTAGTGCAGTCTTCGATTTTAATACACATCAAATGATGTTGTTTACAATATATGTCAATTTATCAGTTGCTGTGATATAAATAAGCACACAGTTTGCCTAAAATTACAGTTTTTCCAATTATTTAAATAAATTATTTGAAGAGATGTGTCACTACTTTTTCTACACCTACCGCCCAAAAAAAGTTTTAATTTGTGTATTTTTTTTGAGATTTGAGAATATCTGTTGTTTGTGCTTTAATTGAATTCTTTTTATGTGTGAATAGGTCAATTTCTTTAAAAAGGTCGTTGTAATTCTGGGGTAGGCGAGATACAAGTGCATTGCGTGCATAATTTGTAAAGGTACGCGGTGTCGCTAATAATGGTGGAATATGCCTACGGGTGCGGCGTCCGGGCACATTATATGCTATGCTTTGAACCAATTCAGCACAGTCTACATTACCCCGTATAATATCGTAAAAAAAATAGATCAAACAATTTACGCCTGTCCTCAAGGGTTAGTACATTATACTGCCTACAGCTCTCTTCATATGATAGCAAACCTGACTAACAGAAACGGAAATTAAAATGTTTTATAAATATGTTTTGTAGACGTTCGAGACGATCTTTGTAAATATTATATTGCGGATTCCAAATTGTACTCGCGTATTCAATTATAGTACCAAAATAAGAAAAATTAATAATTTTCATTGTATTGAGATTTGAAAAAGGCTGACAGGTTCGTATGACAAATCCAAGGTTTTTATAGCCTTTATCTGCTATTTTGTCTATGTGATTACCCAGAAGCATTTTGTCTTCGAAGTGTATACCCAGGTCTCTCACTAAAGATGTTCTGCGAACGAGTTTTCCATTAATACTATAGGGGTACATTACAGGTCTATCTTTACGAGTAAAGTGATACACTCACATTTACTTATATTGACAGTGATGTTATTTTCCTCGTAGTATTTAGATAAGTTTTCTAAATCCGATTGAATCCTACGACAGTCTTGTTCGTTTTCTATTTTCATATATATTTTTTTGTCATCCGCGTACATCAAGTGCCGTGCTGATGTAAAACAAGTTGCGATATCTGACAAATAAACGTTATAAAATATAGGTCCTAAATGAGATCCTTGAGGTATACCTGTAGGTATATTAGTAAAGTCCGACCTGTAACCCCCGACAACTACAGCCTGAGAACGATTACTCAGGTAAGATTTTACCCACCGTAGCAAATCGCCATGAATTCCTAGCCCCTGAAGCTTATTTATTAGAATGCCCTGATCTACACGGTCGACAGCTTTTTCGAAATCCGTGTAGATCACGTCAATCTGCCCACCCCTTTCCATATTAGACAAAATGTAATTTGAAAAGCAAGCCAGATTGGTGACTGTAGACCGTCGCCTAAGAAAACCATGCTGCCTAGTGGGTAGTTCCCTATAAATTACCGGATATATGACTTCAAATACCATTTTTTCGAAAACTTTACTTAATGTATTTAATATGGAGATTCCTCTAAAATTTTCTATTTTGGTTTTCTTTCCTTTTTTTATGAATCGGTATAATATGCGCTTGTTTCCAAACATGGGGAAATACACCTTCGTTTAAAGAAGTGTTAAATATAAGTGATATTGGGAGGCTGAATGTTTCAGCACAATTGCGCCAGAATAAAGGGGTGTTATCACAACCAGCCCCCTTGTTTAGATCGAGTAGTTTCAATTTCATTTCCACAGTAGAAACTGGTATAACTAGTTTAGATATAGTATCAATGTTTAAGTTATTGAAATTTGATTGTGTAAAATTTGAGATTGGTGTACCAAACACACTTTGGAAAAAAATATTGAAAGCATTGCATATGTCGACACCTTCTCTAAGCTTTTTATCACAGTACGTAAGCATCTTTGGATAGTTTGATCCACCACGCAGTGATTTAATGTATGTCCAAATGGTTTTCGGGTTTTTGACTATAGTTTCTTCAGCTGATTTTATAAAGTTTTTATAGCATTGTTCTTGTACACGTTGCTACCGTTTACGCAAAAGACAAAATTCGTCGTAGTATATTAAGTTACCAAATTTTTTCCATTTTTTATGAGCCTTATATTTCTCTGTAATTATTTTTATTAATGCACGGCTATACCAAATCGGGTATTTGCGACTACCATTAGGTTTTCTATATGGGACATATTTTTCAATAGCTTTATTAATAATTTCATAAAATGATTTCACTGATTCCTCTGTAGTGCAATTTTCTAAAAGAGATCGCCAATTTGTATTTTCAAATATTTGGTTTATTGGGGCATAATCACATTTCCTAAAATCTCGTTTAGATATAGAAGCTTCTAACAATGGCGTTATAGACAAATCTAACATATTCAGAATCATAGCTGGATGAGCGCGGTCAAGGCTTAATAGTGGCGAAGAACAGTCATTGACTTCTAGTGGAAGGTTTGAAAAAGCTAGATCTAAGATGTTCCCGGCATGATTTTTGATAAAGTTATATTGCTTCAAATTATGAAAACACAGATCATCAGTAATTCTTATACCAGCATTTTGCACGTCATTATTGCCAATTTTCAAGTGCATTGGGCCTGTTATATTCCAGCTTATACAGGGAAGATTAAAATCTCCAATCAACAACATATTATTTTGTGGACTTAGTGTCTTCACAACGTCTAATATGCTATCTATATCTTGTGGAATACGATTAGGATCGGGTGGGATGTAAACTGCGTTTAAATATAGATCAACGACCTCTGGCGCTGGTACTATCACAGTTAACATTTCAACTCGGGATGACAAATCGGAAATAGTACACTTAGCTGCGCATAACTCGCTACGTATAAGTACCATAACGCCGCCCCGATCTTCTTACCGCTCAAGGACAGGTCTCGATCACATCGAAATACGTCGTACCTACCATCACAAAATTCCCTATCAAATATTCCAGAGTGCAACCATGTCTCCATGATAACTATTATATCATATTTTTTTTTTTATTTTTTTTAAAGCATGTAACTGCTTGATGTTTAAATCTAAAGAAAATATAACTAGAAAAAATTCCACGCGGACCAGGCAGCAGACGGGACTCGAACCCTATTTGTGACCTTCGAATTGTGGGTTTACTTATAATGCGAAGAGATGGCGTTGCCCTGCAGCTTAAGAATAGCTAGAAAGAATTTCGACGCGGTCCGTGAGGGCCGCGGTAGCATAATTGGTCAGTGCATTCGCCCGGATTGCGAAGGGTGCGGGTTCGAGTCCCGTCTGCTGCCTGGTCCGCGTGGAATTTTTTCTAGTTATATTTTCTTTAGATTTAAACTATTATATCATATTCATTACATAAAATTTGTTGCCGTAACTGTAGACATTTCGTTCTTAAACCCCGTACATTTTGATAATAAATATGTAAATCTTTATATCTTACTGTATCCGTCATTATGAAAATAGTTTGTTACTATAAGTACTTAATTTATGTTTATAAACATTAGTATAAAAAAATATTTGTGGAGCTTAGTACACTAGTATGTAATAAGATGTATTCATAATAATATGCTATATAACTGCAATGAGATAACTGGAGAACTTTACATGTTAAAATCCAAACACTGATTGTGTAGTTCATAGTAGCATTTAACAAATAATGAAATGTTTTATTTGTTAACTCAAAATTCATGTGCAAAATATATAAAATATCAGTTGATATTCGTGAATCATATAAACTATTATTTTCTCTAATGAGAAATGTCATAAACGGCTTGTTATATTTCATTGTTACTTTTATAAATAATATACGGATAAAACATGCTTTTATTATGGAAAACAGTAATATTGAGCCACGGTTACACTCAGTTTCGGGGTTTTTTGTTATAACAAATGTGTTATACTGCTTTGTATATTTACGGTTATTTTTGTAAACAATGCATAAATAAAACATGCTTTTGTTATAGAAAATTGTATCATTGATTCACAGTTATACTCATTAAGAATGAATACCCTATTCACAGAAAATAATTGGTATATATTTGATCGTTTGTACCATTATGTTAGTTTTGATATACCTGTATGCTTGATTAATGTACTGTGCACTACATAGTGAAATAATAAAACTTTTATAACATGCAAAGGTATTTGTTACCGTAGACACAAACAATACACAAACATATAACCAATTAGTTCGGATTATCATGCATAATATACTTTTCCCCGTGTGTAATAATTTTTGAGTACACGAAATAATGTAAATAGTTGAAAAGAAACCCTGGATAAATAAAATGTTTCGATAAAGTTCACAATTAATTTGCGTAAACAAAACAGCAACAGACATTCGTAAACTCAATCGGCACATAACACTCACTGTCATTATAACCACAGAGTAAAAAAGATGCATAGAATTGACAGTCAAAATGTTACTCCACCTCATACAAATGTGGAAGATTAATATTAAGTAACTTAGTGTAATAATATTTATATTCTCATTTTTAATGAAACAAAGAAAAATCGAATTTAGTTCAGTCCCTAACTGTGTTACCTCCCAGTTCGCGTCTTTTTTATTAGATCCTCTGCGTTGATTATAAGAAGAGCTGGAGCAGTGTCGTTTTGGCGCATATATATTCTGCCGTTTTTTGTCCAGATATATTGATATTCCTCTTGCTTAGCTACCTCCTTGCATTTTTAAGAAGTTGTTTGTTATAGGATGTCAATGCTCGTTAAAAAAGATCGGTTTAGGTTCTCCTGCTATACCAATGTCACTAGTGGTTAAACGATGTCTACGTCCAAGAGAAATTATATTATCCCTTAAAAGCCGGGTCCTCATCTTGACAACAATCACTCTCGAGCGCCCTTCATACTTTTGTTTTGGAGTGACTCGGTTAATTTGTAAAATGTCGTTTTGCAAAACATTTAATCCAATTTTAATCCCAATTATTTTCATGTAATTAGCCAAATCCTCTTTAATGGCTTCAGGTATCCCTACTATTTCTATGTTTTGTAATCTGTCTCTTTGTTCGTTCGAATTCAGCTGTAAAATGCATTGCTGATTTTGTACCTTTAAGCTATTTAGCTCCAACTGCAGAATGTTTATGTTTTTTACTTCGTCGAACAGAGAATCTATTTTCTTGTTGTTTTCATTATGCGCATCGGAAGCAAACTGAGCTGATTGCTGAAGTTCCGTTATATCTTTATTAATTTAATCTGTTGTTCACTTAATTTATTGATATTAGCTTTTATTTCTTTGTATTATTATTATTTATTTTACATTAAAT
This sequence comes from Chilo suppressalis, assembly GCA_902850365.2. Classification (NCBI taxonomy): domain Eukaryota; kingdom Metazoa; phylum Arthropoda; class Insecta; order Lepidoptera; family Crambidae; genus Chilo; species Chilo suppressalis. The sequence continues at coordinate 13,758,535 of OU963897.1, read as the reverse complement.
AGGCTTACGCTTGACAGCCACGCCACTGATGAAGAGCGACGTAGCAGCCTAAGGTGGTACGCGCTTGCCTAGAAGAAATCGATTCACTCGCGACTTGAAGAGCCCCAGATTGTAGGTGACTGGAAACAAAGATTCCGGCGAAGAGTTCCAAAACCTAGCTGTTCTGACGATATAGGTGGAAGCAAACCGTTTAGTACGAGTTTGCGGGACCTGTACGGTATATCTGTGGCATTTTGCCGTCTCTCTGGTGGTTCTGTGGTAAAAAGGTGAAGGTGGAATTAAGTTGTGTAACTCCGAGGCACACTCTCCGAAGTGTAACCGTTAAAAAACCGATAAAGAGGCAACTTTTCGCCTGTGTTCAAGACTTTGGAGTCTACTCTCGAATAATTTGTCGTCACCGATGAGCTTCTTTGCACGCCTCTCAATGCCCTTCAGAGACTCCAGCTGATATTTTGCAGAACCATCCCAAAGGTGCGAACAGTACTCCATGCACGAGCGAACTTGCGCTTGGTACAGGGTGAGCATCTGTTCCGGTGTAAAGTACTTCCGCACCTTTGCGAGGACGCCAAGCTTTTTTGCAGCCAGTTGTGCTCTGGACTCAATGTAGGTACCGAAGTTGAGAGTTGAGGTGAGAGTTATACCTAGAAGCTCGAGCTGTTCAGTTACCGGCACGGCTACACCTCGGAAAGAAGGGGCCAGTTGAAACGCCCTCTTTTTAGCGGAGAACAGACACGCCTGAGTCTTAGAAGCATTAAACTTGACCAGATTGGCATCTCCCCAGTCGGAGACTGCCAGAAGGGACAAGTTTAAGCGCTTGACCATGGCTTCTCGAAGTGATTGAACATCGGCCGCACTGGCATGCGCATTCGATATATAGCTCTCTACGACTGTGCTATCGTCTGCATACCCAAAGGTACCGGGTTTAAGCAGATCGTTGATATGGAGCAAAAAAAGAGTTGCAGAGAGTACCGACCCCTGCGGAACTCCGGCATTAACAGTCTTTCGATGTGATTGGCAGCCATCTATAACTACTCTTATAGACCGATCACGCAGGAAGTCCGATACCCAGGTGCATAGTACAGTGGGCAAGCCGTACGAAGGAAGCTTGCTTATAAGGCCATCATGCCAAATCATGTAGAAAGCCTTCGAGATATCGAGAGACACGGCCAGCGCTCCTCCGTGCTTCTCAATGGCTTCACTCCAAATGTGAGTAGCGTACACTAAAAGATCCCCAGTGGACCGATTTCGGCGAAATCCGTATTGTCGATCACTGAGGAGGTTATTCGCTTCTAGGTACGCTAGGATCTTGTGGTTCAGAACACGTTCCATGCTCTTACAGAGTGATGAAGTGACTGATATTGGTCTGTAGTTCGCAGGGTCGGCATGACTACCTTTTTTGGGCACCGGTTGCACGTTAGCAAGCTTCCAGGATTTAGGCACTTGTCCAGTTTCCAAGGAGAGCCGGAAGAGGCGTGTCAGAACAGGAGACAATTCAGGTGCACAGGTTTTCAGAACTATTGCAGGAATACCATCAGGGCCACTGGCTTTGTTCTCGTCGAGATGTCGTAGGATTTTACTCACCTCCGCTTGGCGAATGCGAATGTTCGACATCGCTGTCGAGCAGCCAGATGATGTCGGAGGTACTGCGCTACCAGCATCAAGACTCGAGGCTTCCGCGAATTGAGAGACAAAAAGATTTGCTTTCTTTTCAGCAGTGTGAGCCAGAGTCCCATCAGGCTTCTGCAGTGGAGGCAGTGAGGGACGGCAGAAGTTCGTCTCGACCGATTTTGCCAGGGACCGAAACGCTTTATTACCTGTCGGATACGAAGCAAGTTTGTTCCCAATCCGGCTGATATGGTCAAAGCGAGCCTTCTGTAACACCTTCTTGCAGGACTTGGCAGCCCTGTTATACGCTTGTTTTTTTTAGCGTATATTATTTGCTTTGCGGTGTCGAGCATCGGCCCAGGCCAGATAAGCCTCATGTTTTTGCGCTTCCGCACGAGCGCACTGAGGTCCAAACCAGGGGCGAGCTTTGCCGGACAGAGGTAAATCCGAGTACGGGATAAAGTAATGGAGTACTTTATCCCGTACTCGGATTTACCTACCCAGTGTGAGTACGTCAGTCACGGCATCCGCGCAAATTGATGGGTCGCAAGAGGTGAAGCATACAGGTTGCCAAGGATAGGATGCAAAAAACGACCGCATTCCATCCCAATCAGCTGACTTGTATCGCCACATTCTCCGGGTGCCCCTAGGGCTGGAATCGGTCGGAGATTAGACAGACACAGAGTTCACTAGACAGTGGTCAGACTTGCCTAAAGGCGAAGAAACTGACACTGAGTATCGGTCTGGATCTGTTGTCAGCAAAAGGTCCAAGCAATTAGGTGTTTGAGAGTCAGTGTCAGGTACCCGTGTAGCTCCTCGGACTAGCTGGGTGAGATTTAAAGCTAAAGCGAGCTTTCGCGTCTCTCTTCCGGCATGATCCGTGACCCGGTATGGGAATAGCCACTCCTGATGGTGTGCATTAAAATCCCCCAGAAACACCAATTGGGCTGTAGGGTACTTTTGTTGAGCTGAATCCGCCGTCTCACCGAAGTATTCAGTGAGCCTTGTTGTCTCGAAGTCTCCGGTATGCGACCAGTAGACACAGGCATACAGAATCTTCTCCATACCTGTGTGCAACAGTATCCACAGAACCGAGAATCGGGGGTCTTCAAGATTACGAAGACGCCGATAGCAGATATCGTCCCGGGCGTATAAGCACACTCCACTATGGGGCTTAAAGTTGTGCTCAATATTGTACCCAGGGTACATAAGGTACGCCTGGTCTGACGGACATCCTATCTGCGTCTCCGTAAGGAAAAAGAGTGCAGGTTTTTGAGTCTCTAGATGATGGTGGACTGGCACGAGATTTGAGTGCAGTCCTCTAATGTTGGTGAGGTGCACTTTGAGCGAAAGGGCGTGCTGCCGCTGTTGGACCTTTTTTCTATTTCCTTTTTTCATTTCGTAAGCATTTGTTCGGTGGGAAAAAGGAAGTAGAATGTACGATTTAGCTTCAGTACCGCTACCAGTAGATACTCACATACACTGTGCATCTTATGGGAAACTAGTTCGGAGACTGCGGGGACGCCCGAGCCCCCCCGGGAGTGTCCATCGGGCCCTTTCGTCCGGTCGCCAACCGGCACGATGGCGCATCCCGGGATTTTTCGCGAGTTGGCGGGGCAGCCTTTCATGAGTGGCTAACCCATTACTTGGGCCCCCTACTAACTGCGGTCGGCCAGCGGTGCACCGTGCCTTGGATCCCGCTACCTTCCGAGACTAGTTACCCGATGCAACAACGATGCGTACGTCTAAAAATCGGTACTGCAGTACTGGGGCGACCATTCCGACCCGATCTTCCCAAACGGCGTCACCGGACTACGCACCGGAACACAGCTAGGCTGCTTGGCGGCGCGACTTAGTCCGATGGGTGGTCACTAGCCTCGGCTATTGCCTACCACCAGTGGGTTATCGCCTGATTTGCACCACCCAGGGACCACGTGTGGGGTAACAGGAAAAAAAATATACGGGGTTTACACCCACGGACGAGGGCGACTCGGTCTCCAAAAATTCATTCCTTACATTCTTTATTTCGGTTTTCAGTTCCCGGGAGTCTTTCTTCAATTTAATCAAATCTTCCTTGATTACATCATTAAGAGTATTATTAATTAGAACCATGCTATTATTAATTTCTGTTTTCCAACTGTCCATTTTCTTTAGGATATCTCCGGAAAACAACCTAAATGATTCCGTAATATCATGGTCGTTTTTTCTTTTACGTGCGTTTATATTTGATAAATCAGTATCCGAATCGTAACGTTTGCTCGATTGCAATGACTTTGGCATTTTACTTCCAAAGTTAATTCTGAATATATGTAGCTCTATGGAGATAAACGAATGGAATGAGCCACTGAATTACTTGTAGACGCACAATTACTTGTAGCAAAAATCTATTTTATGCTTTTAGATTCAAAGTTTAATTTCGATCACCAAACAAAACATAATGTATTTTAGATTAAACAATTACTGCAAGACACGTCCGACGTCGACGCGTGCGCGCGGGTATTTTTGAATAACTTACATGAATCGCATTTAAGCGCACCTAGCGACAACTATTGTAAAAAAATGCATTTTCTTCGCAATAAAGCTGCCACCTATACGTCCTAATTAGCGACTTATTATTATAATACGACAAAATAAAATATTACTATGTTTTGTCCAATATATTGAAAGTCAACAACCTTTCCAATTTTATTGTTTTCGTCTTACGAATTTTTGATTAGGAGACGTATGTTGACACGATCAGGCCACGTGTCATTACGCGATCAGGCCACATGTCCTGACGCGAGTTTAACAGTTTAAAGAAGATTTCACTTCAATAAATCAAATTAAAATAAATGCGTTATTAATATGATTTATCTAATTTCATTCCTTTGGCTATTTAAGCCTTCCTCAATAAATGCACTATCTAACACAAAAAGACTTTTTTCAAATTGGACTATTAGTTCCTGAGATTTGCGCGTTCAATCAAAAAAATGGTGCATTGGGTACAACGGATCCTAAACTATGCAACACAATTTTCATCATCATCAGTTTATTAATGTCCCCACTGCTGGGGCACAGCCCTTACCCACCAGCGGCCCCAGTGCGAGTGCCCAAAATTGGTAGGTGCTAACGACAGCAGTCCGGACTAACTGTTTAATTTTCATGGCAGTTTTATAATTATATAAAGAAATTCATTGTGTATAATACAAGCCTGGTAACAAAAACTATAGTCTACACTTCAGCTCTACACCGAAGCGAAGTGAGGGCAGTCCACTAGTAATTAAATAAACAACATACTTTTAAGTGGCTCTAACTTTGATCTTATAATCAGTGCCGGTTACTACATCAGCCTAATCTAGTTTTCATTATACTAAAATAAATAAAATTATGAAAAATACAACTTTAAAAAACAGAGAGCAACTGAGAAATGTTTATTAATAGTTTATTATCAAACTGCCCAACCATTGGATGATATTTACTGCAATACGATCGCCGGGATGGTTAAAAGGTAATTTTGTTTCTTTGAAGAAATGTTAATATAATATGAAGTACTATGATACTTTTACTTATGTGATCGGGCTCACCGATGAATTTGCGACTTGTCGAAACATTATTCGTCAATATCACACACACGTGCCGCAAATAATGACGTATCGTATTTCTTACTTTCTCACTTACAAAGTACCAATGTGCTATTTTATGGACTCAAATATTCATAGTAATAATAATAATAATATTCTTTATTGACATATATTTCACAAAATATACAAGACATTAAACATGACACTGAAAACGAACAAAATCTTATTGCGGTCTTATTGCTAAACAGCAATCTCTTCCAAATATTCTCTTCCATGACAGTGAAATAAATAAATAAGAGGAACATGAAGGGGCTGTAACAGGTATGGTAAAATAAATAATAAATGCAAAAGATATATCCAAAGAGACAAGAGAGAGGTAAGATTTAAAGTTGGTAAAGGAAATAACCTCTTACTTGATTACCAACCGAGCTTAGAGTGCATCCAATTATTTGACCCGGTCATCTCCTGGGAGAACCGGGTCAAGTACCTACTTGGGAGTTACGTGAGATAACCGATTAACGTTTGCACCTCATATCAAGATAATCCGTGATCGCGCAGCATTCATTCGCGGCAGGCTATTCCACCTCATAGGGAAGCGTAGTAAAATGTCACTTAAGCATAATGCGAGTGTTTGCTTCACCCACGTACCTCCGTCGCGTCTTGAATCTTTATAAACACAGCAAAATTGTGTGTTGCGCGGTGCCACGGTTTGCCCGTGGTACGTGCGCAACATCTACACACGACACGCTATACCAGGTACAGGTACGTACCTGGGCGTTTTTCCCCGCGCCCCACGACAACGGCTAACTAGAGAAGAAATATGAAAAAAATCAGTTGAATGGAGTTGAGTTAGATTCGAAAAGGACCGCAAAGTGCGTTCTGATTTAGAATCAAGAAAAGAGAAACATTATTTTAGATAGAGCGGAGAAGAAACAAGGAAAAAGGAAAAGGGATCCGATTATCGTACAGTATCCATTCTTCATCACAAGTAATGATTTAATATAAAATCCCTTCATTATTGTGTCGGTTAAGCAAAGTAACACAGCAGTTGACGCGTGTTTGCAAGTTCGATTCACTCAATTCCTGAGGTACCCATCGTTCAAGTTTTTTTTACTTTTCCGATTTGTTTCAAGTGGATTATTACAGTTTTATCACCTACCCAGAAGCCTGCAGCTATCTCTGAAGTACTTTGTGATGTATCCACTCCCACAATTGCCTTTAATTCTTCATTTTCCACTTTGATCTCCGGCCACCCACGGAGTTGGTTCTGAAGGTCGATTTCTAGAACGAAAACGTTAAAACTAGCAGCACCAGCGCCGTAAATATTTTTAATCCTTCGAGCTGTTTCTGCAGCACTGGTGCCACGGTAGAACTCGTACGCGTAAATATACCGATATTTCATGTTTTCCATTGTGCGGTAATAAGCGACGCAAAAGAAAAAAATAATCAAGAAAAAACAAATGAATGTCTGTTTTCAGTACTCAAATTTAACAGCTAAATGAATTTATAAATTTGAATTTGGAATTCTTAACCAAAGAGGAGATATTACAGATCAAAGTGGTCAGTACGATCAGTACGAAAACGCTAATTTCATATGTAAGGACCTAATATTTATTTATTATAAGATAACGCCCACACCAATTTACTTCAAAAATTGAGGAACTTTGTTTTACTTAGGGTAACTTTCACTAACTCCCTAATCACAATTAAAATCTTATTTAAACATTAAAATCTGTTTAAGGCTCAAAGACGTCTTTCACCAACTACTAATCACGATTAGGCTAGCTGTCAGTTAATTTGTGTAATGGGGCTAATAATTAGCGATGCTAATCGCGATTAGGAACTGTCACCGGGCAGATTGAAGAAAAAGAAATTTTATTTTTCGTTTGTATAAATAAAAGTGCAGTCTTAATAGTCATGAATTGAAACGTCTGTTAAGATAGCATGACAAAGTGAGCAGAATCGCTTAAAATAAAGTGCATCAATTGGTGCCAATTTAGTGCTAATTTAGTGTCAAAACCTGAAATTTAATGCTCTCATAGTTTCGCGAAAAATTAGCTTTTAATTAAGCTAGCAGTGTATTCCCTGAAACGCCTATATTAACGCGGTATAGAACTAAAGCAATGTATAAGGAATTTAGTGCTTAATGAGTGCTGGCAGTATCTGATAAAAAAATTTGAAAATATTTTTTTTTTATCGATCAAAACTGCTAGTTTGACATTTTGAGAATACATCACTCTGGATCGAAGATCTATGAAAATCAACGATTTATAATTTAGTGCTCAATGAGTGCTGGCATTATGTGATAAAAATTTTGGCAAAAAATAAAATTCAATCGAAACTGCTAGTATGACAGTCTGAGCAAGTGACCGGGTTGAATACATCACTCTGGATCGAAGATCTATAATAATCAACGGTTAATAATATAGTGCTCAATAAGTGTTGGCAGTATGTGATAAAAAATTCGAAAAAAAACCAAAATATTTTTTGCATTAAAACTGCTAGTAGGGCAGTCTGAGCAAGTGACCGGGTTGAATACATCACTCTGAATCGAAGATCTATTATCATCAACGGTTAATAATTTAGTGCTCAATGAGTGCCGGCAGTATGTGATAAAAAATTCGAAAAAAAAAACAAATTTTTTTTGCAATAAAACTGCTAGTATGACAGAATACATCACTCTAGATAGAAGATCTATAATAATCAACGGTTAATAATTTAGTGCTCAATAAGTGCTGCCAGTATGTGATAAAAAATTTGGAAATTTTTATTTTTAATAAAATATTATAATTAACCTTATCATATGCTTTCGTCATGTCCAACAATACTCCTATTGCATATTTGCTATCATTAATTCTATTGTACTCTTCCTGCATATATTTATAAACAGCATAAGCAGTTGATCTATGTTTTCGGAAGCCATTTTGGCATTCATCAAAAATTTTAAAATGTTCGCAAAATGTATAGACACGATTAAACATTGCTTTCTCAAATACCTTGGCAACCGTGGTTAAGAGAGCTATTGAACGATAGTTACTAGGTTCAGTTTTTTCACTTTTTTTATAAACCGGTTTTATAATTGATATTTTTAGTTGATCTGGGAAAATACCATCTTGAAAAGATTGATTAATTCAAAAACAAAGTGGAGGAGCTAACTCATCAGAACACAGTACACAGTACTTTCAGTAATCTTTTGTTACGACAAGAGCGCTTTATTCCAACAGTTAACTAATATTTTTTGTAAGTAGTTTTTAAATTAATTATTCGTTTTGGAAAACATTCATTCAGGTTTTTTGTTAAAATACTTTGAAATGCAGTGAAGTTATCATTTAAATTTTTTTCAGGTTTTAGATATTCATGCCAATTAACACTTTTAAATTAGTTTTGAATTGTTCTATATTATTTTTATTATAAGTTCTTCTTTTTAAAAACCAACGATTCTGTTTAATTTGGGGTACTGTTATTTTCAGTATTATTGCCCGGTGGAATGAAAACCCGAAATCTTCCACAGCGGTGTGGAATTTACTATGGTAAAAATTTGTAAATACTAAATCCAAGTAAGTTGATGATGTTTTAGTTAAATGTGTTGGTTGCTTTATATATTGAGTGAAGTTAAATTCAGACATAAAATCCAAAAAAATATTTGTCTTCGAATTACTTTGTAATATATTCATATTAAAATCACCACCTATAACTACATTGTACTTACAATATTTTTTCCGTATGCAAGTGAAAATTTTTCTCAGTTGATCATAAAAAACTTCTTCTTCCCTTCTATTCCAATAAATAGTTACAACCAATAAACGTTCCTTTGCAAGTTCGGTTGCGCACACCTCAACCACGTAGTCGACTGACAAGTTTGTGATTTCTTCCACATGTACGCTCTCAATGTGCTCTTGAAGAAGAATGCAGGTACCTCCTCCAATTCTGACGGCAATAAGCAGCTGCGACTTTGTAATTCTGAAATCTTATCAAGTCCAATTTAGCTTCAGTTAACCATGATTCAGTGATACAGATTAATTCGTACGGGTTGTCATTAAGAAATGCTGCTAAGTCATTTTGCTTGTTAAAAAGACTTTGAAAGTTTTGAAACCATATCTTAAATTGTCGGCCGGACTCTACGAAAGGAATTATTCTCGATGCCGTTATTTGTATCATGTGATTTATATTTATTTGAATCTTCTGAATTGAACTGTTTTACGTTTTTTTCTAAGGGTTTTTCAGTTGGAATTATTTGCTTGCCTTCTATAAATAATTTATTATGACGAATGACAGCATATTGCCCATTCTGTCTAGCCTTCACCATTTCTTCTCTTAAAAATTTTCTTTCTTTTCTAGCGTTTTCATCTAAATATTCCGAAACTGATAAACGACTTCCTTTTAAGAAATAGCTGTTTTGCGCAATATATTTCGCCATCCTTTTGCTGATAAACTCTATAACTAGAGGTCTATTTTTATACTTATTACTGCCAATCCTATATGCGTCTTCCATGTAACTCAACATATCAACCTGGTAATAATCCCAGAATATCTCATTAAGCCGTTGGTAAAAATCATATTCATTTTCCACATTACATTCTTGACGTCCGTATAGAACTATCTTTTTACTGTTACTTTCTTCTACAGATGGAGTATTCGGGTTAACAATATTTTTTTCCAGCTGCTGTGTTTTTAATACATCAGTGTCTTGTCTCAATTTCTCTATTTTAAAATTTATATTTTCTATGTCCATTTTTCTTTCGTCGTTTAATTTAAAAAGTGTTGTTGTTTCCTTTGTGATCTCTTCCCTTAATTTTAAAATAACTTTGTTTATTTCTGTATGTACTTTTTAAATCAGAGATTACGGTTAAATTATTTTCTTGGAGTTTTAGAACAATAATTTTGCTTATATTCTCTAATGTTAAATCAGTGGAACTCCCAGATTTGCAAGGTATACCATTATTTTCTGCACACATAGTGTCGCCGAGCGTATGCTCGGCAGAAAATAAGATCTTCGAAGCTCAAAGAGTTATTTTTTTGACCAGTTATTCGCCTTCTTGTTGTGACGTTGCAATCTTCTGATATTAAATTTTGCTTTTCGGTAATATAGTCGTGATCTTGTGTACGCAGAGGGGTGTTTGTATTGTCTATTTTCGGTATTTTACATAGACATCCCTGACATCGCCATTTCCTTTTGTGTTCCACTGACATTGTATTATAAAAACGTTGCGTAGATACATTTGCACAAATTAAATCATATTTGTTATTGCACTCAATGCAATTAAGGTATTGTCTGTCAATGATTGTTTGCAAACATCCAGCACACTTTGATGCGATCTTCAGTTTTGTGTATCAAACACTGAACAATTTCACAAAGCAACTTACAAATTAATGCTATATCGTTCTAAACCCGATTTGTAATATTTTTTTGTGTTGTCAACAGATGTCGTTACTGTATATAAATTTATCTTGTTCGGTTTTAATTATAATGTATAATTTTATATGTAATGTTATTTATTATAGATTTTCCATACCTCAGTCTGTATTCTGTAACAGTACAATTAGTAAATGCTTTTCTTCCCTCAAATATTTATAAGAAAATCCAATACACTCGCTTCAACTTGTAAATTGTTTGGGTTGAAACGGCCAAAACACTTTTTAGTTTTTCTTCATGTAACACTTTATTAATCTGTTCACTATTATAACATATTTGAACTGAACTTATATACTGAGCAATTATCTATTTTTTGTTGAATTATAATTATTTTACTATTTTAAAATGAAAAAATAACACAGATCCGTATTTCACTTTTTGGGTCACATCTACCCTCTGTTTTCTACTACTCGTAAAATTTGTGAATTGTATTCACATGACGCTAATCAAAATTTGGTGAAAGTCGCCCTTAAGAAGGTACAGTACATTTAGAAACCCTCAGTAAAAAATAATGTTATTTTACAATAGCCGCTAAGAATTAAGAAATTTATAAGGATACCGCAATACTTTCTACCATGCTAACCTTTAAATTTTAAGAATGTCGTAACAATTTTCTCATCTCTTTTGAAAAAATATAAAAATTTAATGTTTATTACACGAATCTAAAGAGGCTGCTTTTTAATTAATAAATTTTCATTTACTTGTTAATATATGTTGCGCTATTGGCCGAAAAAGTTCGAATGTAATAAAGTTTTCTGTCAATGTGTATTTATATGATCCTTGTGTGTGTGTGTGTGTGTGTGTGTGTGTGTGTGTGTGTGTGTGTGTGTGTGTCTCATGTTGTTTTATTAGATTCGATCTTGGCATAACTGTCAGTGTTCAGCGGAAATCACTAGACTATAGACAGAAAACTAATAGCGCATACAGAGACACTTCAATATCTCTATCTTCTACTTTTTTTTTTCAAGTATGACCGTTATTCCAGAAGAAGCATCTGCAACTCCAATATCATATTTCCAGTGTAACAGTGGTTAAATTCAAAGAAATTAAGAATATCTTTAGAGTTCTACAGATATGAGCCGCGAAGCAATTTATTTCGCCTAAGTCAGAAATAACAAAATGAAATCGAAAGCGTTAGCGTTTTCCAAAGCATTTCTGTTAGGCGAATGGTCCCCAGACAAACATTTATGTCATTGATCGTGCGCATGTTCAATTTATTAATGCCTATGGCGCAGACTTCTACTAGTGTGCATGCGTTCGGTGGGAAAATGGCTGCATCTCCTTGGGTAAATAGTCTTCGAACGCGGTTTGGCTTGATTCAACCGAATGAAAATAAGGCGTTCCGTTTCGATTTTGACGCAAGCGACAAAATTAAATAGTTATTGGCGTTTTGACAAATTATCAAACAATAATCATGCGTGATATTTTATCGAGCTGTTTTTTAGTACTTTTCTCACCTTAAATAAAGACAGCATAGTACAGGATCCCAAGACTACCAGACCTTAATTATTTTCTTATGGACAAAATATGGAAAATCGAATAGTATTATTGTATACAATGAAGTTATATATACTCGCTAACTTGTGCTGTAGGCCAATTTTTTGGTTTCGGGGGGCACAGGCACGAAAATTTTTACTCATCCTACTTACAGTCTGATTACTGATTCCTACGTATGTTGTAGACAATATTGTAAACAATTTGAAATTCATACACACATTTTGTTAGCAGTTTTTATTGGCGGAGACCTATATATATCAGAAGCAAAATACACAAACTTGCTTATTTACTGCATTATAACTATATAATAGGAAATTATTTAATTATTGTAAAAGGCTTCCTTTACACCAATTAAAATGTAACTTAATTGAAGCTGTATTAAAAAGCAACTTATTACCATGAGCGCGCCATTTCTCACAGTGGCAGTTATAATAAGCTTAAAGTTAATAAGCTTAGAAAATTTTAGGCCCCTAAGATTGGTCTGGCAGCTTACAAAATATAATAAGAGCTCCCTAAATATCACAGATAAATATCAGGTGTCAGACTATGTAAGTTTGTGTTTTTTGAGATTTATGTCGTGTTGAAATAAAAAGTACGATATTGATCCTTACCACAATCCTCCGGTCTCCTTGACAAAACATAAGCATAATTTCTAAATATAGATGTATTGAAACAAAACATTTGAAATTATTGAATGCAATATTCTGTCAGATGAGGAAATTCTAACAAAATATACATATTAATATTATTTGTTAAACTAGTAATGAATAGATAGATAACGCTCTATTACGCATACAAAATGGAGTAGAGTGCGAAGTTGGTTGATTTTAATAAGCAAAGCGCTGCTGCGGTGTCAGTTATGAATGAATGTTATTATGCAGTCTGCAATAGGACGCGAGTACAGAGCTCGGCGCACCTACATTCTGCTTCGAAAGCATAACGCAAGCACTTATACTCCAGGAGATGATTATACTGAATCTACATTTTTTTTATCTTTTAAAGTTTAGCCTTGCTGTTTATTTATTTAGTAGTTTTGTTGTGTTTATTATGGGCTAGCAATAAATAAAACATTTTCCTTTCTTTCAGTAAATTAAAACTAGATTGGCATAAATTAAAAACCACCCCTGGACTTGATAAAAAAGATAACAGCTACCATAATACACAAAATTCAAATGCAGATAGTAATATTAATCGGTGCACATAAATCTCTAACAATATTGAGTAATTATAATTATTTTATGTACTTATGTGTTGTAAAGTGAAGTTGCAGTTACATTCGTGTAAATAAAAAATAACTTTTACTCTTACTGCAGCGGCATAGCGTCGCGGGGTCTGACTTGCGGAAAAAACCAGTTCTCATTTAGGTGCAATTAAAATTGAACTTTACATTAAAAAACCCTGCTATTGGTCTTTACTTATAAAATAGCCGTTTTTTATGAAATAAGTTAGCGCCCTTTTTTCTATATTTTTTATTTTTATTAATCAAAGTAATTACCCATCAATCAATCAATGCATTTTTGCTAACGTAGTGGTAGCTTATTTGATGCCCTTTTTGAAAAAGTCTGCTGGTCAGGAGCCAACAAATTTTTCAAAGGCATTTTGAACTGCCTCTCGTTTATTGAATTTTATCCCCGCTAAGAAGTTATCCAAATTCTGGAAACAGTAGAAGCCTGTAGGGGCAACGTCTGGTGAGTACGGTGGATGACGGGGAACTTCCAACCCCAGGTCTTGTAACTTGGACCGTCTGCTGTGCAGTATGAGGTCGCGCGTTGTTGTGCAGGATCAGCGGAAACGATTGACCAAAGCTGGTTGGAGATGTGCGAGCTTCTCTATCATTGTGTTTAGTACTTCACAGTACGTATCTGCAGTAATGCTCATCGCATTTGGTAAGCTGTGATGAATGACACCGGCGCTAGACCACCAAACAGTAGCCTTCACTTTTTTAAGGGGTCAGTTTTCGTTTGGGTCATTGTTTAAGTGCTGAACCAAGATCTAACCAATTTGCTGAGCGCTTGCGATTGTCGAACAGAATCCATTTTTCATCGAGGGTAACAATGCGATTCAATATGCCTTCGTTTGTGTACCTGTTAAGCAGTGTGAGGCTCGAATCAACGCGTAATTCGCGCTGCCGATCATTCAATACGTGGGGCACCCATTTTTCAAGCTTTTTTACTTTTCCAATATGACGCAAATGGACCAATATTGTTTTGATGGTAAAATCGAAAGCTGCCTGCAATTCATCTGTAGATTGAAAATCATCAGCTTCCACAATCGCCTTTGATTCGTCATTGTCGACTAAAGCTCCGTTTTAGTGATTGATATTGCGTGCCGCTTCTGTCACTTTGCTGCCACGACTGTACTCATACACCATAATTACTAGAATTTTTAAAGTATCCGTATGGATTACCGTTAACGTATGATGATGAAAAACGTACAAATGCGCTAAAAGCAGAACGCTAACCATTCAACAAATGACTAATAATAAAAAAATCCATATTTTTCAAATAAAAATAATTTAAACAGAAATCTTAGCTGAAAAAAGGAATTTAAATAGCCAGTACGGCAGAACGGCAATTTCGTAGGTAATACCTATTATATATACTACTGTGTCTCAGTCATAGCGTTTGAATAGACACTCGACGAGCTTATAAAGCTCTGGATTCATAAGATTAAAGCGAACAGTAGTTAGTAGTAGTAGGCTGTTCGTAAATAGGACTAGACAAATTAATTATTTTACTCCTTACTGAGTAAGATACAATACTTTTTAGATAACTCGGTAATTTTTGGAGTGCTTATGTGATTTAAAAGGCCAATCCAGCTTTGCAAAGAGTATGGAGACAAAATCCTAAACTTTCATAAATTTACATCACTAATATATGTATTATCTCTGTTACCCAGGGAGGTCCCGATCAAGAATTTAGAAATAAATGTTACCACTCCATAGGCTAGCAATGCGCTTCTTATTAGTGCCAGCGACGACTGTGCCAGCGGAATTGTTATTTTCAAAAGCTGAAGCCCTGATAACCTCGTTGTCGTTTATTTTGTTCCCAATAAAAGTGTCAATAAATTCTTAATTTTGTCCGATTGTATGCGTGAAGATTGGGGCTTTGCACAGTACGTAAATGTTATTTCTTGTGCAAAATATTAAGAGATATTTGAGAAAATATTTTATTTTAAAATTTCTATTCACCAACACCACCTGTTGTGTAGACGTTAACTAGCTTTAAGTCTCAGTCGAGGATCCCCAAAGTAAAATTCGTTCATTAGAAAGTAAAAGTACTTGTTACCGAGTAACTCGATACTTTTTATCCGATAGCGATGTCAGTGTCGATACGTTCCATTCGATACTACTCATGAGTACGGAATCGGTACTTTTATTTCGATCATATTTTCGGTCTTAGAGTATTGGTAATACAACAAATATTTCATTTTTTCAACATAAAATCAAAAATGAAGAGATATAAAAAATACTTTTATATTTATTATATTGTTGTTGATTTATTTCTATATTACTGTTTCCACTACTGGAAGAAGCGTAACAAGAGGAGTCGGAGTCAATAAAATGGCATCGAGGGTGTTCTGCTTGTCTGGAGAACAACTGCCACCTTAAGTAGAACAAAGTAAAATAATATTTTCTTATGACGCTGTTTTGTTTCTATAGGTGACCAAGGTTTAAGGGCTCCACGAAGTGCCTGGGCTCAGGCTGACTGGTAATTTCCGCTACCTACACATATACTTAACATGAGCTGTATAACGGAAAACTTTGAAATAAGTGATTATAAATAAAAACATTGATGCAGAAGTTGGGATTGCTTTCTTTCTGACTGGCATATATAAATATAATACAAAAGTCCTTTAAAAGAAAGAAAAAATAAATGAATGATAAGTTTACAAAAAAAATATTTCAGAAATGTATTATTAACTGTTGTTGTGTATATGGCAGATCGAATTGAGTCTCCTTTATCAACAAAACTTTGACCCCGAGAGGTTCACCAAAGTTTTTCTTGCCTCTTGAAATACTTCGTCTCGTAAAAAAGAAATATAACGTCAAGTAATATCAATCAGTTCTCCATTTATGTAATATTTCTAACTTTTTTTTCTTATAGAAGGCTCACAAAATGTTTCCACAGCATAAAAAAACAACGGGTTGCACTCTAGGAGTGCCGGGAGAAGTGAAAACTTGAATATTAACGTTGTGCATTTTTGATATTTTGGAATGCTTAGGGAATAATTTTGCACGAATTGCTTTAATTATGAGTATAAAAGTACTATCATGTATGTGGTAGAATACAATATTTATTTATTGCGCTATCGTACACAAACATGACAATTTATATTACATTAAAAAAGTTTATCTCTCACAAAAATCAACTTACATGACATTACTTACAACTTAAACTTAGCGATATCTATTGTAAAGAAATCAACTTACATGAATCACATTTAAGCGCGCCTAGCGACATCTATTGTAAAAAAATGCATTTTCTTCGCAATAAAGCTGCCACTTGGACGTCCTAGCTAAAGACTTATTATTATAATACGATAAAATAAAATATTACTATGTTTCGTCCAATATATTGAAAGTCAACAACCTTTCCAATTTAATTGTGTGTCATGATGCGATCAGCCCACGTGTTTAACCTGACGCGAGTTTAACATTTTTTACCCATACAAAAAAAAGTGTACAACGCCGCTAAAGAAGTTTTCACTTCAAACAGTCCTTTGGGTTTCGTACCTCAAAACCTTCCATTAAACCTCAATCACAACCATATGTTGGCCTGGATAACACAATACCACCCATGAGTAGTGTTACTTCACTGTGACTTTCCTCAAGGACGAAATGACTGCCTTAGGCATTTGTAACAGCGCACCAACTTGCATTAATTTATGTTAAGTTTTATTGGGATTTGCAAATCCCAACAAAAACCCATGACTCCACCGATCAAAACAATACTATTTTGTCACGTTCCGACGAGGACCACCCCGCTGCCAAACCTAGTACCTACTTACTTCGCAGCATTTGATATTTAGAATTTCATAATTTTAAAGCTTGAAATAAAAATATTTAAAAAAACTACTATTATGTACATTATTTTAATAGGGATACAGTGAAAACTTCTAAATCCTAGTCTGCCATAGATTTCTATTGTAATTTTTTTTTTTTTTTTATAGATAGGTCCGACAAATGACTCCACCCCACCTGATGTTAAGTGAAGGTGAAGTCCAGACGTGACGATAGCTGATACAGCAGTTTTACCTGCCACACCAGAAATCCTCACCCTGCCGGCCTGCATGTTGCTTCTTCACGCCTCTTTTAAAGGATCCCAGGTTGTAAGAGGGAGGGAACACGTGAGCGGGCAGAGCATTCCATTTGCGGATAGTGCGACAAAGAAATGAGTCACCAAATTTCTTTGTACGCGTTGGAATTGTGGCCACAGTTAGACGATGACAACGTAGGCCAGCGCGCGTGGTCCTCTGAAGGAAAGGAGAAGGTGGGATAAGAGAGAATAACTCCTCAGAACACTCGCCGTGGTACAGACGATAGAACGCGCTTAGTGACGCCACGTCACGGCGTAATTGAAGAGGCTCAAGGTGTTTAGTCACCTCCTCATCGCCTATGATGCGAATCGCGCGTCGCTGTAACCTATCCAAAGCATCGAGCAAGTACTTGGCGGAGCCATCCCAGAGGTGCGAGCAATATTCCACGCAGGACCGCACTTGCGTTTTGTACAACAAGCACAGTTGATCGGGCGTGAAAAAACGCCGCACCTTGTTCAGGACTCCGAGTTTGCGTGAAGCTGTTTTGATCACGGTTTCGATGTAGTTCTTTGGATTCAGGTCTGAGCGAACTTCCATACCGAGCATGGAAATGTTGCTCTGCAGCGGTAGTGTTGTGCCCTGAAGAGATGGAAGAGGAAGGAATGACGATGTTTTTGCCGTGAAAGCGCAAGCCTGAGTTTTTTTGGCATTGAACTCAACCAAGTTCCTGGTACCCCATTCGGAAATGTGGTCCAAAACCTGATTGAGTTCAATGACAAGATTCTCGCGTTTCTCCTTGGTTACCGCCAGCCCAGCCGCTGCTTGTCCGAGATACCCCGCATGCACTGTACTATCGTCTGCATAGCAATGAATATTCCCAAGAGGAATTAAGTCATTGATATGCAGCAGAAAGAGAGTGGGGGATAGGACGGAGCCCTGGGGAACGCCGGCATTCACTGACATGAACCGCAAACTGCTACCATCCGTAAGGACACGAATTCTACGCTCATGCAGGAAGTCAGCTACCCAAGAACAGAACTGGGCTGGCAGACCGTATGCCGGAAGCTTGGAGAGAAGGCTTTTGTGCCAGACCCTGTCAAACGCCTTGGCAATGTCAAGGCTGATAGCCAACGACTCGCCACGCTTGTCGATAGCCTCACCCCAGATATGAGTTAAGTACGCTAGAAGATCACCCGTCGAACGTTTCGGTCTAAAACCATATTGACGATCATTAATCAAGGAGTGATCCTCTAGGTAGCGGGTCAGATGGTTATTAAGGACCTTTTCTAAAACTTTACATAAAACTGAGGTGACTGCTATTGGCCGGTAGTTTGCCGGGTCTGAGCGATCCCCTTTTTTGGGCACCGGTTGCACATTGGCATCTCTCCAAGTCTCCGGCACACGCCCCAAAGAATACGAGCATTGGTACAAGCGCGTGAGCACGGGAGACAACTCCGCTGCACATTTTTTGAGTACTACTGCTGGGATGCCATCAGGTCCACTAGCTTTCCGGACGTCGAGTGATTGCAATTCGGCACGAACCTCGCGCTGCCTAATTTTAATATCAGGCATCGTTGTGCCACAGTGAGGTAATGATGGTGGCAGTGCATTGCAATCATCGATTCGGGAGTTAACCGCAAAGAGTTTTGCCAGTAAATCGGCTTTCTCCTGCGGCTTATGGGCTAGTGTTCCGTCTGGGCATCTCAGAGGTGGCAGCGAGGGCTCGCAGAAGTTTTTTTGCACGGCCTTGGCCAGACGCCAGTAGCTACGGGAACCCGTAGGATGCGTCATAAGTTCCTGGCCAACACGTGCAACGCGCTGGGCATCCGCTCTAATGTAAGCCTTCTTACAGGCCTTGGAAGCAAAATTGTAGGCTGCTTTGAGTGAATCGACCTCGGGATCCTTGAGAGCGCGACCTCTGATCCAAGCACGATATGCCGCTTGCTTACGCGAAGCAGCTTCAGCACAGTCGTGATTGAACCAGAGGTTACGCGTGCCCTTACTGATGAGATCAGAATGAGGAATATAGTATTCCATACCCATTATAATCTCCTCAGTAATGGCAACGGCACTGGCCGATAGGTCCCTGTCACTGAAGCAGCGCTGCTTCCAAGGGACGGACGCAAAGTAGTCACGCATACCGTCCCAATCTGCCGACCCATAATGCCAGATACGGCGCTTGACCACTGCTGGACGCGGAGGCTTGGCCTGTGGTGCTTTGGCAGATATTAGGCAGTGGTCTGACGAGCCCAGGGGGGCTCTTACCACAACCTGATAGCCCTGTGGATGGGTCGTGAGCAGAAGGTCCAGTAAAGAAGGCGCTTGACTTGGAATATCTGGGATCCTGGTGGGCTGATCAACCAGTTGCTTCAAGTCATGCGTGAGAGCGAATGCTTGAGCAGAGATCCCTGCATGGTCAGTTTTGGAGGAACTTAACCACAAATTGTGGTAAGCATTAAAGTCCCCCAAAAACACCAATTCTGCATTGGGAAATTGTTCCTGCGCGTCATCTGCTGCCCGACTAAGGTGTTCAAAAAGTCGAGTTGTCTCAACATCGCCGGTGTGGGATCTGTAGAGACACACGTAAACTCTGGCCAGGGGGCCAGAGTCGACGTGTACCCCCAGCATGGAGAAGGAGGGATCTTCCAAGCAGCGGAGACGGCGACAACAAACATCCGCCCGAACATACAGGCATACACCGGCTTTCGCTTTGAAGGACTCTTCAAGCACGTAGCCGGGATAATTAAGGTAGCCTGTGTCAGCAGGCGGAAGTATTTGTGTCTCCGTCAGGAACAACAATGCTGGCCGTGCTGTCTCAAGATGGTGGTGGACAGCGTTGAGGTTAGAGTGGAGTCCGCGTATGTTGCAGAACTCGACCTCAAACAGCGTTGAAGGCGTGGGGGTGTGCACCGCTGAACGTCCAAACTTTGTTTTAGGAGCTGCCATTATGGAAGTGAAAAAGAGACGTGAAACGAGTGGACGTTGTCGCGACAAGACCGGGCAAATTAGGGAGGCATGTTTCCCCGAATGATTGCCTGCAGAGGATATACGCCGACCCGCCGGACGGAAGGGCCCCCGCACCCCCCCGGAAGTGGCCGCCGGGACCCCACGCCCCGGTCACCAACCGGCACGACGGTCCACCCCGAGATTATGCGTGACATGATGGGGCAGCCTCGCGAACTGGTTAGGAACGCTCGGGCCCCTGTACTGTGCCACGGGCGGCCAGCGGGACAGCCGTTTCTACGGGTCTCCCTGGCCGGCGGGTCGATGCAGTCCTCCCGGCATCGGTTCCACGGATGCCTAGCCCTGGACCGAATCCGTCGCGACAACCTCCACTCGAGCCCTGGTTGTACGCTGGCTGACCCCGAAACGCGCGAGAAGCACTTCACGGTTTTTCACCATGCGCACGGTGGTAACAAACCAGGCGGGTGTTAGGCACCCTACCACCAGCAGAGCGGATGGAAGCTCCGATATCCCTTTGTCGCCTCTTACGACACCCACGGGAAGAGAAGGGGCGGTGAGTTGTATTCTTTCTCCGTCACCGCACGGATAATATTGGTATGCTAAGGAAAAAGTTTGCCCATCCCTGAGTTAGTACATGCAAGATACATCATAATGTAAGCTAAACTTATGCTTCACTTTCAGTATTGTAGGTATGTAAAGATAAAGTAACATGGAAATGAAAATGAGATCGGAAACAAGTCTAACATAAAAGTACTCTCGCCCCAGGCTTATAGTTTCTGAAGCAAAAAGCCCATTTACCTCCTGTAGTGGCTTTGTACGGGGTTAAGCGTTGTCGCGACGCCATTGGCAGAACAGGACAATGGATAAGACCTTTTTTAAATTCTCACAAGAATAGTTGAAACAAAACTGAAATCCTTTGATCAACTTTATTTTATTACAAGCTTTTGCCCTTGTGGTGGTAGCAATTTTTTATCAAATCTGCTTTTTCATCAATCTGCTTGCTATTTAAAAAATATAAAGTTCATGGTTTTATATTTGAATAACTAACCTGACTAACACCTCTAAAGTTATCACATCATAGCTAGTTTATTGAATCAATTCTCTATTTTCTAATGCTTATAATCCTGTTTGGTTGTGGTAAGCCGTACTCATTAAGTAAACTTAAATAGGCTTCTTTAATTTCTATCAGACATTTGTTAATCACCTCATTTATTAAATGGTATATGTCACCTTCTACCTGCCTTAAGATTTATCGTTCAAAATCTTCGAAAAAATATTCTTTAAAAGCATTCCACAGACTTAATGGATCAGACACTTGGCAAAACACCAACATGATAGTAAAAATCTCGCGTATTGTATGTGGCGATTCACACAATGCTGCCTCACTCAATTCTGCATGCCAGTTGTCATAGTTTTCAAGCAAGCCCAAAGCCTTGCAAGAAGATTGATAAGTAGGGTGTACTAAGACATTTACTGTTTTTAACGCTTCAAATGACGTGGTGCCTTGAATTTCATGGAGTGGCATTCGAACATGAAAACATTTCGTATTGTTAGGGTGTATTGTATATTACCGCGGTGCCACCACTGCGACGCTTCCGACGATACGGCCGAACACACCTTATTGGAGTGGTCGGCCTGGAAACGACAGCGCCGCGACTAAATTGCGGCGCTAGGATGCGGAACCCTCTCGCTGCGGAGCAGCGGAACGGCTTGGGCTGAATGAGGCGGCTGGGCAGCCGTCATTCTGCGAGGGCATCATCTCGCAGAAGGAAGTGATTGAGAGGGAACGGGAGGATAATCCTCTGGCCGCTCCCTGCCGCCGTAGAAGGTCAGGAAGGGGAAGGCGAAGGCGTGACCCGCCCAGTGACCCCCCCACCTGAGTGAATCCCTCGCTGCCCGACAAGGCGTTAGCCATGCCGGTCACCGACGGATTCCATGGTTTTTGCCACTCTTGTAGTTCTGTCCTACATGAGGGCCGCGGAAGGGCCTGCGAGGGGAACGCGTAGGCAATCCTTCCGAATCGGACGGGGAGCGGTGCGGTGAGCAATAGGGCGCGCGCTTAGCTCCCAGCGCGGGCACGTCTGCGGGATCACCCGAGATACCCTGGGTGATCCCTGCCGTGGAGTCCCGGCTAGGCCGGGAGGCTGTTGGGTGCGGAGAAGCGGTGAAGTCCCTCAACGGGGATCTTACGGTTCCGCACTTGACAGCGTAGAGGGTATTCGCAGGGTTTTTTAGTGGATAGTGTGCCGCAAGCGCTCGTATGCAGCGCGGACGGCTAAACAGCTTTTCCGTTTCGCACCCGTGAGACTTGCGAGAGGCTAGGTGCGAGGTCCGTTCGTTGATGTGCCCCTTAAGGGCTCAAACGTCTGTAAATAGAGGTTTTGCCTGCGTAATAAAAAAGAGGGTGTATTGTTTACACTCTGCTCAGAGCATGTACTTTTTTAATGCTAATACATCCACCTACGTTCACTCCACCTTTCCTCCTTTGGAATCGTGAATTAAAACATAATATGCTGGTACTTGGTATTATAAAACAGTTTTCCAAAATTATCAGTACCACACAACTCAAAGAAGGCAAGGAGGTACTTTTTAGTGGGTTTGTAAGTTTAGTTTAGTGTAAATTTTCGTTAATTAAAATATGCTCTTTAGCCATTTTCCAGATGAAGCGCAAGATAAAACACGATGGGGAAGCGTTCATGAATCGGAAATCCAAGAATTCGTAAATCTTTACTTCATCTTTTTCATTTTCTAAAGCAAAGATGGCCCGACCGAATTCTTTATTTATGTATTTGCAAACGTATTTTATTGATTTAACAGAGTGACAGAATTCGAAGCCTTATACGCGCGTTAAATGTTCTCAAGAGAACTGGATTATATGGAACTACACAGCGGTTGTTAATCTCTACTCCATTAATGTCAAAAGTAAAGCCACCTATATCTGGAATATTTTCTATATTGCGGGTAGTCGTCGTCCCCGGTTTGTGTTTTACTAAGTAGAGGCTTGGGATACCTAATACCTATTTTTTTTCATACAAGGTGACTTTATAATTATTAAAACTTCGGCATGGCCCATATATCATATTAGACTTTACTATTTCAAACCATGCGTTAAAATTTATCCGTATAAAACATCGAGACCCTCAATAGTTTGGGAAAACTAAAAAAGATTAACTTTATACTTCATTTAGATGATTTTAAACCATCTAACCTAACCTAACTCAAGGAATACAATTTTTCATACAAACTTTCATCCATTGTTTTCCCCCTCAAAGGTAGCTTTAAAAAATCTAGATACATGTTATTCTTTATTTCTGATCTCAACTATAAATACTGAGTTTTGAGTTAATCTGATGCGTGTTAAAATCTTTTATTAACCCCTTCGGGGTTGAATTTTAAGATTCTTTCTTATTGCTCCCCTAGACCTCATATGGAATCTACGTGCCAAACTTGCAGCCGCTAGACCCAGCGGTTGGGCTGCGCGTTGATATGTCCGTTAGTTTTTTCTTGTATATATATTTTTGATTCATTTTATGTACTGACGACCTGACGCAACAACAGATTTTTTTATGGAGAAAATGCCGCACTTATAAACAAAAAAAAAATCAATTTCAAAGAATATTAAGTGGATCCAACTGAAGCCCTATATCTTTTATATGCGCTAGTAAAATACGTGAACACAGAACTTACTCCTATGAAGCGAAATTGTCGTTGTCGGGCGAATGTTCAGGCCCCGGTACTGTGCCCTGAACGACCAGCAGGACAGCTGTTTCCATGGATTTCCCTGGCCGGCGGGTCCATCAGTCCTCCCGGCATCGGTTCGACGGATGCCTGCCCTGGACCGAATCTGTCGAGGCAACGCCCACTCTGGTTGTACGCTGGCTGACCCCGGAACGCGCTCGAGGAGCACTTCTCGGGTTTTATACCATGCGACACCACGATTCCAAGAAGTCCCGCTGCAAAATTCCAACAGCGTTGGCATTCTAGGTATTGATATCTCGTTTGACGTCCAGTATAGAAACAATTTATGGGGCAATGGCAAACCGGTCTCTAAAAAGCTTAGATTTCTTAATCGGTCCAAGCAGTACTTCACGTCTAAGCAAAGACTTCTGTTATTTTTTTTAAATCTGAAGGAATTATTTACTTTTCCTCAGTATTATCTCGGTGCTAGCGGTTTAAATCTCGATAATACTGCAAATGCTATGGGGATTGTATTTTATTGTTGTTATTTGTGTTGATATTTGTTGAATGGTTTAAGGTTATTTATTATATGGGTGATGTATTTAGTATACGCGTTTTTGGTATGATTCTTTACTTAAAATTTGCAGTAGGTTGTATTGGTTCTGTAGGTTGCAATTGGAGATGTTATATTCGGTGCGGGCAGCGGCGCACAAAGGCTTCTGTTTTACAAAGCGCAAATCAGGCACCAGATGGAATACTGCTTACATCTCTAGGATGGACTATTAAATACGATTATATTAAAAGGTGCGTGATTCAAATTGTCAATAATCCTAAGCTAGCGGAAAATCAGATGGAGCCCTTAGAACTGCGCAGTACTAGTAAATAAATATAATTTCATAGTTTTACTGTAAGTAATAGTCCAAGCTTATCAAAAAAAATGTATTAAGTAGACATGCATAATTTAATTTTAGTCACAAAATATAATAACAATTACTTTTTAAAATTACTTCAGTTTGGTTCGGTAGCAAGACATGGTAACAACAAATACGTCACACCTTCATGAGTGTCACGGAGTAATTAAGCGATGCGGTAAGCCGCGGTCAAGAAGGCGCGAGCGCGTGTTCCAAAGGCGGTAACTACTGTATCGAAATGAGCATAAATAGGTGAATCCGAAAAACTTAGTGTTTTAAATTGATGTAACTAGTCATTGTATTTAATATCATATTTGATTAAAATGTACTACATATCGCCGATCAAAGTTTATAATCAAGTAAATGCAGTAAACACGGTACATTACTTGAATGTTTTATGCAATCATGTTATAACCCGCACTATCGAACATTCAATAGCACTATACTCACTCACTCACGCAAAGACCACATTCATTGTAATAGGGAAATTTTTGTAAATGCCAAATAGAAGAAAAAAGTTGTGTTTCATGCGTTTCATGCCATTTACAGCAATAACAGCAGTATTCAGTTGTCTTTTTGCAAAAAAGGGTAAATACCAATGCTGTACAAAAAATCTCGAGGTCATAGAATTACGGGAATAGGATCATTCAATACAGTTTTTTTTTCTGATTTCGAAATTATATTAAAAGTGTGGTTTACAGCAGGATTGCTTTTTACCATCGATATGTAAGAATACACTACAGTACAATACGCTGAAAAGTATAGCTGAAACTCATATTATGGAACGTGAAGCCGCGATTATATTTGGGAACGCAATGCATTTTGGAGATACGTCAGGCCAGTCAAGTATATCGTAACATGCATTATCTTTGGACAGACTGACGGTACTGATACCGAAAATAAATTTGGGACGTCAGCCTCGCCGCTTTTGTGATTATTCAAGTTAATAATGAAAACGTTGATATAGTCCCAACTTGGATCTCAATGTCCGAATCTGGCCATCCATCCTCTGAGCAGAATTTGATAACTGGTTTCGGCACTGATGACCTTGACGGGGTAAGCTTCTGGTCATTTGGTGCATCGATCGATCATCTTTACATTATATTTGCAATCTCCAGATGTAGGTAATGTCCCGATGATGACAATGTGCAATTGCGCGAAACGATCGGCGGGCGGAAACTCCTAGATCGGCGAAACTGTGTGGCGCTGCACTTTAGACTGTTGACATAATATGCATGCCTATGCCCATTTTCCTATGTCCAAAGTCATTGACGGCCAGAAATAGCGTTATGCTAGCAGGCGTTACGTTCCTTTATCGCCGGGATAACTTACATTATGCACGATGTCGTAAGCTTTCCTTCTGTACAGCAAAGGTTAATAAGGTCTTATATAACTATGATGTTACACGATAATTTTGTCGCTATTTGGTACGGGGAACATTTTGAAGTGCAAATGTGGGTTTTTACGGGCGCTTAACTCTTTTAACTTTACATCTTTTTCTTGCCCGGCCGATAGTTGCTCATAGTCTATGGGAGAGGGGAAAGTAATCTCCTTCACTCTGGACAGGCAGTCGGCTACGACATTATCTTTGCCGGAAATATGTCGTATTTCGGAGCAAAATTGTGAGTTGAAATCGAGCTGTCACAGTTTTCTTTCTGTATCACATGAGCGAGGAGCTCGATGGCGCAAGTGGTAAGCGCGTTCGGCTGCGATCGTTGCACTTAAGCAACTTTCGCAGTGGTCGGTCACTGGATGGGTGACCAAAAATTACTATCTCGAGCTCCTCCGTGCTTCGGAAGGCAAGTTAAGCCGTTGGTCCCGGCTGCATCTGCAGTCGTTATCACCCACCAATCCGCACTGGGCCCGCGTGGTAGTTTATGGCCCAATCTCCCTATTCCATCCATAGGGAAGGCCTGTGCCCCAGCAGTGGGGACATTAATAGGCTGATGATGATGATCACATGAGCTCGCTGGTTTGTGTAGTGCAAACGTAAGCGGTTTGTGGTCTGTGTAGACCGTGACTTCTCTGCCTTCGATCATGTGACGGAAATGATTTATTGCCATATATATATAGCAAGTAGTTCCTGATCGAACGTGCTGTACCATTGCTGTTTGTGAGTGTCAGTACGACGATGATCTTCCACTTTCCTGCCCTCTATGCAAACGCCGATTCTGGGCTTGATGAGACGTACGCAGCTCACAGAGATCTTCCTTAATAAGATTCATTATCTTCATTAGCTCTTTAGTCGTCCTTGGCGATAGCAACGATGATGAAGATATATTATGTGTTTGTGATGCCATTGTGAAGAGCGTTGATTTTTGGTATCGTCAGTCTCTCTCTAGTTATGGCCGGTCACTGGTTGGCTGCGCTGTCTTCTCCCGTGGCGACTAAATATCTCCGTGGAAATGTGCCTCTTGAAATTTCAATTGGTGAGATCCGCTTGTTGAAGTCGGGGTTACCAATTTGGCTTCTAGTGGCGGGAAATGAGGAATCAAACAGCCAGTGTGTCACTTGATTACTGAGAGCAATATTTATTATTATTTACATCTTATATACTAATTTTCTTAACTAATATTGATGTGCGTCAGTTGTAAATTCGATGCTCGGCGTGTTCTAGATAAAAAGTACACGCTGATACCACAAAGGAGATTGCTCAGCTTCCATACATATTTGGCCTAAAGACCAATAATCATGAAAAATTGTTTCCTAGATTCGAAATTATATATAAATTACTGTAGAAACGAATATTATTGACGGCCACCCCTGAGAACTTCTATAAACCATATACACTGAACATATTAAAGTAATAAAAAACAAATAAGTTATATAGTAAACTAGAGAAATCAAGCCAAGTACCGAAATTATGGATTAGATTCAGGTATATAGAGCATGTAGATTAACAGATAGTTGCCTGTTTTTAAAGTTAATTCATAAGAGTAACTTTTAAAATCAGGTGTCATTTCCGGTTATAATAAGGTACTCTGTGACAGAAACTGTGTGATGATTGTGAATGAGCCACAGATTAGAGAGAATTTATAAACTCTCGTTAACCAAAGAAAACTAAGAGATTTAGGTTCTATAGCCATATATTCAGTAGCTTCACTATTTTTGTTATGTTTTTAAGATAACCATATTTTAGATTTTTAGTGTATCACACCTTATAATTTTATTTATTTTTTAATTTATAGTCAGGGAACGTAGGCCCATAGATAGATACCTTAAAGTCTAACATATATACAGATTATAATATGTTTATGGAGGTGTTTGGCGAAAAATGTATGTCTTATAATAGTCTTTATGATGTCGCCTACCATCTATAATAATTGTCTGAGCACATTTGCATCTAGTGAAAATGATAATATAGTTGTGGATATTGATACAGTGTAATAAAAAAAAATGATTTATTTTATCGATCTTTACAAAATAGATTTGTTTTTATGTTATATAAACAACTTCGATCAGACTTTGGCTGAATGTTACACCCATAGCCATTAAAAATGATTCGTATGTTTTCCAAACCGGTAAAATTAAAAGTCCTTTTTAAACTAAATATATTATACAAGGGTGTCCGTTGAAATCTAATGACTGTAAATTAAATTATAAATTACGCCAAGAATTACCGTGTATGTCAATATTTTTTGTGCATTTAGGCCAATTTGAGCAATCTCCTTTAATAATTTTATCTTCTTTATAATTTAAAGAGTAAGAAATCAAAATAATAGCTATTCGCTTATCCGTCAATTAATCAAGCCATCCAATTCAAATAATAAACCTAATTCCATACATGAAATACTCTTACGCAGAACTATATACTTATTTACATTTCTTTACACACATACGGACTTCTTAAAAAACAGGACATAAAGAGTACTTACGCGAAATCATCTGTTCTTAACAGTCGTTTTATGCGGCAAGTTCAGTTTTTTATAGCGAACAAGCTGAAACTTTTCTTCTGTAGTTAAATACGACTGTACTATAAAGCATTTAGGCGCGAACTATTAATAACTAAGCTGGTAGTTGTCTGTTTAAAACTTAAAGGTTACTTTTCTGTGTCGTTTATATAATAGAGCTATTTTAATGGTTTCATAATTCTATTGTCTAGGTAAATGAGAATAAATATCCTTGTTCATCTTGAGTCAAAGTACATCGATTTTATTGTCCTGCTTTCCTTTTACTGCCAGTGAGATGTTTATCATGAACAATCAGGTTTTAGTTATTAACTCAAACTAAATATAAATATCTTTTATAAACTCATTACATAAATTCCAAAATTCGTGATAATCAGGACAACTACAATTTGTACCAAAAGATTATCAAAAATGGCATCAAGAAATTGTCTTTATTTTATTAAGTATAACAAACAATTGTGCAATATTATATATAATGTAGTAACGCTTTTTAATAAATTGATGTCATTACACAACCAACAACGTTATCGACTAAAATATTCAGTGTCGTCGTTCATTGCCCTTGCAAATTCAAAGTAAACTACATTAAAATATATAGTTTGTGATCTTGCATAAGTGTAACAAAGAGAAACTAAGCTTAATGATAATATACAGAAGCGAAGGGTCGAACTCTATATTGGATTTAGTTTTGAAACGAAACCGCACTACAACTATGTTAAATTCACAACGGTCGAACTCGATATTGGCTATATCGATTCCGTGCTTGTTGTATATGTTATTGTGAAACCGTTTTCAGTATGAACATCAAAACTTACTACCAGAACCTGTTTCCAATACATGAACTTTAGAATAACATCTTTGTGTTTAAAATACTGAACTAATAACTTAGGTAATGTTCAGTTTGTCATTCTAAACTCTAATGACGAGCTCGATGACGCGGATGGTTAGCGCGTTCGGCTGCGATCGTAGAAGTTATGTAACTTTCGCAGTGGTCGGTCGTTGGATGACCAAAAATCTTCTATCTCGAGTTCCTCCGAGCTTCGGAACGCACGAAAAGCCGTTGGTCCCGGCTGAATCCGCAGTCCTTAGTCCTTAGCTTAGGTACCAATCCGCACTAGGCCCGTGTGGTGGCCCAAGCTCCCTATTCCATCCATAAGGAAGGCATGTTCCCCAGCAGTGAGCGACATTAATATGCTGGTGATGTGATGTGTGATGTGTCATTCTAAACTAACTCATAACACAACCTAGAAGATACTTTTTTGCCACCCTTTGAACTTACACAAAAATAGAAAATATTTCTAAAACTACGCAAATTTCTAAATAGCATACCTATTATGGAATTTTTAACCATTTCAAGTACAAAGGTCCTAAAACTATTTGAATTAATACAATTAAAATTTTTAAGGTTTCATAATCGCAGAAAGAGTGAATAAACGAGGAGATATTATTGGAAAAAAAAAATTTTTTTTGGCGTTATATAATCTAATTCGGTTTCCAATTAGCTAGTTAAGTTTCTCAGGTGACTCAAAATTCATACATATAAACAAATAATTCTAGCAATATAGGTACATAAATCATAACATTTGCAATACTGTAAGTATTCTCAACATGGACATGTTAGCAGATTGAGTGTATGTGCATCTCATCATGTTTTATTTTAAATATAATATTAATATTTCTACAATATTTTGCTGTAGTGGAGAGGCAAATAAAAACTCATTATGTACATAATTTTTAAAATAAAACATGATGAGATGCACATACACTCAATCTGCTAACATGTCCATGTTGAGAATACTTACAGTATTGCAAATGTTATGATTTATGTACCTATATTGCTAGAATTATTTGTTTATATGTATGAATTTTGAGTCACCTGAGAAACTTAACTAGCTAATTGGAAACCGAATTAGATTATATAACGCCAAAAAAATTTTTTTTTTTCCAATAATATCTCCTCGTTTATTCACTCTTTCTGCGATTATGAAACCTTAAAAATTTTAATTGTATTAATTCAAATAGTTTTAGGACCTTTGTACTTGAAATGGTTAAAAATTCCATAATAGGTATGCTATTTAGAAATTTGCGTAGTTTTAGAAATATTTTTTAAAACGATATAAATCAATATTTTTTATCGAGGTGTAGTATGTTTACGAACTATTCACACTATGTTTATTTACACGATTTTTAAGTTTCTCGTGTAACTCAAAATTCACGGGTAACTCAATGTAAAGATTATTCGTCTATATTACTAGCTGTCCCAGCGAACTTCGTACCGCCATAAAAAAAAATAAGGGTTGGTGATAGAAGGGTGAAAATTTAGGGTTGTATGTATTTTTATATGATGTATCGTAAAAAAATTAAAACAAAAACTTTGTACAAAAAAAAATATTTAAGGGTGGACCACTCTTAATATTTAGGGGGATGAAAAATAGATATTGTCCGATTCTCAGACCTACTGAATATGCATAAAAATTTCACGAAAATCGGTCGAGCCGTTTCGGAGTAGTTCAATTACACACCGTGACACGAGCATTTTATATATAAGATGTTACTGTAAAGCCCGTATATTGATGAATCTAAGGTAGTAGGTAAGGTTTACCAGTAAATCTTAGGATTTACCGACATGAGTAGACAAATGTAAGGATTTATAAAAACGGGTCATTTCTTCGGGCTTTTACCATTAGAATTTAGTGCATGTTAGGTTTTACCAGTAATGGCTCGTAAATGTTGCTTTTAGGTATAAAACAATGGCTAACCTAACTGAATTAGTATTTTTATTTTTACTTATTTAGTTTTCAACAAACAAATTGAAAAAAGTCAATAAATCAATTGTCATTACAAAAAAAGATATATGTTTGTTATTAAGCAAAGAAAATGAAAAAAAAAGTTATTAATTAGACGGTGCGGGTAACGGGGATTGCAGACTGCCCACGAGTACGTGACGATGCGGCAAACACGTTATGGCATGTCTTTTTCAACATTTACCGTGCCTTTGATATAAATCCTAAGATTTACGTGAATGATGGTAAAAGTGCGAATCACAAAACTGTTCGGACTTTTACCATTAAAAAGTAGTCAATCTTAGGTTTTAAAATCTTACTGTGTTCGGGCTGTTACAGTAACATACACAGTGGTGGTCATATAATTGAGAACGCTTAATAATACAAAGTATGTTTTAACAGTTATTTTAGTAAATTAAACTAGTTTTTACAGGTTAATGCACGAAACTTTATTTATTTATTGACGTTATTTTAGTGCATGGTTCGTTTCTAGGCATACTCTGTTAGTGTTGTAGAATATTCTTATAACGAATTTGCATTATTCATGTAATAGTTTCGTCGAAATAATGTACCTCCTTATTTATTGGTCTACTTATTAAATCATAGGAACTCATAAAATTGCAATAATAATAAGCAAAGGCTCGCAATCACTGTAACATGGTGTGTAGGGATGCTTTACGTCGCCATATTCATGCATCTGTCAGCAACACTGATCCTTCTAAAGTGTGGAACTTCCTTAGGTCACTCGGAATTGGTAAACCTCGTCAAACGTCCTTTCCTAGTAACATCGATGTCAATTCACTTAATGTTCATTTCTCTTCATTGTTCAATCCTTTGTCCCCGCGCTATCTCAAGGAATGCTTCAATTATCTTCATAGCTCAAACGCGTTATCTCTTAGGTCATCAGAAAATTTAACCCTAAAAATTCCTACTCATGACACAATGGTCTTGTATGGTCGTTCTTTTGCCGTCCAAGCTGTTCGCCTGTGGAATTCTCTTCCAGTAACCATAAGACGAGCACAATCTATTTATATTTTCAAAAATCTTGTTTTCAACCATTATTTGTCGATGTAACTGCATTTTTTTTTTCTGACTGGACTAAACTTATATATGTGTAGTCTATGTATGTATGTGTCATATATTTATATTATATGTATATATCTTATAGTTATATTATATTTATATATTATGTATGTATGGTGTGTATATATATTTAATATATATAGTTGTATACATTTTTATATCCCTTGTTTTTATTTTTTTATAACACCACCGACTCCAGTTTCTTTCAATCCTCTCCATCCAAAGGTTGTCTGGAAGAAATCGCTTTTAGCGATAAAACCGCCCATTGAATTACTTTGTTTAAACATAATGTATTTACCCCATTTATGTACTGTACTGTGGTGTTTTCAATAAAGAATTGTGTATTGTATTGTATTGTAAAATTACCGAAATACTGGCTGGAAAAATAATTAAGAACGAAAATATTTTATTTTTTTCATCATTTTGAAAATGGTTATTGTTAAAATATACGGTTTCTGCATGTTTTTAATAACTATGAAAAAAATAAATCTTGCGACTTTACTGCTAGAGAAATAATAATAAACCTGCGTGCTCGTAATTAGTCGTATAAAAAAATTGCTGATCACTTGCATTGCTCAAAAACAATGGTGTACCAAGCTGTGAAACATTTTAATAAACATCAGACAACCGCGAATGTCTCCCGCGAACCCAAAGTAAGAAAAACGTCTCTACGAGAGGATTTGACAATAATACCCCAAACGAAATTTAAAATTAAGTTTTTGGTGAGAATAATCCTAGCGCAATCTCTGCGCGTACCGTTTGAAGACAGATAGTAGAGGCATAGTTGTTTGCTGTGGTTGTTTGGGCGAGTAACAAGGAAGGTACCTATCATCATCATCATCATCATCGACCCATGCTCGTCCACTGCTGGACATAGGTCTCCCCTAATGCACGCCACTGCTCCCGATTTTCTGCCACTCTCATCCAGCTCACGCCAGCCAGCCTACGAATGTCATCATCCCATCTTGTCTCAGGGAGTCCCACACTACGTTTACCGAGTCGCGGTCTCCACTCAAGAACTTTACGGCTCCATCGGACTTTACAGTTCTGCGGCTAATGTGACCAGCCCACTGCCACTTCAGTTTGCTAATTCGGTGGGCTATGTCGGTGACTCTGGTTCTCTGTCGGATTACATCATTTCTGAAGCGGTCCTTCAGGGATACTCCGAGCATAGCCCTTTCCATAGCTCTCTGAGCGACTTTAAACTGGTGGACCAGTCCAGCCGCGAGTGTCCACGTCTCGGCGCCGTATGTCATAACTGGGAGGACGCACTGATCGAAGACTTTCGACTTGAGACATTGAGGGATGGGTGACGAGAAGACTTGACGAAGGCTACGAAATGCTGCCCAGCCCAACCGAATTCTTCTATTGGCTTCTCTCTCAAAGTTGTTTTTGCCTAATCGGAGCGTTTGTCCTAGATAGACATATTCCTGAACAACTTCGAGAGAGGTACCTATGTTGACACCATATTATAGAGAGGCTCGACTAGCGTTTGAAAGGAAGTATCAAGATTGGGCAGAGCAATAGTGGGAAAATTTACGACCTATGTTGACACCATATTATAGAGAGGCTCGACTAGCGTTTGAAAGGAAGTATCAAGATTGGGCAGAGCAATAGTGGGAAAATGTACGAAACCAAGATTAATAGAGTATGTTATGACGGCAAGCAGAACGTACGCCGCCCTATGAATAAGGCATTCGATCCTAAATACACGAAAAACGACCGTGAAGCATGGTGGTGGAAACGTGAAGATATGATGGCATGGGACCTCCTAGGCTTATACAAGGTAACGTAGACCAGTATCCATACAAAGAGATACTCGAAGAATGTATGTTGCCATATGCAGATGTCAATCTCTCGGTAATTTAGAGATTCTAGCACGATAATGACCCGAAGCATACTGCATTCTCTGTAAAAAGATACCTCGACAGTCAACTGGTAACTGTATTAGAGTAGTCACCGAAGAGCCCAGACCTTAATTCGATCGACCACCTT
This sequence comes from Chilo suppressalis, assembly GCA_902850365.2. Classification (NCBI taxonomy): domain Eukaryota; kingdom Metazoa; phylum Arthropoda; class Insecta; order Lepidoptera; family Crambidae; genus Chilo; species Chilo suppressalis. Next base: position 13,723,879 of record OU963897.1, on the reverse strand, counting down.
TGGTACCATTAATGAGCTGTACGACTCGTTTTTGGAAGAGTGGAATTCATTTCAGTTGAAACCTGCCAAAAGTTGGTAGCGTCGTTTTTTTTGAGTGTATATGCTGTTGGTCGCAGATGACCTTACAGCGTCACCGGGTTTGGGGACGGCGAGATTCTAAGGGGACCTCAAGCTGAGAAATGGCGAGTGCCTCTAGAGGTATTCCAGGCGGATGGCATCTCCACACGGAGGGAGTCTCCTCTTCGTCTGGAGCCTCTAGACCACTCGAACCTGAGGGGGTCGGCTCAACTAGAGGGCGTCTCTGAGATACGGACCTCGGCTCTAGTTAGCCGTTGTCGTGGGGGCGGGGAAAAACGTACCTGTACCTGGTATAGCGTGTCGTGTGTAGACCGGGTCTTCGCATTCTTATCCTCCGGGTGCGGAGTCTGCCTAATGCTAAGCTAGTGTGCAAGTATGCTAGCTGTGTAGTGTTGGTGTTTGTTGCCTATGTGGGAGGAGTTGGAGGCGCGATGGCGCGAGTGACTACTTCGTCGGGGTACTCTAAGACGTACCTGGACCGACGGAATTGGAGGAATGATAGCGTCGATGCCGCGTCGCTGTCATGCAGTTATCCACAGCCAAGGACATGCCATTAAATATTAATTTTCTTTGCCAGATGCGATCTTAATTATATGACCATCACTGTATATATCAAGTAGGTATATCACTGATTTAGTGTGAATGTCAAATAAATAAGCTTTACGCATGCGTGTCGTGAGTTGTTGTTTGCGGAAGATAGCGGAATATCAATCTTTACATTGTAAGTATTTCATACATTATTTTTTCTACGTGACTTCAAAAAAGTCTTGTATATGAACATTGTCCTGACAATAACATAATATCCATTATGGTGCAGTCGTTTAAAAGTTATGAGTGTACATTCTTCTCGAAGATTCATTTACATATATATATATTTATGGGACTTCAGTAAGATTTCGCTACTCAAACTTTACGAGTTGGAAATGCATATTTCACTTCGAACACAATTTTAAGTAGAAATAACAATACCATTCTTTAACTTGGAAACCGTTACTTCTCCGTTTCTTTGCAGAGAACAATATTTTCCAATTTAAGTGACAAAGTGCACTTAGGTCGGCATGTCTGAAACCAAAACTTTGCCATTTGAACTACAGAACAAGTTGTGGTTCTTTTAAATTATTTACGCCAAGCTCTTTTAAGGGCTTGTTTTTGTGCTAAGTTCATTGTGTTCTCGAAAATAAGACTTGGGTATAGGTTACAAATATCGTTTCACTGTAATTTACGTTTGTTGATTAGTTTATGAACTAAAATGGAATTTGACTGTACATATTGCAATATAGTGTAGATACAAACACGATAAAGTGCCCGCAGATTATATGGCAGTTGAAATGTGTGCAGATCAAATAACCCTTTCATTATAATGCTACCACTTCACATGGCTATTCGTAGTTGTTATTTGGAAATTGAATATCATTATAGCATCTGCTCTATAAGAAAAAAAATTAAGGACTAGTAGCGATTGCTAGTACTAGTAAAGAGTGCCATATTGGTTATAAAGTTAACCAATTACTTTTCATAGAGAATGTTTGTACCTAGTATCTTAAAAATAACATAAAGAGGCATAAAAAGTGTACTATAATTATTATTATTCAATTGGGCATCAGTAATTCCATTGACACAGCCATGTGACTGCCATTCGTGGGACACTCATTTTAAGCCTCTTTTGAAAAGAACCTTTAATATGATATATGTTACACTGAGGAAACACCGTGGAGGGAAGCTCGTGCCACAGATTTTTTGTCCGTGGGAGTAAAGATCCCTGTAAAGGAATAGTTTATACACTTCTGGACACATCTATTGGCCCACCTTAGAGTTTAGGTTTCGATGGCCCCTACCGAAATATGATTGCTAGATTGAACAAAAACTGTTGATGCAGTTTTAAACCTGATACATTTTACCATCTTTTTCGATCGTATTGTTTTAAATTTGAATTCAGAATACCATACGACATGGAGCTACGTCTAACAAGTCGGATACGCGCCTTGTAAAAGGCAATTGATTTTTGAATAAAAAACATGTTTTATCAAATAAAGGTTTAATTTAATAACGCATGTTGCCTCCATGGGCATCTACCACAGCTCTCATACGATTAGGCATAGAGTTTATCAACCGCTCTATGAAATTTTGAGGGATCATCTCCCATTTCTCTTCTATGGCAGTTTTCAACTCCTGCATCGTCTGGGCAACTGGCTGACGAGCCCTAACACGTCTTTTTAGCTCGTCCCACATGTGCTCAATGGGGTTCATGTCTGGGCTTCTGGCTGGCCAGTCCATAACTGTGATGTTCACATCCCGAAGATATTACCTGACGATGGGCTCTTGCATTATCATGCATAAAAAGGAAATTTGGGCCCACATAGTCCGCGTATGGTATCACGTGAGGTTCTAAGCACTCACTAATGTACCTTTCAGCATTTAATGTTGGCAGCCGTGGTCCTGTAACAACCTCAAGTTGAGTTTTGCCGCTCGCGGATATACCGCCCCAGACAGTCCATGAGCCACCGCCATAAGCAACCCTCTCTTCAAAGCAGCATTGTGCGAAACGCTCTCCCTTATGTCGGTAGACCTTCTTCCTTCCATCATTGCCATGTAACACAATTTTAGACTCATCAGAAAAGGGTACATGGCTCCAATCTTGCTGTGTCCAATTTAAATGACTGAGTGCGAAATGAAGGCGCGCTGTTCGGTGGGCTCGCGTTAGTTTGGGCCCTATAGCTGGCTTGTGTGGTACCATATCGCATTCTTTTAACCTTATCCGAACAGTTCGAGCGCTCACAGATACTCCGTGGAAGTCGCGAATTTGTTTTTGTATCTCAATGGAGGTAAGATGACGATTTCTCAAGCTGGTCGTCACGATGAATCGATCCTGGCTTTCAGTTGTGACCCGAGATCGTGGCCTTCCTTGGCGACGAACAAAGCCGCCAGTCTCTAGGTACCTCCGATAAACATTTCGGACCGCAGATCGACTTAAATTAAGTTGAGCACTCATGTTTCTTGGGCTGTGTCCGGCCTGAATAAGTGCCACAGCTTGGGCGGCGACTTCAGGTGAAGTATCCATAGATTATTGATAGAACCTCACCTTAATGTTAAGAATAAGTAATGTTTGTTGCAAAACCAAAGATATCAATCACTTTTTCAAGAATTAAATCCAAGTAAACCAATAAAACCAAGTTTTCTTAGTATTCGATTGTTTGATATCAACAAACAGTCTCCAAATTGTCTTTTGTTTCTTTAAATTCTGTGTTCGAAATTCAAAAAAAGACTATTGAATGAAATTGTGAATGTGCCAGGTTCTAAACTGCATAAAAACTTTTTGCTCGACCTAATATAAAATTTTAGCTAGGACCAAACGAAACTGAAAATACAAGGTGGGCCAATAGATGTGTCCAAAAGTGTATGTTTTATATGTTTTTTTAACACTCAGGATAATTAGCCTAGCCCCAAAGTAAGCACTGTAAGGCTTGTGTTATGGAATACTAGGGTAACGAATAGAATACATATACACATACAGTACATATATAAGTAAATTTATATAGAAATACATATTAAACATCCATGACTGGAGTACAAATGCTCGTATTCATCACACAAAAATTTGCCTCCACCGGGATTTGAACCCGGGACCTCTTGAGTCAGCGGCACCATGAAACCCGGCGTACAAACCACTCGGCCATGGAGGTCGCCACTTAATAATAATAAGGAATTAAATTTGAATGCTTCCCAAAATATCTGTCTTACTTTTTTTCTATTGCGAGTATCTTTATATATATAATTCTTCTGTGAGTGTGTATGTCACTGAACTTCTCTTAAGCGACTGGACCGATTTTGATGAAATTTTTTGCGTGTGTTCAAGGGGATCTGAGAATGGTTTAGATTCACAATTTTGTCCGCTGGACAACCTCTATTTTTTTAGGGCAGTACGAAGTTCGCTGGGTCAGCTAGTATACACATATAATGCGAGGAAAATTATAGCTAATTTAAAATATAATTAATATCTCCATGTTCGGCCTTAATTTTTTACTTAATTTTTCATATTATTATAAGCATTCCTCTATATCCGTTATTTAACGTGTGTACATCCTCGTCAAAAACATCGGAGCGAGGGTTATAATATTTTTATTTTAGCCAGATGCCAGATTCACTTATTCGGAATGTAAGAAGGTAGGACCTGGGATGGCCACATCGTCTGCTAACTAATTTTTTTCCCCTATATAAATTTTACTTCCCCTATTTCAACCCCTTAAAATTTTATTTTAACAAAGTCAAAAAATACTACCAATCTTTTGTACGCGACGGATAAGAAAATTGACATTATATTTTCTAGGTTAATTAATGATATCTCCCTTAAATTAAAAGTTATTGTTATTGGCGTAAATAAATTCAATCAAAAAACGTTTTGTACGTATTTTATACGTAATAAGATAATAGATTTCAAGTTCAAAGACCGCAAGGAAAGATGCCCTTTGATGCTCCGTTGGTGAATTTTTTTACGGTATTTCAATTTCGAATTTATTTTTGCTGTTACTATTATAGGCCAGGGCAGATGCCTTTGAAAATGGTAAAAAGCTTAAACGTTGCAAAAGGAAGAGAACATTTATTAAGAAAAACAGGGAAAATAATTGAAGGGTGATTTGAGGTCGGGAAAAGTAGGGGCAACCTTTCAAGAGGAACAGTTTATAGCGATTTTAAGGAAACCTACAACTCCGATTGAAAAAAAATAGCTACGCTGTAGGCAATTAAAATATCTTCTTGATATATTTCGGTTGAAAATAAGGTTACTTTTGCAAAATGATATCAAAATAAAGAGTTAAAATAATTATTTTTAAATCTAGAAAAATAGAGCGTCTTTGGGATATAAATGGTTAGTTTTCACCAATTTAATTAAACTCAATTTTTTTGGGGGGCTATAAAATTTTCCGGGATATTTCTTAGATTAAAATAGCAGCTTCGCACACGATTTTCCATTCTTTAATTATATTATTGTATTCCCAACTCGCACACACTTTTCGGTCGTAGGCAACAGTACTCAATGGTTATCACACGATTCGGGTACATTGTTTCAATAGAAATCCATAAAATATAGTGACGACTATCCCGCTTTTTGTAGCAATAGCCGTTTCAATGAAACATTGAAAAGCTTTCAACGGATTCGCAACATGCACGCCGAAAAACGAATGATAATTCAATTTTCAAAGCTCATCTCTGAGTAAAATCCGGCGACGACGGCGCGATGTTACGATATGAAGACACACTCTCTGATATTTTCTTTACAGCTCTCGGCAACCAATACCAATATTCCGTCATTGTACGTGATGCTAATTTCAATCCCGCATTAGCGTACGCTAAATGAAATTATTAATTCCGTTTGCCGAGGAGATAATTTTGTAGAATGGCTGCGTTGTTTGACTTTAATTAATTCGAGCCTTGTCAACTGTGGGTATAATTTCTACGCCGCGCCTGTCTGAGGCATGTATCTCGTTACTCTAATCGCCTAACATTCATTCAGTGTTTATGTGATGCGCAGAAAGTGAAACCACTAATATAATAATACTTAATGTGCCTTGAGTACGTACTATTCTAGTGATCGAAAGTTTTTGCTTGAAGCCAAATCTCCAGATGAGACCTAGAAGAATGTCGTCGCAATCCAAATAGAAAACAAATGCACAAAGTAAGTTCGATGCTTTCGAGTCACAAATGCCGATAGGTAGATTCCTAACGCACGCTGAGCCAAGCGGAATCCGTACCATATTTCATGTTCTCTACGCTATGCGCTTTTGTGAAAGAAAATACATTTTTCACTATCTTTAGAGCTTTCACAGTATATTTCCTTTGTTTGTTTCATTCTGCACCCAACAGACGGAGATTTGAAATTGGATTCAATTTTACCCCAACCATAATGAAGAATGAGCTTCGTTCGGATGAGTTTAGATGTAAGAGACATTGATGCTATTGCGTGTGCAGGATTGGAAAAAATATAATTGAAAAGCGCTCGAGTGAGCTCGTTGGGATGATTTCTCGTTTGCCGACACTTCGTAACGATTCATTTGAGAAACTCATTTGCGAAGAACCCCTAGAGAACGATCCTCATTTGCGTAGTGTAAGTGGGACAACTACCGACTGATTGTACCGACCGACTCGCCGGGAAAGACTTGTTACTGCGTGTCGTGCCTCGGAATGATTAGAAATGGTTTTCAACAATGAAACTAAGTTATTAAGGCCGTTTTGTATTAGTTATTGTGATTTAGTTGATCAAAATGACATAGCAATTGTCTTAAGAATAAACCTTTTGTTGTTTTATATTTTAGGTTCCGTATTCAATTAATAATAATCAAGAACTTTAATACAAGAGAGTTACAACAATTTCTAACAAAAACGCAACTTCCTAAGCAGAATGGAAATGTCAAAATAAAAGACTGTTGAAACCTGCTCTAGCGGGATAGCACTCGACTTTTCAAGTGCGTGGAAGCAGCGGAAGACCGACATCTTCCCCACTTAGCACCCTGTAGCGGTGAAGACAGCGCGTCATTTGAAACAAAGGGTGAAATTGCCTGAGGTGCAGCATTCAACGGCACTCCGCGTGTGCATTGACCGCACTCTTATACTGTGGAATAGTGTAGAGTCTGCTTTCCAGACATTTATAAGTTTGTTTCTAGAGCATACTGCTCGAAATTATTAGTACGTAATTTCATAACTATAAAGAAACTAAAGTAAAAATATAGACAGATATAGGTACATATAACAGCACATTATGATATTTTATCTTTATATTAAAATGTGTTATTAAATTTCGAGAGGGCAAGGAGATTCCATAGAACGGGAACTACCTATTTTGGACTCCTGTTTTGCATTCCAGACTAAACATTTTTGTGTCATAGATTATTTTGTTACCACCTGGTTTGTAATGGAAGAAAATAAATAAAGTTACTATTATTATTATTACACTAACTGCCCGGAGAGACTACGTTTTGTAAAAAAATAATAGAAAAAAAAAAACTTAGGTTTTACTTATTTTTTTTTCTATTGAGTTATCACGTAATTTGTATTATATTTATTATTTGCATTTCTAAATCATTTGATGAGTATATATTTCTGTTTTTTATTCTTTATATTTTCAGTTGTCTTGTATTTCAGTCGTGATATTCAGTTGACAAAAGAACCATAGGTGTCATTTGAAAACCAGTGTCAGGTCCCACAAAGCTAAATTGACAACGTGTTTTGGCACAGCAAAATATTAATTCCCCGGCGGTTATTATTCTAATGTTTTATGGCATACGATATTTTTTGTTTGTGAATTATGTCTTAAATGACTGGCCTAAGTATAGATGTATAATGTTTTAAGAAGTGCAACAGAAATACATAAAAAGGAAACGGTCCGTGAAGGCACGCTGACGGACGATGTCATAGCATAATATTATTGTTTCAGTGTCACCCTTTTGGAAGGAACGCTATAAAAAGCTATGTTAGATACTTTGCAAAGATTAGGTTTTTGACCGTACGACAATCAAACCAATGGTGTAGTTTGTTATCGAAGCTGCGTATCTAGGGTGAAATTCTTGTTTATTCTTTTATTTTTAAATTGTGTAATGCCTCCTTGGCATTGCCAACAAGTTGCAAATATTGATTCAAACTAAATGTACTAAAAAATCTGATTAAATAGATAATTGCACAATAAAAAAGGGTAAGACAATTGTTTCCATTACTGAAAGTCTCCAAAAACCATAAGACTGGTAAGATCATCTTTCTGATGGATTTTTTTGATACTTTAGCCACTAGTGGTGGTTGTGCAAACCTCATAGGCACTTACAGATAACTAATAAGATGATTGCGTTAGGTATCCTTATTGGGAACTGCAAGCTTCTATCTTTCTTCCGTTAACCCATATACGCCCACAACTATTATTTAAATAGTTCCTTATGTGCCTCCTGATTTGAAAACGAAACAAAAAGGTTAGTTAGGTTAGGTTAGTTGAAGCTTATTAACTTCTACATTTTGATCGGAAAGTGCTTCCTGTCACCACATATATTTAGAAAACAGTCCTTTTTTTTAAATTGGGATTTCATGTTTTGACTATATTAAACTTTTTGTGCGGTAATGAATCGATGCAAGTTGTGACTTAATATCAGTGTGTAAAAATCAATGCGTCTCCTTCATAAAAGGAAGTAACTATTCGAATCAGCTCAAGTTTATGAGTTTTGTGTATTTTAAACTAAAGCTAGATGAGTTCAGAATATTTGTGTAGTTATAACTAGTTAATTATTGTAAAACCAGACAAATGCGGGTCCTGCCACCCGCGGTGTAGAGTTCCGTAGTTGCTCGTCGTCACCATAACGTATTTTGGAGAGAGTATATTTTAAGCAATTACATACTTCGTAAGTCACTTTCCATGTTTTCTTCTAAGGAATTTTTATTAGGTCAGTAATTTTCTAAAACATAAGTTGAACGACTCTTAAACTAACAAATTGATTAAACCGTTATTATTTTCCTTAATAGTTCATGAAAAGCACTATTACCATGAATTTTTCCAGATTCTTTAGCTTTGAGGGGTGGGGGGGGGGGGGTATTCGAGTTAAAATTAGCACTTTAAAATTCAATATTTCGCAAACGGATCCCTAAATCGAAGTAATTTTAAAGGACCTATTCAACGATACCCCACACGATCGAGCAGACGATGAAATAATAAAATCACATCCAGCGGTTACATGTTGGGTAGCTAACTTTCAAAACAATTATTTTTTATAATTTTATTCTACCATTTTGTCCGCATGATTGTTATACATATCTCCAGAAAATTACAGCTCTCTAGTCCTAACAGTCTCCAAGCAAAACCGGGGACGGACAGACAGACGGACATGAAGAAACTATAAGGGTTGCTTGTCAGGACTAAGGAACCCTAATAAGAATACTTAAAAGGTGAATAAATAAACAGCGTTTCAAAAACGATACATTGAGCAGCCTTCACAACCAATGATTTAGTCGAAATTGTCAATGATTTGGACTTGGGCGATTAGTGACAGGCATATATTTTAACTACCACGGCGATGGATTAATTTCATATTTAGATTCTGAAGTTGGAATAAATGTAAGTTTTGAGAACTTACCAGTAAAATAACTTCTGGCACCTGACCAACTGGTTCACGGTGTTAATAATGATGAAGATTGAAGAAAATGATCTTCCTCCTAAGGTTCCTTCCTACCTACCAAACTAGACGATACTTCCCTCATCGAGATGATGGCAGTCTCGTCCTTATCTCCTCTCTCGTAAGTGGGGTAACTTTCTTCCTTTCTTTCTATAATGGATAATGAGTGGGTCGCTCCACCATCTAGAACAGTGGTAACTCCATTAGAAGTTTCTGACTCATTTGATTTTTTCTATTATATATTTTATAAACTATGCAACACTCGTTGCACTAGAAGTAGAGCCGCTGAAATTTTAGAGTCGTATTGTCCAAAATCTAATTCAAAAGTACGGCATTGATAATCCGGCGGTTCTTCTCAAAGGGTTTTCAACATTTCTACCTTTATTCCGAAAATGTAATGCTGGACACATGCTCGTCAGAGTCCTAAGCAGGACTCCGTTGTACTTGCTGCAATAACCTGACGGTCACTTCATTTCAAAAGCGTTAAGTTCAGCTCCATTCCAAATTTTATTGCATTTCATTCTTAATTTTTTAGAATTTCAACTAACGGTGTTTTTTAAATATGATTTCTCATCTTAAAAATAACTAAATACAAAAAAAAATGCTTTGCTTATTTACTCACAGTAAATGTAAGGAAATTTGCCCAATGTTTCCTTTTTAAAGTTTATTATTATTATTATATTATTATTTTCGTACAATTAAAAAAGGTACTTATCTTATGATGACCTTCATTAAAGTTGTTAATCTTTATATATATAATTCTTCTGTGAGTGTGTATGTCACTGAACTTCTCTTAAGCGACTGGACCGATTTTGATGAAATTTTTTGTGTGTGTTCAAGGGGATCGGAGAATGGTTTAGATTCACAAAGACGTGTAGACAGGACAACGTCTGTCGGGTCCGCTAGTATATTAATAAAGACGTACTAGCATATCTAAAAACATATCTAAAATTTACAGAAATTGGAAGTCCAACATAGTTCTCGACATAAAGGGGTATTGTTCGTATTCGAATTAATATATAGGTTAATATGGCCATTAAATAGGGAATAAGCAGATCTCCCACTATATTTGTTTCTTAGATTTTTACGCACATCACTCATTAAATAAAACAAGTTTCAACGGGTTACATGCACTGATTTTATTTATTTATTGACGTTTCCCATCCTTCGCAATGTCAATCTTTATATATATAATTCTTCTGTGAGTGTGTATGTCACTGAACTTCTCTTAAACGACTGGACCGATTTTGATAAATTTTTTTGTGTGTGTTCAAGGGGATCTGAGAATGGTTTAGATTCACAATTTTGTCCGCTGGACAACCCCTATTTTTTTAGGGCGGTACGAAGTTCGCTGGGTCAGCTAGTAAATAAATAAAATCAGTGCATCTAACCCGTTGAAACTTGTTTTCTTTAAGATCTCTCACTCGTTCCACAGTCTAATGGTAAGCGGTCACCATACACAGCATATAAACGACTGCAATACATAATTATAGTATCACCTTGTAACATGTTAAAAACGTCACATGGATCTCCTTCGCTCGAAGAGCGAGATAGAAGATTTTTTTTTGGTTGTCTCTCTGGTCGTTTTTATCTCGCGCCCATTTTCTTTAATCTGTGCACTTTTGGGTAAGTGTGTTTCTGCCTTTATCGAGCAGTAGGCTGAATGGACGTTGTTCACTTTGCCTACCGCCAAGACAAACTAAGAAAAGAACTGTCACTTCACTTCACGACCAAAATTTTAACATACAACATGCAGGATAATTAATCTCATTATTTAAGTTGATAATCCATTGGATTTTCGATTGTTTTTGATGGTAAGTGTTTTTCCAAATTCGAAAAGTGTTTTAATTCACATATTCCAATGATTTACCTTAGAATTCATTTCTTTTACAGATGTAACATTTTGCACCTTTTGTTCGGAATGGCGGGTATCGCATTCCAAGCTTAATTTGTTTAAAAAACGGTAAGAATCTTAGAGTTTTCCTTAGTTTTACTTTTTTTCCTTTGTTGTGAGCCATGTGCTAATCTGAGGAATATTTATTTTCAGCGAAAAGCGTTTTTTTTTTTATATTTGAAATATTATTTGGAAATCGAATTCAAATCACGATGTTTCCCGTGAGGTGGAGGTGAACCCACGGGACCTAAAAACGGCCATCCCCTACATACTTGCAAAACCAGACATATTTTAACTCCAAGGATGCAACAAGGTCGGTAATTTCCTAAATTTATAATTTTGTTTCGGCCCCCATATTAAAGGTAACATTTTCACTTACATCTTAGTCTTAGTTTCAAAATTTAGCAGTAATTCTTTCGGACCAGTAGTTTTGTACTAAATTTCAATATATAGACAACCCAAAATGAGAATGGATTTGCATTAATTCCCTTTTTGCGATTAATAGTTCAATGCTTTCCCGGCTAATATGGTATAATAATGTGGTAGGTCTGGCGCCCGAGTATTCTTTTTTTTCATTAATTTCGACCTATCCATTTAAAGTAATTTTCAAAACCAACTTTTATTTTTTAATATTACAATTGACGCCAGCGCACAGGGACTTGGTTTATGCAATCCATTTCATTTTGTACCTATAATAGTAGTCTCGTCTGGTTGTTTGTAATCTTTATTATTACATTTGTGATATAATATAACTTTTGTACTTGAATTTTGATACATAAACATAGATTTTGTCTGTAATATAATTAAAATTTAACTTAATGTTTTTGATGGTTCGTGTTAATATTAACTTTTCATTTAACTACTTGTTTTGAACTTTATTTCATATTTGAAATGTCCTATATACGTCTGTAGTGATGCATCACATAATATTTACTACTTTTGTATGTTAATTTAGTATTTTGCACATGCAAATTTCTTAGAATTTACTTAACTCGTAAACAATTATTTGATTTCTACCAATTGATGCATATTGCATATAACTTAAACTTTTATTACCTTGTTAACTATGATCAATTGTGTTATTGTTTTGTTATTTACATTTGAATAATATGCAAATTTACAAAGCTTTTTGCTATATATATATATAAAATTAGGACTTTTTGTTCGAACGTTTTGATAATTTTTAAAATGTTTTGTGAACATTATTTGAAATTTATACAAGTTTCTTAATGATAAATATAACTGTTCCACAACTTGTTTTGAGCTAGTGTATACATTGTTTAAATAAAACATAAACAATAAAGTTTAACTTTTATAAATAACTAGCGGCGCGCCCTCGCTTCGCTTCGGTGTAGAGCTGAAGCGTAGACTACAGTTTTTGTTCTCAGGCTTGTTTTATACACAATGACATTCATCTATGATTATTCTTATACCTGCATGCAAAGTCTCAGCCCGTTCGGTTTTAAAATTGACAAAGTTTCATACAAACTTTCATTCCCTATTTTATCCCCTTGGAGGTAGAATTGATCAAAATCCTTTCTTAGCGGATGCCTGCGTCATAACATCTACCTGCATGCCAAATTTCAGCCCGATCCGTCCAGTGGTTTAGGCTGGGCGTTGATAGATTACTACGTCAGTATGTCACCTTTGAGTTATATATATATATAGATTATAAAAAAACTGAAGATGGTATATTTATCTTTTCCAAACTTCTATTGACATCACGTCGCTCAATTGTTTTGCCTTCCCAGAATCTCTCCACTAACATTTGAAATTTATGGTATGGTATTAAAGTTCAAATTGACTTTTAAGTATTATTACGAATCGTTTGTATGGGAGTAAAGAAAAGTATTGTTTTTTGACATTTTCAGGCATTTTTTTTAATTTTTCTCTTCGTAAGAACCATCCTCGTACTGCAAGGAATATTCTAAAAAAAAATCAGCCAAATCGGTCAAGCCGTTTTCATGTTATGTCGTGACAACGGAAAACGGGTTTCATTTATATATATATAGATAACATAAACTTAAAATAATTTAACATTCTTTGAAAAAATATAACTAAATATTCTGAAATATTTTCATAACTTAATGAAGCATTGTTTATATAATAATAATAATAAACTTAGTCATAATAATATTGTAAAATAACTTTTGATGTTGTTGTAACTTAGATATTTTGACATTTTGTCACAAACTTATTTCAGTTCAGGTTAATATGTTTTTATATTAATAATTTTTAAATAATTCAATTCGGTTACATAACTTAACTTAAGATTTAAATATCTTTCACCAATTGTAAACTTGCTGCATCTTGCTTTATCTTTTAAAAGATTTAACTTTAAATTTACTTTGCGTTAACTGCGTTTATAATTTCACTGCTATTTTGGCATTTTGCAAAAATGGAAGGTGACAAACTTGCATTAGCTGCTGCCTTGCCGCCTAAGGAGCAACTTGTTTCTTTTTGCATTGTGATGCTAGTTCTGTTGGTATTGGTAGTGTTCTGAGTCAAGAAGATGATAACGGTGATCAACATCCTATTGCTTTTTATTCTAGATCTCTTAATAAGTGTAAACGTAATTATAGTGTGACTGAGAGAGAACTTTTGGCAATTTTAGATTCTATTGAACACTTTAGGCCGTATATTGAAGGTATGAAGTTTACCGTAGTAACGGATCATGCTAGTTTAAAATGGCTTTTAAATTTAAATAATCCTTCTGGTCGCTTGGCTAGATGGGCTGCTAGAATTTCACAATTTACATTTGATATAATTCATAAAAAAGGTTCTTTGCATGTAGTTCCTGATACTCTTTCTCGTTATGATATAGCTGCGTTGACAGTAAATTCAAATCAAATTGTTTCGCCTAACGATGACGTCGTAGACCCTTGGTATAGAAAGATTTTTGTCCATTGTCAAAAATTCCCTTCTAGATATAAAAATTTTAGAGTAGAAAATGATACTTTGTATAGATTTTGTAAATCAAAATATAGCGTTAATAATAATTTAGATTGGAAAATTGTTGTTCCAAAAGAACATATTTTAGATTCTATTAGAAATAATCATGATGATTTAAATTCGAGTCATTTAGGAATTCATAAAACTTTGCATAAAATAAAACTACATTACTTTTGGAAAGGTATGTTTAATGATGTTCATAAATATATAAAAAGTTGTGATATTTGTAAAGCTTATAAGCATTCGACTTCTAAACCACTTGGAACTATGATTAATCCCAAAAAAGTAGATAGACCTATGGTAATGTTAAGTATGGATTTAATTGGAATCTTACCCAAAACTTATTCTGGTCATAAATTTATATTATCTGTAGTAGATGTTTTTACAAAGTATTGTTGGTTATTTCCTTTGGCTAATGCAACGACTAGATCAATGTGTAAGTTCTTAGAAAAAGATATTTTCCTTAAGTTCGGATGTCCAAAAATAGTTGTATGTGATAACGGTACTCAGTTCACTTCTAGAAATTTTGTAGATTTTCTTAAAGGTTTTAATATTGATAGAATATTCTATAATACTTTATATACGCCTCAGAATAATCCAGTGGAGCGTTATAATAAAACGGTTGAAACTTGCATTTCTTGCTTCGTTCGTGATGATCATAGAACTTGGTCGAAATTTCTTCCACATGTTCAGTTAGCTTTGAATAGTAGTGTTAATTTGGCTACGGAGTTCACTCCGAATTTCCTAATGTTTGGTAGGGAGTTAATTGTTGATGCGTCATTGCACCGTTTTAGTAATTCCTTTGATAATTTAACACAGATCGATCTTGTTGACCGTTCTGCTTTTGCTCATTCACTTTCTTCACTTGAAAGTATTTTTGTTAAAGTTACTGGAACTTTATTTAAAGCATATAAACGTAATGCTTCTTATTATAACAAGCGTCGTGAAGTCACTTCTTATGATGTAGGTGATATTGTTTGGAGGAGGAATTTTGTTCAATCTAGTGCTGCTCATTATTTTTCGGCAAAACTAGCTCCGAAGTTTATTAAATGTAAGATTATTGATAAAATTTCTAATAATGTTTATGTTTTAAAAGATTTGGTTAAAGGTACTTGTGGTCGTTACCATGTTAAAGACATTTTGAAAATTTAGATTGCTTAGGTATTGTTTGGTTAGTTTTGTTAAACATAAACAAACCTTTGGGTTTTAGGATTTTGTAAGACGAGTGATTTTGCGGATTTGAAAGTTTATTTGACTGTGTGAGGTATGCTAGGCTTTCCGCTTGTAAGATGATGGAATGATAGTGGGGTTACTCAATTACATTTGACTTTACTCATTGACTATTTGGTTTTTATTAAATTAAAGTTTTGCCATTATATTATTTGACTTTGAAATTTTTTTGTAAAATTTAAATTTACGTAGTATGCCTACTTGTTTTCTGCATCATAAGATTTTATAACCTTTTGTTTCATGCAGATGTTTTATCTGTATGGACACATTTTTTATTAGGATTTTATATGTCCTCATTTGTTATTTTTGTACAAACTTATTTGTTAGTACTATAGTTGTGTTTCTGCATGTTTGTTGTTTTATAACAATTTGTTTTGTGTAGAAGTTTGTGTGTGTGATAATTGTTACACTCGGATTTGACATTTTGGAGCTCCCATTTTTCCTTGGATATGACATCCATGATTTAGACTTTTTTCGTTCAATATTTTTGACGATTTGTTTGGTTTACCACTTTGTTTTGGTAATTTGTTTGCCCATATTTGTGGACATCATTTGTTTTGTTTTTGCACATCATGTTCGGAAGTTCGGTGGTGTTGTGCCGATCATGAAGTTGCAATTTCGACTTTTTGTTCAACATTGTTGACGCTTTTTTGGTTTTGCCATATTGTTTTGGTAATTTGTTTGTCCATATTTCTGGACATCAATTGTTTGTTTTTGTGCTACATGCTCGGGAGTTCGGTGGAGTTGTGCCGATCATGTAGTTACAACTTTTGTTTTGGGTGCTTCATGTCCGGAAAGTCGTTGGTGTTGAGTCGGCCATGAATGTCACGTTTTGGTTTTCGCCAAATTTTTTGCTGTTTTGACTTTCGTCACTACATTTTTTTTGTCGAACTGTTTGTTCTCGACGCCTTTTGCACATCATGTTCGGAAAGCCGGTGGTGTTGTGCCGACCATGATTGTGACTTAAATGAGTTAGTGTCCATTTTGCCACTAATCTCGAACTTTTAGGGGATTTAACTAATGGTACTTGCGACTTTTTAGTATAGCAGTACTGGGGTGGGTGGTGGCGACATAGTTGTCTAACAGATCTCCCAAGAGTTGGTAGTAGGAGTAGATTGTAGTTTTCTGTCTGTGACCTAGTTGTCCAACAGACCTTCAGAAATTAATGTTAAGAGTAGTAGTTTAAGAAATTTTAGGAGTCTGCGATTTTAATATCCAACAGATCTCACAGGAGTTTAGGTTTTGAAGGAGTTTTAGTTTAGGAAATTTTAGAGTCTGCGACTTAGATGTCCAACAGATCTCACCAGGGTTTAGTTAGAGTAGTTTGAATTTAGAGATTTTTTAGAGTCTGCGACTTAGATGTCCAACAGATCTCTCCAGGGTTTAGTTAGAGTAGTTTGAATTTAGAGATTTTTTAGAGTCTGCGACTTAGATGTCCAACAGATCTCACCAGGGTTTAGTTAGAGTAGTTTGAATTTAGAGATTTTTTAGAGTCTGCGACTTTTTATGTTCGACAGATCTCAATAATGATGATGATAGTGGTTGAATTTTTTTGTAGTAAGCTTTGCATACTTTTATTTTAGAGCATTTTGCTTTAGGTTTTTAATAATTTTGGGTCTGTGACTAATTCAGTTTAACAGCTTTTGTTTTGAGACTTGTGACTTTTTGTCCAAGGACTCTATAGTTAGATGATGTTTTGTTATTTGGATAACTTTATTTTAAGTTATTTTCTTTTCACTTTGGGTTTTCGTTTTCATCCATAATTCAACGGATTTTGTTTTGGCTTTTAGTATTTGAATTTTAGCTGTAGTTCCTTCAGCCTCGATTCTCGATGCTTTGTTCGGGGAAGGGTGAAATGTAACGTGTTAAAAACGTCACATGGATCTCCTTCGCTCGAAGAGCGAGATAGAAGATTTTTTTTTGGTTGTCTCTCTGGTCGTTTTTATCTCGCGCCCATTTTCTTTAATCTGTGCACTTTTGGGTAAGTGTGTTTCTGCCTTTATCGAGCAGTAGGCTGAATGGACGTTGTTCACTTTGCCTACCGCCAAGACAAACTAAGAAAAGAACTGTCACTTCACTTCACGACCAAAATTTTAACATACAACATGCAGGATAATTAATCTCATTATTTAAGTTGATAATCCATTGGATTTTCGATTGTTTTTGATGGTAAGTGTTTTTCCAAATTCGAAAAGTGTTTTAATTCACATATTCCAATGATTTACCTTAGAATTCATTTCTTTTACAGATGTAACATTTTGCACCTTTTGTTCGGAATGGCGGGTATCGCATTCCAAGCTTAATTTGTTTAAAAAACGGTAAGAATCTTAGAGTTTTCCTTAGTTTTACTTTTTTTCCTTTGTTGTGAGCCATGTGCTAATCTGAGGAATATTTATTTTCAGCGAAAAGCGTTTTTTTTATATTTGAAATATTATTTGGAAATCGAATTCAAATCACGATGTTTCCCGTGAGGTGGAGGTGAACCCACGGGACCTAAAAACGGCCATCCCCTACATACTTGCAAAACCAGACATATTTTAACTCCAAGGATGCAACAAGGTCGGAAATTTCCTAAATTTATAATTGTGTTTCGGCCCCCATATTAAAGGTAACATTTTCACTTACATCTTAGTCTTAGTTTCAAAATTTAGCAGTAATTCTTTCGGACCAGTAGTTTTGTACTAAATTTCAATATATAGACAACCCAAAATGAGAATGGATTTGCATTAATTCCCCTTTTGCGATTAATAGTTCAATGCTTTCCCGGCTAATATGGTATAATAATGTGGTAGGTCTGGCGCCCGAGTATTCTTTTTTTTCATTAATTTCGACCTATCCATTTAAAGCAATTTTCACAACAAACTTTTTATTTTTTAATATTACAACCTGCGTATGCCTTCAAGGCTGGTTGGCTGAAACTACTGCTGGAATCATCTAACTAGTAAAATACAGTTTGTTTTATTTATACATTGATAGGAACACTATATTACCGTGACACTGTATTCATATTAAACGGGAGTGGGCGTTAATTCTGCAACACAGTTATGTAAACTATAGCAGATTTAACGTTTCACGATTTTATGTACATTGCACTTGTTCCAAAATAAAGTTATTATTATTATAACAAAAGGGAATATGCATTATTTTTTTTTATTTCATAGTTTACATTGCCCTAATATAGTATAAAAAATTAAATTATTTTTTCTAGTTAATTTTTCTATAGATTTAAACATGTAGCAGTTAATAGTATAAAAATAATCAATTTCGACAAAATAATGTAATGTGTCAAAAAACATATGTTAAAAATAGCCACTTGACACTGGCATTGTAAATGCTCGCTATTTTGGGACTTTTGGTGTGACGTCACAGCAGATAGCAACCTAGCAACAAAACAAACTAGTCCACAGTTAGATTAGGAGGTTAGGTGCGCGCGCACTACGTACTTGCACTAGGTCTTGACATATCCTATGAACATAGCGCTTGTTTTTTGATTTGTTGTTATGTATTTCTACGTCACAACCGCTGTCGCGTTTCAGATTTTTAAATTTGTCATAAGTTTTACGCACATTTCAATAATTAACTTCCAAAAAAAATTGAGTTTTATCTAAATTACATGCTTATTCCCATTTTCTTAAATTCCAAACAGAAAGACATCCATCAGTGCATTCATTAGCAACACGTTCATGATATGATAACCTAATCAAATAATTTCGATGAATAAATTCTATTATCGTAACCCCGGCAACGACGTCATCGGAAAGCAACAAAATGTGTAATTAACGGTTTCCCCCGGGGACGTTGAGGTCACCCCGGTAAATATTCAGACGTTGCAAAGTTGACATCTCTTCAAAAGGTGGATGACTTGAAAAAAATTTTTTTTCACAACGTTAAGTAACATTAACGTCAACAAAAAGGCCTGAAGTGACCCAGCATCAAAGTCAGCTTATGACTGCGCGCGTGATAGATTACCGGGCTCGCTTCCGTTTATTTTTTATTAAATGCCCCGGCATCTGGCTTCAATTGCGGTAACGGCGTTTTACAGCGCGTCCTTCTTTGTGTTTATGCGAGACTTCCTATTAAGCTTTTTTAAATACATTCTATTTTATCGTCGATAATATGCGGTTGGCTATTGCGGTACGCGATATCGGGTGCTATGTGTATTGATATTTATTATTGAATATTAATATTTGCCTTCTGAAGTAGGCAATAGAAGTAAAGGCATAGTAATAGAAGATCATATTTTGTATCACCGCACTTATCTTATTATACTTATTCTACTGAAATTTTAATCAACTCACACTGAAATAAGAAAAAAAAATACCACGGACAAAATATGTAGTAGTCAATGTGTACTCTGTTCTAATTCGGGCATTTATCTAAATATTTAAAACACATTTTACGTAGTAACTTTATTAGCGATCAACATTAAAGTCTCGTGTTTTGCAGTATTTTAGAGAACAGTTACAAAAATATAAGAATTATTAAAAAAAAATCGTAGCTCCTTCGCTCTTATAGCAAAAGGTTGTAAATCAGAGACAACTTGAAAGTTTCTATTAAGAACGTTAAATAAATATAAAAATACAGCTGTAAATATCCTACAATAAATTAAAGAGGATATTGTTAATAAAGCAATATAAAACTTTTTCTTAATTTCGAATATGCAAAGACTACACAATATGTTTACGGGGATGAAAATCTAAATCGTATCAGAGATAATTAGAACGGTTGCGTGATTAAGCGAGAAAAATCAGTTAAACGGATACAAAAACAAAAACAACATTAAAGGACACGAAAGACGTGACACCATTTTTAAGAGTTTATTATTTTAACGTAAGCCGTAACTTTGAAATCAAACTATAAATATTGATGTGTGTTAGAAATTAGTAGGCACGAATAAAATTAAATAATCTCTTAAGTGAGGTGATTAAGTAGATTTCTTTACATAACTTGAAGCACTCGCCTGATAGTTTTCAAATTCAAATTCAAATTCAAATTCAAATTCAAACTCATTTATTCAGTCTAGGCTGTTACAAGCTCTTGTGAAAGTCAAACGCTACGCCATCGGTTCGTAAATCTACGGCGGGAGACCTTGTACTGAGAAGAACCGGCAAGAAACTCAGCAAGGGCTATTTTTTTCTCCCTGTTTTGTTTCACACAGTGTCGTCAATTGAAAGATGACATCAAAAATTGAATACATGTGTTGATGTCCACTTCCATCACATTAATATTATTAATTAACAAAAGTTAAGTATAACTAGGTACTATTTTTAAATTTAGAAGTGGCGATTAAACAATTTTCAACCAAATTAGCAAAGTAAAAAGACAGTCTATTATGTTAAGCCCAAGGTGACTTATCATTTATGAAATCTTTTACAGTATAGTAACCTTTCTTAAGGAGACATGTTTTTATACACACTTTAAACTTATTAAAAGGTAAATTAATTATTTCTTTTGGTATTTTATTATAGTAACATATACCTTGACCCACAAATGAACCAAGAACCTTTTGGAGTCTCAATGGTGGCAATTTGAGTTTATCTTTATTTCTGGTATTGAAATTATGTACATCATCGCGCCTCGTATATAAATTTATGTTCTGACGCACAAACAATATACAATTGTAAATGTATTGAGAGGCAACAGTCATTATACCTATTTCTTTAAATTTATCCCTAAGAGAAGTTCGAGATCCCAAGCGGTAAATGGCTCTTATAGCTCGTTTTTGAAGAATAAAAACTGTTTCAATGTCTGCGGCCGTGCCCCATAATAGAATGCCATATGACATAATGCTGTGAAAGTAGCTGAAGTATATTGTCCTAGCAGTGTCGACATCTGTAAGCCGTCTTATTTTATAAATTGCATAAGCAGCAGAACTTAGTTTACCGGCTAGTGTTGTAATGTGAGGGTTCCATTGAAGTTTGTGGTCTAGTGTTACGCCTAAGAAAACGGTTGTATCGACTAAAATTAGTTTTTCACCATTTAGAATTATATCCCCCATTTCAACATGCTTTACATTCGGCAAAGTAAATTTCACACATTTAGTTTTGCTCGCATTCAGTTTAAGATTATTAGAAGAGAACCAGTGAAGTACCTTGGAAAGTGCATTGTTTACATCGTCATAATTTGTTTTACACCTGTCAACGTTAAAAATTAGCGAGGTGTCATCTGCAAACAAAACAATTTCACAAAAATTTTCTACAAAGAAAGGTAAATCATTAATGTAAATTAAAAAAAGAAATGGACCTAAAATTGAACCCTGAGGAACGCCTATTTTCACATGAGATCCGGCTGATTTTGTACCGTTAATATCAACTATTTGTGTCCTTTCTGTTAAATATGATTGCACTATTTTTTGTGCGGAATCTTTTATGCCGTAATGATTTAATTTCCGTAACAAAGTTTGATGATTAACGCAATCAAACGCTTTAGATAAATCGCAGAAAACCCCAAGAGCATTCTGCGACTTTTCCCAAGCATTAGATATATATTTTAGCATAGTGGCCCCAGCATCAGTCGTGGAACGGTTTTTAGTGAAACCGTACTGCGCTCTGTGTAAAAGTTTATTAATGTTAAAATGAGTCAACAATTGTTCTAACATTATTTTTTCAAAGATTTTACTCAATGCTGGTAATATAGATATTGGCCTATAGTTGCTAGGATCTTTACAATTTCCAGACTTAAATAAAGGTATGATTTTACTGAATTTCATAAGATCAGGGAATACTCCCTGATCTATACATGAATTAAAAATATCAGCTAGGTAAGGGGCTATAGAATGTATAATATTATTTATGACTTTGACAGATATACCCCATAAATCAGATGCATTTTTCATTTTTAATGAATGGAAAACTTTAATTATTTTAAAAGAACTAACGTGCTTGAAATTAAATAATAAACCACACGGAGGTACATATTTTTGTAACAGAGCTGTAGCAGTGTCAGACGATGAGTCCAAGTTGGAAGTAGTTTCTAATGGTATATTCATAAAAAAATTATCGAAAATATCTGCGACTTCATGTTTCGATTTTACGAGATTATTATTGATTTTAAGAACCATGCTATTTTCACGAGGCTTACACTTGCCACTTTCGCGCTTAATGATATCCCAAGTGGTCTTTATTTTATTACTAGATTTTTTAATTTTATCCCTAATAAAATTGGACTTTGCAGTATTACATATGCTTTTAAACAATTTGGAATATTTTCTAACATAGTTAATAAACTCAGGGTCCTGGTTATATTCTTTGATTCTATAAAGCTCATACAGCCTTGTTCTACTTTTATATATACCACTTGTCGCCCAGTCACAGAACTGCAACTTCTGTGTACATTTAATGGTTTTCATTCTGAACGTATTTTGAAATTCATTATTTATTAAATTAAAAAGATTTTTGTACAAAATATCCGGATCATCATGCGTCCAAGGCATTAAAGGAAGTTTATCGCTAATGTTATTTTTAAAATTATTAACGCGCTCATTTGTTATAGGTCTACACTCTATTATGTTCGGCTCAGTACTGACATTGAAACTATATGTTGTCTTTAAACCGAGATGATCGGAAGTAATATCACTAAAGACTGACCCTTCAATTGCATCCAATTCAGAAAAAAAGTTGTCTAAACAAGTGGCTGAGTGAGATGTTACTCTGGTTGGTTCAGTAAACTGGAAATTTAAATTAAAACATTTAAACAAAGTAATTAACCGAAGACTCAAAGAGCTATTTTCAAGTAGATTGACATTAAAATCACCACATACTATTACAGATTTATTTTTTAATTTATTGAGAGAGTCCTCCATGACTGATTCAAATGTATCAAAGTTTCCTGAGGGGGGCCGGTATACACATACTATATAAAAATTTACTAACTCTACACACGACAGCTCAACATGGCGTTCCACTGAAAGGCTTACAATGTCCTTTCTTTCCTTACATTTTACATGATGTTTTACAAAAATTAAAGACCCTCCATGAATAGCTGTCCTGCGTACAAATGCACTGGAGAGTTGAAAATTGTTTAAATAAAATGACATTTCATGTTGTTGCAGCCAGTGTTCAGTTATGCACATGATATGAGTTTCATGACTTTTAGCTAATAATTCTAACTCTAATTCTTTGCCGGCCAAGCCCTGGATATTTTGGTGAATAATATTGACATAATGGGGCTTAGCTTTTGTCATACGCTTCAGTTTAAATCTAAAGAGTTTATTGTAGAACTACAATTTATCAAAAGATTTGAATTAGTACAAGTACTAATGTCAGTTTTAAAAGAAGTAATTACAATTTGTAAATTAAAAGCTAACAAATTAGCTAATTGTGTCCGAGATTTCTTTGAAAGATACATAGTATCTGAAGTCAGTTTAAAATTACTAATAAATTTATTAATGTCAAAAAACAAAATGACGTCACTATGACGATTAATCAAATTATACAAGTATGTATTTAAATCAAAGATGCGCTTATTTTCATCCCACGTCAAATTTTTAGCATAAGGGAAAGCGCTGATTATTAATTTGCAGTTAGTTTCTCCTTGTAACTTTAATAATACATTAAAACTATTCATTATGTCCCTTTTTCTAATGTCAGAGCTGTCACCACATAAAATGATTAAATTGGTAAAACTATCTACTTTATGCATTGTAACATTAGTTTAACTTAAGTTCCGTAAATACAAATGCCAAGTAGTTATATAATTCCGAAACATTTAGGCAACTATAAGTGCGCGAGCTTAGTATTTGTTGTATAGTGTTATTTATTTGAAATTAGGATGTCGTTCTGTTTTCCACTTACTTCACACTCGCACTCAACACCAAAGTTCGGTTTCGCCAAGCCTAAAGCCTTGACGACCTCCGTGGCCGAGTGGTTTGTACGCCGGGTTTCATGGCTGTTGCCGACTCGAGAGGTCCCGGGTTCGAATCCCGGTGGGGGCAGATGTTTGTGTGATGAATACGAGCATTTGTACTCCAGTCATGGATGTTTAATATGTATTTATATAAATATACTTATATATGTACAGTATATGTATTCTATCCGTTACCCTAGCATCCCATAACACAAGCCTTATAGTGCTTACTTTGGGGCTAGGCTAATTGGTGTGTCGGAAAAAAAAAATGTCGCTGACGTATGTCGGTTTGGTGTCTACATTTTCTGGTAGTGAAATATCAGATTTTTCTAAGAACGCAAAATCAGTGACATCAAAGGAGATATTTATTTGTTCTTAATAAATTCTCCTGTTTATGAACTCATCTGTTTAAGGTTTCGCGGAGAGCCAGTTTGTAGCTATCAACGAAAACTCTACAATTGCTACGCAATCATACACAGCCCCGATTTCATGTTAAGAATTTAATTAATTAAAATTTGACAATTATGGCGACTTAAAAAATTACCCTTGTTTCACACCACAATTATCGTTCAAGTAAATAACTAAATATTTCCAACACTCACACCAATTAGCCTAGCCCCAAAATACGCACTCTAAGGCTTGTGTTATGGACTAGGGTAACGGATAGAATACATATATTATACATATACAAGTACATTATTATATTACATATACATTATATGTATTACATATACAAATACTCGCATTCATCACAGAAACGTTACCCCCACCGGGATTCGAACCCGGGGGACCTCTCGAGTCGGTGACACCATGAAAACCCGGCGTATGAACCACTCGGCCACGGCTATCGTCAAAACGTAACGAGTAAGATACGGACAATTGTAACAAAATGCCTGTTATTTTTATGAAATATGTCGATTTGGTAAAATACCCAGGGACTTGGTATCGCCCTCTGAGGAGGCGCCCGGACGGACGCCCTCGGAGGGGGGGATGTCCGAGTAGCCTCGGCCGCTCGGACCTCCCACGAATGCTGTCGCCCGCCTTTCCCCCCTCTTCTCCTAGGAGAAGACGCGGGGAGACGTGGGCGACCGGGAGGGGGGAGAGAGACGGGAAGAATTACGCTTCCCCTCCCGTTCCCCCTTCCCAGGAACGGCGGCCCACCCCACTTGTAGTTTAGCCCTACAAAGGAGGGGGGGCGGCGGAGGGTTCTTGGACGGGTACGCCCAGGAGTCCCCTCCGCAGCGGATGGGGGGCGGTATGGTGGGCAGTAGGCCGCGTACCCAGCCCCCACGCGCGGGCCTACCTGCGCACGTCTGCGGGGTCCCCGAAATACCGCGGGAGATCCCTGCCGTGGAGCCCCGGCAAGGCCGGGAAGCTGCTGGGGGCGGAGCCGTGGTAGAATCCCTAACGGGGACCCTGCGGCTCCGCACTAAGTAGTGTAGAGGTATTCGCAGGATTTTTTTAGCGGATATTATGCTGTAAAGCGCCCGTAAGAGTTGCGGGGTCCTCGGTGGGTAGCCACTGTGGGGTCCGTAAGACTTGCGGGAGCCAGGTGTGAGGTCCCTTCGGCGGTGTGCCTCTTAAAGGCGCCGTCGTCTGTAAAAAGATTTTTTACCTGCGTTATAAAAAAAAAAAGGGTCTTGGTATCGACGGGGGGCGGTACGGTGGGCACTAGGCCGCGTACCCAGCCCCCATGCGCGGGCCTACCTGCGCACGTCTGCGGGGTCCCCGAAATACCGCGGGAGATCCCTGCCGTGGAGCCTCGGCAAGGCCGGGAAGCTGCTGGGGGCGGATCCGTGGTAGAATCCCTAACGGGGACCCTGCGGCTCCGCACTAAGTAGTGTAGAGGTATTCGCAGGACTTTTTAGCGGATATTATGCCGTCAAGCGCCCGTAAGAGTTGCGGGGTCCCAGGTGGGCAACCACTGGGGGGTCCGTAAGACTTGCGGGAGCCAGGTGTGAGGTCCGTTCGGCGGCGTGCCTCTCAAAGGCGCCGTCGTCTGTAAAAAGATTTTTTACCTGCGTAATAAAAAAAAGGGGGTCTTGGTATCGAAAGCATCAACAAGCTATATAAAAATCGCTAACCATGTCGTAAGTTAATTCTTTTTGCCCTGTAGAAAGAATCTTACATCTATCGTCAAATAGTGCAACTCATAACTACTTACATTACATATACTACAAGAAAAAAACACTTAACCGGTACTTTAATTGAACATTTAAAGTTAAACTAAGTTGGTGAAAGTCATGATTAGTTTCCTTCGAGATTAAAAACGTGCAAAATCCATCAGTGAATAACTTCCGATACAAATAGAGAGTTAAAGAGAACGTCATATACTCAAAACATACTGTTTCTTATCTTACGATTGATATATAGCTCGAAACCAGTGTCCGATAAAAATTAGTGGCCTTAAAAGTGGTCATTGTTCAACCACCGCCGCAAATTCTTCCACTTAAGTTGGGCGCGTGACAAATGTAGGCCCTCGCCCAACTGATACATTTTCGTTTTTCCATAGAACACCCCAACTAGAGACCGCATTTTATTTGAGTTTGTACGCTGTTGGTCGCCGATGACCTTTACAGCGTCACCGAGTTTGGGGACGGTGAGATCCTAAGGGGACCACACGCCAAGAAATGGCTAGTGCTTCTAGAGGGAACACGGGGGGAGTCTCCTTTCCGTCTGGAGTCCCTAGAACACTCGAACCTGAGGGGAACGGCCCAACTAGAGGGCGTCTCTGAGATTCAGACCTCTGCTCTAGTTAGTCGTTGTCGTGGTGGGCTTGGGGAAAACGTCCAGGTACGCACCTGTACCTGGTATAGTGTGTCGTGTGTAGACCGGGTCTTCGCACTCTCATCCTACGGTTGCAGTGTCTGCCTATTGCTAAGCTAGTGTGCAAGCATGCTAGCTGTGTAGTGTTGTTGTTTATGGCTTGAGTGGGAGGAGTCGGAGGCGCGTTGGCACGGGTGATTTCGTCATCAGGTTATTCTAAGACGTGCCTAGGCCGACGGAATCGGAGGGACCTACGATTGGAGGACGAGACAGCGGACGAGTGATAAGTAGAGGCTTTGACTACTAAGGGGTTCGGATGATGCGCGGCTTTATCGAAGTAACGTCTCGAGGCGTCCTTCATATACTTCACTAACACACGATTTAGCAGCATTTGTAATGGTTTAAGATGCCAGACCATCGCTGGAACCTGTTGGGATACCTCGCTTATTGCAGAAATGAGATGGCTCGAGAGGGCTCCGATCGCAGAGAAGGTGTCGTGAGGGAGGTTATGTGGTCGAAGATGCAGTTGAGTGGTGAGCTGGCGGAGAGTTTGAGCCGTTGAGGTTGGTTGTGTTACAACTCCACTGCACGTGCTTGCTATTGAGGTCGCCGGCAATATTGACGGCGTAGTCCATAGCAAAACAGGGCCTCTTGGTCTGGTTGGGTAAGGTTTTTGTTGGGGGACAGGTAGGCTAACGCAATCGTGACCGATCGATGATTGATTTAGAAGTCCCTGGTCTTGCCTAGCCGACAGACGGGGACTTCTAAATCAATCAGAGCAAAAGGGACTAGCGGGGAACAATGGAGGAACCGCTTGTAGTCCGTCCGTCTCTATCGTTCCGTACTAAGTTATAATTGGCCGGAATGGACGGTTTTGAAAACGTTTCTTGCATTAAAAATATATTTATCGCGAGATCTACTAAATTTTTTGCAATTTCTGTTAGTGTTGAGAACTCCTGACTTTAGCGTTAAAGAACGCTAACGTAACGAGAGATCGCGGTTTGATCCTTGAGGACGCCATTAGGAAGAGAAGATGGTGACCGCGCGGATAGCGGTGATGAGTGCGCGGTGTTCGGCGAAGATACGGATAATCATACCGATGTTACCCGAAGCTTTCCTGAATTTGGCCCCCTAAAGCCTCGAGCTCCACGGAGTCGAGTGCAGTGGCGATCTTGGTTGCGAGATCCGCGTCAGAACACCATAGCCAAGAGCCGTCGTATTGCCCGAGACAGAAAGAGCGGACACGGTTGTGGAGGCGGGTTAGGTGGGTTGAGCCGCCGGCGGCTTAGAGAGCCCTTGAGGAGGGTTCTAATGAGGAACCACGGGGGAGGGCGTTGGTGGCTGAGAAGCAACCACCTACCGCCATGCGTTGGGTGCAGAGGGCGCGAACATGGGAGCGGGGCGGCGGGCAATCGTTCCCTGAGCGAGGGGGGCCGCGGGCGGAGGAAAAAAATTTTGATTTTAAAAAAGCAAAAATTTTGTAATGCGGTCTCTAGTGGGTGTGCTCTGTGTTTTAGCCCAGGCGACCGTAAAGCGACATTGATAAGTGTTCGATAGGCACGTCTCTATTTAGTCGGAATTGAGCCGCCCGAAGATTTGTTCCGTTTTGCTTGCATAATTAAAGTTCGACTCAAAAGTGGGTAAAGTGAACTCAAGCCGATTAATCTATTACTCGGCTAAATTGAAAGAAGTGATTTATATCGTCGACTCATTTGGTTTTTACCAGTTTTATGTTAAGGAATATAAGAATTGAAGTTTTGGCATATAGTAGCTTTGATTATTGATTATTTAGAATAATAAGAATTAGGAAAAGAAACACAGTATATTTCGTATCATTAAATGGTAAAGTATCCAAGGTATTACTTTGGAAAGTCCAAATCCACTTATTAGGACATAAGTATAATAAGTATAATCATGAGTTAGACAGGCAGAGTCACTTCCGCTTTTAAACGTTAATTTGGATAAAGTTAAATGTCTTATAAATTCTATATACGTTTATAAATATGTATGCTTTTACACAAATACCATCAACTATTTCCTAAAGTAAAGAATGCCCTCGAAACACTACTCGTACAATTGAAGATTGATAACTCAATTAAGCTCCCGAGCGACTAAAAATTTGCCTCTTACATACAAACCAAAAAGACTTAGTGGGTATACACAGAATTCCGCCACCGCTAAGACGATTTTCATAATGCCTCACATCTGAAGAGTCCGTACTTCGCTGCGTAGCATACAGATAGACACTAGTTTATATGGCCAAATCTGCATATTGATGCAGATCTACACTCTTGCAACCACGTGTGCGGCTATGTCATCTCAGCGTAGTGCTGGGCAGTGTGAGAATCGCTTAAAGCATGTGCCTTTCGCTAATCGAGTTTGTTAGTAAGTATGCCTATAATTTTCCACTAATACCATTAATCATGTCCTAAATTCTTAACAAAAGTAAAAGCAAACCTTGCAAATCTACAGTTGAAGAATTCATATTCAGTTGAACACTTGAGTGACTAAAAATTTGCCTGTAGCATACAAATCAGGACACAAGTGGGCAAGCACAGAATTCCGTCACTACTAAAGCGTACGGTTTCCGTCTAATCGAGTAAGTTTCCAGCCCACTGGTTCGGACACGTCGCGTAGCAGCTACGAGGCAGCGAATCTGAGCCATCCCACTTCGTAGGCGTACTGGTGTAGTACCGCTACGCGGTTTAGTCAGACGGCTGAATTGGTCTTATTTTATCATATTGAAGAAAACAGGTTAATGTCTGATTTATACAAAAAATAGCTGTTGGTTGATAATCGTTAATTGTTTAGTACATTTTTAGATTTAAGTTTTTTATTTTGTATGTTTATGAAGGCAAATGAACTGGCAGTCTATCTGACGGTAAGTGGTCACTGCCGCCGACTCATGCGTTGCAGCTCTGAAGGGAAATGTATACCTGTCATTTGAAGACCGTCATATCATAACTAAGATGGAAAACCAGTGTGGGAAGTTTGTTCCAGATCTTACTGGTACACAAAAAAAAGAACGCGCTTAACGCATGTTGCTAGAACGCCAAGCATCCAGATCGTCTTGCCTTAGACTAAAGTTGCCTTAAACTGTGAAAATTGTCCAACTGATTTTGAACTTGACTTCACTTGACTAACGATTAATATTCGATTGAAATAAAGTGTAATCGTGTGGTAACTTGATATGTAACTGACTGTACCTTTTTTAAACCCTGCGAACACCCTCTACGCTGTTCAATACGGAACCGTGAGCTCTTCCCGGTACCTAGGGTTTCGTGTCCCAAAAGGGAAGAGGTAAGAAACCTCTCCTTTATTAATTTTGTCTTTCGGTCTGTCATTCGCGTGGAATTAAGCTGCCGGCTGAAATAAATATATCCAGGACTCAAACCTTAAAAACTATAATGATAATAATGCCTTTAATTTTAGGTCTTTATCCTAGTTATAATAAAACTTTAAGATAATAAGATAGTATCATAGAGATATAGTATTTCTTTTTACAATGTGGGTTACCTACAATGCAAAGAGATGGCGCTGTCTTGTAGCCTAAGAAATACTAGAAGAAATTCGACACGGCCATTAAGGTTGCGGTAGCATAATTGGTTAGTGCATCCGCCCGGATAGCGGAAGGTGTGAGTTCGAATCCCATCTGCTGCAGATGGGATCGCGTGGAATTTCTTCTAGTTAAATTTTCTTTAGTTTTCAACATCTACAAGTTAAATGTTGAAAATATATATAATACATTTAAAGAGGATGATATATTTTTAGTTTAGTTTATCAGAACATGGCAGACGGTATCAAGTCTGCGAAGTTGAGATTCGAACAAACATTTGTACTGCACTCTCTAGCTTGATGGCCGCATACGGAATGTTTTCCGACATGCTTCACTTCCTTATTATGTTAAGTATTCAGCTTTTATTATGATGACACAGTGATACAATAGTTATTTATGCAACTGTTTTATAATGACGGGTATTAAAACATGCATGGTAATAATAGTATCACGTGGGTGTTTTAATACCTAATTATAAACAGTTACATGCAAGAATGGCTCTACACCCATGATACGAATCCTCTACAAAAGATTCTAAAACTATTGGGCATTCTAGGAACATAAAATATATGAAAAGTTTTGGCGCTATGATAGTGAAAGGCGCGTCAATGTTCTTTTTTGAATTTCATACAAATATGCGAGCTTTAAAAAATGTGACTGTCTGTTGAGTAAACTATTTGTACGGAAGGGGTCGAAAAAGCGAAGGAGTGTTATTATGAAATTTAGTACACAATTTTATCATTCGTTGGGATGTTAATATGTTTATTAGGACATTGGATGGAGGACATAGGATTTATCTTAGCAATAAAGTAATTGTTACAGGATTTTTTTTCTTTATAGAGGTTTCAAAGCATAGGTTTAGACAGAAATATATTAATGTTTACTAAATATTTATGGCGCTGATTTAAAGAGGCAGTTGTAAATAGCAGTTTTGGTAAGTTAAAAATTATAAATGGCACGTTTAATAACTAGTTTAGCAGTTAAAACTAAGCAGTATAGTAAACAAATAAGGAGTGTTAAAATATAATGAAATGAATCAGTGAATATATAATTGAGCAGGAAAAAAAATCAATGGGCGATAAAAAAAATTTAAAGAGCGGTTACGTTTGGGCAGTAATAAATCTCATTCTAGGCAATTCTATAAACAATGACGTGGTAAAATAAAATAAAAAAACAGTTCTAAAATAGTAATGAAAAATTAAATTACTTTTGCTTTGAGTGAAGGAATTAAATAAAACAAATTTTATAATAAGAAAAGGATTTTTTATTCGTAATTCGAAACATACTAATTAAATATAAGTAATTAAAATAACATTGGATTTGCTAAGTAGCAGCTAAAATAACCTTATTGTATAATAAGAGCGGGCCACCCGCGCTAATAAGCTCGGCCCAACTAACGAAGATTTACTTCTCTTTTCAATGAATTTGAGTTTTGGTGTCACCGCTCACTATGATCTGCCTAACTATTTATCGAACCACTCATTCCATCACTTTTGCCGCTCATTCAGTTATTAGACTGCTCAAATTTTTAGATTTGACATTGTATAATAAAATAATCTACTAATTGTTTTTTTATTACTGTCCATGTTTTAGTGCCGCAATAATTAATCAACCGCCATTATATTAAATAACTGCTCAATATGTTTTTCAACTGATCATAATAACATCTCGAATATTTAAATAACAGCTCAAAAAATTCGTTCCCAATATTTATATGCTTAAGCGGTCCTAGGTGTCGGTTCTGCTAAGCTAAAGTAAATATTGTGTCGCAATAGTAGTTCAATAGTTTTGCTTTTTCATACAGTTCTAGTTGGAAAAACATTAAATAACAAATACATATAACAATAATAAATGAGTTAGCTTTATCTGTGACTTTTTGTTTAAGTAATATTAATTGTATCAAAAATGAAAAATACTTAAACACCATTGATAAACGATTATTACTTTAACATAGCAGAACCCAGGGTGTCGGTTCTGCAAAGCACATCAAATATTATGCACACATCAGCCAGCCGTGAGTTAGTTTTTATAGTTGAATCTTGAGTACGTCAAAAAATATCAAATTTATATACTGCAGTGAAGACCTTTTACACTTAAAAGATAATGATAAACTGGATACATTTAAAATACATAATTGAGTACCATGGACACTATTATAGGAGGGCAGGCACTAACGAACATTATTGATTCGTCTACTATTTCACCGTCACTATCATTAGTTGATTGCCTTCACAGCATAATTATATACCCTGTGAGACGAGTTTTATCGAAAAGAAACGTTAATATGAGATAAAAGGGAGAAAAATAAGGACAAGGTAAGAAGAATGGCATTTGTTTAGGGTAGGATCCTACGGAGTTTTATTAAAGTGCACTCGCCGCGGGCAGACGCAGAGCTGTTTTATTTCAAAACTCACGAGCCTGCAATTTTCTGCGGTCCCGCAGCCGCCGCGGTTGCGAATCAGGAGAAGCCCGCCACGTCTGCGGGTCATCCCCCGTAAACCACGCGCGCTCTGCGGGCGTAAACCGCACCGTGAAATTTGCTTTTGCGTTTGGCCTACAATTTCACATGCTGCACGAGTTCTGGTCCCGAGTTCTAAGAAAAATCTGAGTTCTTAGCCTCAAAGGCTTTCTATACGACAGGTGATGCTTCCCATGCATAACCATCAGTTCATAAACGAGTTTCGAGTCTTACGAATTTGAGCTTTGAAGTCTCTTTTATAACACCCGGCAAAAGAATATTTTCATTGAGATACTTCAATATTCTACACTTTCAGGTTACTTTCACAATTAGGAAAGTGTTTTTCATTTTTAATGATAGCTTTCCAGTGGCCGGAAGCACAAACCCAAAATTAATGTCACCATTAAGTGATTACCGTATCGTATGGTAATGCTTTACATTCGATATTTGAAAGCAATTATTTCAGTTAAACAAACAGGCTCTGTTGGTAACATTGGCAATAACCCTCATAAATTATGCAAGCATGTTATATTTGAACACTTAGCACATTTTAATGATTTGCATTTTCGATATTGTCAATATTTATTTTTGCGGGAATTAATTCCGTAACGCTTAATTTGAAGCATTTTTAATTACTGTATAAATATTTATTGTAGTACCTACAGACTTTAAGTAAATATTTCAAGTTTATTAGGAGAGGATCAAGTCAAAGAACAAGAATTAATTTTCCAATTTTAGAAATAAGAATACCTAATTCTGTATGAATAAAACTTAGACAGAGATTACGATGTAAATAAATAATAAAATTAAATAAAAAATATTGATGAAGGATCATCTCCGATTAATCTAAAATTAACTTGAGTCTACGTAATAATAAGACCTAAATCTTATTAATAGCCAAGTCCGCCAACAATATCCTAATTTTAGTGAAGGCTAAGTGATTTAAGCAAGTAAATATTATAAAAATATGTCAAAAGTTTACTAGAAAAAAAAATCCACGCGGACCAGGCAGCGGACGGGACTCGAATAGATTTTCGTTACCATTTATTGTTTAGGTTGACATAGGTAGGTCATTTTACCAAATAGGATCTGGCAAAAAAGTAGTGTCGATTCCCAATAGGAATTATTAAAATCTGAACGAAAACCACGTCGCCGTACTTTAGCCGTATTCGAACTTTTTTATATTACTCAGCAGCCGCTGCACGTAAATCTACCCCCACATTGGTCCCAGCAACTTTTTCAATTTAACAGGTAAGGATAAATCGTTCATTCTTTTTATTTGAACATAGAACTGATATAAACTCCCCAAAAGTTCAGAAGGCGGCAAGGCGATATTGTTTGCTTCGTGTTAACTTCTGAAATCTTTTACAGTGTAAGATTTAACCGCTGCTAAAAAAGTTTCTGCTGCTGATAAAACGTTTCTTTTTAATTATATCTTAATATCATAACTTATTTAAGTAACCGCTGTAGGCTGCGCTGTTTTATATTCATAAACAATTGTTCAAATTGAAACATAAATATGTATCAAGATTAATTATGAAGAAGAAATAAACATTTATGTAATAGAAACTACATTTATTGACCTTTATTATAGTAATTTTGACTGAATTTTGGTTCCGTTTTTTGCCATTTGGCTAAGGAACTCTTAATAACAAATTAAATTATAATTGATAAATTTGGTTAAAAGCAGAATGTCATTATTATTTTACTCTATTTTCCTAGGTTTTCGAGCCATAATGGGTGTTATAATAATACAAAATTCAATTATGAATACGCAGTCCATTTGAGTAACAGAATTTGTAAGTTACAGATGTGACTCATCGACTAATAGATTGGTTGATAAAACTTTTTCAATTGCGAAGTTTTCTGATCGATTAGCTCAGCGACATAATGGTATGGCCACAGTGCTGAAAAGAGAGTTTAAATTTTTATTTAAAATTTATTTGAACTCCGATTTATTCCTCAGAATATTCTACAGATGTTTTTTACATACTTACCTACGTAGGGTTGCGTATCTAAAACATAATATTAAGAGCAAAAATCTAAATGAATGAAGCATTAAACGCATATAAACTCATTTATATACGTATATTTATTTAATGATGTAGTTGTGCGTCTACTTTTATTGAACAAGTCGGTAGTATAAGCGGCCGTACTCAAAGTTTTAATTTTGTTTTTGTATGTAATAAAGGTGGAATATTCTTTGATACAGCATCATCATAAATCCCTTTTTGTAATTTATTACTTTTATTTGATGTGTATAAGATAGCCGCGTATATCCATCTTCCACAGCAACCCTATGAAATATAGTGTAGATTTGGCTGCAATCTATATCTATAAGGGTAAGGAGATTAACTTACCCAAACAGGGGCTCCAATGCGAGCTGGAAACTCGACTACCTACATCTTACCTCTGGTAAACTTCTGATGACTTTTAAATAATTGCTTTATGTATCGATTTAAGTTAAATAAAAACATAGTAAAACGGCCTGCCAAGGCACAGAATAATGAAATAACTTCGGTTACTCGTATTCGCTCCGCTTAATGCAAATAGTGTTACCATTAAAGACACCTGAAAAAGGCAAGATGAACTACGACTACCCTAGTCTTGCGTCCTCTTTGCATGCAGTCAATTAAAACTTTCATCTTTTTTAAATGCACTTACTTGCTTAGCAGGATGCAGTCAAGATTTCAAGGATGCTTTGTTTTATTACACAGTACTTTTAATTCTCAATAAAATGCACAAAATATTATTTAATGACGATGAAAACAATTGATAAGTAAAGCATATGAAATATGTTGTAGGTAGGTATCAGTTTATTAAAAAGAATATACAAATATCAATAAGTAATT
This sequence comes from Chilo suppressalis, assembly GCA_902850365.2. NCBI lineage: Eukaryota > Metazoa > Arthropoda > Insecta > Lepidoptera > Crambidae > Chilo > Chilo suppressalis. The sequence goes on along the minus strand of OU963897.1, from coordinate 13,688,112 downwards.
AGGTAAAGAAACAATAATGACTCAACTTAATTCTTTTTATTGCCTTCGAAGGCAGACGAGTGGACGCGCTTCCTGATATTAAGTGGTCACGGTCGCTCATAGACATCAGCAATGCCAGTGACACAGCCGTATCCATGGACGTATAAAAAAAGGCGGACAGAGTCCCGGCAAACAACAAACTGTGTCGCTCAGAGTCGGCCAGGTCGCTATATGTACAAGCCGGCACACACACATTCACACCATAGTCAGCCATTACGCGTGCAAACGTCAAAGCAGCCGATACGTTAAGTGGAGATAAAAATAAGTTAAAACAAGATGTCTTGCGTGGTAAAATGGTGTAAAAACCGTAGTGACCGAAAGAAAAAAAATCCAGGAATCACGTTTCATAGGTAAATGAACAATATAATCACTTTTTTCTAGTTTTTAGAAATCGAAATCTATTTTCATTCTAAGCACAAAATAATTAATCTAAAGTCCAGTGTTGTCAATGTTCACGTAACCATATTACCTAAAATATGGGAAATTGGGGTGACATTAGCTTCAATCTATTATTTGTTATTCTTTTTTATCAGATTCCCTAAAGAAAATGTAGAATGGAGAAATGACTGGATCCAAGTTATTAGGAATTGTAACGGAGATGATGAATGGATTCCAAATAAATATAGTGTCATTTGCAGTATCCATTTTGAAGCTGGAGACTTATATACTACTAAAAGAGGACTCCGGCGTGTTGTTACGCATGCAGTACCTCAAAAGGTAAATTAAAAATTTTAACCGACTTCAAAAAGAAAGAGGTTCTATACGTCATATTTGTTATTTTTTTTTTCAATTGTTGTTCGTGCATATCTCCGAGATTCGTGGACCGATTTTGATGATTATTTTTTTGTTTGAATCAGTTTATTAGCGAGATGGCTGTATTAATTAAGTGCAGAGCTGATGAGTATTTTCGGAGGGAAACAATGGAACTCCTCAATTACAAACAGTACTCAATGCATGTTTTGTTAATTTAAGAAATATAAAAAAGAATGCAGGCCTGGCCAGGCATATTTAGGTGATTTACTCTGGCTTATGAAAAGTGGAAAATATAAACTTTTTCATACAAAAATAAAAACAGACTTCATGTTAGTTTTCCAATTACAGAGTATAATGCGACTCAGTGGCTACCAATGCCGAATTATGCTGATGATTAATTGGAACGTGAATTAGTTTTCAAATGCACCAGCAAAGTGCGCTAAGTTCAGTGTTGAAAAAAAAGTGGAATATAAAAAAAGTCAATATTTGTTATATATAATAGTTTGAATTAACTTTGATTATTTAAAAAAACCTACAATGAAACAAAAGTTTTAAAATATTTTCAACGATAAATAATATTACTAACGATAATATTTAAACAAAACATTTCGATCAATGCCAACTTAAAAACAGTGCGTATGAACACAATTTTCGCCTTTCCAGTATCGATCGAAACGGTGCAGTGTGTTAAATTTTTGCCACGGGACCAACGTTCGACGCATCACCGCGGTCGTCGGTTCAAATCCCGCACTCGTGTTTTATTTTTTATTATATTTTTTTTCCATTTTTTATATATTTGTTTTAGACCCCAGCACCTGTTCTTATTTTTATTTGTCTCCCTTTTATTTAGACTTTATAATTATAATTTTTGGACCTAAGGTGGTAAACTGTGGAGCATGTGGAAGTTTTTTGGCGCCGGGCAATGCTGTTGTTTGCTGTGCTTGCCCAATAAAATATCATAAGGCCTGCCTCGCCATCTATTAATATCAGAGAAAAAACTTGAATTAATATCAAAGAAAAAAAATACTGCATAAATAAATAGTATTATTGCATAAGTTGACAAATAATTCTATGCAATAGCTTTACCGCGGCAGTCCCCGAGTGCAACACGATTTTTTTTAAGTACACGATTTGCATACCTATTTTCTAAATACAGTGGAGCCCCGGTAATCCGGCCCCTGGCTAATGCGGCACCCCCTATAATCCGACATCGTCTATTACATACAAGTATTCGCTAATTCACTATTGAACAAGTTACAACTTGTACGCACCATCACAATTGTGCTCGACGCGTAGGGTATTGTTTTTTATATTTTTTTGTAAATTCTATAGCATTTGACGTTACTTTTATAATAAAACATAATCTTTCTATTGTGTTGTTTAATTTACTAAATTTGACATACATAACAAAGTATGTTTTGTAATCTTATCATTGGATCTGTAATTTGTCGGATTACAAGGTACTCTTTTGTAAAAAAATTCGGACTATAGGGGGTCTTAGGCAGTACTCTATAATCCGACAAATTCGATAGTTCGACACTGCCCTGCAAAATGTTTGTCGGACTACCGGGGATCCACTGCATTCTTTTAAGACCCTTTACTTTGATACCTCGCTTGACGGGTTATAAGCATTTTTTTTCTAAAGGTTTCATTTTGGCGCCTTATTATTGGGCATACATACATGCATACACGCTCGAAAAACATTATCCACCGCAGTCGGGTAAAATTTTGAACAATTAAAATATTTTGATCTTTTTACTGTGTTTTATTGGTAAAAAATTGGCTAACCTAGCAACCCTGCATTCACTCACTCATAGATAACCGCCGCCATTACGGTGCCTCACTTTTGTCTTAGCCGTAATTCTGTCCGCCTTTTTTTATACGTCCTTGGCCGTATCGCTGCCTTTCTAATACTGAGGGAACACCGTGGAGGGAAGCTCATGCCGTATTTTTATTGTCCGTCCCGCGTCCATGAATAAAAGATCTCTGGAAACGAACAGTGAACTTCAGTGTTTCCAGGTAATATGGGTGAACTCGTAGGATGGTGCGGTGGTAAGATGGTGCTGTGGGTATTAACTGGAACGGAGTAGTCGGAGTACTCACCATAAAAGGGCCTTTAGAATACACATAGGCAAACAAAGTCCTTGTGCAGTTGTAAAGTCTCCAGAATTATTATTATTATTATGTTGTTCTTCAATTTGGTTCGTATTGTTGGTTTTTAAATTCATCATAGTGTTGTTGAATTTACACTCGCACCTACACAAAATGTAAGTGAATTCTAATAAACATAAATAGGAAATAAAATCTTAAAACCTCAAAAACCTAAGGCACTCAATCCCTGTCATTTGCATGACAAAGAAGGCAGTTTATCATCATCTTCTTCATCAGTCCTCAATGCTGAGGGTACAGGTCATCCCAATGGAGGGAACAAAGAGAAGGGCCATGACGAAATACGTCACCCTAATAACGATTACTGATTTAACTGAGGCCAACAGTACCTCTAGAACGAACCAATATCGAATTCGAATAGTTTGCGAGTGCGAAATGTCATAGTCAAAATTTTGTACTGGAACTTGAACAGCAGCGCCATAACGGACGTAACAAAAACTAAAAATCAGTACACATTTGACAATGACATTTTGCACTCGGAAACTATTCGAATTCGATACTGGTTCGTGCTAAGGGTACTGAACCAACTTCCAAAGCACGGAGTCACCTCTCTCTCTGTTCTGTGGAGGTACCTATAGTGTAAAGGGTACTTAACTTCTATGATATCAAACCAAACGCACTAAATATTGCACTATCGAGCTCCTGGATAATATAGCTATTAGTACCACAGACAAGCTGCACGGTCCACATCATTGGCGATGTGGAGGTGACTAATAATACTATTACTAATAATAAACTTAGGTCTGCAGCATATGCCTTAATGAAGATACGCCAGTTAACGGATGTCGATACGGCCAGATTAGTGTACTTTAGTTATTTCCATAGTGCAATGTCGTACGGAATTTTATTGTGGGGAAATGCCGCCGTCATTCAAACTATTTTTGTGCTGCAGAAGAGAGCTATTCGATCAATTTATAATCTTAAAGTTAAAGAATCGTTAAGAGATAAGTTTAAAGAATAGGGTATTTGACAAATTTTAGAAAACTATCTCACGTTATTTACTAACGTTAATGGAGTCCGTTAAAAGGATGAATGGATATTCATCATTCTGTTGTGTATTCCAGTAAAAACAACCAAATCAAAAACTCCATTTGCAAGTTGCAGCAAAAACGTTTTTCTGGATAATATGGCGTCTTACTAGTGTGTGACGTCACACGAATGTTAATAAAACGTCAAACGATACAATTTAATGTCACTATGTCACTTTAACCGAAAGTTTACTTGCGTGTGACGTCATTTTAGGCTCCGCCAATCCCAAGCGTTTTGGGTCACGTGACAATAGATAAGAAAACTATTATCTTTTTCGTAGGTTTTTAGTAAAATTATGAATATTTTTTTTGTAAAAATAGTAAAAACCTCTGCCAACATTCATTTTAAACACAGATACTAACAATTGGTACTTTATTTTTAATACTGTCAAATACCCTATTTTGAATAATGACGGTCGCATCACAATACATATACGAAAACTTATTACTTGTAAGAAAAAATATTTTTTTTTTTCTCAAAAAACAGTCATTTTTACACACATAATACAGGAAACAAAATTAAACTAACTTTACCTGCTACTAGGCTTCAAAAAAGTTAATAATTAATTTAAAGGTCTTTGTGTTCGCTTATACAATAAAGTTCCAAGCAATATCCAAGAGTTAACCATACATAAATTAAAAGATAGTATAAAAAAGCACTTATTAAAAAAGCTTTCTACAAAGTGTCTGATTATATTACAGACAAAAATGCTTGGGTTTGAACTGTTCCAATCAATCCAACAGGTCCAACAGGTCCAATCCAATTTCTATATTAAATAAATCAAAATTGTATTGACGTTGTAACAACATAATGATTTGTAAATGTTGTTACATTAGACTTTTAATGTTGGTTTTTTTTCGCTCGTTTTTCTCCGCAGCTAAAAAATATGTCCATAACGAGTGGTAGGGGAAAAAAATTTGGAAGATTGAAAAGAGTTACTATACATCTAATTTGAATAAAGATATATTGATTTCTGATTTGTAACAATTAAGCCGCTGCAATTACGCTTTGATGTGGGCGGCGAGTGTTCTGATGAGTTTGTCCCTCATCCCACTTTCCGTTTTCCTTTAGAGTACCACACTCGCAAACCTACGCAGTTACCGACGTACTATGGCTTTTAACATGAACAAAGAAATAATGTGACTCATTTCTTTGTGTTTTTTTTTTATGTTGTATATTTGTTCTTCTATATTTATGTTTTATTCTTTGTTTATTATTTTATCTGCAAACAGAATGCCTTGCCCGCATATCTCTTGTATTTTAAAGCGTGTTACAACGTGTGCTTATATATTATAGCCTATGTTAAATTTTATTTATGTCTTTTTAAATCGTATGTTTGCCAATCAGAAGCAATACTATTAAACTTTCTTTCGATGCGCAAGTCAAGGATTTGCATTTGTGGTCATAAATAAGTTTTTGAAAAAACCTTTCCAAATATGTGTTTACACATATAAAATCGTAAACGAACCGGCACCGCAATATATTTTAAAAGAGCCCTAGAAGAAATAATAAGGAAGCCAGCGAGGTGAGGTAGGTACGGCAGGCATCTGTTAACTATTAAATTCAGGCTAGGTGTTTTTATTTGCTCGAACCTGTGTAATTGTGTATTAAAAAATATGGAAAAGCCATTAATTTACGCGATCGTAGTCATAGGCACCCATTCAATGTGAGAAAAATGCAGGAAAAATTTAAAAAGATAGATCAGTAAAATATGTCTATAGTAAGATCAAATCAAATTTAAAATAGAGAATCTAACAAGATCTTTAAATTATACGTTTGATTTCAACGAAAGCAATCAAATAAAAGACAATCAACCTTTTGGTGAAAAATCAATCCCTCGAGAAAAACCGGGAGAACTGTTGACATAAAATGAAGGAAATGATCCAATGAAGACAAATTAATCCTCTTCCCTCCACTCTTTAGTAATGGACTACACTTGATTGTTTCCCTCGTATAACTCCTCCTTTGATCTTGGATCTGTCTTTCTCATTAAAATAATTGAGTAGCCCTCTACATATAAAATTGCGCTTGATTCAGAAAGTTTTGAAAAACTTGTTCTGTGTTATTGCAGCTGAGCCAATCTAAGGTTGTGTTAAGAAATTTAATTAAACAATACAAGGAACAATGTTTGATAAATATATGGCTACCTACTTTCAGCGAATGTTATTAAAGTATACAAAGGTACACACATCAAAAGTGTCTAGGGATCAAGCATTTTTATGCGGATTTCTTGAGATTGAGATGTGGCTTTGTAATAAATTTATGATTTTATAAATTTATATGGATCCTTTTTGGTGCATTTCATAATTTGAATCAGGAACTGTGAATCAAATTCGAGTAAAAGATGAAAATCAGCTGTCAATATTTTCCCTATAAAAACATACAACGCATTGAAGACATTATTAGTGCTACTGTTTCCCTACTACTGATTAAAACCAACGTTATTATGGAGCGGCGACGTCATTTAAGCAGGGAAGAAATGCTCAGAGCCGTGGGAATGATAGAAGCTGGTTCCCGGCAACGTACTGTGGCTTTAGCTCTGAATACAAGTCAGAGTGTTATCAGTCGACTTTGGACACGATACCGAAGCACTGGTACCGTGGCTGAGCGCCATGGAGGACGGTATCGCTGCACCACACGGAGACAAGACCGATACATTCAAATCTTAACTCGAAGAGCTCCAACAATAACCGCCATGATGTTAGCCGTGAGGCTTCATCACTCTTCAGGGAACTTAATTAGCGACCAAACAGTCAGAAACCGCTTGCATGAAGTGAACCTTCATTCCCGAAGACCGCTACGGGTACCACCTATAGCAATGCACAATCGTAGGATTCGATATCAATGGGCTCTTGAACACAGAAATTGGGCAGAAGAACAATGGCGTTTCGTGTGCTTTTCTGAGTCTCGTTTTGGTATGAGACTGGATACAAGACGTATACGACACTGGAGAACCCCTGGACGCCAACAGCGATTAAAATCCTGCCAGGAAGTCCATCCTTATAGTGGTGGAACCATCATGGTATGGGCGGGTATTTGGATCGGCGGAAGAACTGAGTTGATTTGGATCAGAGGCAACCTCAACGCTCAAATTTATGCTGAGACGATTGTATCAGACGTCATCGTTCCTCTACAAGTGCAAATCGGTCCCTTATTTCAGTTAATGCATGATAATGCACGACCGCACACCGCAAGAGTTGTAAGACAGACTCTCGCCGCAGCTAACATCAATGTCCTGCCCTGGCCTGCTCAGTCGCCAGACTTGAACCCGATTGAGCATGCATGGGATATGCTACAGAGAAGAGCTCTGCCGAATATGGAGGGTATCCAGTCGCAAGAAGACCTTTTTTTGTTGTTGCAACGAACATGGGCGGCCATTCCACAGCGTGATTTGGATGAACTCATTTTGAGTATGCCAAACCGATGTTCTTGTGTTGTTAGTGTTCGCGGTAGAAATACGGATTATTAATTGTTTAAGTTACCCAATAAAATTTTAGAGAAAACTGTTATTTCAGTCTTTTTTTCGAACTTTTGTGTTAGTTTTTGGAACAATTCTGCCATACATGATTTTTGTGCAACTTGAACTATTTACCCAGCGCACGAAACGAAAGCTCACAAATGGAATATTTTTACCCGTTATTGTAACATTTTTGATCGATGCTCCTCTCTTACTGGTTCTAGTGTAATGTTATATAGTCTATAGCCTTCCTTAATAAATTCACTATCCAACACAAAAATATTGTTTCTAATGGGACAAGGATTTTCTGATATTAGCGCGTTCAACCAAAAAAAAAACGGACATGAGCTGTTCACATGCTGTTCAAAGTAGATTGCTCAGCTTCCATACATGTTTGGCCTAAAGACCAGTAATCATGAAAAATTGTTTCCTAGATTCGAAATTATATATAAATTACTGTAGAAACGAATATTATTGACGGACACCCCTCAGAACTTCTATAAACCATATACACTGAACATATTAAAATAATAAAAAATAAATAAGTTACAAAGTAAACTAGGAAAATCAAGCCAAGTACCGAAATTATGGATTAGATTCAGGTATACAGAACATGTAGATTAACAGATAGTTGCTTGTTTTTAAAGTTAATGCATAAGTGTAACTTTTAAAATTAGGTGTCATTTCCGGTTATAATAAGGTAGGTACTCTGTGACAGAAACTGTGTGATGATTGTGAAAGAGCCACAGATTAGAGAGAATTTTTAAACTCTCGTTAACCAAAGAAAGCTAAGAGATTTAGGTTATATAGCCATATATTCAGTAGCTTCATTACTTTTGTTATGTTTTTAACATAACCATATTTTAGATTTTTAGCGTATCACACCTTATAATTTTATTTATTTATTTATTTATAGTCAGGGCACGTAGGCCCATAGATAGATACCTTAAAGTCTAACATATATACAGATTATAATGTGTTTATGGAGGTGTTTGGCGAAAAATGTATGGCAATAGACTTTATGATGTCGCCTACCATCTATAATAATTGTCTGAGCACATTTACATCTAGTGAAAATGATAATATAGTTGTGGATATTACCGCAGTGTAATAAAAAAAAAATTATTTTATCGATCTTTACAAGATAGATTTGTTTTTATGTTATATAAACAACTTCGATCAGTCTTTGGCTGAATGTTACTACACCCATAATGACCGTGCCCATAGCCATTAAAAATTATTCGTATGTTTTCCAAACCGGTAAAATTAAAAGTCCTTTTTAAAGTAAATATATTATACAAAGGTGTCCGTTGAAATCTAATGACTGTAAATCAAATTATAAATTACGCCAAGAATTACCGTGTATGTCAATATTTTTTGTGCATTTAGGCCAATTTGAGCCATCTCCTTTGAACACGTATTTCTTCATGACTAGGTACTTGTTAAAGGCAACACATGTATTAAAATTAAAATTAAATATTTTATACCTAAATTGTTTCGAATAATAAATAATAGCTTAATAAAAGAAAAATATGAAAATGTACGTTATGTTTAAAAACATAAAGAAATCAATTTTCATGAAACATTAATATACTATTTAATTTAAGTTATTTACTACGCAACAATATTCACTATCATAAATAAAGTCATTAAAACAAGTCTGAGAACAATAACTATAGTCTACACTACAGCTCTACACCGAAGCGAATCGGGGGTAGACCTCTCTAGTACAGTGTGTATATATATATACGGTGCCGGCACATTATATATATATATATATATTGCGGCGGCCGTATTGCCATAACCTTGTCATTAACCAGGCGCTAAGCATACGTAACTGGAACGGACCTGCGGTACGAAAAACCAACGACGCGCTTTGGACAACATCTCCTGACTTTCAATCGATTTGTAGAAAAGATGTAAGCTGGTGAACGGATAGATGTAAGAGAGTGAACCAGGAGACGTAAGCGGATGGACGAAAAGATAAAATTCGAGAATATAAGATTTGGTATACTGTCGATTCAGCGTACTATCGATTAGGTGTACTGTCGATGTAACGTACCATCGATTTAGTGGTTTATCGATGTAGCGTACTATCGATTTGGGGTACTATCACTATTACTACTATGCTGAGCTTTTATACTTTATTTATTTTTCTGAGGTAAAAACAGTGCATATTAAATTGTCATAGCAACGTCTTTGGTCAAAATATAAGTTCTTTTGATGTCTTTTCCGGCTTGACCATCTATACCATTAAGCAGTACCATTGATGCTACTAAGATGCTATTAATGCTAAGTATGGCACCTGGCGTTGTTTGCATAATAATTAAAATTCATGCGTTCTGAATATTTATTTTATATTTTCAATCATTGTAAATAAACCAAAAAATTGCCTGCTAGGCTAGGACGTTTGAAAATGTGTGTAAGAAGTGAAAAAAATCAAAACAGGATGACGGCCATTTCAAAAGAAAGAGAACATATAGAAAAAAGTAATTTACGGGCAATTTCAGGTTAGGAAGGGTAAGAAAGTAAACTTCTAAAGGGGACAAAGGATTCATCTCGATTTCTGGGAAACCAGAAACTCCTATCGAAAAAATAACAATAGCAAAGGAAAGTATATAACAAGTCTGGCCATAAATACTGTTAGTTAGAAACTTTTCTCTTTTTCAACTTTTTAATTATTTTGAATTTGGAACACGTTTATTAAAGCCCAAAGTCATTCTTCAGCGTAATTTTGGTGGTATGGATAGGAACGCGTTTCATAATGACGCTCAAAATACGGATTGGTCGTTGTTAACTGGGGCGGTGTCCGTCGACGAACAAGTTAAGTACTTTAATAATATAATTACCGAGCTTTATAACAAGCATGCTCCTTTTCGTCCTATCAAGCTCAAACACGTTCCAGCGCCGTGGCTTACTCAAGAGATTAGGGCCCTAATGCTTAAAAAAGACATTGCTAAAAGCAAATATAAACGTCGCCCAACTGATCATAATAAAATCAACTATATAAGAGCTCGAAATCACTGCAATTTGGTGTGCTGTGTAGGGATGCCTTGCACCGCCATATTCATGCTTCTGTTGATAATAAAGATCCAGTAAAATTCTTGAATTTCCTTAAATCACTTGGAATTGATAAGCCCCGACACGAATCTGCTCATCAACGTAGATTCTCTCAACATTCAATTCTCTTCCTCTTCTAGTCTCAGTGATTCTCATAAGTCTTGTACTTTAAACTACCTTTGTCTTTACTCAATTCACTGAATGTGACGTTAAGAAGAGCATGCTTTCTATCTCTTCCAATGCGGTGGGGAATGACGGCATTAGCCGAAACATGTTGATACCTATCCTGGATATTATTCTTCCTGTCCTTACCTTCCTTGTTAACAGCTCGATTTCCAACGGAGTCTTCCCGTTTGGAAGCAAGCCCAAATTATTCCTCTTCCTAAAAGATCGAACCCTCAAACCATCGTCGATTTTCGTCCCATTTCTATCCTCCCCTTTCTGTCTAAGGTTCTTGAACGCCTTATCCATAATCAAACATTCCTCTCTTGCCACGATCCTTTCTTCCCTTTCCAATCCGGTTTCCGTCCTGGCCATAACACCATGACTGCGTTACTTAAAGTAACTGATTATATACGCTTTGGAATGGATTATGGTCTCCTCACGGTATTAACATTGTTGGACTTTAGCAATGCTTTTAACACTGTCGACTTTGAGGTTCTTTTGGCATTGCTGCGCTCACTTAACGTATCTCCATCGGTGATTGAGTGGTTTCGCGGTTATCTGCATGGACGCAAGGTTTGCCTCGAGGAGAAATTTTCTTTATGGAACGACACGACTGCTGGCGTTCCCCAAGGCGGCGTCTTATCTCCTCTTCTTTTCGCTGTATTAATTAACTCCGTTTCAAACAATATTTCTTCTTCCTACCACCTATATGCAGATAACTTACAAATCTATCGCCAAGCTCCTCTTGGTCAACTTAGTGATGCAGTGCAGGCTACAAACAGTGATCTACATGTGATTTCTGTGGAGTGGAGAAAATCTTTTGGGTTGGTAATAAATCCCTCCAAAACAACTAGCATAGTAATTGGTAGTTCTAGAATGTTAGATAGAGTGGACTGGCAGTCACTACCCAACAACAAAATTGCTGGAAATCTTATCCCATCGGTAAAAAACTTAGGATTAACGTTTGACAACTGTATGAGTTGGGGCCCGCAGATGCAAGTGGTCAGTCGCAAATTGTATGCTTTAGCAGCGTCACTTAGACTCCGTAATTTTCTACCCGTCACCACCAAAATTGCCTTAAAACAGTCTTTATTGCTTCCTATACTTGATTATGCCTACATCTGCTATCTTGATCTGACGGAGGACCAGCTTCATAAACTTGAGCGACTTCAAAATTTTTGTATCCGCTTCATATTTGACTTGCGCAAATATGATCATGTTTCTCAATTTCGTTCTCAGCTCAAGTGGCTACCTGTTTGCCTTCGCCGGAATACTCATATCCTTTCTCTTCTTTACAACATATTGTTTAATCCCCGCGCTATCTTAAGGAAAGTTTTAATTTCCTGTATAATTCTAACACGTTATCTTTAAGGTCATCAGAAAATCTTGCTCTTAAGACTCCCGTACACAGCACAACTTTTTTCCACCGTTCGTTTGCAGTGCAAGCTGTACATCTATGTAATTCTCTTCCGGTTTCGATAAGACGTGCGGAAACTATTTACACATTTAAAAACCGTCTGAATTCCCATTTTCTCACATTTTAATACTTTTATTGTAATATCTGATGTGCTTACAACTGCCTCCTAACTGGACTAGATCAATGTATGTATTTGTATTTATACTTATTGTATGTATATATATTTAAATATCTTATATATGTATGGTGTATTTATCCATACTAATATATAATATATTTTACTAGCGATTTACACCGCCGTCTCTCCCACTTCCTTCTAATCCTCTCCATCCAAAGGTTGCCTGGAAGAGATCGCTTTAAGCGATAAGGCCGTACATTGCATCACGTATACTAGATGGTTTTGTACTTAATGTTCAATGTTTTTTTGTGGTGTACAATAAACAGTTTTTGTATTGTATTATTTTAAAAACTTCTTTCAATTTTTGCGCCATTTCTCATATTTTTCGTGCTTATTATCAGCTTACAATATGGAATACTGATGCTTACATGATGCCTTTTCAAATATTGAAAAGGTAAGGTAAGTAATAAAGCAAAAAGAATCTTGTTCAACAAGCCTTTCATCCTAGCCTATTCATAACGCGACCTAGGTCTGCTTCAACAGGTAGTTATCCTGTAATTCCAACAGCAAGCAGTAAAAAACAAATCGATCAAGACACACAACCCATAGATTCTGAAAAGAATGGCCCTCCACCATGGCAGAGAGTGCCCATCTCCAGAAATAAAAAAAGAAAATTAACTACTAGTCCTACATCTCTGCGAGAAACTACAGAAACATCGAACCGCTTCGCCGAACTACCAATAGATGTGTGGAAGATCTGAGGAAATTAACTGAACTTCTTGAAACTGTTGCGGCAAAAAGTCAATTCACTTATAAGATTATAAATAAAAACCAGCTCAGAATAAGCAGCGTTGACATAGAAGTGTATAAAAACCTTATCAGTATTGTTAGAGAGAATGGTTTGGTGGGACATACTTTCAACCGGAAAGATAAGAGAGGGTGTAGAATAGTTATTAAAAATTTACACCCATCCACATCACTACACATAATTAAAGAGGAAATAGAAGCAACGGGAAATAAAGTTTTAGGTGAAATCATAAACGCAAAATATGGCCCTGAAAAGAAATCTACTTCAACTTTCTTTGTCAATCTTGCACCTAATCCCCATAACAAGAACATAAAAGATTTGAAATTCATATACTACCAGTCAGTCATAATCGAAGATCCAAAGAAAAGAAAGACTCTGGTTCAGTGTCAGAGGTGCCAACAATATGGACACACTAAAAACTACTGCATGCGACCATATAGATGTGTGAAATGTGGTCAATCTCATAAAACGGCAGAATGCCCAAAACATGACCGAAGCTCCCCTGCGCAATGTGCTCTGTGCGACGGCCCTCATCCAGCAAACTACAAAGGGTGTGAAGTTTATAAAGAGATCTTGGAAAGAAGATTTAAAAATACAACGAAAAGGATGAATTTAAACCATAACAGACTCACAAAACCAGATAGTTCAATTTCTGAGAATAAAGATACAAAGGACAATAAACGGAAACAAACTTATGCAGAAACAATAAAACAGAACACTCACGAGAGCAATACTGGTGAAAATGTAACCCATGATCGTAGTGCAATTCAAGGACTTACGCTAGAGCAAATTCTTTTAAAACAAAATGAAAATTTTGATACAATCCTACAACAAATGAGTACCCTAATGAATCTCATAGTTAAACTTGTTGACAAACTATCAAAATGATTGCACTACGGCTAGCCACCTGGAACATAAATGGTCTCGCTCCGAATAAACAAGAATTAGAACTACTAATGTCGGAACATAAGCTAGACATTCTGCTTATCTCTGAAGCCCACTGCACTAGTAGAACCTCAGTGAGATTTTCTGATCATTTTTGCTATGTTACCGAACACCCGGATGGTACTGCTCATGCTGGCACAGCACTCCTGATAAAGAAGTCAATAAAACATCACCGTATGCCTGACTATAAAACTGAACACATACAGGCTACTACTGTAGCCATTGAAGACAAAAATGGTAACCTTGTTGTCACTGCTGTTTACTGTCCTCCCAAACATAAAATAAGCGAAACCTTGTTTTCTGAGTTTTTCCAGTCGCTGGGCAATCGATATATCGCAGATGGGGACTGGAATGCTAAACACACTGACTGGGGCGCCAGACTAACTACTACCCGCGGGAGGCAATTAAAACTTAGTATTGTCCATAATAACCTTAGTGCTGTTTCCACTTCGGAACCAACATACTGGCCTACCGATAGTAATAAATTACCTGATCTTTTGGATTTCTTCGTGGTCAAGGGGCTCTCAAGACTTTACTTAAAACCGGAATCTTGCTCGGACAGCTCCTCAGACCATACACCAGTAATCTTAACAGTTAGCACAAAAGTCATTGAATCTATGAAGCCAGAAACACTGCACAATAAATATACTGATTGGACTTCGTTTAAAGAATACATTGAAGAACACATACAAATGAAAATGGCTCTCAAAACCTCTGACGACCTAGATAATGCTACTAAACACATAACCTCTTTAATACAGCAAGCATGTTGGGTTAATACTCCCTCAATTAGCAGCAGCGAAAAAGTCACAAACTATCCGCTACAGATAAAACTAGCAATACTTGAAAAGCGTAGACTGCGTAGAGTATGGCAGCAAAGTCGAATCGGAGAGGACAAGGCTAAGGCTAACTCAACAAAGCATGTAGTGAGCTAAAAGACATGTTACAAGCTTGGCATGAGGACACCTTAAAAATAGAACTAGAGTCACTAACGGGAACAAGCGATTCAGATTATTCGTTGTGGAAATTCACGAGGAACTATGACAGACCTCAAACCGCGAAACCTGCCATAAAAAGACGTGACGGATGGGCTAGGACCGCAAAAGAAAAGACAGACACGTTTGCTGAGCATCTAGCTAATATCTTCTGTCCAAACGATATGATTATACAGGAACACGAAGATCAGGTCAATATCATCCTAAAACAAGATTATCAAATGGCTTTGCCACCAAAACCTGTTAAAGTCAAAGAGGTATGGAGGGTGACGTTGGAATTGAAAGAAAAAAAAGCACCTGGATTTGATCTGATCACTAAAGCAGTTATTAGACAACTTCCTAAGAAAGCTATAGTCTTCTTAACAACTCTGTGTAACGGAATACTTAGGGTGCAGTACTTTCCGAGGCTGTGGAAGGTATCCCAAATAATATTGGTGCATAAGGATGGCAAACCACCAAGTGAAGTCGGCTCATACCGACCCATCAGCTTATTGCCGATCCTATCAAAGATCTTCGAAAAACTGTTGCTTCGCAGAATACTTCCAATACTCAAAGAAAATAATGTTATACCGAGTCATCAATTTGGGTTTAGACAGGAACACTCCACTATAGAATAAGTGCATAGAGTTCACGGGAGAATTATATATTTTTTTTTTTTTATATTTATTTATTTATTACGACCACCAGGGAAAGTTACATTAAATCTTGTTTTTAAACATTATAGTGATACATACAAAATGCAAAATTCTATTGAAGGTAGCCACATCATGCTTAAGAGACAGTACGAACGGATGAATTTTAATTAAATAAACAAACAGAAACACAAACTGAAACCACATGTAAATAATCAAGTGTATGAACTATCAGTGGTTTTGAAACTATAGATAATAGAAAACGAATACCTATAATTAATCGATATAACAAATTTAACGACAAAAATAAAAATAAAGTTTGCCTACGCATCTCTTAATAACTCTGAAACTTTAGTCCTGAATCGTAGAAAAGAGTCATGGAAGATATCAACACTCTCACTTAGTTTGTTGTAAGCTTCGGGCAAGCGATATGATGCAGAGTGTGTTAATACATTTGTGCGAGCGATTGGTTTGCTGAATGTTGGTACAGGATAGCGTGGTGGTTTACGGGGAACTCTAATATTTATCTTACTGAGAAATTGTGGGCAATCAACTACATTTCTGACAACTTTAAATAAAAATGTGATGTCCAAAATATTTCTCCTAGTGAGAAGACTGTCCATATTAAAATACTGAAGTCTTTGGCTGTAGTTGGTAGATTTTGTATTCAGCCTACTACTGAATGTCAGATGTCTAGTAAATCGTTTCTGAATGCGTTCAATACGAAGCTGATGTATACTGTACTGAGGAGACCAAATAACTGAACAGTACTCTAGGGTGCTTCTAACAAAGCTGTTATAAATCAAGACCTTTGTTGAGGGATTTCTGAATACTTTGACATTTCTCATAATGAATCCTAGAGTTTTTGAGGCTCGAGTAATAATGTTATCTATATGTGGAGTAAATGTTAATTTAGAATCTATTATTACACCCAGATCTCGAATAGTATTTACCTCCTCTAACACAGCATCACTTACTTTATATTGTGACTCAAAATTGTGAGACTTGCGGGATAACTTTATATGATAACATTTATTAATATTGAGAGACATTTCATTTATCTTGCACCATTCCACTAAGCTATCAATGTCCGATTGTAGGAGTTTAGCGTCCTCATCACAGTGAATAACTTTTATTAGTTTAAGATCATCTGCATATAAAAAAACATCACTGTGCTTAATTACATCTACAACATCATTAATGAAAACATTGAAAAACAATGGTCCTATATGAGAACCCTGAGGTATACCTGATGTGGATAAATATTGATCTGAACGGAAACCCTTTACAACCACGTATTGAGAACGATTAGTTAAATATGTATGCAACCACATCAATAAAGAACCGGTGAATCCATATTTCGAGAGCTTGTTTACTAATATTTTGTGACAAACTTTGTCAAATGCCTTGGAAAAGTCAGCATAGACGGCATCGCTTTGCAACTGGGAGTCCATATTGTTAACAATGAGTTTAATGAAAGCGATGAGATTTGTGCTGGTAGACCTAGATCTCAAGAATCCATGCTGGCGATCAGTAATAAGATGTTTTATTTGGGCGTAAAGATGTGGATATATTAGCGCTTCAAATATTTTTGGTATAACTGATAAGATTGAGATTGGTCTATAATTAGCAATATTGTTTTTGTCACCGCTTTTGTAAATTGGTACAACCTTAGCAATTTTCCAAGATATAGGAAACCGACCAGAACTAAGAGATTTATTGAATATTATGTACAAAGGAAGAACGAGTGAATCTGCACATCGGGAAATGAAATAAGGAGGAATGTCATCAGGACCAGGGCCCTTCGTGCAATCAAGTCTTTTTAACCGAGTGCGGATGGACTCCATTGTTAGATGTAATTTTGAGATACTGCAAGATTCTGAGTTGCTATTAGTTAGAGACTCCCTTGGGACATCATCACTTACTTTACTTTCGTTGGAATAAACGGAACTGAAGCTTTTTGCAAAAAGATTACAGATATCAGGCCCAGCAGATGCTGTTTGATCGTTATGAATCATTTCAGTGGGATAGTGAGGACCTTGCTTTTGTCTTTCATATAAGTCCAAAAATATTTTTGGTTGCTGCTGATGTTTAGTTCAATATTATGAATATATTTCTTATAACATCGAGTAGTCAATGCAGCACATCGTTTTCCCATTATTAACAGAGAAATGTGGTCAAGAGGATTTTTGTGGATTTTGTATTTGTTTACTAATCTACATTTATCTTTCAAACGTTTGATAAGGGTTTTAGGGAACCAATGAGGGTATTTATTGTTGCTTTTTTTTGCACCGTGGAACATATTTATTTATAATAGTATAAAGATGTCTATAAAAAACATCAAGCATTTTATCGACATTATTACAAGAGTTTAGCTCGCCGAGCCAATTTATATTATCTAATTCGTTTGTGATTGCTGCATAATCAGCCTTATAGTAATTATGTTTTAAAGTATCGTTACTATGAAGATTATTATTCTGGTTTGAAAAACATACATCAACTGAAATTGGAGGGTGATAGGGATCAACCTGAGTTAGTTACGCTGATTCCGTCGTAATTACAAAAAACCAAGTCGAGCATTTTACCTTTGGAATTAGTTACACTATTGAACTGAGTGAAGTTATTAAGAGATGCAAAGTCTATCAGAGTTTGAGCAAGACTTGAGCCATTATGTTTTGGAACTGAGTCTGTCGATACACAAGGCCAGCTAATACAACTCAGGTTAAAATCACCAATAAGCATTATATTATTTATAGGATTACTATCTACAATTTCATTAAAATTATTAATGAAAGATTCGAGACTATTTCTATTGACTGGAGGTGGCAGGTAAACTGTGCAAAAGTAGTAAATCTTATTATCTAGTTTTAAACTGACCCACAGGTCTTCATTATTACTTTCAAACAATTGTAGACGATTGCTGTCGTATTTTTTGGAAATTGCTACAAGAACTCCACCGCCATTCATAATATTACCTGATCTATTAAGAGAATACCTATCACGTCTGTATACAACATAACGGTTATCAAATAGTTCTGAGTCGTTTACAGAGTCGATCAACCAAGTCTCTGTTAATATTATTATGTCATAATTAAAACACAGTAAATTACAATAAAAAACATGAGTTTTCATGCGTAAACCTCTTACATTTTGGTAATACATGTTTAAACTTGTGAATTTTATAACAATATTTACCAATTCTCAATACGAAATTAAAAAGACTAACACAACTAAAATATATAAAAAATAACAATTATACAATTTTTTCCAGCAATTCCATTGTTTTAATATAAATATATTCGGAGTCCTCATCTTTACGCATGAAAATTTTACCCTGTTTCACCCATACAAATCTATATCCCTTTTTCTTGGCCTTCAGACGCGCTGCAGCGTGTAGGGCTCGATTTGCAGGGGAGAGGTGTTCTGCAACATAGATTGGTTGGTTCACTCCACCGAACCCAAGATGGCTTGAATTTAACTTTTCGCTTGCGTGGTTTTTATTATAGGTAATAACAGCTGCAAGAAACTTGTCACGAATTCGTGGTGTAGCCAATTTAAGTATAATAGATCTAGGCCTTTGGTCATTTTTGTTACTCTTGGCTATACGTGTATATTGATGTACATCGCTTTCATTTAAATCGCAAGAAATAGTTTGTGCTAATTGTTTTATAAGGGTGTGTATGTTTTCGTTCTTGTACTCGGGGACGCATTGTATTTCTAGATTACAAGATCTGTTATGTTGTTCCATTATTTCCAACCTAGTACCGATGCATCTGACAGTCTCGATCAACTTGTTATTTTCGGTGCG
The DNA here is from genome assembly GCA_902850365.2 of Chilo suppressalis. Lineage (NCBI taxonomy): Eukaryota > Metazoa > Arthropoda > Insecta > Lepidoptera > Crambidae > Chilo > Chilo suppressalis. The sequence continues at coordinate 13,668,717 of OU963897.1, read as the reverse complement.
TAAATATTGTATTGTTTCGGTTTTGCAAGCAAGGTCCTTTTTTATGCTGTCGTATTCTTCTGTTATAAATAAGACAGATTTTTCCAAGCAATCGATGCTCTCAGAAAACCCCTTTAACTCATGCTTCACCATGGCTCGCAAACTTTCTTCCAATTCAACTATCATAGACTTTTTAACTTTATTTAGTTCTTCTCTTATCACATCCCTTATGACATCAATTGTTAACGTGGAATTAGTCTGCGAACAGATTTCGGGCCGGTTCGGTTTATTACGAAATGTCACATTTTCAGACGCTTTCGCAGGTGTTCGTGAGTTATCACCTCCTACCTTGGCCGCCGCTTGACAATAGGGGCATGTCCAGTTCTTTTTTTGATGAGTAGTAAGCTCAGAAGTTCCAGTACACAACAGATGAAATATCTTTTTACAGGCTTTTGCTGAGCAAGTTATCGATTCTGCTTTCGAAATAGGGGTACAACAGCCAGGGCAAGACATTATTTTTCTTATACTTCTATTCTTTGACATCAAAAAGCAAAGCAGTGTGTTTAAATGTACACCCACAATGTATGAAATTCAATAACAGACCACAGGTGCATGCAGAAATAAAGCGTATCACTGATAATAAGTTGAGTGGAAGTCGTTCACCTCAAGCGCAAGGAGATGGCGCGTGCAACGCAACCAAGCGTCTGTTTTAACTGATCGTTGACACTTTTCACTCTATTGTATTTTAATAACCACTGAATGTATCACAAAACTGATTATCACTACACACTGTGATTGGATTACACAGATTATTTATTTATAATTCCAGCTTGAAATGTTACTTTAAATGAGAAAGCAGAAAATTCAACTCCAAATTAGAAAGACTCTCGAGGAAAAGGAGTATTGCTCAGCAGTGTTCTTGGATGTTCAGCAGGCATTCGATAGGGTCTGGCATAAGGGACTGCTATGCAAACTAAAATGTAGCCTACCACATAGTTATCACCAAATCTTCGAATCTTATATTAATGAACGCATATTCCAAGTTAAAGAATCAGGAGAAACATCAAATTTTTATGAAATATGTGCTGGAGTACCACAGGGTTCAGTCCTCGGACCGGTATTTTACACTGTCTATACAGCCGACTTACCTGTAATGCAAAATGTAACAACTGCAACATTTGCGGATGACACTGCCATACTTGCAAGTCATAAAAACCCTATTATTGCAACACAACTTTTACAGCAGAGATTGGATGAGATTACAAAATGGTTGCAAAAATGGAGAATAAGAGCCAGTTCGTCAAAATCAGTTCACGTCACATTCACACTGAAACAAGGCAATTGTCCTCCAGTACAGTTAGAAAATGTCACTCTTCCTCATCAAAACTGTATACGCTACTTAGAGCTTCACATAGATAGGCGTCTTACATGGAAAGAACACATTAAGAAAAAAAGAGAGGAACTTAACATCCGGCACAAGCGACTTTTGTGGCTATTGGGCCGCAACAGCAAATTGTCAATAGATAACAAGTTACTGATATATAAAACTATCCTTAGACCACAGTGGACCTATGGCATACAACTCTGGGGTACTGCTAGCAATTCCAACATCCTTTGCATTCAAAGAGCCCAAAACATGATCCTTCGAACTATTAGCGATGCGCCATGGTATATCACTAATAATGAAATTCATGAACACCTGGAAATGTCAACAGTCAAGGAAGAAATAACCATTGCGACTCAGAAATACCGGGCTAGGCTGGAGACTCACCCAAACATCCTAGCAACACAACTCATGACTCGGAGTTATAACAAACGACTCAAAAGGAAAGACGTCCTCTAAAGAGAATTAAGGAGGAGATGTCCTTACTGAAGGGCACACTCTGACACCCCAATGTTCATCCAACACATTTGCTTATAGTAGCATGCACTGATCGCAAATTACAATTAATAATAAAAAGAAAAAAAAAATTCTTTGATTTATATTTGTTCATTGTTACAAAACAAATTAATGATTGCATCTAGTTAAAATGTTAAAGCTAGGTATTATGCATATTTTCTCGGCACATGAGCTTAGTGTTTATGTTCTAGATTAGGTCAGATCATTACGTTAATTAAAAGATATAATTAATCTAATCTTTGAAGCTTATTTGCGATGTAATTTAGTAACTCAATCTATTTTCATTAAATATTGGAGTATTACCTTCAAACCAAAGTAACTTAGGACGAAGATTTTAAATTTAGGAATTTTAATAAAATCTCGACTTGTAGGATCTAAAAAAATGCATAATCTATTATTATGTAGGTCCTTATTTTTAAACTTTTTTAAGCTTAATAATACTCTATGGAAAATACAGAAATTCTTTTATTGACAAACAAAGCAGAAAATCTATTTTTTAGGCACTATAATTTTATGGTTTCTATGAATCACGCAAGCTAATAATTAATCATTCAGTCACTTCGAAAGTAACACATTATGAATTATAACGTCCCGGTTTTGGCATGCAACCAATTAATGTGTTTATTTAAAATTAGATACTAATCGTTAATTGGATTTTAGATAATTACATTTTTAATTCGAAATAGGTACTTTTATATAAATTTTATATCTTATTAAGACTAGTCAGAGTTAAGTGATTGAAATATTGATCTGCACCTGATAATTCGTATTTTCAGCGAATAGTAATAAATTGTACGACTTCTTTTATTCACAAATCTGACTTATGATGAACATGAGCACTGTAATAAAAATATATTCTGTATAACAAATCAAACTAAGACCATGGTTTGATTACCCGAAACATTAAACAAAGAGAATTCGTGAGAGAACATTCCTAGTAAGTATTCCATTTTCTTTTCGTTTCAACGAAAAGAAAGGCTATTATTGTTTCTTAATATTTACCTGTTAGCTCTCAGAATGTAGGATGATTCCAGGGCGAAATCCCTTCTGGGTATTTATTGAACATGGATTTGTACGATGATTTCTACTTAAGCCTATTATTATATCCCTGTGAGACGTGGAGTCCCGAGCCTACGTGAGCATTTTGCTAAAATTTGCTTGCCCGTACATGATGCAACTAATGTACCCCGCATGTATGAAACCTCAATCTAAAATACGATTTTAGAATATTTATACGCCACTTTTTTTCTATATCAACCTAAAAATTGTTTTCTTTATACTGGTACTTTTCAAAGATTTTGTTCTAAAATTAACTAAAATTATTCTGGTTTAGGTATTTATACTAAAAGCATAAATAGGAGACAGCGCTATTAATTAATTTTAAATTAAGACAAAACTTTTCTTCCTCCATTAGCTAATGAACGTGTTGGAGGATGTCACAGTACTTTAATATGACGTTATATGGGTAATGAAAATAATGTTTGTTGTCAAAAATTGACAAAAACACTTATTTCGAATATTAAGCACTTTGCACATCAGTCGCAACCTTGGTCGCAGAAAACAAGGTTGGGATGCGGCCAAGTTTGCGGCCACGACCACGACTGTCCGTAAAGAGGTCACAGTTCTGGTCTTTCCTTTATTTCTTTAATAAATAACACTGTATTAAAACTCATTCCAAAAAGACATCGTCGTCTTGAGTTGCGAAACGATACAAAGCGTGTTCAGTGTTCATTCACGAACTGTCCGCATGACACTGAGAATAGCTGTCACGGCCTGGCCGCTATCCCGGTCGCAGATTTTGTACGAGAGCGCTCATAGTATAGGGAAATTGGATAATCGAGGATGTGTAAGGATCATAGGAATTGATTGTAAGGAATGAATCTCTCACCATTTTGGAGTGCACAGTCCGCCCTTCAGCTACTTGGATCCTAGGGTAGTTGGTAGAGTGCGATGCCTGTTGCAAACCCAAGTATTACGAGGATGCATTGCGTGGACGTAGGCACGTGACACTTGACGGAAGATAGACGCATCTACATAGAATTTCATCGGTCGCCCTGCATCCGTTTGTCGGTTGGTTAGGGTTAATAAAAAATAAATAAAATGAAAAATTAGAATCTAGCAGACTTGTTTTGCTATATACAGAAGTATAAAGAACTCCGATGTGACTTTGATCCATTTGTAGAGACATAATATTGTCAAGTCATAAACATACCGTTGATAGATCGATCGATCGTACTAGCGTACAGACGTGCTCATCGCGCTTATAAAATAAATTAACAGTTAAATAATAGTGACCTAGTTTAAATAGTGACTAAGCGTATTATGCGGTTACGCTCAGTGAGTGACAATTATACGTGCATGAATTATAATAATGGGCATAAATATTTAGTGTAAGTTCTTTTTCATTAATTATGTCAAGTGAGAGCCCCTTCAATCGAAGCGGCATTACTCGCCGCACTCCTCCCCCAACGACGCCCAGCCATCCAACTCAAGACCAGGATGATATGGATACCTTAAAAATAGTATCTACTCCGGAAATACAAAACTGGCTTACTTCAATTGAGCAATATTTACAAGAAGTATGTACCATGTCGAATGAGGGAAAACTAGTATCTGACCACAAACTTAGGATTAATAATCTCTGCCGAAAAGTTGGACATGGAGTTGCGCAAATGGCTGTTCAATATCAGTCTTTAAAGCAAAAGGCGATATCAACTCACTCTAATTTGCAAATTTTAAAGGACAACCATGACCTCTCAGCTTGTCTTACTGATTTTAAAAAGACTATACAGGAATCCTGCACTAAATCTGCTACAACAAACACGTCTTTTGCAGACATGGTAAAAAAGGGATCCAACAACTTTATTCGCCCTAGCCCTGTCAGTTCTGTGGTAATCTACCCAAGCAATGCTGCACAAAGTAGTGACGAAACAAAAAATTGGGTCCAAAAAATTATTAGCCCCGAGGAGATGAAACTGAAAGTACGTGGTCTTCGTAAAGTAAGAAATGGAGGAGTGATCGTCAGCACTGAGACCAAAGACGACATTCATAAATTGAAAAATTCAGTGCTGTTAGCAAACTCAGGCCTGACTGTTGATGACACCAATAAACGCAAACCGCGTATTATAATCATAGGAGTACCTTCATCTATGACTGAAAGTGACGTCTATAAGTGCATCTACGAGCAAAACGTAGCAGAATCGTCATTAAATATATCTAGAGATACTTTCCTGAACTCTATAAAACTGAGCCACAAATCAGGAATACGAGATGCAGACACTTGCAACTATATTTTAGAAGTACCTGCTACTATACGCAAAGCCTTAATTATACAGGACAGACTTTTATTAACTGGAATTTTTACTCGGTACGTGATTTCACACTTGTAACTAGATGCTACAATTGCCAGCAATATGGCCATGCCGCTAAAACTTGCAAGGCGACAGCTTGTACCTGTGGCCACTCTGGCGAAGATGGCCATTCTCTCAAAGACTGCACAAAAAAAGCCGATCCACCAAAATGTGCCACTTGCCTTAAATTTAAAAAACCGTGCGGCCATAGGACCGGAAATGCCGAATGTCCAGCTAAAAAAGCTGCCGAAACTAGGTACATTAATACTATTGATTATGAAGGCGCCTAGAGCGCCACTTATTTGTTATAATTAGAACTTTACTATGGACATTAATATAATAAATGAAATAGATGATCTATCTATGTCTAATTCATGTTTATGTGAAGTCGGAGAGTGTAGACAATATCTGACTGCTTATCAAAACTCATTAACTGTACTCACCCAAAATATACGTAGTATTTATAAAAATATTGATAATTTTGATATTTTCCTCCATAGGCTTAACTTTGTTTGTGATGTAATTATACTAACCGAGTGCTGGTTAACAAAACGGAACGGCAACCTACCAACAAGGCCAGGTTATAACTTATTTTATAGTCAAAATAATCACAACCAAAATGGTTGTTTATGTTAGAGACTCCTTGCAAGTCACCCTCGAGGAACCAGCTCTTCAAGGTTGTAGTTGTTTATTGGTACATATTAACCAAGATACAGTTATTGTCGCAATATATTTGTGTATTGTACCATTTGTATGTTGAAACAAATAAATAATTTATTATTATTATTATTATATAGATCCCCATCTGTCACAAACATAGATAATTTCAACGGAAACTTAGATCAGATACTTCAATCATTAACATCTTTTAAAAATGTAATAATTACGGGTGATATTAACATAAACATTATACCCGACATACATGATGCTGGAACCCAAGATTATCTCAATCTATGTTCGTACCATGGTTTTTACCCAGCCCATACATTACCAACACATTAGAGTGGTTCTTGTCTCGACCATATGATGATAAAATCTAGGTCAACATATCTAACACTTGTCACAAAAACGCCGCTTACCGATCATTCCGCTGTCTTATTAACCTTAAATTTATCGCTGCCTAAACTGAATCATGAACTAGTAAAATCTAAGTTAAACATAAAGAAACTTGAACACGATTTATGCAAGCTTGACTTTTCCCCAGTTTTTCAATCGACGGACGCGAATGCATCTTTGTTGTATTTAATTAATAATGTTGAACAAGCTATATTACATAATACGTCTGTAGTTGCTTCAAATAAACAATATCAAAATATCAAACCTTGGATAACCCCGGGTATTATTCAATGTATAAGACACAGGGATAAACTTCATATGAGGACAAAAAAATATCCCGATAACCTCATATTGCTAGTTATCTATAAGAGATACAGGAATTTCGTTAATAATCTTTTGAAAAAATTAAAAGCAAATTATGAAAAAAATGAACTACTCAAAGCAGGCAAGGATAGCAAACGCCTTTGGAGACATATTAAAAATTTTACCTACACTTCAAAAAGGCACGAATCATGTTCGAGTTTACTATTAACCCATCCTTCACCGCTTATATCAGCCAATTATGTAAATAACTATTTTATTAATATGGGAAAAGACCTTGCAGAACGCCACCAACCTCTAAATCTATTTTCTCACTTAACGCTACCACTAGTAGGAATAGTTTTGTTATGTTAGATACCGACCAACAAGAAATTTTACAAATAATTACAAATTTGAAAAATGACAGTGCAGTCGGCTTTGATAACATTAGCAATAAAATCCTCAAAACTTTTAAGCATATTTTAATACCACCGATAACACGAATTTTTCAAATCTGCCTCTCGCAGGGTATTTTTCCACAATGTTTAAAAAAAGCAGTAGTTACTCCTGTCTATAAATCTGGATGTAAAGATCAAGTAAATAACTATAGACCAATATCAGTGCTTCCATCCTTATCAAAACTATTAGAAAAAATTATTAACAAAAGGCTTATTGACTACCTGGAAAAAAATAACTATTTGTCACCTATGCAATTTTGTTTTCGGGCAAAGTTGTCAACAGCAGATGCGGTGCATAACCTGACTAACTATATTACTCAGGAACTAGGCAAAGGAAAGCATACTCTAGCTGTTTTTCTTGATTAAGCAAAAGCATTCGATACCGTTTCAATTCCGAAGCTTCTAAAAAAGTTGGAAGCATTGGGTATTAGAGGAACGCAGTTAAAACTATTTGCAGATTATTTAGACAATCGATCTCAATGCGTTAAAATAGGAAATATTAAAAGTGATTACCAGAAAATGACCTGCTATGGTATTCCCCAGGGAAGTATAATCGGCCCTACCCTTTTTTCTCGTTTACATCAATGATTTATGTAACCTTAATTTAAAATGTGGTAAAATTATATCTTACGCCGATGATACGGCCTTGATTTTTAGCGCCAATAGTAGGTCAGAATTATATGAGGTAGCTCAACTTGGGCTTAATGGTGTAAATAACTGGCTTCGCTGCAATTTACTAACACTGAATACTGACAAAACCAATTATATTCACTTTTCTATGCGCCAGCCTTGTCATGGGTTTACAAATCCTAACTTATACGCACACCAATGCCAATATCCTTCAGTCAATAAATGCGATTGCCCTTTAATATAGAACACATCCCATATAAAATATCTTGGTATCTTAATTAACGACACATTATCTTTTAAACAGCATATTGCAAATCTAGTAGTCAGGATCCGTAAATTAATGTATATTTTTTAAAAATTACGTACCATTGCAGGTCCAAAACTAATTAAACAGGTATATCAGGCCTTATGCCAATCAGTAATTCAATATTGTATAACTTCATGGGGTGGAGCTCTCAAAACTATTTTAATCCCTCTCGAGAGCAATTTTAAAAGTAGCCAATTCACTTCCCTTCTTATATCCTACGCATCAACTTTACAAATACTGTAATGTGTTAACTGTTCGCCAGCTTTTCATTATGCACATCATATAAAACAACACACCATTTCACCTTTTTGCTCTGATATCACTAACAAAAGACGGAAAGATATAGTCTGCATCTCTACACATGATTCAAAATACATCTTTTCACATAGATTCTCTACTTTCCTAAGTCCTTTCTTATATAATAAGTTAAATAGAGTATTAGGTATTTATACATTAATCTATTTTAACTGTAGAACTGTAGTATTTAATTATTTGCACAGCCTGACATACGAGCAGACCGAAGAATTACTTCTTATTTGTAAATAAATGAACGTAACTCCATAATTTATATTTACCAACATTTATGTAATGATTACTTTAAGTTCTGTTTTAATTAATTTGTTAATTTATTAATCATTCAATGTATTATTTACATCATAAAAGCCTGAAATACAGGTACAATTTTAACTGTAACCTAGTTCAGGCATCCATTATTTTGTACTTTATATTGTTATTAGTATTATTATGCAATGTATGACCTTATTTGAATAAAGATATATTTATTATTATTATTATTATATATTATTATTATACCACAATACTTAAATTATAAATAATAACGCTAGTTCCAAAACCATGCTAAGTGTAAATAAAATAAACCAAGTTAGATTAAATCATATAAAATCACACGCAATGTAGAAAACATATGCCTGTTCCATGATTAATGAAAACCAGCTCAGCGTTGACTCAAATAACTTGAGTCAAGCTATGGTGATGATTGTCCTATTGTGAAGTGTTTTCCCCGTTACCTTTAAATATTCATGTCACGTTTCTTTCTTTATATGGATTACTTATTGACATAGCCTAGCCCTATCTAAAATATACTAGATTTGGTATGGGATAAATCTTAGCCACTAGCCTATTTCAAAAAAAAAATTCGCTTCTGCCTCGCTCGAGTAAATTCCAAAAGCCAAAGTCTTAAGGTGCCTTCCAAAATATGTCATAAATCGTTGTACACTTATAACTTGTCATTACAAAATTTCTTTACTACTAGAGTAAGATCACAAGCCCCCCCCCCCAACCTTAACTATTTTCTGATGGATAATCGAGTAGTATTAGCGTGTATAATGGACGGACACATACTCGCTAACTTGTACTGTGGGTAGTATTAGGTGGCACATGGACTAAGGATCTTGGACTATAACCCAATTGCAAACCAAACGCAATAACTACACCGCAACCATTATTTCGAATTTCGAAGGGTATAATCAATATTAGCTATAATTAAAAGCCGCCGGGGTTGGATTATCTCAAGTTAGAAAAGACCGCAAACACATTGCACCATTCTATACATGCAGTAAGTTGCCCACACTTTTAAAGGCTAAAAGTCTATCTCAAATTTCCGGAGTTCCATAGTCTTACGGTCTAAGTTAAATGTTACTATTACCGTTAACAAGTCCACAATATTTTAAACTTCGCATTTTGAACTGTAAGCACACATCACAATCAATAGGGCGTAGTCGTATTTCAGGATTATTCCACTAATCCCCATTGACTCGCCCCATCAATGGGGCTTAAAGTTTTCTTCTACTTATCACCATTCGATGCTAATTAAATTGATAATGGGGATAAATGGAAGAAAAGTTCACAGATCCCCACCAGTTTAAATTAAAAACGTTTCTTTTATACCTACGAAAATTATTCAAATAATCAAATAAATATTTAAGGAATTTCACAAAATCATTATATTTGTACATACACTCATTCACTGATTTATTTTCACTCACAGAGAAACAAATTGATTTACGCTAACGCATATTACTGAAAACTCGCACTGATCGTTACGTAAACCTTTCGAAAATTACGTCTTGTACTCTAAACTACACAGCTGTGAGCCAATTTTCACTTGCAGCGTTGTCACTAGCACTACAAGTACCTGATGAGGTGTTTCGGTCAAACCATTGTTTGTCCCGTGTTCCTTGTGATCGGACAAAACGTTTTAGGCAACACCGTGCGAAGGCTTTGATGAGAATGTCATGTTGACGTTTGTTTAGCACAAACTAATGACAGTGGTGTGACGAAAATATACCTATTTGGCACCTTCCAAGTTTTTTTTTACGTTAGTGTATAAAATTGTATTTATTTGGTTGTTTAAATTGGTCACAAAATTTTGTCACGAAAAAAGTACTTACGCTGCAAAGATCTCTGCTTATGTACAAATTCGCCACAGTTTTTTTACAAAGTTGCATGCGAAGAATTAACTTCAAATGTATCGAGTAAACAAAAAAAATGACGAATGTACTAGCCCAATATATTAATTCGGAAAATTATCTTATCAGCGTACTGAGAGTAAAACAAACGACTTTTCTTGAAGTGAAAACTTCTTTAGGCGCTTCGGGCATTTTTTGAGGTGGAAAAAAAACAACTAACTCCGACTGACACCGACGACACGTTTGATATGAGTATGTGTATTTTAATTTAGTCCAACGTTGTTAGTAGTGGCTTGGTCTTATGCAACAATCCCTTCATTGAGTGTAATAAGGCTTGAGTTTGAACCTGGCAGGCATTACATTTTTTTTCTGTGTTCAATTTATTTTTGTTTGCACTTTGCTTAGTTTTTTTTTTTGTAAACTGAAAAGTTCTATAAGCGCTTTGGGCATTTTCTGAGATGAGTTTTTTTATTACTTTTTTTTTTACATTTTGCTTAGTTTTGAGACATGAGTTTTCACTTCTGTCGGCACTCCAGGAGTCTGACCGCCATTTTTTTCACTCAAACAATAATTGGCCTAGCCCCAAAGTAAATAATGTAATTCTTGTGTTATACGGGATACTAGGGTAACGGATAGAATACATAATTATATCCATTAAACCAAGTATTTGGATGTAGAAGATGAATAACTTCTGTGTACAAACGATCGAGGCGTCGAATGGAGAGAGAAACGCTTTCTCTATTAATTGGACGTGTAGTGTGAAGCTTGTGCACAGTCGCCTCAGGAACGAAGCTTGATGAGCCTATTCGGCATTGTTTGCTCGTTACTAACCCTCTGTAATCAAGATACCTTGTTGGTTGTGTGGCAGGAGCCAGTATCCAAACTATAGAGGCATATATAGCTTTTAACTATAAAAAGGGGTACTGTGAGTGTAAAAATCAGACTGAAAAATAAACACGACTGATATTGTTTCGCAAAATCTACGTATCGTATTGATGAAACCAACATTTAAAAAAAGAACGCTTGATGAAACGCTATTAAAACCGGCTAATATAAGTGCGAATCGGACTAATCGAATTTAATAAGACGTGTAGAAGCATTTTGTAGACCGGCAAGGTGAGGATGGTTGGTGTGGCAGTTTATAACTGCTGCACCAGCTATCCTCGCGTCTGGACTTTGCCACCACTTAAAATCAGGTGGGGTATTCATTTGCCTGCTTAGCTATACAAAAAATTGCGTTGTTTTTTTTTCTAAAATTCATTTTGAAATTTTTATCCATGTAGTTATGTAAAGGTAGGCATGCCTGTTAACGCTGGAATTAAATTCCTCTGCACTTTTTAGGGTTCCGTAAACAAAGGGTATAAACGGAACCCTGTTAATGTCGCTCTGTCATCTTACAAAATAGTAAAATCATAAATGGAATGAGTTACAGAAATGAAATTTTGGTATTTCATGTAGAATACTTTCCAAAACCAAAAATTTAGTTAAAAATGTGTCGATCCACGCGCAGTGTAGGGTTCCGAAGTTGCTTGTCGTCACCACAATACATTTTAGAAAGAGTCTTTATTTTCAGAAATTACTTTGTCTAAGTCGCTTTTAATGTTTTCTTCTAAGGATTTTTTATTAGGTCAGAAATTTTCTAATACATAACTTGAACGACTGTTACTCTTAAACTAAGTTATCTATTTTAGTCATTAAAATTTTCCTTAAAAGAATAGCATTATTATCATGTATTTGTTCAGGTTTTTCAAGCCAAAAGTTTAGCTTTTAGAGAGGGGGGACGCCCTACACGAACAAAACTTTGAACTTTAAAGTTCAATATTTCGCAAAGGGTTCTTAGCGAAGTTAGAAGTGAGCTGAAGTTAGTTTAAAGGACCTATTCACAGAACACCAACACGATGGGGTAGACGATAATAGAAAAAAAAAAACATCTCCAGATTACATGTAGGGGAGCTGCCCTAAAAATATTTTACAAAATTTTATTCTACCATTTTGTCAGCATGGTTTATATACATATCTCCACAAAATTACAGTTCTCGAGTGCTAACAAAAACTGAAGACGGACAAACAGACGGACATGACGACGTAAAAAGGGGCCGATTTTTCACCCCACCATGTGACACATCGTTATCTAGATATCGTTATGTAGAATATATTAATATATTATTAATTATTTTTTGTTCAATAACACAGAAATAGGGCGGTCTATTTAAGACCATTTTTGTTTCGGGGCCTATTCCAAAATCTAAACTTGTTAAAAATTCTGGCATTTGATGTCCCATAACAATAATGCTGTATTTAAATATAAACAAAGAATAGTGAAAATGCGAATTCATAATGGATTTTGTAAGTAGTAATGAAAACAAACGCATAATTTTTCCTTTCACAATTTGTTACGATTAGCTTGGAAACGAACTATGTATTTCATAAGCATATATTGGTAACATCATTAACAGAATTTGAATATATTTAGTAGAGTATTCAGTTTAAAATAAATAATTTTCATACAACGGACGTGATGCGCGATATCATAATATTATATGGGTAGTGTTTAATCTTTATATATATAATTCTTCTGTGAGTGTGTATGTCACTGAACTTCTCTTAAACGACTGGACCGATTTTGATGAAATTTTTTGTGTGTGTTCAAGGGGATCTGAGAATGGTTTAGATTCACAATTTTGTCCGCTGGACAACCCCTATTTTTTTAGGGCGGTACGAAGTTCGCTGGGTCAGCTAGTTTTGTATATAAATCTAATGGCCATCCGTGCGCTAGTCCGACTCGTACTTGGCCGGTTTTTTTATAGAAAAATATCATATTATTTATGAAAATAATTAAGAGGTCTATCATCTCTTGCCAAACGCGAAAGCAGTATTCAGCACTTGCGTCAATAGTGTTGAAAGGATATCATTAAAATAATAAGTATCAAAATCTTTAACTCTGGAATAAGCTAGCGAAAAGACATCTTTCAGCTAGCTATGCTGCATTCAGTGTGCAATATAATAAATATGCATGATTTTGTTGTAGCGATCTCTGTTGTCTGTCTGTCCTAATATATGGGGTCTTGATTGTACTAAAATACTATCATCGTTCATTTGGTTCGTTTACATTTAGCATGTTTAATTTCAGGATCACGTAAGAGTTGCTATGTTTACATTACTGGGCTTAGTACATTTGTGCGCATCCAGAGTGGCAATACGTGTTATGATAAAACAACTGAACATGAATACGGGTAAACCGGCACGTTGCATTGTTATTGCTCCTACAGAGTCTACGCGTTTAGACTGCAAGTGAAGCTATGAAATGTTCAATCAATGGATATGAGATCGGAATATTATGATTTAGGGCGAGTGTTTTTTTCAGAATTCTGATATTTTTTGTTAGCCTGAAGTCACACTACTACCTTCGTGCGGAGAGTTAAACTATAAGTTCCTGTTTCTTGGGTACCAGCAAGATCTGGAATAAACTCTCTGCAGTTTTTCCTTGTAGCTATAATATGGCGTCTGTAAAAGGCCGGTAAATCTTTTCCTTCAGAGCCGGCAACACCCTTGGTGCTGCAAGTAACCATGAACGGCAATGAGCACTTACCATCAGGTGGACTGCCAACTCGTTTGCCAACCGCATAAATAAAAAAAAACTTTTGTGACTAAGACACGGCAAACATTGTCGATCTAGCCACGCAAACAACAGATCTCAGCTGACAGAGTCGAGGAAAAAAATATGTGAATAAATTTAGGTCAGGGGAAATATGAAAGAACATGTTGCATAAAGTAATAATCACGACTCAGATTAATGGAAACATTTCAAGTACCATCTCCAAACAAACAAAGGTGTACTGAACTGAATGTAAGGCCATTGCTTCGAATGCTACCGTTGGCATTTTCCACATAGCGAGGCGGTTAGGAGCTAAAGCATATTTTAGTGAACGTCCACACCGAATTTTCAAGTATTCGCAACTGGACTTCATTTGCACAGTGCAATCAAAGGTTTACAGACACACGGTAAATGTCGAAAGCCCTTTTATTTTTAATGGCACGTGCATACAAAGGAAAATTTTGGTGTCATTAATTTCTGCTAATTTTCTCATTTACGGCATCAAATAGCAACCTGACCATGCTGAACTTCTTTGTGGCTTTTATGAATTTATGTTGCGTACAAAGAATAATAATAAACTTATGAAGATCAATAATAACATACACAATATTAAAACTCATAAATTATGTAATATATGTAATTCGTTCTATCGTTTCGTTATATAATTTATCATTTAATAATTGAAAAGAAATGTTAAGTTTATATTTAAAACAAGACCCAAGACAAGATCTGAGATAAGTTGTTAAAATATTTTCCAAGTAACAAAATTATAATAAACAACATTTCATCATTTAACATGACCTACCTTGTTTCAATTAATCATTATTATTAATTAAATTTTACAACAGAATATCTGGTGACAATATTCCTCGGCCCCAGTCTTAAGCTGGCTTAGCCGTCGAGACCCAAGGCTTAACACTTATTAATTAATATCATAACTATTCCAGTGTCCCGACAAAGAAAAACTGCGTTATGTTTATCTTTTCCAGTGGTAAAGTTTTTAATGTATGATTATTTTAATAATTGTGCATATGCCCTGGTTTTCTTTGGTATGAACCCATCTTTTGTGAATAAATGTATTGTTTTTCTTGTTCATAAAGGTGTTTTCGTAATTCTAAGTGTATTTCTTAATTGTATTTCGTGTAAAAACATATTTTTCCCCAAAATATTTTATTTTATATTTATTTCATCAATTAAATTATTTAATTACAACTTACTCCAGTTATAATTAAAAAACGTCGCATCGATTCCAGTTACTAAACAATATTTTGTTAACAATTAATTGATAGAAAGCTAAAATGGAAAATCGTGACAAATGTGTTGTCTGAATATTAATATAGTTAAGTAAACAACGATATGCGGTTAACGGCAGTCGTATTACTAGAAGGTATCATCCCAAGCTAACGATTGATCTCGATAACAAGACAACCAATCCTGTCTGGGAAGCCACAATCTCAGGGCACCTAACAATGTAATCCTTATCGACCATAAAACACTAGTTGCAATCCGACGAACCAGATATTATGTTTATATGTATATAAAATGTAGTGTAGTTAACTGTGAAAAATAACCTTCTTTTTAGAGTGGGAATAGATAAAATTCTTTATTAATAACTAACAACTACAGATACAGCGGAACACAACAGCAAATTGAATCTCTTTTTAAAACACTGGAATATCTCAAGAGGCGGACTCGCCAATTTTCAGCTTGAGGTCCCCTTAGTATCTCGCCGTCCCCAAACTCGGTGACGCTGTAAATATCATCAGCGACCAACAGCTCAAAAAAAAACGAAGGAGATGAAGAAAAAATGCTATTGCCAAACTTTTAATGTCATAATATGTATTATTATACAAATGGCATAATGTTCATCTCGCAGAATTCCGTAGTCGACCACTGCAAAATTGGCTTATCTTCTACTATTGCAGACCCGAACACTACAACCACTATACCATTCCAAGTCTTGATTTACTGATATTCAGATGAAAATCATCACTTTAGAATGTCTTTTAGGCAAATAAATAAACATTATTTTTTAACTATAAAATAAACAAACATTCTTTCTTTATATCAAGTTAAACAGTACTAGCAGAATCGCTAAAAAGCGAGCTACTTAGTACAAAGAGCTAGGGCAAAAATTCAACAAATTAAATTATCCCTGCCAGTGGCACATTTTTTTCTAAGATTTACGTCATGTCGCGTCCTCTCACCGAGAAAACAATTTGTATTTTGCACAACCCACAATTTATAACAGACGGAAGCATGATATTATTTCTTGTTCTGTACGAATTGTTATTGGTTAATTAGAAAGAAGAAATTAAGTCAGATGTTTTAATTGGTTTAGATTTACATTAGTTTGACTTATTTATAGGCAATAAATAATTAAAGCTTAAACAAACCAAGATATCTGTAAGTGAAGTTCTATCATATTTATAGAAGTTACTAGCTGTCCCAGCGAATTTCGTACCGCCAGAAACAAATAGGGGTTGGTGGTAGAAGGGTGAAAATTTAGGGCTGCATGTATTTTTGTATGATGTATCATAAAAAAACTAATAAAATATATTTTGTCCAAAAAGAAATTTAGGGGCGGACTACCCTTAACATTTAGGGGGATGAAAAATAGATGTTGTCCGATTCTAAGACCTACTGAATATGTATATAAAATTTCACGAAAATCGGTCGAGCCGTTTCGGAATAGTTCAATTACGCACACCGTGACACGAGAATTTTATATATTAGATTAGTCGGAAGATATTAGTATCATGTAATTACACTTACAATGAGGACTAAAACCGACGTATAATGTTTTCATATATCAATGAGACTGTTATTCAAGACGTGCTTAAATTTGATCGAAAAGTATTTAATAAATTAAGGTACAGTATGCAATCATTCGAGATTCGTGACCGAAGGGCGACAACGGATACCAATTACTAAGCTTCTGTTGTTTGCCCGTCCGTCCGATTGTATCTGATGAACCATTAATACAGCACTTACATATAATTCACTGCTAAGAATATACGACAAATCAGGAAAATAAAAAATTAAATTAATACAATGGTTCACTAATGTAAAGACTAATCTAAAAAAAATATCACTAGAAAAAAATCCACATGGACCAAGTAGCAGACAGGACTCGAACCGGTACATTTCATGTAAAGTTTTCAACGTTTTTTTTTGCTCGACCTAGTAATTATTTAGTGTTTTTAATTGATAATTATTACAGACCCATTTCTTGTTTGCTACTTAACTTGACCTGTATTTGTAATACTTTATGTATTTATATACCTAAAGAAAATTTTACTAGAAAAATTCCAGGCGGACTAGGCAGCAGACGGGATTCACAAAAATGCTTAAAAAATAAAAATATAGGTACTTATATCCCTTTCAGCTTGGCATTCTTTTTTATTTTCAATAATGCTTGCCTTAAGTTTCAGTATATTTTTATTATTTCTGTCATTCCATTATCCTAGGGAGATAAGACAGCAACGTCTGTAACTTCTACTTATTTTGCACTTAAGCGGTTTGTCACGTACAACATATTTCTCTCTAATACCCATAACATGGTCGGCTATTGCTTATTTGGTAGACGTTCCAGTCTACGCAGAATTGATATTAGTCTAAATAAAGTCAGAGTAACAACATAGAAAATGAGAGATGAAGTCAAAGCTGTATTGGATAATGATGAATTTTAATTTGCAACGAATTAATACACCGAAAATTTAATTTTAAAAAAATAGTAAATTTCTACTAATTGTGTTTTTTTTTTCACCAATCATATCAGTCTATATTAATCAATTTAGAAATTTTTAGAAGTCTTATTTAGGGTCTTAGTTAGGTATATCGATCACGCCGACAAAATGGTAAGATAAAATTTTGAAAAATATTTTTTAGGTAGCATTAGTAACCTGGGGATGACTTTTTTTCATCATCTACCCCATCGTCTGGGATATCTTTGAATAGTTCCTTTTAAATTACTTAGGGAATCCCAAGACTATTTTTCGCTTTAGGGATCCGTTTGCGAAATATTGAACTTTAAAGTGCTAATTTTTGTTCGAGTAGGGCGTCTCCTCCCTCAAAATCTAAACTATTAGCTTGAAAAACCTGGAAAATTTCATGACAATAGTGATTTTCATGAACTTTTAAGGAAAACTATAAGGGTTTAGATAGATTTGTTAGTTTAAGAGTAATAGTCGTTTAACTTTGGTTAAAAAAATAATACATGTGGCACTCGGGGACTGCCGCGGTAAAGCTATTGCATAGAATTTGTTGTCAAGTTATGCAATTATAATTATTTATTTATTTTATATATGCAGTACTTTGTTTTTTTCATATTTACAACACTTTATACACAAATTTTACGCTGTACGCTATTCACTGTTGTACATAGATGATAGATACCTATACACCTATATACCATTACACAAACAGCTGCTTATGTATTCGTGCGATTTCGGAGCTCTCGATCCGTGCTTCATTCAGTCGTACCATATACATGCACGTTAAGGTTCAACTAGTCGTGGGCTCGAACTCACTCGTGGACGCGGCCAAAAAGCACGCTGTCTTACCTAGCATTGTAAAGAAATTATTAAAGACACATTGATAAAAAGACCCATTTCGAAACTATGTGTATTTCCAATATCTTAAATTTATAACATATTTTTTTATAGTACATATTATATAAGAGTTAGTTTCATTTTTATTTTCACTATATTATATTTTGTTACAGGTTGTTATATTTTTGCATGTAAACATGAGTCCTTTTAGACACCTTAAAAAAGGGTGTAATTTATATACTAATGATGATGTATCTACTCCCCCTTTTGTAAGGACATTTCTGCAGTATGTCCTTCGCCGGCGGCATGTATAAGATTTATAAGTACTGTAATATACCAATAAATAAATGTTAATATATAGAAATAATATAAATGTAAAACGATGAAAATAAATAAATAAAAATCAAACTAAAATATTAAATTAGTTTATAACACGACACAATGAATGAATATGAATTGCGATACCTATGGTTTTGTTTCAGATAATATTAGTTAATGGGATAAAATTAGTTAACAACGCCTGTCATAGATGGCGCTAAGTTATTGTGAATTGCGGTATGCTTTTATTTCGGTGTTTATATAAGTATGTTTTAAATCTTGTTAATGGGCTTTTTTCGCTTGTTACCATATTAATATTATATGGATATACTCCAGAGTTTCAATTGAACATCCCACCACTACTACTAAAAGTTTATTCAGGGGGTGTAAGGTTTTTTTCGTTACGGGATTTCTTGATTCGGTCGCCGCGCTCAAAGCCCCGCGATAAAGTCTATGCAATAGCTTAAAAATTCTTACCTATTGAAAATTGTTTAAAAGAAAACATTAAGATTGACATAGATGAAGTTATTGTAGCGTAAAACCTTGCATTGCAACAAAATAAAAAAAAACTGGTTAAAAACAAGAGCAAAACATCATTAGTTCCACTACGCTACCGCGAGTAGCAAGGGCAACGGCTTCTGAGTCGCGCTCACGTTACGTTTTTATAAAAAGTATAGAAGTACTTCAAAATGTCGGAGGTTATACCGGACCGCACTACGTCGTCGCGCACGGATGTGTATACCCCCAAGTGCTTCGGCGTAAAGCTGAGTCTTTACTGCTCGTTTTATCGAATTAATTTGAGTTTGAGACGCAGTTTGACTTTGATTTAGGTATTTATTTAACATACATAGATTGATATTAATTGGTTTTTATAATTTTCGACATAGAAAACAAAGACTCTAGCTCAAATATGTTGTGGTAACTACAGGCAACTACGTAACCCTACACTGCGTGTCACGACACGCACTTAACCGGTATTTTTATTGTTTCTTGTTCCAAATGTATTTATTTAAATTTGTGTTATCATAATAATGATCTTTTGGGATTCGCAACTAGAACGAAATCTAAAACTTTTCTGATAAGTAACGTTCACGCACGGCTGACCTTTATGATGGTCATGATAAAAATCGTCCAGCGCAGTAACAAGTCACAGTTTATACGATACACAGAAACTAACTCTCTGAGAGAAACCATAAATAATTTATAATAATGTTTACAATTTATTTCAGATTATTCATCCATAATGGTTAGTAACAATGATGCTTACAAATCTTGTGTTAGTAAATTGAATTCATAAAATAAAAAACATATTAATAAAAAAAAAATACGACTAGGAAGTCCCCGCCGCTGTATGCAGATGGATCCAGTGCATAAACAGCGGTGAATCCCAGCGTTCGGACAGCGCGTACACGATACCACGGTAATATTATATATAATACTGCTTATTATACCTCATTAAATACCAATTAAAACTTCTATGGCCAATTCTTGTTGTAATTTAACAACACATCATCATCACGCGAAATTTATTCCGATGCAAATGATCAAGAAAAGCTTATAACCATTCAGGAACATCAATTACAATATTTATCGATTTTTCTGACTGCGTAAAGCAATATTTAGGTATTTTGTGTCGGGATAGGGTTTGAAATTATATATGCCAGTTCACGCTTGACAATTCTTTATTTACCACAAAAGTCTTTCTTTAACACAGAATTTTACACTCTCTGCACAGTATACACTACATAATACAATGTCTTTAAACAATCGTACTTGAACACTTTACTTTCATTTTGATCGCCTTTGTATTCGTTTCGAAATCGCTGTTTGAACATCAACTGTTCACTGGGTTTTTTTTGTTTCCTCCCAGGCGGGGGAACGGAGGAGAAATCCTCATGGATACCCTACAGCCGGCTGTAGGGTATCCATGAGGATTTCTCCCCCGCTCCCCCGCCTGTTATGTCAGACTCTTACTTACTAAAAAACACCCGTTAATCGTACTTTGGCCAGAAGGGCCTTACAAGCATCTGAAGCGATCATCCCCTGAAAGGGGGATGATGCAGGCATTCACTGGGCTGCGCGGACCACGTTTATATACACCAATCGACGTTACATTTCTGATATTATGCGACTAAAGTTTCTAGAAAAGTCCAGTTGTATTGAGCGTTCAGTCGTACCGCCGAGTACGTAGTAGCTAGTTATACGTAGGTATCGCGCATGAGTTGTAAACAAGTGCACATTCACTCTTACGTAGCACTGCATAAGGCTCATACTAGAATGAACCGTACTACTCGGCCTCTAGCCGCGGTGCTCTAGTTAAATATGTTTCTAGTAATTACGGTTAGGGTTCAAAAGCGCTTGCGATAATATGTTAGAGTTTATGAAAGTGACTTTCAGCAATATAATAATGAAACCACGTTAAAGTTATACAAAACAGTGTACATGATTTTTGACGTGACAACGTCTTAAATTAGGTTGCGGCTGGGAGTCACTTATGAAAAAGTGTAACGCTCGGTAACGTTACGATGAGTTTAAGTTTACATGTACAATGTTTTAGTAAACAAAATATATTTCTATAGTTAAAATTTGTGCAATTCTTATTTTCATTCAATTCCTTGTTCCTATTGTGCAATTTAATTATATTCATATCAATAAATATTCTACCGAGAAAAAGACGTTGTCACGTAAAATCTTCGCCCGTAAAACCGACTTTACAGGCAACCATTTTTTTTTTTTGTGAAGTGAAGATCTCATCTCTATAGACGTTATTAAATGTAAAATCATCTAGGTTTTTACCTTTGCCGATAGAAAAACCGAATATCTCGCTAATAGGTACTAAAGTTAACTCCGCAACAAATAAAGTGTGGTACTACTGTGCTTTATATTCCAAAATAGCTCGTAGACATACCATAGGACGTGCAGTGCTATTCTGTAAGAACAAACTCACTTTTCACGGTGTAATTTGAAATTAGAATACGAATTTCAAATCACATCAATGTCTTATTTAAAATTACACGCAAATTCCGCTGTAAAACGTGAGATTGTTCTTAAGTTTATACAGAATAGCACAGCTGATGTGTTACTAATGCCCGTGGTCATGAAATACACAGCAAAAAATTAGTATGTAACAATCAGGGATTGTCGCCAATTTTCAATAGTAAATTGAAGATCCCATAATAATTTTGGCAGTGCCATTTCTTACTTATACTTATCTATATTATATTATCTTTAAAATTAAATGCAGCTCTTCAAACACGCACCCACCAATCCGCATTCGACCCGGGTGGTGAATATGCCCCTCTTGCCAACTCAGTAAAAGGTCCAGCTCAGCACGTTCCTGTTCCAGTAATACCAGCGACATCAAGCAGAGACCTTCCTTCTTGTATTCCGCTAGAAAACTGTAAAAACAGCGCTGGTTGCCATGGGATACAATCGTATATTGCAACTTTATGAATGACTTGTGGATGCACACCGCACACAGTACATTCCTCCGCTTACTTAACATACTTGAAAATTGTAAGGAACTAATAAAACAAACGTGTTATATCAAAAGCAAACGCGAGTGTCGTGAAACACTCGGTTGGAAGGAAGTTAAAAATATTTATAATACCACCCACCAATCCATACTGAGACCGCGTGGCGCGTGATGGATCAATTAAAAGCTTTTTTTAACTTGCAATGTATGTATATATTTATATTCGGGTGGAATCTTGCAATTCAATTTTGAAGCAGATGTCTTCATTCGGTTGAGTTGAAATGTTGTGCACACGTTTAGTTTGGATGATAATGCGTGGTGAGCTGTGTGACGTCATTCTAAATATAATATCACGGTAATATTATATATTACCGTGACAATATGGTGGAACATGCAGGATGGCGGACTGGCTCTTTTTGATGCACTCCTACAACATGGGTATCAAATTAAAGGGCTTGCTAAGAATAACTCGAAAAATAAAGTGCGACCACCTTAAATCCAATACGGCGGACTTAAAAATTTGGCGGACTAAGTTTTCTTATGTTTTCCTAAAATATGGGCATAAATGAAATGGCTTGCTGAGAATATACGGTATTTGAAGTTCTCGATCGATGACCATCGATAACTCATAGCTAAAAAAATAATTATAAGTAATAAAACTTAAACCTAATTCATAACCACCTATACCAACTTAAAATTAAGGTAATTTATCTGAAGAACACCGCAAACAATAACAAAAGCAAAAATTATAATCATAATCAAAATCATTTATTCAGTTTAGGCTGTTACAAGCACTCATGAATGTCTAGAAGCTACGCCATCGGTTCGTAAATCTACGGCGGGAGACCTTGTACTGAGAAGAACCGGCAAGAAACTCAGCAAGGGCTGTTTTTTTCTCCCTGTTTTATTATTTACAGAGTCGTTAAATTGAAAAATGACTTCAGAGATGATTCATGAAGTCACCTTTCATTACCTAATTATTAAATATACATTAACCTTTTACCTGCATTTTGATTGCTGTATCATACAGTATAAATACAAATAGTGTTATTTATATTAAGTGTGACTAAACATTAACTTCAATATTAAGGAAGTTAGGGCAGACTCATCACCGCTGGCAGCACCCGTTCACGAGCATGACGCATGAACCAGCTATCGCTTCGCTCAACCTCAAAAATTTTAGGGAACGTAACGACCCGTCTCACACGACACCGCCGAAGAGACTATAAACAATTACAAAAACAAAGCAATGGAGAAATCATGACCACGCCGTTTTGTCAATCAAATATTCTAAAACAGTCTGATAATCTTCCTTAAGTTATCAACTTTATAATATACAGCTTTCAAATTAACTTTTAGTATTGTCAACACATATTTCATACAATTTTAAATATACTAAGATCAAAATACTATACCTCCATTTAAGGGTCCAAATCCGTAGACAGACTGTACTTTTAATAGAATTTCGTTTTCTTAACACCGTGGTCAGCCCTATTCTTTTAATTGTAATAAAATCTTCTTAAGCTACGTGCATAGAACTTCTTTCATAAGGTAAAAAATAAAATGTACTTATGACTATATAGTCATATAGTGGTTCAACTGTGTTTTAATTTAGAAGAATTTGAAATCAAGGCAGAAATTTCATAATGCTATTAAAGACATTTTTGTTTGTAATGTAGGATACTGCATTTGATTTTCTTTAGTGCCGAGTGGAGAAAATGCAAGGGTAGACAATTTTTCTATGTCGCAGTACAGATAGCTGCGGGGGATGACACGATTTTAGAAGTCGGCGGGTGTTCTTTTTATTTGCGGGTCACAGTAAAAGAAAAATATATACCAATTTAAAGAGATAGTGTGCGACTTGAATGTCTTATACCGAAACTACTAACTCCAGTTTCAAACGAATATTTAGAGCTAAAGAACAAAATTCCAAATAAATTTATAACCTTACTGTTTGACTTTATTTTAATTACTAAAATTATTTAAATATATTTACTGTGAGTGTGTGTACAAGTGTGAGTTGTTTATGCCCTCGACCGCGTAAGTGGATGATTTCTGCCAGGGTTGAGAAAATTATTTTCATTTTTATATTTTTCCTATTTTGCGTTTTATCATATTTAGTATTGGTTTATAATTAACACGTCTTATGTTTATAATAAGTAGTAAGTAATAAGTTTGTTGTTGAACTATTCAGGCTTGATTTAAGACATGAATAAAGCCCGGATGTACTGTAGAATTAGAATAATAAGAAGAAAATTGGCCGGAAAACTTCTCGATTTTCCGGCCGTGAAAAACTAAGAAGATGGCTACACAACCGAGGGGATAAAGAGCTTTAGGGACTAATTTATAATTAATTTTACATATGGTACCTATGTAAAATTATTACCTTCTGAATATTGAAAACAGTGATATTCTAAATATGAATATAGAAAAAATCATAAGGCTCAATACTTTTTATGTATCACGAAAAAGGTTTGGTCGCCCTATCCGAAAGTTAGCGCCAACAAACTCGTTCTTGGCAGGCTAAAAAGAGTTACATATAAATTAAATTCACGACACGGGAAAATCTACTTAACTCCATTTGAAATATTCTAAAACGAATATTTATAAAGTAAGTTACCCTTATCTGCTATTCCAAACGCGTTAAAAGATAGGCACTTATCTCGATGTAGTCTTTTCAGCGTCATCAATCATACTTTCAAATCATTTCAAATGGGACGAGAGATATTTTTTTGAATAAGAAATTTCTTGAATGCTGTGTAAAAGATACGATTGGTAATGGTGACACCGATTATAGTTAGGACAAGACTGTATGTATTTTTTAATTTGTATCATACGAAATCTTTCAAAATTTCTACATATACGCACAAAATTATTAAAAAAATATTAAATCAACGGCCAGCTCTAAATAAAATGGTTTGATATCCAGAATTGAAATTATTAGATTTCAGCAAAATTTTATGAGAGAGATGTGCACAGAAAATTATAACCATTTTCTTTATATTTTACACCGAGCCGAATGCGTATATTATGAATGAAATAAGGTATTAATATCTACTATTAAGACTGGTAAAAATTTTGTACCTCACAGAAGATCCAATAAATCCAATAAAATGTTGTCCAGAACACTTTTGTGCTCAGGAGCTCCACAGACTAAAAGAACAGAGCATGGAAATGGTCGGAATGGTGAAAATAGAAACGAGGAAATCTCCGCTGTGTCAAATACATATTAAAACTGACTTGACACTTATGCCTCAACTAAGCTGACATCAACCCAAGGCGACTCAAACACATGCAAAAATACACCAACGCGAAGACGACACAATAGCAATAGCGACTGGAAACCACTGAGCGAACCTTACTTGAAAATTTGGAACAAAAGATCTAACGGTCTTCGTTAACCGGACAAATGAACTGACAATTTTTTTGAACTGAAATTGAACTTTGTTATTACACAATTCTATCATACATTATAATAAACTTCTGCACGTTAGGAATACTATGATGATTTAAACATCACGAATCCATGGTCACCCTGTAAAGTAGGAGTGCTTATTATGGTTGAAGCTCGCTTAAGCTTCGCCGCTTATTCGTATCTGAATACTCGAATGGAAATACATTAAAACCAATTTGAATACATAACAACTCTGAATGGAAGTCTACGTTTGTGCTACCGGTAAAGGTTAATCCAAACATTTTTTTTGAACTGACTTTGAAGCGATAGATAGACCTGAAAAGTATTCAATTCAAAACGAGATTATTTTCTTGACTTCCTATTTTTGTTGATATCTGTAGTAGCTATAAAAAATATGAAGAAAATTTTATTAGAAAAATATCCACTTAGTCCAGGCTCCAGACGGTAGCAGTTAAATGCTTAAAAATATAAATAAAATAATGTATGGAAAATATTTTTCTAATAAATGATGAATGAACAGGTGACAGCGATTTAATTTGTTCAAGAAGCTTTAATGTTTTGTACTCTCTGTAGATTTTCTATAGCATCTTAAAATGCTCACTGTTTTATGATGTAGTGCCTTTGCAAAAAATGCTGAGTTTGCAATCCTCTTATCAATAAAAGAGATATACCAAAAGCGTCATAAACAGTTATTCTCGAATTATCAAGCATTAAATTAATTTTAATTTTCAAGTTTCCATTTTGGCCCAATTCATAATAATAATCAATTAGAAATTTACGATCTTACTACAAGAAAGTAAGACACGGTTTCAAACCTTGTTTAATCAAATGTTGTTTGATATTTTTTCTTAAACTCGTGTTGACCGCATGTCTAACTTATTTGTGGTAATAAAGTCTAAGTTTAAACTCATAATAACAATACGCTGTATTGAAATACCTTTCTAATAGTACGCTCGATTATTCCACACAAAACAGGACACAAATAACTTTAAATACTCGTATAAAATGCACTTAAAAGGAGTGTACGATAGGAGGTTTTATTACTACACAGAAATTAATTTATTCCGTGCAACTTTTGGCGGGATAAAAAGAAAATAAATGTGTACAAAATTTAATATATCAAATCATTTTTAATGTATTGAGTGCAATACTTACCGCCTTTTTATTGAATAGCTAAAGGACAGTAAAACCATTGCCACAAAATGTACCTACTCATCTGAGTACAACCGAGTTGAAATGAAGGCATAGATTTATATTTACGAAAAGGAGCATCTTGGGAGCACATTTTTGCCTCATTTGTCTTCTATATGGCCATTACTGTAATGTTTCCCTGGAGAGGCGCACTTCTCAAAAGATATTAAATAATGGCGGAAATGAACGTTTCGATAAATTATATTGAATTTTTCGCATTAGGAGCCGTGCTCAACCGAGTGGATGGGCTTCGTTAAGAAAGAAACAAGTGCCACTTTTGAGGAGTAAACCTGTTTTTTTCCCTGAATTCTGCCTTCGACAGACGTCGGTCTTGTTGTAGGTACTTACCAGAAGCTCCCATTTCCTTTGATGGAGGACTATTTAGCATGTCATCACTTCCCGATGGCGGTGCCTATAATTTTTGGTAACCAGTTGCATTCTAAATTGCAATCACTTTATCTCATTAGTCAGACTACTGCCAGAATACTACCCGCCAAAATACTGAGTAATGATATAACTTTACTATTAATGGTTAATGAGAATCGTCATTAAAAAAAACGGAAGCAAAAAGAATCGTCGCCTTATTTTATACCGATTTATTATTTTAATCAGTTTTAAAATTCATGAAAAGCATGCGTACAAATGCAGTCGACCTCGTTTGCCATATCAACAACTTCTGAAGCAATATAAACTATCAGACCTAAAATTTAGGCGACAACAACTAAAAGCCATGGTTTAATATGCGGCGCGTTTGACTGTATAAAATTAGTGAATAAAATTGGCTATTTAATACCTAGGCGAACGCAGATGAGATCCTTGCGAAAACATCAACTATTTGCAACATCTTTATGTCGTACCAATGCAGGAAAGCGATCTCTGCAGCGTGTTACGAATTTATTCAATAGCGATTTTTATGATTTACACATCTTTGCTGTAAATAAATATGAATATAAAAGTCTTATAAACGAAAATTTGTACTGTTAAATATATGTATTTTTTATGTCAGATTTTTTTTAACGTAGTAACTCTCAACAAATATTGAAAGGACATTGTTCAGCGTCCATACATAGTTAGCCTAAGAACCAACAATCATGAAATATTATTTTCTAGATTCAAAATCTTAAGTAAATGACTGTAAAAACAAAGATTATTGACGGACACTTCTGAGAACTTAAATTATTAGGAAAACTAAAATTTTTTTGAGGTTATGTTTAATATTCAATAAAATATAGGTCAACCTATGAACTTAGTATGAACTCAGTATGAAGTGAATTAATATTACAACTAATTCATTTTATTCGGTGCAATTTTAAAGAATAACTATTAGGAAAAACTTGGTTCGGTAGGAATCATGAATAAAATAAAAACTGTAGTTTTGCTTCTTATTTATTGACTATTTTTCACATAATGGTATCATATTGTTTATTGTATTTATTTGTATATCACATGTATATTGTGTAAATATGCACCGTGAATGTGTATCAGGTGTTCTTGAATGATTTGGCAGTATGATCCTCTCAGGATGTTGTGGCACAGGTTCACTAGCACTTGGTAATAAGGGCTCTGATCTTAGGTAACATCGATGGCATATTAGATAGCCGAAATAGTTAAATTAAAGGAAAAACAATCGCAAATAAACACACACAACAGGTAATCCGAAACGAGAATGCACTTTCCGGTATATTATATTACTATTCTTTGGAATGCCACAGATTACTACGAATGCAAACTGCATGCACCACAACCACAGAGTAACGAGTTTCACTTGACAACAGTTTGTTCTTGTCATGCTTAATAAGGAACGAAAAGGACAGACTGATGTCATGTTTTAAAATAGCAAATACGAATAGCCAAGTGAAGTGCCGGCATTAGGAAGAAAGAGTGTTTTGTTTGCAGCGCTGCCATAGATTATACACATAAAATGGTATTTAATGTCTCAGATTATTTTTTAACTTTTTAATTTAGCTTACTTAACTGGAAGTGTCCGTCACAATGTAAATACTGATAATTATCGCAAAAAATATACTAAGAATTATCATAAATGCCAAATTGGTGTTGATTCTTAGGCCAATTTTAACATTGTCCTTTACTTGTGGTTAACGGTGTTGGTTTTGCAATTATAAAAATTTGGTGTTATTATTTTTATATAAGATTTATTGTGAAACTATTTGTTGACCTTAATAACTTAAAAAAAAAACAGTAGAATAAACCACCGTTTGAAAAAATAAAAGTAATAAACACATGTTTATTTTTTAACAAATGTTGCTGTTTGTGTCGGTAATGGCTTTAAATAAAAATCTACCTTAACTTGGTCCTCGAAGGCCCTTCCACAAAGCACCAGCTCACTACAGTATACAATTATCTCAAACAATTGTCAACCTTATGGGAAGATAAACTTTCAGCCACTTGAAGAATATTAAAAATTTTGGATAACTTGTCTATTGTTGGCTGTATACGGTTGCACAAAAGATCTTAATTGTTCGATATAATCGTCGAATTCGACGCAGTCCCAAACAAGATAAGATAGAAACTTATTGTTGTGCCTTTGTGCGAATTATTATAACTTACATACAATTCACTAAAATATCACGGCCGTTAAACATAAAATCACAACCATAGCACGGTAATATTATCTATACAGTATTGTGACCAGTCACAGCCCAGGGATGTATTTATTCAAGGACAGGGCCAGGCCATCCTTGAAATAACTACCTACGGCCGAGCGGGGCGTATCTACGCGGTAGGGCTGCCCGCCTACAGTATTTTAATTTCATCTACATAATTGAGTTTCTTTCTAGTTTTGTGATTGTACATATTTTATTTTAATATTATAAGTTGATAGTAAAACTCAAAAGTTTATTTTATTCTTCTTACAGCATATAATTTTTAATTTTATTTCATATAAATTTAATGGAGCAACGGAACTTAACTCGCATTCTTTATCTCCTTTCATTAGTCCTTTCATTTGATACCCATATTGTATGAGTGCAATGAAAATAACTAGTCCGCCATCTTGGGTAATCCGCCATGTTGGATTTAGAGTGACGTGACTTTATATTTCGAGCTATTCTCCGTAAACCCTTTAATTTGATACCCATATCGTAGGAATGCATTAAAAATAACTATTTCGCCATGTTGGATTTAGAACGACGTCACACAGCTAACAGTGCTTTTTAATCAAAACGTGTATAAAATTTCAGCTCAACCGGTTGAAGATATCTGTTTCAAAATTGAGTTGCAAGATTCCACCCGAACAAACATAGTTACATACCTACCTATATTGCAAGTCAATTTAAAGCTTGTAAAAAACCTGACTGCTGATTTTTATTCTTACATAATTCAATAAAAGAATATTATTTTAAACACACAAGTTATATTTATTTGTAAGTCATGGTGCAGTCGGGTAAGGAAATTACCTAGAATGTAAGTAAATCTTACTAGGTAGGTACTGTAGGGATCGTTTCATGCAAACTAATATTATCATTGAAACACTTTTACTATCAATAAAAAAAATACTGTTTTTTGAACTCCGCACAAATCTCCCTAGTTTAATATTTTCCAGCTATCAATACCTGCCAACAATCCGTCTTTTTTCCAAATTACCTAATAACCTGCCAGTATACACCAAAAATATCCGATCACTACAATACCTACCATTTATTACTCGCGTAAATTATTTCATAATGATATTTCATTTAATTCAATAAAGTATGTAGTTAAGTTAAGTAAGTAGATAGCCTAGTCTAGGAAACTACCTACCTATTATGAAGTTTTGTTTTTGACGCGAGTGTAGGTAGATTACTCGTTTGTCTCTTTTATCACCCTATCCACTTATTTATATATTATTCCAGATATTTTGCCCGATGGAAAAATCGAAATACCTAAATATTAAAAACAAATTACGTACTAGTAGATAGGTATATGAAAAAATATTCTATAGTTTTACCTTTCCAATATTTCAGGTAATTTAAAAAATGATATCTCTGGGTGCGTTATTGAAGAGTTCAAGCAACCAAAAACAGCACAATATCGTCGTTTGTTCTTTGCCATATTAAATCGCACGTTTAAGCACGGCTAAATGCATAAAAAACAATTCACACCGTTCGGTCGTCGCTGCGGCGCATTCGCGACTGGGTGTCCCCCGAGAGTCCCGCGAACTCAAGTGGCGTAGGTAGGTATGATTCGCTTTCCGACCGTTTGTATGAAGATAGAATACTGTATATAATATTACCGTGACCATAGGTAATTGTTGCCGATAATACTAATAACCGACTTCAAAACGGATGAGGTTCTCAATTCGTCATTATATATTTTTTTATTGTTGTTCGCGCATATCTTCGAGGTATGTAGGTACACTGATTTTGATGATTATTTTTTTTTGTTGGAAGAGTTACGTAGCGAAATAGTCCCAGTGGGGGACAATCTCGCTAAAAAATAAAAACTGGCTTCATAAAACAAAACCACAATACACACAACAAAATGCAAGTAATAATGCATATTCTTTACCTATATAGGTCTACATTTAAATTCAAATTATCATTTGGATTCGGTGTCGGTCATGTATATTGATAGATCAGAGTTGCCATTTACTGCTTGGGTTGGCATGGCAACGACTCCAAATGTTAATTTGACTTTAAATGTAGATATAAGTAAAAAAATTGGCATTATTGCTTACATTTTAGTGGTTTTGTTTTATGAAGTCGTTTTCTTATTTTTAGTTATAAGGTTTTCTCATGGATGCCATTGTTAGAACCGGAACAAATTAAAATGGAACGACATAGGAAGTACTAGCTTTCAAATTAAAAAAAAGGTTTATCAAAATTGGTTCACCCAAACCATAGTTCTGAGGTAACAAACATTAAAAAAGAAATAGTCGAATTGAGTTCCTCCTCCGTTTTTGAAGTCGGTTGAAAACTGATTCAAACCAGAAAGAATCACCAAAATCGGTTCACATATTATGACGGAGATATGGTACTATCCTACAACCGCCGCAAATTTGTAAATAACATGTACCTATATGGAATTATTACCCTTTTTAAAAAACGTATATCCTAAAATTAGTTTTATTCGAATCAATATATTTACTAAAATTCTTAAGGTTTCATTATTGCGCAGTTAAAGATTTATGTTATACACTTTGAAAAAAGAACTAAAGAATAAAATCGAATTTTCTCAGGTAAGTCAAAATTTATGGTGTACTTACCAAAAAATCGCCTCTGATACTCCTCGCCAGCCTTATATGTTTGCAAGATTAGCCCTTAGGAAGTACCATAGTAGGTACTCACATCACATATGACGTCGTAATATGAAAGAAGAAATTTATCACGTATAAAACTTTACTGCTACGTACTTGACGTCCTGACGCTTTTTATATAACTTTTCGCGTTAATCTCCTGATATCCACATTTTGTTTGCCTTGTAACATCTGGTCGAGCAATAATTTACACCCAAGTACTGTGGCATTATTATTTTTTCTAAAAGCCGGAAATTTTGTATTTTAATGTTTGTGGCTGAACCTTAATCCTGGCAAATGAAGCTATTGTGATTAAGCTCCGTATTAAAGCTTTTTACTGGTAACCGACTTAATTTTTGTGAAGCGTCATCGTTCGTTTTTTTTTCTAATAAGGAATTTGTAGTTCTATATTGATATAACTTTTTCAATAAGCTCAAATAACTTTTTTTCTTCAGATTTTTGAATAACAATGTTCATCAAGTTATAGAATAAAAAAACTTGATGAATATCGTATAAAAATGTAAAATATAATTAAACGTATCAACAACTATATCTGTCTTTTTAGAAGAACCCATTGCCTAAGAAGTACTCCTTTTAACATTGCTAAAAAGAAATAATTGAATACAGTATTTAAAAATATCACCCATCCAATCAACAATCACGTTAACCACTGCACCATCTATCTTCTTATTCAACATCAGCCTATTAGGATGGATCAAGTGCTTACCTGATCATCAGCGCCGAGCGAAAAATGCATTTAGTGCTAAGCTGCCGAAAACTAAGACGCGCGTGAACACGGTCGCTCCGACAGCGAAGCATACATACATTTTCATAGCTTGTTAGTCGACTGACATACCGTACCGACTGACGAGCCCGACCGACCGACCGTTTTTGTCAGTACTACGTAGCAGCTGTACACGTGTAGCAAATCATCAGCGTTCATATTTTTGCATAGATGTAGTTACGTCCGATCGGCGTCAGCGCCGACCGAGCACTATTTCCAGAATAATTGCTCAATTAAAGTGCACGAACGACATTTTTCGAATTCGGGTACCAAACCAATATTTACACTAGAATAGGGGCTAGAAGACGGTGTTGGGTAATCAAAAAGAAAACTACCCGAACACGGGCGTACTCGACTCCGTTCATTTATTTCAGAATTCCATTGGCACTCATATTCGGGCTTATGACCAAATGTAATGGAAGAAATAGAGAGATTAGAACATGATCCACGACGCGGGCTTAATGCGTATCGATGAGTGCTAAAGACTGCAGATGCTGCCGGAAGCTCGAGATAATAAGCTTTAGGGTAGCCATCCGATGACCGGCCAATGCGAAAGTTACTCAACTTCCAAGATCGTAGACTGAACACGCTAACCGCTTGCGCCTTCAAGCTCCTCATTTTATCATGTACGTGTATAGTGTTGACCTGCAAACTGTCTTCAATGGGTATCTTCTATAGTATTCAGTTATCTTAATGAGAGGAAACTCCAGAACATCTAGAATTTGAAGAATAATGGGTACGCTCCTCTACAAACCGGAAAAACATTAAAAAATATAAATATTTAAGTTCAACGATACCTACTAACCTACCAACTACCTGAATCAATTGCATCTATTATTATTAAACTTAAATAACATGAAAATTTGAAAAAACTACTCGTACAACAAATAAAGCCATTATGATCATCAGCCGATGGACGACCACTGCTGGGCCTAGGTTTCGTTTGGGGATTTCCACCCTCAACGGTCCTGCGCTTTCCGCATCCAGTGGGTCCCAACAAAATAAGTATTTCTTGTCAATTCAAAAGTTTGGTTGTGGACTAAAAATGCCTCGATACAAACAGCTCCAGTGCTGTTAGTATTCGGTACGTGGCTTTCGTACGACTATCCTCGTTAGTCGGCGCGACGCGCGCTCGAGCCCACCGCACCTGGATTACTCTCCAGCCCGCTTTTAAATTCAGTTCCAAAAACCGTGTTCTTAAAGGTGTCTGAGATTTCTTGCTCTGCACGTCGATTCTGTAACATGCAAACTCACTTTGTCTGATGTCAACATTTATAATTGAATATACAACTTCTACTACAGAAAATTTATGAGATCTACTCAGAAACTTTGCCACTTTGAATAATCACGGTTTCGACCTTAAAGGTTACTGTCACATAGCAGTTGTCACCGCCAAAGCCTTACAACATTTTAGATCAGCAAACCATTCCGTAATTAGATTAACCCTACGGAAGCCGAAGTTTCCCGTAGATTTCTCAGTTTAACTACATTACGTCACAGCCCCGTACAAGTGGCCTATTCATAGTTGCCAGTCATTGGTTAATTAAGCAAACACAAACAAGGCAGCAGAGTGTTCACATTTCTGCGGAGTATATTGACGTTATATTGTCAGATTAAATTTTGTACAAACAACGGGTTTTGGCGCAGCTGCACAAGTCGGACTAATTTCGTCTCAACATGACAAGGGTATTAGTTGGGTCGACCCTTTTTATAACTCAGGTTACTAGCGAATGCAAGACCTTTGGAATAATTGTCGCTCCGAAATATGGGTATAATGCGGATCTTATGTTTTAAACAGTGTTATAATATTTTTATTTTGATATTATAGTGATCCTATATTGTTGCCCGTTAAATAGAAAAAGGTAAGTATTCTTTTGTATAAGGCACCAAATAATGGCAAATTAGAGATTTTTTTTTATATAAATATAAACAATGAAATGAGCGCACCTAATCCAGACAACAAATTGCGTAATAACTGTCAACATGATCAAAATCAATGGGCCGTTAGAGTATCTAAACAATTTAATCCTACAGACGTAACTCATTGCAAACGCTAATCCTGATTTAAAACTGTTAAATTATGCATTAATTTGTCTCGAATTAAAGGCTTGTAAGTGTTCCCCAGAGTAGTATTCGAGACTCGGCAAGATTTAAGAGCGTCGTAGAACTGAAAGAGATAAGAGTGGATCGCGCTAAGCTCATGAATTACCGCCGTTTCTTTGTGCGACAGAAACGGCTGCGAGTTCGTCAGCCGAAATGGGGATAGCTTCCCGTGTGTGCCCGAATTTATTTAAATTCGTAGAATACCTCGTCCCGTCCCGAATAAGTGAAGTTACTATGACATCATTAACTCGGTAATAATCGTAATGAAATGTTCCTCGCCCGTGACCCAGCTGCGCTGGGGCGTAGAAGACAATATTACGGGCTTTATCAGAATTTAGGAGTGTTAAGCCGCCCTGAATTTCTTCATTACTCACGCGGAACACGGTGAAAAAGAAACACCGAATGTCTGACTCGAAGCAATAAAGGACAATGTCAGTTTTGCCATATATGAGCAGAAGGCAGCTAATATACATATAGATTTTTGTGACAAATATACGTCGTCCTCATAAGAAATTCACCCTTGTCGCTGGCGTCGGGCGGGCCCTTGTGAATTATAACATCAGAAAGCGCCAAGTTTTTGTGCCGAGATTAACTGCGTATTACAAGCCGAAAGTATGCCAATGAGCCGGTGTTTCACGAACTTCTTAATTACTTGCAAAGGGTTTTTTTGTTACTACCGTCTTTTTAAAACGAATTGTTTCCACGTTTCAAAGTGGGGCCGACAGTAGAAGTTTGCATAGTTAACGTTCACTGTAAAAACTTTGAGGTGGAACTCCTTGTGCGGCTATTTATTTGTTTTTTTTCTGCAATTGGCGTTATCTAGATTTTATATGCTATGGCGTGCTTGCCTAAACTAAACAAACGATTATGTAACTTATAACTGGCTCTAGTGATAATATCGATAAAAAATCAAACTCTTCTAGTTAACACTCTGATTTCAATTACGTTTTACTGGACATTATAAACTGAAATGAAAAGATTTTTAGACGCGTGAAGATACCTCTATTAAATAATCAAATGGTAATCCATCATTTATGGAACTGCCACGTCATACGTGAAGCATACTACCATGTAACGGCAGTATACGGCGAAACTATGAGCGCGGAGAGACTAACAGCATCACTAATCAGCCTGCGACATTTTGACGCGGCGACTCGGCTTCGATCAGGCGAAACGTCTGAATCACTCTCGTGTGGCTAAAGCCATTCACGGCGCCGAAGTTCCGCTGCGTGATTAATGGTCTCGCGTTCCCCCGACATTGTGTTTTTGTGATGCAAATAACTCGAGCCGTCGGAACAAGGGGAATTGAGTGGGGGGACCGAGCACTACCGCAGTTTCAATTGCTGTGCCGCTGAATACTGATGAACCGTTTCAGTTAAAGGTATTATCTCTGTTGCAACGTTTAAGGTGCAAAGCGGTAAGGCGATTAGTGACGCAGGCCACTGTCATGTTTTCAGTAAGTGGGCTACAAATTAAATGTTCTATTGCTTCGCGTTTACAAGAAGCGGAGTTGATTAATGACGTTCGAGTACTGCTTAATATGCTACGACGAACTGCTGAGTACTGCTTATCATCTCCATCGGGCGATAATACGGTAACGAAATGGCAAGGTA
Organism: Chilo suppressalis; assembly: GCA_902850365.2. Lineage (NCBI taxonomy): Eukaryota > Metazoa > Arthropoda > Insecta > Lepidoptera > Crambidae > Chilo > Chilo suppressalis. The sequence goes on along the minus strand of OU963897.1, from coordinate 13,632,028 downwards.
ATTAGAAGTGATATAGAAATCTGTAAAGACAATCGTAAGAACGTGGAAATCTTTCTGAGTATTCATCTACTGTTATTCACTTTTGTAGCTAAGAGGCGTTTTTTGAATGCCGTTATTAAGACATTTGATTTGATAATTTGATTAAGATTTGATTCAAAAAAAAAATTCAATATCGTTTATTCAGTCTAGGATGTAACAAGCACTTGTGAATGTCGAAAAGCTACGCCATCGGTTCGCAAATCTACGGCGGGAGACCTTGTACTGAGAAGAACCGGCAAGAAACTCAGCAAGGGCTGTTTTTTTCTCCCTGTATTATATACAGAGTCGTCAAATTGAAAAATGACTTCAATATGAGGTAACTCATAAAGTCACTTTCCATTACAAACAAAAAATGCAAATAATATAAATATTATGCCTAAAAAAAATAATATATAAGAAACTGGTTTAACAAAGTTTAGGTATGCCGTGTCCTACTGTTTAGGCAAAAACAAAATAATGAACGATTAAAGTTTAGTACAACGATTAATAGTACTCAATGAAGCAAGAGCAGACTTATCTCCGCTGGCAGCACCCGTTCACGAGCATGACGCATGAACCAGCCATCCCTTCGCTCAACCATATTTTAGGAAACGCAACGACCCGCCTCACACGACACCGCCGAAGAGATTTTTATCAGAGCATGACTCCCATAAGCACTCAAACCAAATTGCAAAATAGTTACTTAGAGTTAAAGTAATTTACCTGTACGACACTGCAAACAAATACAAAACAATTTTGCAGTTACAGCCATGCAGTTTTCTCATTCAAGTATTCTTTAATAGATGATTAAAGAATACTTGAATGAGACTTGGTCCTTTCTTATTTTTAATTTATATTAATGACTTACCTTACTACGTTAGAGATAAGCATGAGATAGTATTGTTCGCGGATGATACATCACTTTTATTTAAAGTCAAACGTAAGGAAACAGTTATTGACGACGTGAACAGTTGTATCTCTAAGGTAGTCCACTGGTTTAATGTTAATAATTTATTACTAAATGAAGGAAAAACGAAATGTATTAAATTTGTATTACCTAATGTAAAACAGGTAAAAACCAGTGTGAATGTAAAGGATAGGAATATGGGCCTTGTAGACACCACAGTATTCTTAGGGATTACTTTAGATTCTAAGCTTCAATGGGGCCCACATATTGATAAATTGTCAAATAGACTTAGTTCTGCAGCATATGCCGTAATGAAGATACGCCAGTTAACGGATGTAGATACGGCCAGATTAGTATACTTTAGTTATTTCCATAGTGTAATGTCGTACGGAATTTTATTGTGGGGAAACGCCGCCGACATTCAAACTATTTTGTGCTGCAGAAGAGAGCTATTCGATCAATTTATAATCTTAAAGTTAAGGATTCCTTAAGAGATAGGTTTAAAGAATTTGGTATAATGACGGTCGCATCACAATACATTTACGAAAATTTATTACTTGTAAGAAAAAATATTAATTTGTTTCTTAAAAACAGTGATGTTCACACACTTAATACAAGAAACAAAAATAACCTAACTTTACCTGCTACTAGGCTTCACAAAATCAATAATTCATTTAAAGGTCTTTGTGTTCGCTTATACAATAAAGTCCCAAGCAATATCCAAGAGTTAAGCATAAATAAATTCAAAGATAGTATAAAAAAAGCACTTATTAAAAAAGCTTATTACAAAGTGTCTGATTATATTACAGACAAAAATGCTTGGGTTTGAACTGTTCCAATCATTCTAACAGGTTTTCTATATTAAATAAATCATGATTGTATTGACGTTGTAACAACATAATGATTTGTAAATGTTGTTACATTATGCTTTTAATGTTGTGGAGTTTTTTTCGCTCGCTTTTCTCCGCAGCTAAAAAATATGTCCAATAACGAGTGGTAGGGGAAAAATGTTTGGACGATTCAAAAGTGTTGTACTATACATCTAATTTGAATAAAGATATATTGATTTCTGATTTCTGATTGATTTCTCATCAGGTCAACATAGAAGACATTGTTGTATTAGTTGTATCCAAAGTAGTGGTGCTTACTTAATTGCTTCAAAGTATTATAACACACGTGCTTTAGCTACTTAGCTTCGTGGAATAGAGTGACGGATTTTATATTCAGTGTCCATACTTATATACTTATATACTTTCACGCGATATGCTTTGCGAGTCTGATGAGATTCTTAGCAAGCTTCGACCGAAATAACACTACAGAATGAAATTGAATTCAAATGTAAAATATCTTTTATACAGACTTTAATTACATCAGACATTGTATTAATAGGGTCAGGTTGTTGTTTGGATGCATAGGTAAAAAAAATCCATTCTATCACCCACAATAGTTTCCGAAAGCTCTATCCGTTGGTGGTCTTACTATCTATGCGATGAGAATAAACTGGGGGCTTAGACAAAGTAACAATTTAAAAACGATAACGAAGTTCGAAATTAATAAAATGTATGAAACTGACATAAGCCTCGCTAAATCACGTGGTCAATCGTCATCGTCATCGAAAGTTGGTAGACAAAGTTACAATTCGTAACGAAACGTTAAAATAATGAATTGTTTGAATGCTTAATCCCATACAAATGCGTAGACAAGCTGCACTTTTGACGTTCGTCTTCGCTGCGATCGCGATCTTCGAAATCGTTAACGAAACGAATGCTAAGACGCTGTAGATAACACAACAACATGGCCGACTTTGTTCATCAGCTGTGATTTTGTTTAAGTTGTATCAAATAATCGTAAATCAAAGTATTTAAAATGCATTCACTACGTTTACTGTGGGCAGCACATAATGAAACCATCTGGAAGAGACGCCAAATGCGTTTAAGATTGAGACTTTAATTAGAAAAAATTGAAGATATGCCCGAGTTGTTGTTTATCCAACATTTCAGGCTTAATAAAATCACATTTAGGCGGTTATGTGACGACCTAAAAGATCATGCTAGATTAAGTGGTTCCTCTGAAATTCCTCTGGAGATAAAGGTAAGAAATTTCACATTAACTTATTTAATTAAATTGTACTTGAAAAATAAGTCATTGCACTTTATAACCTATCTTCAAAGCATCTTGATTTTCTTAACTTCGTACAAACATTTGATAGTATATTTGATGGTATAATGTAGTTTTTAACTGCTGTACCTAAATTAAAATAAAACCTCGTAAGTACTAATTTAAAATAAATCACAATGCACTATTCTATTTCCAGGTGCTGTGTACTCTTAGCTTTTTAGCTACAGGGTCATACCAAAGGATTGTGGGTGTGGGTCAGTATTTGACACAACGAACTACAAGTCGTTGCATCAGAGAGGTTGTGAACGCCCTTAATCACAATTGGACAATCAACAGGTGGATAGTGTTACCACAAACACCACACGAGAGATCACTTATCAAAGAGAAGTACAAACATATTTTTATTTAAATAGGTTAAATAATTTATAACTTTCCTAAAGCTAACTTTTGTTGTAAAATTGGTAAATACGTACCTTATTTACAGATTTCAAAGGAAACATTGACAAAGCATTTACTGTACCCATATTGCTATAACCAAACCAAGCGAGGAAGAACACATATTTTTTAATAGAAAAGGATATCATTCCTTAAATGTGCAAATGGTAAGCATCTAGATAATATCTAATCATTTATATAAGAAAGAATGAAACTTGAATTAATGTTGTTTATAGTTTCCCTTTAATTCCCTATTTTTCTATTATTATTATATTATTTATTTCTATTTTTCACTTATTAATAAAATAATATTTGGCTTATTTTATAATGTGAAGAAAAATATTATATCAGATTCAGTATTCTTTCTCTTATTTTTATTTGTTTTTCATACCAGATATGTAATTATGATTTAAAAATAATAAATGTTAACTCCAAATTTGGTGGAGCTACACATGAATCCCACATATGGTCTGCAAGCCACGTGGAGACATACATGCATGGGCTTCATGAAAATGGTGAACATGTTTGGTTATTAGGTAATACATTGTTTATTTATGCATAAAACTTTCCTGACCTTTAAAAACAACTCAAAAGGTGGATTTAATACTGAATTATTCTCTGCCTTAACCCGTGGTAAAAATTATATACACATAAATTCATTTATAGATACAATATAAATATACATAATCTGGAAATTATTTATTTTTCAGGAGATTCTGGGTATCCACAGAGGCCCTGGTTAATGGCGCCTGTATTAAATGCTGAACCAGGATCCCAGGAAGACAGTTACACACGACGTCATGTCCAAGCCAGGGCTCGTATTGAACCCTGTTTTGGATTACTCAAGGCTCGTTGGAGGTGTATGCTTCGAGATAGAGTTCTTCACTATCACCCTAACATGGCTAGCAAAATCACTAATGCATGTTGTGTGCTGCATAACATTGCATTAGATGCTAGAATACCACCGCCAAGTGATGCACCAATCGGAGGTCTAGAAGCTGGTGAAGAACCTTCTATGCTACAAAGCATCTCCACCAATGATAATGAAAATGAGTTAATCCGAGGCAGGGCTATGGGTAGTTGCTTAATAAGTAGGATGTAGTTGTATCCGTGGAAACCTCTGATATCATATTTATTATTTACATACATCATCTGGATTGTCCTATTAGCATTTGATATTTTGTTCGTATATAATTCTTCTATTAAAGTTAGAAACAATTATGTATAAGAATTTTTAATATTTCTTATAGTTATTTGTTTTAAGAACATTCCAAACAATTAGTCCGGTCAAATTAGACCAAAAGATAAGAGTAAAGCTACCTGAATTCCCACCAAGCTAGCTAGGTAGCTTCGAATGTCTAAATTGACCGGACTACATAATGTAATTGTTTAAATATAAAAATAGTTAATTATTTAAATTATTAAATCTTAAGAAAATATAACTAGAAAAAATTCCACGCGGACAATGCAGCAGACGGGATTCGAACCAGCATCCTTCGCAATCCGGGCGAATGCACTGACCAATTATGCTACCATGGCCCTGATGGCCGCGTCGAAATTCTTCTAGCCATTCTTAAGCTGCAAGGTAGCGCCTATATTTTCTTTAGATTTAAACATCAAGCAGTTACATGCTTAAAAATAAAAATTATAAATATTTAAATGTGTAAATCTTTATGTGCTGTTTTTAGTCATAAAAATATTATTTATTCAGCGCTTTTAATATAGCTTCTAGAAATATAACTTATTTCCTATAGATGTGTTTATGCTGTGAGTCAAAAAACTGAATTTAGATTGTCAATTCATGCATCTTCGACTGTGACAGTAAAATTAATGTAATAACCTCGATGTTGTTTCTTAAAAGAAAAAAAAATACATTATATTAATTTTGTAAGAAACTGAAATAAAGAGAGAGAAGGATGTAAATGTATAAATAAAATTACTGTTAACTAATATAGTGTTTTTATTAACATAAACAAACATCGACACATACATCCATACCAACTTTGCGTTTATAATATTAGTAGGAAGTGGTACAGTAAAACAAAAATATAACTACGGCGCGTTTTTTTTTGGTTCCTCCCAGGCGGGGGAGCGAGTGTGAAATCCTCATGGATACCCTACAGCCGGCTGCAAGGTTATTTCAGACTCCTACTGACTAAAACATACCCGTAGTACATGCTTATGGCCTGAAGGGCCTTACAAGCTTCACGCTTGTGTGTTTTGTGGTTTGCCTTCTATCACAAGGACAACAGAACCGCTTAACGCTCGTGCTGGAGCCTGGTCCGGGTGTCCTCCAGCTCCAGGCGTCGTAACTCGATGGCCGCAAACTCGCTCGCCGCTCTCTCAAAGGGAGTCGGGGCTAGTCTACGGCGGGCGCGCAAACGCGGGCGGCCGGGAGAAGCAGTAGACTGCGATGTCGCCGGCGATCTCATCCGCGGACGACGCCCGGCAGTCGGGAGAGTAGCAGATGCGCCGGGGGTAGGTGGCCGCCTCCGCCTCGGAGGAGTAGTGGGGGCTGGTGGGGCGGGTGTGACTGGCGGGGATGGCGGAGGCCGCCCTGAGAAGCCTGCCTGCGAGGAAGGTGCAGCAAGTACGCGAGGGCGGGATGGTGCTTCGGACTGGGATGAAGTGGAAGGTTGTGGTGATGTAGGCAGATCCGGCGTTTCTAGAAAAACAAAATTAGTGTATAAATATAAAAAAAAAAAACTAGAAAAAAGCAGGCCAGGCAGCAGGAATTACGCGTGGATTTTTTTCTAGTATTATTTTCTTTAGAGTTAAACATCTACCAGTTAAATGCCTAAAAAATATACATATAACCAAAATTTGTATTTAAATCTTAATAAAATATATCTATAAAAAATCCACGCGGACCAGGCACTAGTCAGACAGACAGGTAGTTATATTTTCTTTAACATCAAGCAGTTAAATGCTTAAAAAATAAAAATTATAATAGGATAGTTCAAAGGTCTGAATTAAAGTGCTCAAAGAAACAAATTCCTCCTTTCATTTAAAATGATAAGGAAGGAAGGATTTCTAATTTAATCTAAGAAATCATGAAACTGAGGTTGCCTAGTAAATTTAGAGAATCCAGGACATTCATTAATATCATAGAATTGAATTTGCATAATTACATTAACATTTATTATAAAATAAATAGAAAAGACGTACCATTTACAATTTCCAAATAGATTGGATTATCTTGGATGATAGGTGGAGATAATTGTGTGGGTGCAGCTGATTGGGACTTCTGAAAAAAATTGGTACATAATAATAGGTTTAACACTACAGAATAAGTAATTATTACAAATATCATCATCAGCAGCCTATTAATGTCCCCACTGCTAGGGCACAGGCCTTCCCTATGAATGGAATAGGGAGATAACCGCTTTTTAATATATAAACTAGAATACACATATATTATTATGTACTTTATCACTAACCAGTTTTAACTGATTTACCTATCAAAATATAAAAATGGGTCTGTTTCTTCATTATAACTAAGTAGGTACCTTTTGTTTACATTTAGTAATCTAATTTATTTATTTAATATGTATTATTGACCATTATAAGTAGAAACTTGAATATAAAATACTTACATTAAATCCAAGCTCTTGTACAGAGGCTTGTCCTTCCACTGCTAAAGGGCCCATAATGGCCAGCACCCTTTCATCAAGAGCCGACAAGATTTGCCGGCTTGCTGGCCCACCACCGGTCCCTCTTGCATGACTCCTAATTATTAGCCCTTTCTTCTTGGTCTTGGATTTCCAATCCGCCCACACTTTTATTGAATAATTTAAATAAATGAATATAGATCTGTCTTAGTAAGTACTAACCATATAACTGAGTATAGGGTTCCATCAAACCAGTCATTCCAAAACTATTCAATAGGTACTTACTTTTTTCCACTTTTCTGTTGTCTTATTGACACCACCACCAACAGCATTTAAAATATTAGTAAGATCAGCCCATAGTCGGTCTGATCTTACTCGACCTTGTGCTCCAGCAAGAGGCCTAGCCAGGGTACCATGACTGTAACATAAACAAACAAAGCTTCATTATGAGTGTTTAGGTATGCATGGACCGAAGCTGGTATCAAGTATTTGTATGATTAAAATCTCGAATTCGAAAATCTCATGACTAAAACTTGGATTTACCTACCTTTCCATAAACTCTAGCAGCGTTGACAATTGTTCGGGACTTGCTCGCACTCTTGATTCCATGATTATTACTAAAAATGAACATACAGATTACTCCACTATCGTTTATTCTCCACTCCATTATGTTTCAAGGACCATTTTTAAGTAATTAATAACACTATTTACTTACTGTTGTTTTCTATACTGAAACACAAATTCACACTTATTTTAATATAATACACGTTAGTTAACTTGCTCTCTTGTTCCTTAACTGGACTGCCTGAGCCACTGGGTCCTAATCTTTTATTCGAAATACAATTAAAACATGAACAAAACAAAGCATTGTCCCACACACAGGACGCTATTTTACTCGTATTACTTTTGTATAAACAAGCTGAGCAACATGAGCTCTGAGAAACGATACACAACATTAATGGTGATCTTAATCTAACACGATGCTGAGGCATTACAGAGACTCGTTTATTAATAAACCTTACATTCACATCGCAACATAATTAAATAAGTTTCCGATTCGCGGGCTCTTATTGACTAACTGGCAGCAGAAATTTTCGATACCATAGACAATTTTCGTTTTCTTAGCGAAAAAACAATTCGCCACGACGATAACGACAAGAGTGTTACCTTGGCTAGGAAATTGTTTTCGTTATCTCAGAAACGATGACGAATTTAGATATCGTTTCGCTACGAAACGATGTAACTTTGTCTAAGCCCCCTGGTGTATTCCATGTTATTCTGCGGCTTGTAGTCATAGTATAGTTATCATGATTTTACATTCATACATAACTTTAGCTTTCAACACAAATTTTCTCTAGGCACCATTGGCAGATTTGTAATGGACTATTTTCCCTAATAATATGCCTGAACGAAGCAGAACCTTACAATTATGAAGTGTAAAATTTAAAAGCATCGCAGAAATAACCGCCATGCAACTAACGGCGCGCAATCAGGAGGTACTCACTGCATTATTACCATATTGCTTCCTGTATTTCCCTTGCGATTATAAGCTTTTCTTATATACGAAAATGAACAGCGTGATGCAATTTTTGTAACTTTGTTGGTTAATAGCTAATAGCCTTGGGCTTACTTTTCTAAATGACCGCTTTAAATACTTTGTTTTACATATATTAGGCTTCACGCTACACCATGAGACCGTAAAGTTAAAGAAGCTATCGTGCAGGAGTTAAAAGCAAATAAATATTTATACTTTATAACAAATAAACATATAATACTGCTGCAATGATGGACCTCGATTGAGTGACAAAGTTTCTTTCCCGGCCTATCTTATAAGGGTTTTAGATATATACTAGCTGACCCAGCGAACTTCGTACCGCCCTAAAAAAATAGGGGTTGTCCAGCGGACAAAATTGTGAATCTAAACCATTCTCAGATCCCCTTGAACACACACAAAAAATTTCATCAAAATCGGTCCAGTCGTTTAAGAGAAGTTCATTGACATACACACTCACAGAAGAATTATATATATAAAGATTGGAAATTTTACATCCAACCCCACTCCACTCTTTATCTAACATTCAATGCGCGGTATGTTTTTACCCCAATATAGATAGAACATTAAATCAGTCCCAAAGTTAGTAGTTTTATAGTTTTTGAATAAAGCACTTCTGGTTATGGGTTATAATGAATCTAATATTAATTGACACTTGTTGTTTCAGACTCTTCTCAAGCTCCGTGGTTACAAGACTGAAACCCCCTTAGAATGAACCAATATCAAATTTGAATAGTTTGCGAGTCCGAAATGTCATTGTCAAATGTGTACTGATTTTTAGATCCCGTTTCGTTCTTTGTGGCGCTGCTGTTCAAGTTTTCATACAAAATTTGACAATGACATTTTGGATTCACAAACTATTTGAATTCGATATTGGTTCGTGCTAAGGGTACAGAAGTGCAGACACAATAATACATATTTAATTCATAATTATTCTTAACTAGTGGCCCGCCCTCGCTTCGCTTCGGTGTAAAGCTGTAGTGTAGACTATAGTTTTTGTTCTCAGGCTTGTATTATACACAATGACATTCTTCTAATACCCAATTACAATAGGCACGCGCCGCCAAGCCCGGTAGCGTCGGAACCGCTATGTCCCTGAATTTTAAATTTGTAATATCTTCGAAAATATTCATTTAAATTATATGCGTTAAAGGGCCAAGTTGTTCTATATTAAATGCACAATGTATTTAAGGTACTTAATTGGATAAGGATGAATGTTATATTGCTTAAAATCGCTTCGTAAATAATCTATTATTTCTCGTAAAAAGTATAGGATAAAAATTGGTTATTGTGGGTTATCCTTAAGAGATAGACATATACCATCGCGGACTTTTTTGTAGACCTTTTTAAGGTGTACAATACTGTAGTACATTATTTTGATCTATCTCGTGGGGTTCAGCCAGCGTTTGCAATGTAAGCGCAAAAAATGTGTTTATTTACGACCTTACATTAAAAACCTCTAAAATTATCAGTGTTTCTCTACTATATTATGCATGTATTATACATATAAACCTTCCTCTTGAATCACTCTATCTATTAAAAAAAACCGCATCAAAATCCGTTGCGTAGTTTCAAAGATTTAAGCATACAAAAGGACATAGGGACAGAGAAACCGACTTTGTTTTATACTATGTAGTGATTAATAAATCACACTAATCACACTAATCACACTAATATTATAAAGGCGAAAGTTTGTGAGTGTGTAAGTGTGTATGTTTGTTACTTCTTCACGTCTAAACGGCTGGAGCGATTTTAATTAAATTTGGTATGGAGTTAGCTGACACCCTAGATTAACACATAGGCTACTTTTATCCCGAAAAAATGTAAGTTCCAGAGGGATTTTCAAGAAACTAAGTTAAAGCAGACGAAGTCGCGGGCGACTTCTAGTAATAATAATAAAAGGGAGCTCGATGGCGCAAGTGGTTAGCGCGGTCGGCTGGAAATTAAGTAACTTTCGCAGTGGTCGGTCAAAAATTTTGTATCTCGAACTTCACCGTGCTTCGGAAGGCACGTCAAGCCGTTGTTCCCGGCAGCATCTGTAGTTGTTAGCACACGCCAATCTGCACTGGGCCTGCGTGGGTCATGGCCCAATCTCCCTATTCCATCCATAGGGAAGGCCTAAGCCCCAGACATTAATAGGCTGATAATGATGATGAAATAGGTAATAATATATATTCTAAAATATAAATATTTCAAAATTATATCTTATTGTTATTGAATTATATGTAATATTTAAAATATACAGACATATTTTGTATTCATTAATATCATAAGTATAGACAACTTTTCTTTATCTACTAACAACAACTAACAACTAACTTTTCTTTTATTAACTGCCAACAACTAACTAACTTTATCTTTCCAAATCTGAAACTATTGTTGCGTGTATACTGCGATGTTTTAATTACAAAAGCAGTGTTTTATATTACAAAGTATTGGAGAGAGGTTGTTGAATTGAGATGACTAAATAAAACGTTTTTTGTAAACTCGCGAAATGACTATGTTTGTATGTGAATACTAATATTGGTCTGTTTGTTATTCATTCATGAGACGGTTGGAACTGTTGTTCCATCATTTTGAGCGTTTTGCGGTTTTTGCTATCTCTGTTATGGCTTCCATTCATTGCGGTGCCACATTAAATACAGGTAACCCAGCGCTAGTGCGACTTTGTTCTGCAATTTACTTCTAGTCCATTCGTTTTAATTATTCTGTGGTTTGTGTAAATTAAACGGATAGGTTGTATTTTGTTAAAACAAATAAATCTATTGTAAATATTTTAGAACATCAGTAATTTAATTGTAAATATTCATTCCAAATAAAAAAAAAAGTTATAGAAGTAGTTCGTTAATACGCTTATTTCCGACCTGGTGAAGAATTTATCATCAACAGCAGCCTATTAATGTCCCCACTGCTGGAGCACAGGCCTTTCCCATGGATGGAATACGGACACGGGGCCGAGGGTCCTGTGCCGATTGGTGAATGCTAACGACTGGAGATGCAGCTGCGACCAACGGCTTAACGTGCCTTCCGAAGCATGGAGGACCTCAGTATAATAAGTTTTTGGTCACTCATTCTATGATCGACCATTGTCAAAGTTCTTAAAACTTTCACAATCGCAGGCCGAATGCACTATTGTAGAGTGAAGAATTACTTATGAAAATTTTCAAAGTTTTCGTCTTGCCCATTAGCAATATGCTGTCTTGTCAACACTTGTTTAAGTTTTAAGTTAAAAAGAGCATATTTTAAAAGGCTGTCGATGGTCGAGAACGTTGCCGTCTAAACCTACTTATATTAGTTTTGATGTAAACATTTGCGTCGGGTGTGAGAGCAGCTATTGTAGTAACGCCATGACTATTTTCAAATATGTATCTATTTTAGAAGCTCGTGCTGGCATTTTACTTGGTTATTCGTGTTTGCTATTTATAAATCAGCCTTTTTATTCTTTATAAAGCATAATAAGGACAGATTTTGTCAAGTTTACATATAGCAAATACGAATAACCAAGTGAAGTGCCGGCCCTGAATGTGGCATATAGGTGATTTACATTTTTGAAGTGAAAACTTCTTAAGCGGCGTTGTACACTTTTCTTGTAATGGGTAAAAACTGTTAAACTCGCGTCAGGACACGTGCCCTGATCGCGTCATGACACGTGGCCTGATCGCGTCCGGACACGTGACCTAATCTAAAATTCGTATGACGAAAACAATAAAATTGAAAAGGTTTGTTGACTTTCAATATATTGGACGAAACATAGTAATATTTTATTTTATCGTATTATAATAATAAGTCTCTAATTAGGACATCCAGGTGGCAGCTTCATTGCGAAAAAAATGCATTTTTTTTACAATAGATATCGCTAAGTGCGCTTAAATGTGATTCATGTAAGTTGATTTTTCTGAGAGATAAACTTTTTAATGTAATATAAATTGTCATGTTTGTGTACGATAGCGCATTAAATAAATATTGTATTCTACTATATAAATGATAGTACTTTTATACTGATAATTAAAGTAATTCGTGCAAAATTATTCATTAAAACAAAAAAAGTGAAAAATAATCATTGAGATATCAAAGTATGAAAAACACATAATTATACGTCCGAACAACACTGCAAGGAAAACCTCGTATGTGGCAGTTGCGCGTGCAAGTATGTGGTACTTATTCAAATTTACTAATATCATATACAACGTGTATTAGCAATATAACGCTCAACCTGAAAGTAGTTTGTTACAGATATACAAATTAATTAATTTCCGTCATTTTTATTTTAACTTGTGAATTCTTTAAGATAGTAAAATTATTTTATCCTACCGTTACATTAAAAAATAACCCTTATTTACCTTGTATTGTGTGTCATATTCTTTAGTCTAATAATGGTTGAATTATTATCAATAGTTTTATTTGTATATTTTTTTAGATACTTTTTTTATCGAAATCTTATCAGAAGCCCATTCCAACCAAAATAACTTTCAAGGTATGCATTATATATATTATATTACACCTTATATAGTGTATTAAATACTTAATATATTTTTTTCCAATGAATTTCTGCTTACTTGCCAAGTTAATTTCTAGTAACTGGCTGAGTTTGAATAACATTGCATGTATATTTTTAAAGTTAAAGAAGATTAAACTTTCATAACGCTCTCTTGTAAAAAATGCGATTTCCACATAAGGGATTATACATATGATGTATCGTTCTAGGGTTTGTATAGGGAGAACAAGTTTACTCACACCATGCTCGCCCAGAGCAAAATAGTCGGTTGTAACGACTGCAGATGCAGCTGAGAACAATGTACCTTTCGAAATACTATTTATGGTTTTATAAATGTATTTATAAATAATGATTTTATTTGATCGTTACTCTTCCTATCCACCATCAACTCTAATTTTTACGATCACAGACCGGACACGATAAACGAAATTTTACTTAGCTAACTAACTGCCTCAGCTAGTATTGGAATTCTTGGCGTTGACATATCGAGCGACGTCCAGTTTCGGGATCATTTAGAGGGCAAGGCCAAATTGGCCTCTAAGAAGCTTGGTGTGCCCAATAGATCGAGAATGTACTTCACACCGGCCCACCGACTGCAGCTTTATAAGGCACAGGTTCGGCCTCACATGGAGTACTGCTCTCATCTTTGGGCGGGGGCACCCCAGTACCAGTTTCTCCCTTTGGATCGCATCCAGCGCCGAGCGGTTCGAATCGTCGACGACCAGGACCTTTCCGATCAGCTTGATCCTTTGGCTTTGCGTAGGGATGTAGCTTCGCTTTGCATCTTCTATCGCATTTATCACGGGGAGTGTTCTGAGGAATTGTTCGGATTAATTCCAGCTGCTGCTTTTCGCCATCGTACATCGCGACAAAAATTTCATCCCCATCACCTTGATGCGTGGCTATCTACAACCGTGCGTTTTTGTCGAAATTTTTTACCACGTACGACAAAACTGTGGAATATGTTGTCGCCAGCAGTGTTTCCGGACCAATATGACCCAAGAACCTTCAAAAAAAGAGCGTACTCCTTCCTTAAAGGCCGGCATCGCATTTGTGATACTCCTGGTGTTGCAAGTGTCCATGGGCGACGGTGATCACTTACCATCAGGTGAGCCGTCTGCTCGTGTGCCCCATATAACATAAAAAAAAATGTATAAATATGTTTTTAACAACATTGGCATTCAATAATTGATAATTTATTTCCGACACAATTGATATTGTTCTGGAATTAATAAAGGATTGTCCGAACGCTAACCACTGCACTTTTGAGGTTAAATTCTGTAGGTATCTAGTTATGTATAAGTTACTGGCAAATCAATGGTATACTTTAACAGTTACATCTAGTTTCTAAAAATATTTTAAAACTTTTATATAGGAAAATAGACATAGTACACAAGTTTTAATCGAAGTCAGAAAGGTTTTCATTAAAACACTTAATTATTTGAAGTAGGGGTGCGCGTTCACTTGCATTTCTTATGCAGTCTGCACTGTTAGGGGGAAAATATTTAATGAGGTAAGTATCTCTGTTACACTTTGAACTGATATCATAATTCGAATAAAAATCGGTTCTGCGCGGTCACTGCAGTCAGTCTTTATATCCACATCACATAGATTTATAATAAGTCCGCAAAAAGATTATCGTTTTAACAAAAAGCTACCTAAGCTTGAAAAAGCTTTCCCTATTCAACAGCTTCAGTTTTAAAACTGTGATGTTAATATTTTCCACGGGCTCCGCAACGGCCTGTTTCGTAATTCACATAAATAATGTCAACATTTTCCCGCTAAAATAACGTGGACCGGACAAAGTGGATGCGCCCATAAAAATAAAATCCAACAATGGGCATAAACATAAATAATCCCCCCATCATTTGCAACAATATACGCCGTTCAAATTGTCTGCGTTCTATACTTTAAAAGTTTTTTAAGTGCCGGAACAGGCCGTCGTTTTAATTGCACCAACCGGAAAAGGGGGAGATGAATGGAAGGAAACTGGTGCTGCCTTGCCAACCGGCCTACATTATTAAAACTTGCCTCTTAGGCTGCGTACAGACAAGGTGGTATCGCTGGTTGCTGCTATAAAATTGATGAGCCACTGAGTGGATACATGCGTGTAATCTTATATTCTCATGACAATCAGGAGCGGTGCATTTTAAATTTAAATTAGTGTTTTACTTATGTGGTGGTAGTGAAAATGACACGGTCTGTGCTAAATGGAATGAGGGAGGTATATATTTTTTTCTTTGGCTTCATCGTGCTTTAGTTCTGGCTGGAATATTCTTATAATTTTTGGTCTTCTAAGAAAAGCTTTTACTTAATATTAATGTAATATATAAAACAAGATTATTCTTTTTTTAAACTAAAGTAAAGAAGACGCGTGTGTCCCATCTCACCTACTCCACGCCGCGAGTCGGCATAATGAATAGCGCATCTCGAACGTGGATAAGTACTTCAAATAAATTTCGTTTGGTGAATTAACGGGTATTCGACTTCGTTAATTATTAAAGTTATTCGAGTGGTGACTTTATAACAATCAATTGTGATAACTGTTTGAGATAAAAATGAATTAAGTAATTTTATTTTTTGCATATTACTTGAACCTATTTTTCCTAAATTAACTTTTCTTTCTAAACGTAACATAATAGTAACAAGAAATAAACAAAAAAAATATTAAAAAAGCCGTAAAAAATACCAATGAGAATGTGCCACTATAATATTTTACTACATTGTTGAGTGACATATAATTAATTTCTAGCTTTTTAAAGAATTTTAATTTAAACTTTCTTACAAAATACTATTACCCAGGGGCATGGTTACTTTCCAAATATGTTTTTTATGTATTTCATGCAGTAAAAATTAGCACTTACAAAACAGTAACTTACCAATATTGTAGATGATGATGATCATCTGATCGACTTCCATTACTGGCCATATGCCTCTTCCGAACACCTCTACATATAACGATCCATTCCGTATCCAGTAGATCGTCCAGATTCGCTTGATGTCATTAGTCTACCAAGTGAGGGTTTTTTTTATTAATAGTTATGAGAACTGGGTCCTGGTGTACTCATGTGAGTCCATGAAGAATAACCAGAAGGAAAAGCTGCATTGTATTTTTCTCATTCGAAGAACTACATAAACACCATATCTGCTGTCCTAGTGAAGAATGCAGTAAGAAGCTCCGATATGATTCTGTCTCTTAAAACGACTTTTAAAGTGAAAAACTTTGTGTAAAAGGCAGATTACGTGGAAACCAAAAGTCGATCAGAGAAACCCGAAAAGAGCCACCCTTGTGGTTTTATTTTATAATATAGGTAACCTGTAATGAATCATCATCATCATCATCAGCCGAAAGACGTCCACTGCTGGACATAGGCCTCCCCCATGGATTTCCACAGCGATCGGTCCCATGCTGCCCGCATCCAGCGGCTTCCCGCGACCTTTACCAGATCGTCGGTCCACCTTGTGGGGGGCCTGCCAACACTGCGTTTCCCGGTACGCGGTCGCCACTCGAGGACCTTTCCGCCCCAGCGGCCATCGGTCCTGCGAGCAATGTGCCCTGCCCATTGCCACTTAAGGTTTGCAATTCTGTGGGCTATGTCGGTGACTTTAGTTCTCTTGCGTATCTCCTCATTTCTGATTCGATCACGCAGAGAAACTCCGAGCATAGCCCTCTCCATTGCCCTTTGGGTGACTTTGAGCCTTCTTACAAGACCCATTGTAAGCGGCCACGTCTCGGTTCCGTATGTCATTACTGGCAACACGCACGAATTGAAGACTTTCGTCTTGAGGCACTGCGGTAGATGTTCCGAGAAGATGCTACGTAGCTTCCCGAACGCTGCCCAGCTGAGTTGGATTCGTCGATTAACCTCTTTCTGGAAGTTGGACTTACCCAGTTGGACTATTTGTCCCAGGTATACGTACTGGTCAACAGCTTCCAGTGTAGAGCTCCCAACAGCCACTGGAGTGGGTACGACATGGGAATTCGACATGATTTTCGTCTTGTCCATGTTCATTTTGAGACCCACTTGTTGGGACACCCTACTGAGGTCGCCGAGCATTGTGCCAAGGTCATCCATGGTCTCAGCCATGACTACGATATCATCTGCAAATCGAAGGTGCGTCATGTACTCGCCGTTTATGTTGATGCCAAGTCCGCTCCAGTCCAAAAGTTTGAAAACGTCTTCCAGCGCAGCTGTAAACAGTTTCGGTGATATAACGTCACCCTGTCTTACACCACGCTGTAGCTGGATTGGCTTCGTGCTTTGGTCCTGGAGTCGAACTGACATAGTGGCGTTTTCATACAACGACTGCAACACTTCGATGTATCGATAGTCTATTTGGCACCTTTGGAGTGACCGAAGCACGGCCCATGTCTCGATCGAATCGAAGGCTTTCTCGTAGTCCACAAAAGCCAAGCATAATGGCAGGTTATACTCTTCGGTCTTCTGTATAACCTGCCGCAGCGTATGGATGTGGTCTACGGTACTAAACCCTTTTCGGAATCCGGCTTGTTCGGGAGGCTGGAAGTCGTCAAACCTGCGCGCGAGACGATTCGTGAGGACTCTCGAAAACAGCTTGTATACATGACTCAAGAGCGTGATGGGTCTGTAATTCTTCAATTGGGCCCTGTCGCCCTTCTTGAAGAAAAGCGCCACCACTCCCCTATGCCATGCGCTAGGCGTTCTGCCCTCGAGTATGACAGAGTTAAATAGCTTCTGAAGAGATTTCAAGACTGGTCGTCCACCTGCTTTCAGAAGCTCGGCTGTAACTCCGTCATCACCCGGCGCCTTATTGTTTTTGAGCTGTTTCAGAGCTACACTAATCTCGTACAGGCTGACGTCCGGGATATCTTCGGTGTAGTGTCGGGTTAATTTGGCTCTTGGGTCGGTCGCCTTTGTGTCAGGTACTCGTGATGTCGCGTATAGCTGTCCGTAGAAGCTTTCGATCTCAGCCATAAGCTCAGGTTGCGACGAAATGATTCTGCCGTCCTCTGTCTTCAGCTTCGTCAGCAAACTCTGTCCAAGAGACAGATTTCTTGCGAACACTTTCGAGCCTTTGTTCCGCTCGATGGCCTCTTTAATACGATCAGTATTAAAGCGGCGTATGTCGCGAGTCAGAGACTTCGAAATCTGCCTATTGAGCTGCCGACGTGCATCTTCAGAGGACTGCAGACCCATCTCACGCCTTTTCTCCATGAGCTTGAGAGTCGGCTCCGAGATCTTGCTACGTTTTTTGGTACGGATGGGCTTGCAGAACTTCGAGCCCACCGTAAGGACAGCTTCAACAAACCTGTCATTATAATTGTCCACGTCTACGCAGCTCTCTAGGCAATCGAAGCGATTTTGCAGTTCGAGTTGAAAGCGCTCGGGGTTTTAGATCTGGATGGCTTCAGGACGGAGCGTGGACTTCATCAGTCGATTCCTTTCGGCTTTGACATTTAGATTTAGATCTTACCATTCGGTGATCGCTTCCCATATTGAACGAATTGATCACTGAGACATCATTGAATATCCGAGTCTTAGTCGACATGATGAAGTCAATCTCATTTTTTGTCACGCCATCCGGACTTTTCCAGGTCCATTTTCGATGCAGCCGTTTTCTGAAGAAGGAGTTCATCATAAAGAGTCCCTCCTTCTCCATGTAATCGGCTAGCATTTGACCTCGGAAGTTCCGGATTCCAACTCCAAATTGCCCCACTTTCAACTCATCATCGCCACGTTTGCCCAGCCTTGCGTTGAAGTCCCCCATGACAACGGTGTAATGGGTCCTGGAAGCATGCATTGCCCGAGAAATATCCTCATACATGACTTCCACTTCCTCGTCGGGGTGCGTCGAGGTCGGAGCGTATACCTGTATGACCTTCAACGAATACCGTTTGGTGATTCTGAGTATAAGGTACGCCACCCTATTCGACACACTACCGATCTGTACAACATTGTTCACGAGAGACTTGTGGACAACAAACCCGACACCACCCTGGGACAGATCTTCGCCCTCCCGGAAATAGAGCAGGTTGCCGGATTTAAGGACCATCGTGTCCTCGCCCTCTCTTCGGACTTCAGATAGTCCTACAATACTCCAGCGAATCCTGCTCAATTCTTCCTCCAGTTCCAGCAGCTTCTCCTCGGTCCGTAGTGTGCGTGCGTTGTACGTTGCCAGGGCCAAGGTCGTTTGACGGGGGATTTTTGCCGCCCGGGGATTCTTCGCACCCCTAGTCCCGGCGCCGAGTCGGCGTCCGTCAGCGCCGCCACGGACTCCAGCACCGCCGGGCACTTGGGGCCTCTTCTTATGTACTATCATTTTAGGGGGGGTTTTGGGCCGTCTCCCACCACGCTGGCCCAGTGCGGGTTGGTGGGGAGCGCCAGAGCCTCGTCCGTTGGTCGGCAGGGTACACCGCGGGCAGGTGAGGTTGGCTTGGGTGCCGTTGGGTGTTAGGCGGCACCCCTTATACCCTCTGTAATGAATATAATAGTAAAATGTTATTCAATTAAAAAAAACTTGGAACTCTAATATGCTGATACGTCCCATCTTGAAATGGCGGTAAAATAATACATAGAAGCAGATAAGCGTAACCTATATTTAATTAGTCTTGTCGTCTTCTGATGTTGTAAATATGTTCTTATCTATTGATTACGATGCATTGTATAATAGTTATATGTGTAAGTTGCTGTATAATTTCAAGCTTTAGTATACATCTATTTGTTTTCCCGCTTGTGATTTTCCTTTATTTTCTACTCTTCTTCTCCCGTCTTTCTTGGTTCTTAGCTGTACTGTCCCCTACTCTTTCACCTCTATTATTAAACCCATACATCTCCCACAGTGGCATCACGAGGCCATCTCGGGGACTTATTGGGCTGCGTACCTAATGATAAACAATAATACAGATGCAACAAATACATAATAAAAAGAAAAAAAATCAAATGCGTACAATAGAGATTTACAAAAAAAACAATGTTTAATTTCATGTATATGATTTAGTTGTAAAAATAGTTTATGAAATATTTTAATGATAGTAAGTATATTACTATTTAATCTTTATTATTGTAATGTTAAATTCTGGTCGTAACTAATAAAAACAATAAACCAGTGCGAATCTAATTCACACATACGTAAACTTCAAAACTTCACTTTTTTACTATTATGTAAATACGTCAAAAAAAATCATAGGCGTGGTTTTATGAAACCATGATGCAAATAAAACTTTTAATATCCTTAATAGAAAAGGCCTTCCTCGGCTGGGAATCGAACCTGGGCCGCGAGCGTAGCAGGCGTACTTTCTATCACTGAGCCACGATAACTGTTGATAAGGTATGATTTTTTAATAACAATTAAAAATATAATGCGATATGGTAAAGATGAATGAAAAAATGAGGCAATGTAATAAATGTTTCCTTTAAAAAAAATATATAAAAAAAGAAAGACAATTTGTTAGAATTTCAAATGTCTACTTATTAGGGTTCATTCACGGTTTATGATATAACTCGCTGCCGGACGGAGGGACAATGGAGGCTTAGTGATAGCCTCTCATTGTCACCCTTCGGGTACGGAACCATAAAAATAACTATAATCTTTATAAGTATATTAAAATTTTCCCGTTTTATTACGAATAAAAGGAAGGCTCCAGCATGCAACAAAAGTGCTGTTTCATGAGCATGAATATGAATGAATATACGTGTGAAATGGGTCCATCTGGCACTAAAAAGGTAACAAATAAAATTTCAACACCTGCCTTGCATTAGTGAATTTTGTTTACCGCATAACGCGTAACGGGAACACACAGACTAATTGCGTCCTTGAAACGAGAGGCAACGCGTAAACACTGTTTATAAAAGGTACGAAATAGACGGCGGTGCTGTAATACTGGTGTTTGTGGTAAATAAAAATGAGGTAAGTCGGGTTTGAAGTTTGAAATGGGGTTATGCTTGAATAGCTGAGTAAGTACTGTACTGGTTAATTTGTATGGTTCAACTGCGCGATTACGCGTATGCCAGTACTTTGTGGTACTTATATGCTTATACCAATTAACATACGCGCGACCGCCATCCACTGCGCTTCGCAGCTCTTGCATTCTTTACATTAATCATAAGCAAATAAACTATTTTGTTTAATCTAAACTAATATTAGTTTGTTTAGTTGAACGCATCTAAGGAACTATAGGAACAATTTTATTTTTGTTGGAGCGGCCATTTATTTAGGTTGGCTTATTGGATCTATGAAATCGTTTAAATGTTAACAATATTAAACCATTACAGGGTCTTCCTACGTATATGCATTTGCAAATTATTACAATTTTATGCAGCACCAGCACCAACTTGACTTGAAAGGCATTTCAATTTAATGACACTTTTAAGTACCGCCGTCGGACACTTTTGATAGACATGGATTAACTTCATATTTAATGGGCTGTAAAAGTAATACATAATTAGTTTCCACCATGCATTGATTTAAAATTATTGACCAATGTGCATAGTACGTTAAATTAAACGAAACAATTTCCAAGGTTGATTGGTAAAATACATTTAGGCCCACTTGAACCAAAGTTCGTAAATCCAATTTAAAAGTTAATCATGTTTAAGCCTCTTTATATCTCTATTTGACTTTAAACAATTGACAAAGATGGAATTCTGTGTTGAAACAGGATTAAGCCTTTAAAAACATTTTCAAGTGTGCAAATCAGCCTACATGAAATTGAAATCTAATGTATCACAGACTCAAAAAAGTTCCAGTAATTGCGCGTAGGAAAACAAGGTACATGGTAGCAATCCCGTAAAATCATAAATTACTATAATGTTAGTGACCATGAAAGTTTAAAACAACGTAAGATACTGTTCCTAAATCGATTGACTGCGCCGCGACCGCCTTATTACATTGCGCGAGAACCGCCACAAAGCCTCAGCCGTGCCTTATCTGTGGACCAGGAGAGCCTTCTAAGCCCAGGTTGTTACCTCAGAACACATTGTAACACATTATGCGCCTCGACCTAACCTAACGCCCGTCCCCTCGTAATAAGAATATGTAGTCTTAATGCTTCGCTCCTTGACAATATGCTGTTAGATTCTGTTATGGCTATGCTTGGAGATGGTAACCGAGGTAAACACAATATGCACTTTATATTTAAAGTTACTGAAATTACTTTTTGAAATATTGTTAATATAGATTCAACAGTTGAAAACTGAAATTTTAATATAGGGTTTTTCTTAGATAAAAACAAAAATTAAGACCACAATTCGCTTTAGTCACAATTGGATATTCAAACACGCTGCATGTGCACTCAGTATAACAATATTGTTTGAATTTTTATTATTTTTAAAGCATGTAACTGCTTGATGTTTAAATCTAAAGAAAATATAACTAGAAAAAAATCCACGCGGACCAGGCAGCAGACGGGACTCGAACCCGCACCGTAGCATAATTGGTCAGTGCATTCGCCCGGATTGCGAAGGGTGCGGGTTCGAGTCCCGTCTGCTGCCTGGTCCGCGTGGAATTTTTTCTAGTTATATTTTCTTTAGATTTAAATATTGTTTGAGCCAAAATAACTCTTAAATCCGAGAGCTTAGGTGCAAAAGAATTGAAATGAAACTACAGTGTGTTTTTGATAGATTTTTTTATTAGTTTGGAGACGTTTTGCCTATATGTAGCTCAAAACACATTTACTAGCGTGATGCAAAGAACTACAGCGCCATCTTTTTTGAGGTCTGTGTCTGCGACTGCCATGCCATGTTACATTCGTATTTAAAATAACGAACTGATTTAGAGTTTGAGACGCAGTTTGACTCCGATTTAGGTATTTTAGTTAAGAAACAGAATGATATTCATTGGTTTTTCTGATTTCCGATGTAGGAAATAAAGACCCCTGCTCAAATTTATTATGGTAACCACAAGCAACTACGGAACCCTACACTGCACGTGGCACGACACGCACTTGGCTGGTTTTTATTATGATATCTTCGTACATATAACACCCTTCTCCCCACGTTATAACAAGATGTAGTCTTAATGCATCGCTTCTTGACTCATTCTGCTTATAACATTGGGCAAAACAAACTCTGCTACGCTTGCTACTAACGGTTACCGAGGTAAGATCAATATGCACTTTATTTTTTAATTTGTCACCGAATTAATGTTTTAGAATATTGCTAATATAATGTTATCTTTAAAGATTGAGGAGAAATTAGTAAATTTCGGTAATGTGATTGCAGCAGTTTATAATATTTATAGTAGGTTATCATATTATAAGTAATATGATAAATAATGCTGGACCGGTAGCAAAGGTAATGTGCCAGTTGATAGCTTGCACTAGATGTGCAAATAGTAAGACTTTCTGCAACTGTTGTTAGTGGTGGGTTGAAAACATAACATTTAGTTCTAAGCTCTCAAAGAAAAAAGTGACAGTGGCTTTTTCAGTTAAGTTTTTACACTTTTTACTCGTAACCAACCCCACAAATGGTAGGTGTATGGCGTGAAGAATCGTAACCATAGATTCAGAAATAAATATCTTCTTAATATAAATGTCCCTGCCACCAAGCAATAGTAGTTCTGGAAACCAAGTTGAAATCTACTCTATATCATACAAGTCACATGCATCTTTGGTGTACAAGAAAGTTCGCCCCATTGTTAAACTACATTCTAACTAGTAGGTAGTTTTCCAGCTATGGCTATGTCATTTACAATTTTGTGTATTAATTCATAATGTACTGTTGTTGCTGAAAGGAATATAAATTTAAGTAAGGCAGAATACAGCGATTTTTTGCTGTAATTGAAGCTCTTTTCTAAGAAAGCTCAATCGTACAAATAAAAACTCAGTGAAATAATACTAACCTTTTGGTTGTAATTTTTTTTTTGGGAAGTGTTGTCACGGGGTAGTAAACATTCTGAAAGTGATTTGTAAATCATTATCAGCCTATTAAAGGCCGGGAACAATCCTTTCCAATGGACGAGACGAACTGCTGGGAACAATCTTTTCCGATGGACGAAAAAGAGGTATCGGATCCCGTGCGGATCCAGTCCAGTGCTGATTGGTGGGCGCTAACAACTACAGATGCAGCTGGGTCAAATCCTCAACGTGCCTTCCAAAGCAGAAAGGAGTTTCTGTTAGTTAATTTTTGGTCACATTCTACAACTGGCCATTGCGAAAGTTACAATCAGACGTGGTAGCCACAGCGCCGCTGACTAAGTTACTAAGTTCATAGATTTTATTTGTCTATTAAAGGATTGATGATTAAATTTTTTTATTGGTCATACAAAATTTGCTTAAAACAGTGTAATTTTTTTGTGGCAATACCGTCAGTATTCGGAAATTACAACAAAGTATTGCTGGCCACACAGGTACGGCACTTAACGCGATTTAAAGAGGTAAAATTTTGTAATTTTCTCTTCCTCGATTCCTCTATTTAAATCTCGTTTGAATAAAATTAATTTAACATTTTATTAATCATTGCGTGGATTATAATTATGTTTTCCATCGACATAAAGGATTCCCTCCTAAAGGAATTCTCGTTTCAACATTTACGTAGTATCACACACAAAAAGGCTTGCCGGTCAGAGAGCTCGGATTAACTACCAGCAGAGGAGCAGCAATTCTTCCGAAACTTCGCGGTCATAATCTGGGTAGTATCGAGTGGTCAGAGCCGGGCGAACGAGACGAGACGCCGATCACAAAGGTTGGAGCCAAGGATGGATCTGAAGGGTTGGATTATAAGGGTCTAATTCTCTGAGGCAACAGGATTATTAATATTCAGGCCCGCGGATGATGGCCTTAATTTACTTTTATTTAATATTCAATTACAGGTTGGTTTTTGTGAACCCATCGCGCCCGTTAAATCGTTCGGTTTTATTATTACGGACGCGGGCAGCCCCTCCTTTACGGATGCATTTTGTTTTGCGCTCAACGGGTCGCGGAGTGGAATTAGCTAGGATGAGACAGCTTAAGCATTGTTGTGACGCCATTTTAATTTGTAATTATGACAAATAAGGTACGTTGTATTTTTATAATAGATACAAAGGACATTGTTCTGCGTCCATACATTGTTAGCCTAAGAACCAACAATCATGAAATATTATTTTCTAGGTTCGAAATTGCAAGTAAATGACTATAAAAACAAAGTTTATTGACGGACACTTCTGAGAACTTAAATTATCAGAAAAACTTAATATTTTTTGAGGTTATGTTTAATATTAAATGAAACATAGGTCAACCTATGAACTTAATATGAACTCAGTATGAATTGAATTAATATTAAAACTAAATAATTTTTATTCGATGCGATTTTAAAGAATAACTATTAGGAAAAACTTGGTAAGGTAGGAATCATGAATAAAATAATAACTGTAGTTTTGCTTCTTATTTTTTTACTATTTTTCACATAATTGTATCATATTGTATTTTATTTGTATATCACATGTATATTGTATAAATATGCAGCGTGAATGTGTATCAGCTGCTCTTGAATAATTTGGCAGTATGTATGATCCTCTCAGGATGTTGTGGCACAGGTTCTCTAGCACTTGGTAATCAGGGGTCTGCTATTTGGTAACATCGATGGCATATTAGATAGATGGTAATAAGGGGTCTGCTATTTGGTAACATCGACGGCATATTAGATAGCCGAAATAGTTAAATTAAAGAAAAAACAATCGCAAATAAACACACACAACAGGAAATCCGAAACGAGAATCCACGAATGCCACAGATTACTACTATGCAACCTGCCTGCACCACAACCACAGAGTATCGAGTTTTATGCCGGCCCTTCACTTGACAACAATCTGTCATTAGTAGTTTTCCAAATACAGCACTACAGCGCATTATGCGGCATAATTAATGCCTATCGTTGAATGTTTCAACTACAGCAACGCTTCGCACAATCGAGTACTGTCAAAAGTAATGTTTTCGTGTGATGCGTGCAATCGTACCAACTCAGTGACAGAAAGTGTTTTTCTTTAAGTTGGCATTGATCGAAATGTTTTATTTATTAAGTATCGTTAGTAATATTATTTAATGTTGAAATTTTTTGAAAGTTTTCGTTTCACTGTAGTTTTTTCTATATGATCATAGTTAATTTAAACTGTGTCAAAAAATAAATATAAGTCATATCCATATCATATCAATAATCCATAGATGAAGGTACAAACATTGTCATTTTTTTTCAACACTGAACTTAGAGCACTCTGCTGGTGCTTTTGAAAACTAATTCACGTTCCAATTAAGCATCAGCATAATTCGGCATTGTGCGCCACTGAGTCGCATTATGCTCTGTAATTGGAAAACTACCCTTGTCATGCTTAATATGGAATAAAAAGAACAGACTGATGTCAAGTTTTCAAAAAGCAAACACGAATAGCCAAGTGAAGTGCCGGCATTAAGAAGAAAGAGTGTTTTGTTTGCAGCGCTGCCATAGATTATACACATAAAATGGTAGTCTCAGATTATTTTTTAACTTTTTAATATAGTTTACTTAACTGGAAGTGTCCGTCACAATCTAAAGACTGATAATTATCGCAAAAAATAAACTAAGAATTATCATAAATGCCAAATTGGTGTTGGTTCTTAGGCCAAATTTAACAGTGTCCTTTATACAAGTTCGCACGTTTTCTTTACTGTTGAGTATTTTAGGCACTTAATTATAATATTTTTATATGTTTTTCCGATCAAAAATCTTTACAGTAAACTTATAGATTGTAAGGCGTTAAAATATTTTTTAATATAACGAGTGTAAGATCTTTATCGAGTGAAGCCTTAATAGGTACTTCATAATAAGTACAATAGGAGTAGTTATTACCATATGTCTCGTCGAATTGGTGTTTGAATACTTTCAAAGTCCAATTTCCCCAAGATATATGCCCGTATTGGATACAACCTCAAGTGTAGTATTTATGTGAAATTAGTTTGTAACTTGGCTGTGTGCTTTCAACCGTGTTCATATGAGGAAACGATATAAATCGCATTCTCTTTGTTAACAACTGAACAAATGTGATATATTGCGCATTGTCTCTCTGTAAAGCCTTTTTATATTCTGTTAAAAACTAATAATACAAAAAGATCATTTATAACAGTTTATGTACTCGAAATGATTATTTGAAATGATGAAAAGAACTATTTAACTTGAGTTGAGGTTTTATTGATGGCTGTATTAGAGACCAGTTTCATAAACTTACAGACTACAGTGATTTGGGTGACACGCACATACCTAAATTGAAGTAGACGCCGCATGTACTTTAAATTATATGGAAACCGATCGTGTCAGATTTTAAAAACTCACGAGAACAAATAAATGATGAAAAAGCACGAATCCAGCACCTAATGCAATTATAACGTTTTTAAAGCTTAATATGGCATATTTTTAAAACATTACGAGTAACGTCCGGTATCAAGAACAGTAACCTTAGCACGAACCAATATCGAATTCGAATAGTTTGCGAGTGCGAAATGTCAATGTCAAATTTTGTATGGAAAGTTGAACAGCAGCGCCACAAAGTATGTAACGAGAACTAAAAATCAGTACACATTTGACAGTGACATTTCGGAGTCGCAAACGTTACGAATTCGATATTTGTTCGTGCTAAGGGTACAGTGACGCGAAGAAATAAATTAGCGTAAAAGGATGACCATTGATCTCCCTTTTGCCACGCGAAGTACATATACTTGCTTTATCTATTTCAATCTATGTCTGTGGTGACACGATATAGCGTTGGTATAGTAATTGCATTGACACGAACTTCGAGCGAAAATCTTCATCATTCATTGCTTGAAGGTTCTACCACATTGAACCAAATATAATCTTTTATTATATAAAGAGAGAAAAGGATGCACTGACAGACTCACTCATCAACTCACAACTAAAAAAGCAGGACCTAGAATTATGAAACTTGGACAGTGGGTTCCTATTATTACCTAGACAAGTAGTAAGGTGAGATTTTTTGAAATTCAGCCTCTAAAGCGTGAAATTTTCTAAAATAAATTCTAATGGTGGAAAAATCTTATCCCTTGGATTATTAAAGAGATATACACAAGCCTGTTACATAAAATTTTTAACAACTACCCTGAAAATTTTTAAAAATTTCGTGTCAAAGTTTTTGTAAGAGACCATCCAAAAGTGCATAGGATCGATTAAAATTTTGCACAACTACTCTGTATAAAAAAAATGCTATCTTTGTTTTTATTTTTCAAAACTACCATCATAAAACAATGATATGGCATGTTGAAGTTTTAAATACTGTGCCAACGCACGCCTACCCTTTCGGTCGTAGAGTGTACTCAGGTTCGAGTGGTGTAGAGGCTCCAGACGGACAGGAGACTCCCCCCGTGGGGAGATGCCATTCGCCTGGAATACCTCTAGAGGCACTCGCCAATTCTCGGCTTGAGGTCCCTTAGGATCACTTTCAAAATATAGCCCCACCAGCTTTAGGATTGGAGAATGTCATTGTAATGCTAGATGATTTTGATAACATTGTTTAATAATACTATATTGCATTTAACATATAAAAAAACTTTACTTATTTTATTACAACTCCCCAATCATAAATGGATGCTACCATGACAGAACATTTTATTTACGGTTTATCATACACTAGCGGCCCGCCCTCGCTTCGCTTCGGTGTAGAGCTGAAGTGTAGACTACAGTTTTTGTTCTCAGGCTTGTTTTATACACAATGACATTCATCTATGATTATTCTTATACCTGCATGCAAATTCTCAGGCGGTTCGGTTTTAAAATTGACAAAGTTTCATACAAACTTTCATTCCCTATTTTATCCCCTTGGGGGTAGAATTGATCAAAATCCTTTCTTAGCGGATGCCTACGTCATAACATCTACCTGCATGCCAAATTTCAGCCCGATCCGTCCAGTGGTTTGGGCTGTGCATTGATAAATTACTACGTCAGTCAGTCACCTTTGAGATTTATATATATAGATTATAAAAAAACTGAAGATGGTATATTTATCTTTTCCAAACTTCTATTGACATCACGTCGCTCAATTGTTTTGCCTTCCCAGAATCTCTCCACTAACATTTGAAATTTATGGTATTAAAGTTCAAATTGACTTTTAAGTATTATTACGAATCGTTTGTATGGGAGTAAAGAAAAGTTTTGTTTTTTGACATTTTCAGGCATTTCTTTTAATTTTTCTCTTCGTAAGAACCATCCTCGTACTTCAAGGTATATTTTAAAAAAAAATCAGCCAAATCGGTCAAGCCGTTTTCATATGTCGTGACAACGGAAAACGGGTTTCATTTTTATATATATAGATTTAATCGAAAATAATATGGTACCTCATTACTTTAGTGAATTCATTTGATTGAAAAATACATGTAATGACAATTAAATAGGCATTTATGTTTAAGAAATGTGACATTTATATGGCACCAAAGCATATAGCCCCTCTAATAGTGGTGCTACAGCTTTGGTGCCATAGTAACAAATTCTAAGTCGGATGTGCTCTATCTGAACACTCTTTCCGTCTATAATAATTGTACTTTCTCAAATCGGTGATCTGTTTATTTTTATCACATATATTTTTATAGATATTCATTTTTTAGACAAACAGTAAAAACCTTTGTCAGTCAGAAGTGATCCTTCAAATAATAAAAACTCTGTCAATCATTTGCAATTTGTCAAAAAGTCAAAACCCTATCATTTAGTTGTGATTCGTCAAAGAATCAAAAACTATGTCAGTCAGTTGTAATCTGGCAGATTATAGTCAAAAAGTCTGTCAATCTGCTGTGATCTGTCAAATAGTCAAAAAATCTGTCAATCTATTGTGATTTGTCAAAAGTAAAATAGTCTCTCAGTCTGTTGTTATCTGCCAAATAGTCAAAAAATCGTTCAGTTTGTTGTGATCCGTTTAAGAGTAAAAATCTCTGTCAGTCAGTTTTGATCCGTCAAAGAATCAAAACCTCTGTCAGCCAATTGTAATCCGTCAAAGAGTAAAAACCTCTGTCTGTCACTTGTAATCTGTCAAATAGTCAAAAAGTCTGACAGTCTGTTGTGATTCGCCAAAGAGTCAAAAAGTCTGTCTGCATGTCGTGGCGTGTCAAAGAGGCATCCAAAAGGAAATGGAAAAAAAGAATTACATAAGAAACTCAGTCCAGCTACTTTCAAAATCTGTGTTAATTTATTCATGTTCTTTTTTCGGGTGCTGATTCATTATGTTTTCATAGTATTTAATACATCATCCGTGTAAAACCGAGACGGGCCGCTTGTTTTCAATATAAATATATTCAAGACTTCAAATTTATTGGAGACTTAAAATTAAATAATATATCAGGTCGATTTGTGTTTGGTAATTATATTGTTTATTCCGATTTTGAAATTTTTTCATTGAAGCAGACATAGCCGCATGTCGCATGAAACAAATTCAGTTAATGCATGCGATTATCATTTTTAAAAACATGGTTGTCAACTTTTAACTTGTCGCTAATATAGCAAATACGGTCCTGCGTGGAATATTGCTCGCACCTCTGGAATGGCAAAAAACTCGCACTTCTAAGTTGGCAAACAGTCACAGTGTTATCTTTCCATCTGCAGTTGTATATATAAGAACAAACTCTCTCTTCACCTAGGAACCTGCAGTGTTATTTAAATTTAGAACACGAATTTCAAACAAATTTCAAATCAAACCAGCGAATTCCGCGGTGAAAACTAAATTTGCTTACAGACTAGCACTCGTGGACTTAACCACCACTTGACATCAGGTGGTGTAGTATCATCTGTCTACCTTACAAAAAGATTGATTAAGTCAATTTGTTTATTGATTAAATGCGAGACGCCAATCACAACAAAATAGTCTCGCACGTGACCAATGAACGAATTGACGTTTTGTTTGAGCTAAATTGTAATACAATTTGGAAAGATGGTTCAATTCTCTCACCTGAACAAGTCTCTCGGTTTTCCCCTACTTCCGTTTTACATAAAAGTAATTATAAAATAAAGTAACGTGCACTCACTTGTATCTAAAAATATAAACTAAAACTATTAATGTTTAGGTTCTGGATGAATGTCTCGGTATTTTTTTTTGTCCATAAGAGTACGCTAAATTTAAATAATCAATAGTAAATTAAAATAATTTTACACCGGAACCAATTTGAAAAAAAAAACACTCGAACAATATAAAATACTAAAAATTCAAAATGAATAATTTTGCGGCCGGCGTCATGTGAATTGCAAATTGAGCAGAAGATTGTATTTACGCGAAATTATTCAAGCAAATCTTCCCTAACGAACTGTTTGCTTTTTTCGAACTTTTGCATTAAGAATATCAAAATTACCAGTAGGTTGGTATAAAATAGGTTACCAACCTATTTTATCCTACTAATATTATAAATGTGAAAGTTTGTATATTTGTTACACAATCACGCAAAAACTACTGACCGGATTTGGATGAAATTAAGTAAGCATATAGTTAAATCTTGGATACTTTCTATCTTATAAAAATGTTACGTTTCTGTGGGATTCTCAAAAAAAATAAGTTAACGCGAAGTTTTATTTCATAAATGCAAATTTTGATGAAATAATTTTCTCGATTAACATTCATTGCAGAATTATATTACTGAAAGGGTTATTATAATTTTACGATGTGTCATTAATAATTGTATGAATATTGAAGAGGGCGGCGCGCAAACCTCTATGAATAATAATTAACACGGCTTATTTATTTAAACATCTTACTACATTTTGCGTATGTTATAGGTATTATGTTAAAGAAAGAATTTGTGTTTAAAAATGGGGAAATTAAAAGTAAACAGATGGAAACATATCATACGGGCATTCTAAGTTCAAAGTTTCGATGATTATGTACACATAAAAAAAACTAATTGGCTTTAGAGAATACATTTCTCTTATCAACTTCAGCACCAGAAAATTTAAATAGATGAAAGTGTATTATTATAATGTCTAATCGATCAAAAAAATGCACGCATTTATCAAAATATAGGTTAATCTACGAACTTTTTAAGAGTTGGCGTGTTAAATGCTTAGTGGTACATGTCTGACCCGGACACTACTGACGCGGTCAGGTTTTATGATATGTGTATTATTTAATAATCTCTAGTATTCAGATTTTTCAAAAAGGTTGAATTAGATTTCGAGCCGCTCGGGAAAAGTCACAGTGTTTATCCTACCACTAAATTCTTTTTATTATAAATATCGCTCTTCGATGAAGTAAAGTCGTAACAACCACGTTTAACACTTCAGACAATTTAATAAATGAATTGTTAAAAAACCCTTCAGCCTATTGTTAAAATTAAACAAATTTTACTCTAATATAACGAACAAACAAACTGTTCAGCGTTTCAAGCACGAGGCTCCTTTTAAAGAACGTTTTCAAAAAACAAAAAAATAGGCTTAAATATTTCACAAACGCCAGCTATTCACATTCCTCCATTTTATTCCCTGCCGTGTAACACACAACTTCAGATTATTTTACGGTTACTTTTTTTTAAATGTGGAATGTTTTTTTGCATATCTCCGTCATGTTTTATGAATCGTGAATTCACAAAAGGAAAAGTTTTGTTACATTTGTGAAATATAAATATTTAAGTACCTACCTACCTAGTCTGCGGTGTCGTTTTTTCTCGCTTTGGCAGTAGTTTAATAGGTGCACATGTTATATAACTTCCTTTTAATAAAAATTGTTACATTTCAGACATTTCACAAATATAAACTTTGTTTCATACAGGCTGGCAACATACTTATTAAGAGCAAAAATGCTAGTTTTCACCAAATTACAAGATTTAATACTATAAAAAACAGCTTTTGCGAAAAGGTAACTTTCTTCTGTTGCAGTAGGTACATATTATTGGCCCGCTGAAAAACCGCCACTTCAGTTATCATCCCGTGCGCACGGAAACCTTTTATTATATAAAAACAATGAAAATTTGTCGCGCTGTTTTCTCTTACACACATCGCCAACTGAGCATTCGGCATTGTATAGAATACCTAGGCAAAGTATAAAATGAATAACATTTCATATATTTCCTTGAAGTTTTTGGCATTCTATACATTGCCTAGGTATTGTATAGAATGCCGAATTATACAGATTGGTAGTAACTTATATAATTCAAATATACAGTACCTACGTCTGTTGTCACCAAGTGAGTAGATTTACTCTTAGCACTCAGCAAGGTACTGAAGACTGACATCAACCTAGACCCTGTCTTCATAACCATCAACTCATTATAGGGTTTTTTCTTTCTAATATCGGCGACAAGTAGAATTTTCTCTATTAAAATTTTTGTAAAAATCTAATACAGTTCCAAAAACTATACAACTTCATTAGACGGGATACCAGATTAGAACAGAAAAAGCAGACCATTGCTATGGTAATCTATACCAATGTACATCCGAATCAGTATCATTGCCAGCTCTCAAATAATCAAGTTAATGTACCTGTTTATACCATTGATTTTGAATTCTTCACATCATTTCCTTTCAGGTGACGAAAAGTTTATTAAAAAAATATATGGATGTAAAATACATAAATAAATGCATCTCACTGTATTTGCAGCAATTTTTTTGAGGCAACCCGACCCTAATTAATTGTAGACTCACTAAGCATTCATTTAAATTAAGTTTCATTAAAAATACAGATAGCCGCAGAATCTAGCGCCGAGATCTTCGACTCTTAGTTTTATTTAAAATTCTATTAACTGATTCTTACAAAGGAAATTAAGTAGCAACAAATTTGAACAAACCTGCTATTCAATTTGTTATCTGTCCCTTTACACATTGTTTCGTGAAAATCTAATCAACCCGATGAAAAACACAATAGACCCACTTTTTGATATCTGTTAATTAAAATCAATCCTTCCCTTAGAACGACCTGACATTTGTTATAGCGTAAAATGGTACATGATGACCATAAATTTATATTAGCTCAATAAATTTGAAATAATATTATTTTCTGTCTTGATTTCATATTGTAATTAAGATTTTACTTTACAGCAAAACCAAATAATGATAATATCTTAATTGCAGCAAAAACAAACTTAATGAACACGGTAATTGATTAAATATTTGGTATTGAGAAAAAAGTTTAACCTCTTATAGTGACAATCCTAAGAATCAAGAGCCAAACAAAGCGTTTTGCGGCTTTCCATTATTTTCAGCATATTTTCAATCAAACTTGAGGCGCCTTCCTCACCGGGTCGGTGTGAGTTCGTTTTGTCCTCCTTTCTGTACCAAATTTGTACAAATTCTTTATCGCAAAACCACATCTTGACCTGTGCGTATATCGTTTCGTTTTGTTTGCCACGGTTTTGTTTGTGGGAGTGATGAGACTTACGAGTCGAATGTTTCGGTAGCACTGGGCAGCCTTCAGTAACACTTGGTACAGTGAGCTGTATATCCGCTGGGCTAAGAATCAGTACCGAAGCTACTCAGTGTAGAAGCTCTCATTTAATACACGCACTCGTTTAATAATCGTTATAGATTTGGCACAGAAACAAAAACGAAACGTGCCTGCACCAACCCGGTGAGAAGGGCGTAAGAGAAAACAAAAACAATATTCATAGGTATAGGTAGTCATTAATTAACAAACCTGAACAGGAAACATAACAACGCTCTCCAATATAATTGAATGTAACTTACTAAACGTACAATAGGTAACGTTCCGTGTGGGAACTTGAGAGATTCGTAAATAAAGCCCTCCACTGAGGAGCAACTTCCTGCTAAGTGTTTTGCATAGTTTTCTGAGTAGTAGTGGATCTTCACGATATGATTTTGCCGTTTTGACTAGTTCATAGACAATATGTTATTACAGATTTGGACAAGTAGCGATGCCAAAAATTATTGACTAATGAACGAGAAAATTGTACTACGGTTTTAAAGTAAATAATTGACTTACCGGAACATGGTTTGGAATGTATGAGTCTCCAAGTCTCCTATTTAGTATAAAAGGGATGGTTGTTTGGCTGAATTCATCGCAATATTTACCTTCACATAAAAGTACTTGTAGCTAAAAATTATTATTAAATTAGGAAAATCTCGTTTAATTAAACAGTATTAAAATCCTACCTTTTTCTGTTCAAAATATGGTATTGGAGCTACTTAATAAAACGGAAGCTACATAAATCAATACCAAGTTCCTATCTTTCACCATCACCAAACTATTACTATTTGACGATCTCCGTGGCCGAGTGGTATATACGCCGGGTTTCATGGCGTCGCCTACTCAGAGGTCCCGGGTTCGAGTCCTGGTGGGGGCAAATGCCGACATGATGAATACGAGCATTTGTACCTTAGTCATGGATATTGGATATTTTTCTATATAATTCTAGATAAAATATACTTATATACAGGGTGGCCGGAGCATTGACGTCAAAAAAAAATTTTAGGTCCCTCGTATCGTGGGATATGCGAATCACCCCCATGTATGTTCCGCAACTTTTTATAGTATCTAGTTATGTTTTATTTCTAAATTTTTGGGAATTTTCGACCTGACCAACTTAAAAAAAAACTCTCATAATATAAGAGTAAAAACCATATTATGGTTTTTTTCCATCGGTTGGTGATTTATGATTTATCTAAGTGCATAATAAAAGCCAGCTTTAAAATTGTTTAAAAATGAATATTATATCATCCATTTTCGTGAAAATCACATCGTCCAATGTAATTTTATATTTTATATAATAAAGAAAACAATAAACAAAAATGGTTATCAAATGAAAACTACTGGGTGAAACTTAATAACCTGGGAAATGGGATCAAACGGGAAGTACCTTTCATCTATCGTATAAAAAAGAATCACTCAAATCCAATCATAAATCTTTTAGTAATCGGGGAACATATATACATACACATATAGTTAACAAAAATGCTTATAAAATAAAAACTCTTGGACCAAACTGAAATATTTTTTTATAAGACCAAATGACTACTATTTCGCATCGTAGGAAAAAGTAATCATGTAAATCGGATCAGGCAGCTGGAGTATAATGTGATTCAATTAAGAATAGGAAAGCCAATGACCTCTATCTGTCAAATGTCGCTTGAAAAGTACAGTTTACAAAAAAAAACTTGGAACCCTTTTCTAGCACTCCGCTAATTCAAGAATTAAAACCAAACATTTGTAAACAATAACAAAAATTGAGCTTTGGCCATGAATGGTTGATAACCTAAACCGCCAACCAAATGTCACTTTAAGTTGCGTTCAGAAACTCGATTTCAAACTTTCGTTTACATAAAGGATGCATGTTCGTATGTGACCTAGTAATAGTGCATGATTATTCATAACTACTCCGGCGGTAATGCAGAGATGAGCAGAAAAGAAGCAGTTTTGTCTCACAGTCTTAATAAATAAATATTATTAAAGATCGGTGGTTTCTTTTTCTCAATCATTCAATCATTCATCAAATGTTATTAAAAAAATCTGATGCTTTTTCTCACTTAATCTTAGTAAATAAGTTTTATTAAATAAAACCTTCTTTTTGCTCACACTACCTATTTGGTTTGAATTGACAGCTATGACATCACAATATGGCGCCCAGTCGGTCCTATTCTTAGTTGAATCGCATTATAATCGGTGTATAATTTTACATGATTAAAAAAACATACCAACCTAATTGAGACATTTTAAAGCTGGTCAAAAATAAAAAAAATACTTTTTTTTATGAGAAAACATCTTATTATGACTGAAAAGCATTATGCTATGTGATAAAAAGGCACGAGATACACAAAAATATCTGTCATCCATATAAGCATCGCATTCATAAAAACATAATGAATGTGTTAAAACTGAATGACATTTTATTTGGTGTTGGTTCTGACCGGCCTGTAACTAACACCTGCGCAGAAAGTCAACAGCCATAATGTTTTCTGTTCGATTTTAATACAAGAAACAACCTTCTCGTTAGTAAAATAAGTACCTAAACTTAAATACACAGAAACAACCGAAACCATTCAAATTGTACCAAATTTATAATAACAAATGGTAACTGAATATCCGAACAGGAAATTAAATGCGAATCAGAACAAATCCCATTATAAACTCTCATCAATCACAGGATCCCGAAGGTTCTGTACAAAAAGGTGGAACGGAACGCATTGAGAGACATCGCCACAATTGTATCCAAGTTTTAGATTGGCTGCCATCAGGAGTCTTCAATTAGGTTGGACTTCGGAGAAAATTTTATACTTACCTCTCGAAAGTAATTTAATGATGAAAGTAGCAAAGAAAAATACAATTGTAAATAAATCATTTTTGGGCATCTTTTGGTACATTAGGATCAGACCGCCGTGAAAGAATCTACTTACCAGCCGAGTAATCAAAAATTATACCTATTTTTTTTACCTCACCCGGATTTCATAGATTTTCTTCTGAAATATTAATATTTACATTTGAAAGAACACGCAGAGAGAACCTTAATTCTCAGAAATTAATCGATAATCAAGTCAAAGGAACTTCAATGATCATTTCATGAGTCACAGTAGACACTACACAATATTTATAAACAGTTTATGATTGAGTAAAACAATAAACTTAATTGGTTAAGTTGGGCATTTTTATTCGTTAGAGTCTTCAAATTCAATGCCACTGTTTGTGATCACAGAGTCTGTGAAGAATCCGAAACGTCAGTACATACAATGAAACGAGCTTTTGATTTAATTAAAAAATAATAATATTAAAGTATTTTATAAAAAATATTTTGGAAGTTATCTTACAAAATCCAAAATTTACAAGACAAATTATTAAAAGAACACCGAAGCTTAGAATATAGTATTAATATTAGTTTACGCATACATAACGAAATTAACATACCTAATATGTTAGTATCAAATGTTCTAACAATAATTAAAAATGTACTTTAACTGTCATAAATATTAACAAATTCGCCTAATTTATCTTCCTTTCTTTACGCTTCCGTAATTAAGACATAAAATAGTCGTTGACATCGCTAAATGCTATTTACACCCTTCCTGCTTATATTTTCCTGCGATACAAACATTTATAGGGCTGATTTCGTAGCAGCGGCTTACTTGGCTTACGCAACAATTAAGAACAGGAACCGGGCGAGTACTTTACAACGTCAAGTTGTTTGAGAACCGAAATAAAGCCTTACTATATAGCATCCTTGCGGTGAGCATTAACAGCCATAGATTTATTATTTCAACTGTCTTCAGAGAAGGGCATTAAAGTCGTGTGACAACCTGTACAATTTAATTTAAATGTGTCCCTGGACTAATATTCGTAACAAGATAATATTCGCAAACAGTCATTATAGCAATCATATCTACTATAGGGCCTAGACCTAAGAGTCAGCGCTCAGTGAAACCATTTTAAACAATTTTGGTTAGGTTCATAGGCTTGGCCGATCAGTGGACACGATAGCGATAGCAAATGCAAAACTATTTTCTAGTCCCTGATCCTATAACAGTAGTAGTCCGGTTTATAGAAAGGGTTAACTACTTACACTGAAAAGGTGAGGCTGAAATGCCAAATAGTCCCCAGGGTGACGTCTATTACCAAACTACTGAGACTGATCTAAGGCGCATTCGGTCTGCATACGTTCGTTAAATGTACACATGCAGTTTGCATTCATGCTTGTTTGAAAGAGTAGAATTGTATTACTTATATGCTTTTATTTCTCGTCGTCATCGAAGATAAAGTACTAATAGCTACAAAAAATAGTAATTTATCTTTCTCACGCTGATGCTTCTAAGCCTTTCATGTCTGATGATCCCAAAATAACTAGTATAAAGCCGCTTTTATAGTTACTCAAAGATTATATTACCAAAAGTTGAATTCACCGAAATCGGTTTATAGGTAAGTAGGTTTACTGAGTTCAAACATCTCCGCTGTTTAATTATCAATTCCAAACAGAGTATTATAAGTAAAGGGTAATGTACCCGACTCAATTTGTCTCATAGCATTCCCCCTAAGTGTAATTGCGTTTCGTAATAAGTAATTTGGGAAATTCCCTTCCCTGGGCTTGCTTCCACGATGGTATAATTAGATACGTCGTTAATTAGAAGCAGCTCTACAAGAGAGCACTCAGGCGCCGCTTTCGTTTACGAAAGTAAGCACTAAGCAGGTCTAGCCAGCTTAAATTAAATCAAAGTTTAAA
Organism: Chilo suppressalis; assembly: GCA_902850365.2. Taxonomy (NCBI): domain Eukaryota; kingdom Metazoa; phylum Arthropoda; class Insecta; order Lepidoptera; family Crambidae; genus Chilo; species Chilo suppressalis. The sequence continues at coordinate 13,592,833 of OU963897.1, read as the reverse complement.
ACGCCCGCAAAAATTTGGGTTTGGTCGGTTAGGGGATTATTTACTTACATTAAATTATACGTGCTTGCTTATCTTAAGATTTTACTATAACTTTGTTGCATGAGATAAATGTATTTACTTAATTGAAAAATAACTTTTGTTTGTTTGGGAAAGAAATAAAAGTATATATTGTATCAAATCCTGAATTTACAGCTGATATTAGAAGCCTATTAATGGACAGGGTATGTTCGGAAACTACCTAGCACTATTTTTTTCAATCGAAAAATATCTTAAACCTAAGCGATGCCAGATGAGGAGTAACTATATATTATTATACAGATACATGACTTTTATCCTTAAGCTGCAAGTTTATCTTTCATCCACTCAAGTGATATATGGGGAGATGAACTAGCGACCCACCTGACTTCACAGGGGTGCATTATAAAAACCAGAAATTGAGAGACGTTTCGATTTTAATACAAAATATAATATCCCGGTTCCCAAAGTATCTGGTGGTTTTTAATAGAGTTTAAATAAAGTTTCATACTTACCTTGTTCTGACAAAAAAAATGTATAGGTATAATGACAAAAAATCTAATTTGCTGCAATCTTTCGAAAGTTTTGTATATATACAAAGCGTCCCACGGCCATGCCACACGAGGGAAAGTATAATAAATATTGAAGGTAGGATATTTAATTGAAAGAAGACTTAATTTTAATAATGAGTAGGACTGCATTCACAGATTTATTTTAAGATCGTCTGACCCACCCGGAAATCAAACTCGTGAAATGAGAAAAAAAAATGTATTTAATGATAGCCGTCGAAAGGGTTGATTATTTTTTTCCTAAATAACAAAGCATTTTGAATTAAAGAAAAATCATAAAATGTAACATTTCTAAACTACATTAAAAAGTAAACAGTACCAAAAATTACTTTTAATTTATCAAATGTTCAAAATGTGTTCCATTCTGGAGTATACAAATTCTCACTCTTTTAATAATTTCTCTGCCTGTCGATTTACTTATCTTTGCGTAGTTAATGTTTGAAATAAAACACCTAAGTTCATTTTGTAATGCCTGTACACTATGGTACCGGTCCTGTTGTCTCATTTTTTTTTAATAATGATTTTCCTTTCATTTGAACTGCTAATTAGGAAAAAATAATCCTTATGATTCTCTCCCTATTCCATCCATAAGGAAGGCCTGTGTCCCAGCAGTGGGGACATTAATAGGCTGATGATGATGAATCCTTATGATAAACCCTTTCATCGGTTAGCATAAAATACATGTTTTTTTTTGATAGTTCACTTTTATTACTTATTATTAAAAATAAAATGATGTCTTCTTTCAGTAAAATATTCTGTCTTCAATACTTTCCCTCGTGTGGCATGGCCGTTAGACGCCCTGTATACATTTCGGTAATGAATTTTTATTTATAATAAAGCTAGATTGACGAACTTCCTCACATTTTCTCTATCAAATAAACTTATTAGCCGTGCTTAATCAAAAAGATGAATCCAAATCGCCGTTTCTTTACCCAAAATCCGTCATGGTCGAAACGAAAAATTACGGATATAATTTTCTGCGAACACATTCCGACCGCTCAGAACACAGGGGAGAAAGCTATTCTGTTAATGGAGGCACAATGGAAAAGAAAACTCAATCAAGCGCACGAGTCGCCGTGATTTCTGTGCCTAACTAGATACAACCGACCACTTTTATGTCTATGCTCGTATACTCTAGCCTTTATTACCACTACATAAAGTCGTCGTGCATTTTCCTACACGCGGCCGATCGTATAAGAGATATATTGTGGGCTCCGAGTCGTCATTAGCTAGGGAACGCCGCATCGCCCACAGAGAGCGGAAGAAATTCTTCTAAATAACCTTTACGTAACTTTTCATATGTGAGTCTGATTTAGCGGTCGCTATCGTGTTTCTCCAGCACAGATTTTTTGTGATTATACTCTTGATTGGATGTTAATCGTTTGGAGCCATAAGCGCTGGTATTAGGTATGTTTTTGACTTTGTGAAGTATACATTAAGCATGCGCTGCATTTATATATATTAATATAATATGTAATTAAACTGTGCCATAACATAAAAAAATGGATGCGTGTAACTTATGTACGCGCGTGAGAAGTTATACTTCTTTAGCATCATCTATACTTATAATAAATCTGTAGAGAGGTCAATTCTGTACATGAAATATATTTTCAAAATAACTATCAGGGGGTGATAAGTGATCGATACTGATGCCAAAAATGTAATCAGTAAAAATTTTGTCTGTCTGTCTGTCTGTCTGTCTGTCTGTGTGTATGTTCCTTATAGAAACAAAAACTACTCGACGGATTTTAACGAAACTTGGTACAATTATTCTTCATACTCCTGGGCAGGTTATAGTATACTTTTCATCACGCTACAATCAATAGGAGCAGAATAGTGAAGGGAAATGTTGGGAAAACGGGAGAAGTTACTCCATTTTTTCAGCTTCCGTCGCGTGTGCAGCCTTAATGGTTAAAGTTACATAGAAATTATGTATGACAGAAATATTCTACATAAAATTATTTAAAAAATATCCCGCAACAGCATGTCTATCTTTTATGGTTGACTCACAATAACACGTGTAACTCCTGATAGCTTAGCAGTTCGGAGCATTCCGATTATATAACGTAAATATGAGAATTTTAGTTTGATAATAAATACAGGTAATAAAAATTACCGTTTTTATCTATATATGTATATAAAAGTCAAAGGGGACTGACTGACATAGTGATCTATCAACGCACAGCCCAAACCACTGGACGGATCGGGCTGAAATTTGGCATGCAGGTAGATGTTATGACGTAGGCATCCGCTAAGAAAGGATTTTGATCAATTCTACCCCCAAGGGGATAAAATAGGGAATGAAAGTTTGTATGAAACTTTGTCAATTTTAAACCAATCGGGCTGAGACTTTGCATGCAGGTATAAGAAGAATCATAGATGAATGTCATTGTGTTTAATACAAGCCTGAGAAAAAAAACTATAGTGTACACTTCAGCTCTACACCGAAGCGAAGCGAGGGCGGGCCGCTAGTTAAAAATATTTTTAATTGCATGCAAATAATTAATAATCACAATAAAATAATAAAAGGACTGGAAAAGGAACGAATTATCGACACATAATTCATTCGAAAGCTTATTGTACGGGACGCCGGGCTGTCGCAGTAGCGGACAGTTACCGACTCGTACTGAGGGGGTGGAGGAAGTTACACGCAGGAGTCTTGACTGTAGTGGACTGTAGTTTCGGCGAATAAAACCCCAGGTGTTCGGTATTGAAGAAATCGGTGGGCGCTGATAATGGATGGCCGGTGAGAGGAGGCTTCAGGTCCAGAGTGAACCGCTTGGTTGTTTCTTCCTGTTCCTTAGGGTAGGAGCGCCTGTCGCTGAATGCATGTCGGGGCATGTTCCGACTCGAATTTTATATGCTAGGACTGAGCTGGCCAGCGATCCATTACCTCACCCACGCTATACTTTATTTTTCATTTTCTCAAGATTTACAATAGTGCGAGCTTAAAACTAATTGTACATACATCGGGCATACATTTGGGCATATTTTTAACATAGTTATGTGTCCGTAAACACGATATTTTAGGTGTGGCGCGCAAAAAATAGGTCTCCGCAATATTTATACTTTCCCCCTCCATAGGGCTTCGCCCTGCCACGGGGCTTCGCTGCCCCACCCGCGCGCTCCGGGCGCGCCGGGTGGGGAGCGCAACATGTCTCAGAAAACGGTTCTATACAAACATGTTTTTTCTCCTACACGGTACATTTTTACACTTATTGATGCGATACCTATTTATTTACGTAGCCCTACGTGTTACCTATCTAGTACAACAAGTTTCTTACAAGAATATTAATAAACAACAGCTCTACGGCCCTATAAAGTTTGCAAATTAAAAAGTCTTAAAAAACCTACTTATACTCGCTTAATGTCTAATTATCATACACCATTTTAAAGAAGAAGTAAAAACACATAAAATGACATCATTGTTATAACAATTATACCTATATCCTATTGACTATTCATAAAAAACTATTCCCGATATTTTCCTTAATTACGCTTAAACTACTAACACGATTCATATAAAACTTCGATATATTATTCCTATAACTACCTACTATCTAATAAGACATAAAATAAATCAATCAAAACATAAAACATACTATTATCGAAAATTGTCAACTCAGGTAAAATCCTATAAGACGTGTGACAAGGACAACCTATTGTCTCCGTCCCTCCTATAGGTCGGAACTATCAGTATTCTGACTAGTTTCCCCGCGCCACCGCTTGGCGTCGTGGCGATCGTTTAGATAAAGTCTTATAAGATTATTGGAGAGAACGGGGCGGAATATCGCTCTGAACTATCAATTTTACAATGGTTTACTATGGGCAGAGCTATCTATTGTTACGATATCCGACTCATTCTAATAAGACAACAAGGGAATGATATCTTTAATGCGTATACAACCGATTCATGTGAAATTATAGATACATTTTTATACATTGCTCTCGTATCGTCGTGAGTTCATTTTCTTTCGCTTCGGTCGTCGCGTACATACTCCCGCCGTGCAGCGTCGGTTGACTCGTCGCTGCATCCATCTTCCGTGGGAGTGGCGGCCGATGCGAATATCACCAGTCGCTTGGTCGGTCTGCGTAGCACTCCTCCGGCTGTCTTCAGATCGACGACTCGTACTGTGCCGTCTCGCCCGGGAAAAGTGGCGATGACGACTCCCTTGGGCCACGTGTTGCGTGGCAGGTTGCTGTCGGCGATGAGCACGATGTCTCCGATGGCGATGGTCTTCCCGATCCCGTGGGGCTCCCGCCGGTGTTGCAGCTCGGGTAGGTACTCTCGTACCCAGCGCGCCCAGAAGTGGTCGGCGAGGCGCTGTGCTGCTCTCCAGTGCGGGCGGCCTATCAGGTCGCTCTCGTCGAACTCGCCCGGCAGTGGGACGCGCGCTGAACCTCCCAGCAGAAAGTGGTTGGGAGTGATGGCTTCGTCGTCTTCATGGTGCACGGACACGTGGGTGAGAGGCCGGCTGTTCACGGTGTATTCGGCCTCGGCGAGTAGCGTCGTAAGTACCTCTTCGGGCGGACTTCTTTCTTGCAAAACCGCACTTAGCGCGATTTTGACGGACTTCACGAGGCGTTCCCACGCCCCGCCCATGAATGGTGCTCCCGGCGGTATGTACCTCCACCGGATACTGCGGATGCTTGCTTCTTCGCTCGTCGCCTGCTGCACTGCCTTCTTCATTTCGTTTTCTGCGCCGTGGAAGTTGGTCCCGTTGTCCGACCAAATTTCGGTAGGGCACCCGCGGCGCGCTATCATGCGCCGTAGTGCGTGTATGGCGGAGTCCGTCGATAGCGAGGCGGCCAACTCGAGGTGCACGGCTCTCGTAGTAAGACATGTGAAGAGCGCGACGTAGCGTTTTTCTTGACGCCTGCCCACGGTGACCGTCAACGGCCCGAAATAATCCAATCCGGTGTACGTGAATGGCCGTCGGTGATGAGCGAGGCGCGTCGGCGGCAAATCTCCGGTAGGTGGCGACGGTGGCGCCGCCCTCCTTATGCGGCAGTTTATGCAACTGCTTATTATTCGTTTCGTGACGGGTCGAATGCGTAGAATCCAATAGTGTTGTCTGCACTCGTTGACTGTAGTTTCCACCCCGGCGTGGAGAAGGCTTCTATGTGTGTGTTCTATCCACAGTTGGGTGGCTCGATGGTTCCCGTCGAGTATCGCCGGTGTCTTCTGAGTTTCGGTTACTCCCGCCGCTGCGTTGACCCGGCTTCGTAGGTATAACACGCCGTCGTTGACTATTAGCGAAAGTGGGCGGAGTCGACTGTTCGTAGCGATGGTGGCGCCCCCTCGCAGTTGTTTCAACTCGTCTTGAAATGCGTCGTGTTGTATTACGCGAACTATTATTTTCTCTGCGCGTTCGATGTATCTTCGGTCGATTGCGATGAATTTTCTTTCTTGAACGGTTGGCGTCGTTTTCTTCTTATGCGTCGGCGCCGATTTTTGATTTTTCTTCCAGTCGGGTTCCTTTTCGTTTTTCTTTCTTCTGTAGTTAATTCGGTCGGTTTTCGCTTGGCAGAGGTCGATGAACTGTAGTACTCTTGCCGTAGTCCGAATTAACTTGTCCCAGCGCGAAAATCGAGTGACGTCCGGTGCAGCTTCGGATATTGACGGCGCTTTCTTCGTGCTTATGTGGTGCACGCGTTCTTCCCCGGTGACTTCGGTTGCGGTTGCAGTTTCGGCGGGCCATTCTTCTTGTTTGTTTCGTAGAAACGGAGGCCCGGTGAACCATCTGTGGTGGCCGTAGAAGTCGTGCGGTGATATTCTTGTGGCGTCGTCTGCTGTGTTGAGCTTCGTGGGCACCCATCGCCACTCGTTGATGGTGCTGAGTTCTTCGATGGCGGCTATGCGATGCGCGACGAATGGCTTGAATGAGCGCGATCCCGTTCGCACCCAAGACAATACTGTTTTGCTGTCTGTCCAAAATGTCTTCGATTCTGGTTTTCTTGAGTGCTCTTCTATCACGGTGGCGGCCATTCTTGCTCCCAGGACTGCGGCTTGTAGCTCGAGGCGCGGTATCGACGTGACTTTGAGTGGAGCCACGCGTGCTTTCGCCGTGATGAGTGTCACGTCGACTTGACCTCCCGGCGACTCGGCCCGCCAGTAGAGTGCGGCGGCGTACGTGGTGGCGCTGGCGTCCACGAAGACGTGCAGCTGAAGTGAAGTGGCTTCGCTGTATCCTATGTAGGCTCGTGGTACTTTGACGCCTCGTAGGTCCTTCATGTGTTGTAGCCAGGTCGTCCACTGCTCTGCGAGGTCGGTGTCGATTTTCTTGTCCCATTCTGTGCCGCGTCGCCAAATTTCTTGTATGATCTGCTTTCCCCTGACTGTGACTGGTGATGCAAGTCCCATTGGATCGTAGATTGACATCACAATCTTCAAAACTTCTCTCTTCGTGGGTGCCTTATTTGCAAGTAGGTCCGATGGGATGCGCGCCAACTCGAGATTGAACCCCAATTCGTCCGATTGCGGGTTCCACATGAGTCCGAGTACTTTTTCTATTCTTGATCCGTCGTTGAGTGTTATTGGTTGTTGAACGCGTAGCGGTCCCTCGGTGAGTGCTTGCCTTATTCGATGCGAGTTCGACACCCAGTTGCGTAAGTCGAAATTTCCGTCGGCGTGTATTTTTCTTACTTGCGTCGACACTTCTATGGCTTCTTGTTCCGTTGTAAAGCTGTCTAGGTAGTCATCCATGTAGTGCGCTTGTACTATGGCGTTGACGGCGGTCGGTTGCGTTTCTTGATATCGCTCGGCGTTCTTGTTCTTGACGAAAATAGCGGCGGCTGGTGAACACGTAGCGCCGAAGATGAGTGACTTCATTCTGTATTCTTCCGGTGGTCCCTCTCTTCTTTCGCCGCGCCATAGGTACCGCAGTGCATCTCTGTCTTCCGGTCGGATCCCCACGCGCATGAACATTTCGGCGATGTCGGCTGTCACGGCGTACTGGTGTTGACGGAATCGCATCATGACTCCTATCAACGATCGAAGTAGGTCCGGCCCGGTGAGAAGGCAGTCGTTGAGTGAGGTGCCTCCGGTCTTCGCAGCTGCGTCGTGTACGATGCGTAACTTGTTTGGCTTCAACGGGTTGATGACTGGAAAATGCGGCAGGTACCAAGTTCTGTCTTCTGTTGATGTCGGCGGTGCTCGCTCGGCGTATCCCTTTTCGATGAGCGCGTCCATTTGTTCTATGTATTTTCCCCTTAGGCGTGGATCGCGGTCGATTTTCTTCTCTGTGGTGAGCAGCCGTCTGTACGCATTTTCATAATTGTTGGGCATCTTGATGTCTTCTTTCTTCCAGAGTAGCGCGGTTTCAAATTTTCCATCTTCTTTTCTGTGGGTGTGTTCTTCTAGCATCTTGATGGCTTTCTCCTCTGGATCGGAATGCGGTTTTTTCTTTTCGATGTCGATCGATTCCAATGCGAAGTGATGACGAAGTAATTCATCCATTTTCGAATCTTCTGTTTCTTCGGTGAGGTGGTTCACGAAATGAACCCGATGACCGATGGTGCGCGAGTCTGTGCCGTGGAGTACCCATCCCAGAGCCGTCTTCGATGCCACTAGCTGTCTTCTATTCCCCCGGCGGACTTCGCTGGCCAAGAGTAGGTGCCAGTTGTCTTGCCCGATGAGGATGGTCGGCCGGGCGTCTTCATAGGTGACGTGCTTCTCGATTCCCCGCAGGTGCTTGCAGCCCCATAAGTGTCTTTCTTCTATGGTTTGCGGTGAAATCTTCATTTGGTCGATGGTGCGCGCTTGCACCTTGAAGCCTCTGTTCTGTCCCTCGATCTTGAAGGTGACCCGGCGCGACTGTGTCTCTGGCAGCTTGGCGTCGATCGTTTCTATCTTCAGTCGCTCGGTAGGTCCCTCGGCTCCTATCTTCTCGGCGGCCCTCTCTTCTATAAGTGTGACTGTAGAGCCGTCGTCCAGTAGCGCGTACGTATCAAAATGTCCGCTCGGTCCCGTAATGCGAACCGGAATTATCTTCAAGTACGCGTCTCGCTTGCGGCTGCTGTGTGTGCTGGCCACCCTCTCGGTTTCTGTGTTGCTCGTGGCTGGTTCTTCTTCACGTTGCGACTTCGGTTTGTAGTGAAGAAGTGGGTGGTGTGAGCGCTCGCAGCCGTCCCTCTCGCACGCTCGCGTCTTGCATCTGTGCATCTTGCTTCTGTATTGTAAGCAACGGAAACAAAGGTTGCTTTTCTTCGCTATTTCCCATTTTCTATCTTGATCGGCGGTCTTGAACGTAAAGCAGGTGGCCGTCGAATGTCCGGATTTCTTGCATACCGGACATGGGAATCGATCTTCAGGCGCTCTTCTATTATGTGTCGCCTCGATGTTATGTGTTCGAAATTTTCTTGTTGTGGAGTTTTCTTCATTTCCAATGTACTCCGGTGGGGCGTATCTTGCGTTATTCTCTGCCTCGACTTCGATGAACTCGGCGAAAATCAATAGTTCCGGATCCGTCTTCATTTTTTCTTGCATTCGGTGATTGTTGACGTAATCGTTCCATCTGAAGCGGATAGTCGACGGCAGCTTTTCTATAATTGTCTTCATGATGTCCGGCGCACGTAGGTACTCGTTTTGCCCCAGTACTTGTAGTGCGACGACGCTATTCTTGATTTTGTTTGCAAAAATCACGATGTCCCTCGGCGAATCGGTGAGTCGGGGTAAATGGCGCAGCTTTTCTATTTCGGTTGCGGCGATGTTGTCCGGGCGGCCGAATCTGTGTTCCAATTGCTTCATAATGTCGCCCGGCGTAGTGTTGCTTATTAGCATGCTGCCCACGGCTTCTCTTGCCTTCCCCTTGAGGGCTCTTCTTAATCTTGATGAGTTTTCCGCCGACGATAGGTAGGTTGCGGATTCTAGGTACGCCGCCCTGAAGGTGAGCCATTCTGTGTGCGCGCCGCTGAAGGGTGGCAGCTCTCCGACGTAGCGTGGACCCGGTGCAGGCGGTACGGCGGCACGGACGGCGGCGTTGATTGCGACGGCCAGCTCGGAGACGTTCATTCTGTCTTGCTGGACCGGCGGTGGCGGTGGCGGCAACGTAGGGGCGACTTGTTCTTGAGCTTCATCAATGCGGGACGGCGGACTCTTCTTAATGCATGGCTTCAGCGCCCCTGGGACTGGATCTTCGGCAAGTGGTGCGACGGACCCACCAATCTGTACGGTGTCCTCGACGGTCGGTCTTCTATACGGTTCGGTGGTGCCGCCGTCGGGGGTGGTGTCCTTTGTCGCTGTGTCCAGCCAGGTGATGACGCGTTCTTCATTCTCGGTGCCATGTGTGCTATCGGTTTCTCTTCTATCTTCTATTTGCGGGTCCTCTTGGTCCTCATCTTCGCTATCTTGCTCTTCCATTCGTATCTTCGCCCTTATAGTCTTCTCTAATTCTTCATATAACGCCGCCAGGCGCTTCTTCTTTGCTGCTCTTCGTGCAGCTATCTTCGATTCTGTTCGGTGTGATGTCATTGCAGCTGATGGCGACTTCGGCGGTTGGTCGTGGCGCAGCGGGTACGGTGGCCGCGTCACGGTGTCGCTCCCTTCCGATGGCGCTCTTGACGGGGGTTGGACAGGATTCTCTCCTGCAGCGGTTCGCTCTGGCTCTTCGATGCTTCTCTCGATGCGCTCCTCTTCGGCCTGGTCCATTTTGTCAGCTTGAGATCTTGTTCGTGGCATTTTTCTTTCTTCAATCTTCTATAATTTTTCTTCAATTTTCTGTCTTCAATCTTCTATAATTGACCACGACGATCTTCTTTCTTCAATCTTCTATAATTTTTCTTCAATTCTTCCTCGGCGCTGTAGATCCGGCTCGATGCGACCAAAAAATGTACGGGACGCCGGGCTGTCGCAGTAGCGGACAGTTACCGACTCGTACTGAGGGGGTGGAGGAAGTTACACGCAGGAGTCTTGACTGTAGTGGACTGTAGTTTCGGCGAATAAAACCCCAGGTGTTCGGTATTGAAGAAATCGGTGGGCGCTGATAATGGATGGCCGGTGAGAGGAGGCTTCAGGTCCAGAGTGAACCGCTTGGTTGTTTCTTCCTGTTCCTTAGGGTAGGAGCGCCTGTCGCTGAATGCATGTCGGGGCATGTTCCGACTCGAATTTTATATGCTAGGACTGAGCTGGCCAGCGATCCATTACCTCACCCACGCTATACTTTATTTTTCATTTTCTCAAGATTTACAATAGTGCGAGCTTAAAACTAATTGTACATACATCGGGCATACATTTGGGCATATTTTTAACATAGTTATGTGTCCGTAAACACGATATTTTAGGTGTGGCGCGCAAAAAATAGGTCTCCGCAATATTTATACTTTCCCCCTCCATAGGGCTTCGCCCTGCCACGGGGCTTCGCTGCCCCACCCGCGCGCTCCGGGCGCGCCGGGTGGGGAGCGCAACATGTCTCAGAAAACGGTTCTATACAAACATGTTTTTTCTCCTACACGGTACATTTTTACACTTATTGATGCGATACCTATTTATTTACGTAGCCCTACGTGTTACCTATCTAGTACAACAAGTTTCTTACAAGAATATTAATAAACAACAGCTCTACGGCCCTATAAAGTTTGCAAATTAAAAAGTCTTAAAAAACCTACTTATACTCGCTTAATGTCTAATTATCATACACCATTTTAAAGAAGAAGTAAAAACACATAAAATGACATCATTGTTATAACAATTATACCTATATCCTATTGACTATTCATAAAAAACTATTCCCGATATTTTCCTTAATTACGCTTAAACTACTAACACGATTCATATAAAACTTCGATATATTATTCCTATAACTACCTACTATCTAATAAGACATAAAATAAATCAATCAAAAAATAAAACATACTATTATCGAAAATTGTCAACTCAGGTAAAATCCTATAAGACGTGTGACAAGGACAACCTATTGTCTCCGTCCCTCCTATAGGTCGGAACTATCAGTATTCTGACTAGTTTCCCCGCGCCACCGCTTGGCGTCGTGGCGATCGTTTAGATAAAGTCTTATAAGATTATTGGAGAGAACGGGGCGGAATATCGCTCTGAACTATCAATTTTACAATGGTTTACTATGGGCAGAGCTATCTATTGTTACGATATCCGACTCATTCTAATAAGACAACAAGGGAATGATATCTTTAATGCGTATACAACCGATTCATGTGAAATTATAGATACATTTTTATACATTGCTCTCGTATCGTCGTGAGTTCATTTTCTTTCGCTTCGGTCGTCGCGTACACTTATCAAGCGATGAATACACCGATTTTTTATCGCAATCACAAAATAGTCGATTAAATAATAGTTCTCCAAATTTTAAAAAGTTCAATACGGAAGAAAGAATTGGTTTTTTGGTAAAAGAAAACAAAAAGCTGAAAGAAAAGTTATATATAGCCGAAAATGAAATAGAAAATATGTTAATCGAAAATTCTAATCTAAAAAAACTACTAGCTAGTCATGAAACAAAATCAAGGGAAATCACTGAAAAAAATTCTAGTTCAAAGAAAAATGTAACACAAAGGAAAAAAAGGAAAACTTTAAACCGAACCGCACTTCAGTTTTCATTAGATGAACAGGAAATAAACTGTACTCAGACCCAGCAAATACTTTGTACCACGCCATCTAGGACAACGAATAGGAACCTCACAAGTACTCCATATAGGCAAAATGAAACTGCTTTACCAACCCAGCCACCAAATCTCCTTCAGAACCAAACAACAGGTAACATAGAAGCAAATGAGTGCAAAAAGCCTGTAATTTATCTACTTGGTGACGAACAACTGCGTGGATTTGCAGAAAACTTGAAAAAAACGCGATGCGGAAAGTGGAATGACAATTATACTATTACTAGTACAGTGAAACCTTTTGCACCCAGCTCAGAAGTATTAAATAGTTTTAAAAATTTATGTAAAATTCTGAACAAAGATGACATCTTAATACTATCTATAGGAAATAATGATAAGAATCCTTACATAACTATAACTAGCTTATGTAACGTCCTATGCAGTCTGAAATGTAAAATGTTTTTGTTAAGTATTCAACATAATAATTGTATTAATGTTCAAAAACTAAACTCTCAATTACATATGATTGTAAATCAATATGACAATTGCACTTTTATAAATACTCAACAGCTATTACACCACAATTTTTACAATAAAATGCTACTTAGGAACAAGATATGTTTTAAAATCAATGTAGAAATAGATTTCATAAAATACAAACAAGATTACATTATGAATACTTTGCAAATGATAAAAACACTTAAACCGAATAAACCCTTGCAACTTAAAAAATAACAACAGCAATTCAAATGTAATGATATTCAAAAAAGGTACTATTCCTTACTACTTCCCTCTAAAAAATTCCAATTCTACAGAACAAATAAAAACAAAATGTTTTCGTTGATAATAGGGAACGAAGTTTTGTCATTTTCCACCAAAATATTCAAGGCTTCACATCTAAAAAAGAAATTATTGAAATAACACTTACAGATTTGAAAAATGATCTGTCCCCTGACGTTTTGTGTTTCACAGAAACATTTATAAAAAATGGTGAGGAAAAAAATATTAACATACACAACTATGAACTAGCAGCTCATTTCTCAAGAAACAAAAAAGAGGGGGTGCCTGCATATTAATTAAAACAGGAATTTCCTATAAAAAAATTGGTTTAGGTGTTGATCTAGCAGTAAATTTTCATTTTGAGTGCTGTTGCATACAGGTTCCGATGTGTAATTTAATTATTTTATCTATTTTTCTATCTAACCTCAACGGCAACAAAGAAAAGACATTTTGAGTATTTCTTTGAAAAACTGGAACTCTTGTTAAATAAATATATACATAAATATCCAAAGCATAGGATAGTTATATTAGGAGACTTAAATATCAATACTTTGCTGAATAATGATGTTACTAAAAGTCTGATTGATATATTAAACAATTATAATTTAACTCAATTTATAACAGATCCCACTAGAGGTTTATCCTGCATTGACCATATCCTTAGTAATGTAAGAAATGCTACAGGATTAACTCTTCCTCTAGGTCTATCTGATCACGATACTGCCCAGCTACTTGTTATTAAAATAAAAAATAAACCTATAATTCCAAAAGTAATATTTAATTTTAAAAGGTGTTATTCTACGGAAAATATAAAAAAATTTCGAACATATTTAACAAAACTGTCCTTTGTAGAAATGTATAATGAGGCAAATGCAAATGTGGCCTTTGATATCTTTTATGACTGGTTTTGTTTATTATACAAGCTGTGCTTTCCTATCTCGAAAGTCAGAATTGATACTAAATCAAAATTGAACTGGATTACCAAAGGAATAAGAAAAAGCTGTGTCAATAATAGAATCCTCCGTCAAGATTATTACAAAAAAAAAAATATTAATGCCAAAAATAAATATCAAGTGTATTCCAGACTTCTTAAAAAATGTATAATGCAAGCTAAAAAACAGAGTAACAACAAATTCATACTTAGAAGTAAAAACACTTGTAAAGCTACGTGGAGAATAATACAGGATGAATTAGATAGCAAATCACGAAATAGTAATTTCATAGAATCTATTGAATATCAGAATAATATTATCAATAACCCTAAAAAAATTGCGACCATTTTTAATAACTATTTTATTGAAATAACGAATAAATCCAATGATATTAATATTAATGAAAATTCTAACGACATTATAAATAATTCGATATTTCTCACACCCATTGACGTACACTATGTGAAAAAAATTATTAACTCCTTAAATAATACAAATTCAGTAGGTTATGATGACATTTGTACGAAAGTATTAAAGGCATGTAACGATCAAATAAGCCATATTTTGACATACTTAATTAACCTTTCATTGACATCAGGCGTATTTCCGAATAAACTCAAATTATCAATAGTAAAACCATTGTTTAAAAAGGATGATAAAGAAAAAATAGATAATTATCGACCTATAACACTGATACCTATATTATCTAAGATATATGAAAAAGTCATGCATGCTAAACTTACTTCTTTCTTTGACAAATACCAAGTTATAAGGCAAAATCAGTACGGATTTCAAAAGAATAAATCGACTACCCATGCCGTTTTTGATTTAGTAAAAGAAACAATGTTAGGTCTGAATGATAATAAATACACAACGGTTGTAATTTTTGATATGTCAAAAGCTTTTGATTTTGTACATCACGATTCACTCTTATCAAAATTAGAGCACTGTGGTATCAGAGGCGTTGCATTAGAATGGATACGTACTTACTTGGGGAACAGAAAGCAATCGGTTGAGATCTCGCAACTAGACAGTAACTGTGTTGTCCAAACATATAAATCTGAGTTAAGAGATAATAATTTTAGTGTTCCGCAAGGAAGTGTATTAGGACCTCTCTTTTACTTGGTATATACTAACAAGTTGTCAGACGTGACTGAACATCGTTGTATTCTTTTTGCTGATGATATATCAGTGGTAATAACAACGGATAATAAAATGGCATTAGAAGACCACAAAAATGATGTAGAAAATACAATTACATCAATTGCAAATTGGCTTCAGCAGAATAATCTGACTATAAACATAAAAAAAACTTGTTTCATGAATTTTAATAGTTCTATTGGTAAATCATTAAATATTAACTACAAAGGGCAAACACTAAAAAACTCGAACACGACCAATTTCCTCGGCATAGAAATTGACCAAAAGTTGGACTGGAAAGCACATATAGAATCTATATGCAATAAAATTAATCGTTTTACATTTGC
Source organism: Chilo suppressalis (assembly GCA_902850365.2). Taxonomy (NCBI): domain Eukaryota; kingdom Metazoa; phylum Arthropoda; class Insecta; order Lepidoptera; family Crambidae; genus Chilo; species Chilo suppressalis. Next base: position 13,577,482 of record OU963897.1, on the reverse strand, counting down.
ACTTTATAAATTAACGAAAATAGCTACAAGAAATACTGCTCTTACAGCATACTTTGCATATGTCGAATCAGTCCTGAGATATGGATTAATTCTATGGGGAGGTAGTATAGAAGCCAATAAGGCTTTTATAGTGCAAAAAAAATGTGTAAGAGCTATATGTAGAACTGCACCTGACGAACCGTGCAGACCGCTGTTTAAACACTTAAAAATCTTACCATTGCCTTGTCTTTACATTTTTGATGTTGCCAAATTTGTAAAGCAAAATATGCATCATTTTAAACAAGCTGAAGATGTGTACCCTCGAAATACACGCAATGGCAATAGACTAGTCTCTGTGATAATTCCAAAGAGCATGCGGTTTAAAAAGAATTGTTATTGAATGTGTATACAGATCTATAATAAGGTACCAACAAACATAAAACAATTGCATTTTATAAAATTTAAGACTACTTTGTTTAAATGGCTACACGATAAGATGTTTTATAGTGTAAAAGAATATTTGAGTGATTGTAACTAGTGATATTTTAATGATATATAATTATAGTAGGTTCTTCTTTTTACCAAATGGTGCTTTATAATTGACATTGTAATCTTTGACATTATTGATATGACTTTTTTTTTTATGTATGTATTTAATTTTGAATGATGTTTTATAAAATGAAGCGGACACTTTTGTAATTTCACTGACTTATTATTTACTTGATAAATTTAAATTTATTGTTATTGATATTGAAAAATGATTTCACAATGTTGATTAATATGTATTACGTTTAATTATGTAGTATAAAATATTTGCATGCTATTTAAGATGGCTGAATGGGCCGAACTTCAAAATTTGTAAGATCCCCAGTGTACCCTATTCAAATGCAAATAAATAAATTCTAATTCTAATTCTAAGGATAGTTAACACAGTCAATTAAGTTCAGTTTTAATTTGAAAAATTAAATAAATATTTAAAATATTCAATTAAAATCACTACTGAATTTAAGTTAATAGTCCATATGTAATTAGCACTTGTAAGTAACTAAAACACGTTGTGTCTATATAGAAACTAGAAACATGTGGTTAAATATTATAAATATGAAAACAGTGATCAGAGGCGACGAGCGTGCCAACATTGTTTTTGACAACGTAATCATCTTATGGAGATCCGTGGATCGTTCAAAGTACCTTTCGAACAGATGTCTAATAATGGTGGATTATTAACCACTTAGTGGTTAATAATCCACTAACATTCATAACGCGCCCGCGGCCAACTTCATGGTGTTACTATTGTGTTACAGTGATGCGCGCGCATCTCGAAATTTCACTCACATGATTTTTTCATAACGCGCCCGCGGCCAACTTCATGCTGTTACTTTTGGGTTACAGTGATGCGCGCGCATCTAAAAATTTCACTCTCATCATTTTTTCATAACGCGCCTAAAGAAGTATAACTTCAAAAGAAAAATTTAAAGAAAATTTCACTAGAAAAATTCTACGCGGCCAGGCAGCAGATGGGACTCAAAACCCGCACCCACCGTTAATCTGACGGATGCACTGACTAATTATACTACCGCGGTTTTCACGGCCGTGTCGAACTTCTTCTAGTATTTCTTAGGCGGCTAGACAGCCCAAAGCAAATTTAAACATCATGCAGTTAAATGCTCAAAAAAATAGAAGGAAAAAATTGGTTATGCCAGATGAGAAATGAAGAAAGAAGAAGAAGAAGAAGAGAGAAATGAAATGAATGAAGAAATGTTACAATTATTACATAATGAATTTGTTAAGGATTACTAATTATTATATTATATTATAAATATATTATTATAAATATTTCCAACAATCACACGAATTAGCCTAGCCCCAAAGTAAGCACTGTCAGGCTTGTGTTATGGGATATACTAGGGTAACGGATAGAATACATATACTTTACATATATAAGTATATTTATATAGCGATAATATTAAACATCCATGACTGGAGTACAAATGCTCGTATTCATCACACAAACATCTGCCCCCACCGGGATTCGAACCCGGGACCTCACATCTCGGCGACACCATGAAACCCGGAGTACAAATCACTCGGCCACGGAGGTCGTCAAATTATATATATTATAGTCTGTATGTTTTTAGTATTTGATATAAGACTTGCAATTATTGTTTTTATGAAATATATTAGGCTCATAAAATCTTTCCGTAAGTTCGTTTTTCAAGAATGGGATTATTTTTGATCTCGATATTTTTTTTTAAATGGATTCATCTCTGATGAGTTTCACAAAAATATTTTCTGGAATTTGTATCTTAGTTAAATAATCCGAAAGATGACGATCTTTTTTGCTTCACACCGTGCCTCGTCGTGTAAAAACTGATATATATTATATCCACGTTCTTAAGTGTTAATAATTCTCGTTTAATATGTTGTTAAAATATATTTCCATTAAGTAAGCGCCTACGTTTAATTAATTACTCATTTGTAATCCATCTGTAAAGCACTATTAGTAAACCAGTAAAAGCTCCTTAGAATACCCACCGGTACGTGCATTTATCACATCAAGTACATCAAGGAGCGTTTCGTATTGTAATGTCGCCGTTACGACCACTTATACATATTTATAGGGGCCTGGATTCAGCTGGTAGGCGCGGCACGTATGAGCGCGTGTCGGCCTGAATTGAACCCCTATGACACCAAATATATAATACAGAAAGCAATCTACATACAAAGCGCTTTGAGCAACGCACACATAGACACCGCTCACGGACACGATATCTGGGAATGCTTGGGACCAGTGCGAGCGTGAGTTCCATCTACTTGAATCACGCGTCTGTGAACTATTTCTGTGCAAATATGGATGTACAAAGAATATTTATTATAAACTGTTCAGGGTTTTTATTTTAATTTGTACTGATTATGATAATGAAATTGAAATACTATGGTTATTAATGGTTTATATTTCCTTTACTCCTGTTTCATTCTCAAAAGTAAATCAAACATCTGGATACGTACGAGTGCCACTACCTACTACGATTATTTTTGTGCACAAGCCAAAGTTGACAATCCTCGACCGCTGCGAATAGGTATGAAAAGTGAAGAACATACATGAGATGACCTTCTGTACTATGTTGTGCCTATGACATGAGCTCAAAAAGTAAAATTTAAAGGACTCGCGTGCTTAAACGTTCGGAATTTACGGGATCAGCCAAAAAGGGGTTGGAAATTAAAACGTGCTGCTTTATAATAATAATAATGCTTATTATTATATCAAATATTTATTACCAAACTACAGTTAGCATTTACATTACTAAATTTCAATTACTTAATCAATGAAGAATATTTCTACTCAATTATGCCAAATAAAACATCGCCAAACAAACTCGTCCATTACGCAATTCGTTACAATTTGTAAGAAAGTAAAAATCGCAAACTGTAAGTTGTTACAAAACTCGTAATCCCAAAAACGTCTGTTCGTAATTTCTTTCCCGATTTTAAAAGAGCCATCTTTCATTTACGACGACATTTAGAACAAGAAAATTTCAGGCTTCGACACGAAGTTTTGCCAATTTCCGTACTTTGTGACGCTTTTTTTTGTGACCCACAGTTTGGCGTTAATCTTTCGTGCAAAAAGCCCCGTCCTATACTCACAGAGTTGTTACAGCAGCAACTGTTTAAGTCGACAGATTTAAATTGCCGATTCGTTGGGGCGACGATCAAGTTTTTGGGTCCATATAATTGCCCATTACCTTCAGAGTCACGAATGAAATTAATTCCCGAAACTCTAAGAATTGGATATTATGTGGTTTATGGTTGCAAAAAAATATAGCCTTATACAATTTATACAGACGCGACTTCATTCTCATAAATCATTAGTCGATACTGTCAGTTAACATTGTTTTTTCCGAATAAGAATACAATTTATTTTGATTATGTTGCTAGTATCATCTGGAAGACTTTCTGAAATAGCCTGCATTCCAGACCATCGATAAGCTTGTATTATCTTGCAAAACTAACCGCCTGGCATAATTTAAGTTTTTTTTTTTCACTCTTAGTACAGAACCGACCGGCATATTATTATTATTATATTATATATTAAGTTCATATCTATTCAATATTGTAAAAGAGGTGGCGTTGGATTTTATATTAGGGTTGTAAGGGATCGTTCACTTCAACCATTCGAGGTTATATTCGACCCAAATTTGTCCAAATGCGGACACATTTTCAACGTCTCCAGAACACTTTGCTTTTTATTGGAATGTATATTTCAGACATCGGTAGCGTTATAGTACCCAACTCTACTATTAGGTTATTGCAAATGAAAAAATGTGTTACGAGTAATTTAATACTAGCTATGTGTGGCGCTAACAAAAGTTTAAATTACAGTTTATTGTTTACAATGGATAATAGTTTCAAGTTTTAATAAATAACATTAATTTTATTATGCATTTTGACATGCAGTACGGTATACTTGAATAGTTTTACCATACATACTTACTCACAATCGTTGGGGAAAATCGGGAGGCTTGCCCAGGTGGGAGAATTGAACCATACTTCAAAATTGTATTTAAAAGCGCAAACAAAATTTATATTCTATCATTGGTCACATGCGAGACGCCAATCAAAACAAATTAGTATCGCATGTGACCAATGAAGGAATTATAATTTTGTTTGCGCTAAATTAAAATACAATTTTGAAAGATGTTTCAGTCTCCCGGGTTTCCCCTACTCAGTCTTTCATTGTTGAAGTTTGATCAAAGTTGGTGCCTTCTCTGCGATGGCAATAAAGCAAGACGACACATTAAATAATGAAGTATTAGGTCAGCTGAAGTGCTAATAATTTAATACATGAATTTAAATGTAATATTTTAAACCCAATCTAGTGGATAAAGCTTACTAATTCATATGATTTAAATCTACCGCACCTAGTCATAACATCGAAATGAATTTAATAGCTCCTTTACTCTTAAGCACACGTTTTATAGCCATTAAGTTACAAAAATGACCGGTTCTCTTACATTTTAGGTGGGTATCTCTACCATCGACTACCATAACGGAAATTGCTAATATATTAGGTACTGGAATTTTTATGTTTCCCTGCATTTTATAGACCCATATATCGGGCTTATTCCACACTGAAAATATTTTACGGCCTCTACGTTCATAAGTACGTGTTTTATAGAAGTCTGACTGTCAATTGTGAGCTATTTACTTTGAAATTAGAAAACTGATTTACGTATTGCTTTCTACTTTTTACTAGTATGTTGTTATAGTTTGTTATGTTATTACACATCGTTAAAGACTTCAGAAAAGTTGTGGTTTATATTGCTTAGAGAAATACATATACCTACACATGAACACGCGTTTCAAATTAGAGCTAAAGGTTTGTACGAGGGTTCCGTACAAACCAAATTTCAGTTTGATACCTTCACGCGTTTCTGAGCAAAACGGTCTTGACAGACGGACGGACAGACGGACGGATGGACGGACAACAAAGTGATCCTATTAGGGTTCTTTTTTTTTCCTTAAAACGGAAACTTATATACAAGATATAGGGGTTTTTAGATATATTTTTTTCCGGCGAAAGAAACCACAGTAACACGACAATGACGTTTAGTCACATACAAATTTTGTGACGTCACAATCATGGTTTTGTTCATGTTTAGTATTTAAAAAAACCGGCCAAGTGCTAGTCAGACTCGTTCCGTACTAAACTGTAAAACTAAAAATTTACGGTTTTCCCAATTTTTCCTTTATCTGTACTATAAGACGTTACTTCGTACCAAATCTCAAGATTCTGAGTTCACGGGAAATACCCTGTAGGTTTTGATTCCCGTGCGAGTTTCGAAAATTAGCAGCACAAACGGCTGTATATTTGACTTAGAAGTTTGATTTTTTCACAGCTCCAAGGGACAGTAGACATGAGTATTAGAGTTGAATTTCAGTTTGATACCTCCACGCGTTCTTGAGAAAAACGGTCTTGACGGACAGACGGACAACAAAGTGATCCTATAAGGGTTCCGTTTTTTCCTTTTGAAGTACGGAACCCTGAAAAGCATAGACGAAAAAATTTTTACAAATTAAATTACTATAGCCATCTTCTAATTTAATGAAGTGGAATCGACATACTTAGGTTCCTCATACCAAAAAATATAAGAAATAAACATTTGTATAGTACAGTTTGACACGAGTCAACTAGCATTTTATTTTTTACTCCACATAATCGCAAATCTCTATGGATTAAGATCGCTGTCCATCAGAATATTGTATATAAACTGTCACACAGCTCCCTTGTTTTTTGACGCAGACAAAACCTCTATTTACAAAAGACGGCGCTTTATGAGGCACACCGCCGAATGGATTTCACACCTGGCTTCCGCAAGCCTTACAGGCCCCCGCAGTGGTTTCACTGAGGACGTAATATCCGTTAAAAAACCCTGCGAATACCATCTAAGCTGCTAAGTGCGAAACCACGGGATTCCCGTTTAGGGATTCTACTGCGTCTCCGCACCCAGTAGCCTCCCGTCCTAGCCGGGGCTCCACGGCAGGGGTCTCCCGGGGTATTGCGGGGACCCCGCAGACGTGACCAGGAAGGCCCGCGTGTGGGGGCTGAGTACACGGTCTAGACAATGCCCACCGTACCGCCCCCCGCTGTGGAGGGCAACTTGAGTATGCCCGTGTAGCTGCCCATGCCATTAAGGCTTTGGAGGAAAAATTATTTTATGATTTTACATTATGCGTGTGTCTCACTTCCGCTTTTTTGGTAAGTTATTTAATACTTTTCAAGTTTAAAAGAGTGATTTCATTTCGTGGATTCCTAATATAGAACAGAGCAGAAGGGACCCCTATTTACATGAATTTATAATTATTTTATTTTACCGGCCATGTGGCGGCCTCATATGAAGCGACCGTCATACCTTTTAATGATTAGTAAGCAATTACTGTAGTTTATTTTTAACAATCTTAACAGTTCAAAGCTGAATATCCATTAATTTCTAGTTATCAAATGTGAAAATCATGAATACTTGATAACATAATCTCTTTGTCAAGATTTTTATCAATCCTTACTAAATTATTAAGCAAGAAGCTTGAACTACCCAGAACCTTTGAATCATTATAATTTTGAATCATTATAATTTTGTAAAAACAAATTTTTAGCACCGCAAAGATAAAGATAATATAGGCATGATTGCGCCACTTTCCCAACGATCTATATAATAATCGAAGTTTTATATTACCAATACGATGTCTGGACACTACTTAGATACATTTACTATTACATAATTAATAAAATCGATAATAAACAATTATTCTTTAAATAAACCGCGAATAAATATTTTTGCAAAGTGGAGTGCGACGTCACATCCATATTACCAAATCTCTAAACGAAAACACGTAAAATAGTGTTCTTTTGACAGCTTCGGTGCGTTCCTAACCTACGCCCTAAGTGCAAATTTTTACTGTGACGTTTAAATTTTGACATAAATGTATGAAACTTAGATCGAATTTGACATTTGTTGCAGCTGGAAAGTGAATTTTGAACGCAGCCCAAGGCTGCAAATGTCCTCTTAGATCCTGCCAATCCTAGCCGTTTTCGCTGATAAGAACTAATGCTAACTTAAATTCGACCAATCCTAGCCGTTTTCGCTGACGTAACATGATGCTTACCTAAATTCGGGCTATCACCGCCGTTTCCGATCATGTGACATTAGATAACTAAAAGAAGGAAGTGATCGTATTATTTTCATTTAATTTTATAGTACTATTAATGAATCTCTCTACTGTATTACGGCTATAAAAATTCATTAAAAATATGTCAATGTTATGTTTGCCAATCTCCTTTTCCACGCCAACCCTATTTTGGTTATTGTCCTTTCAACATAAAATAATGAACCCTATGCCCTAAACGTCATTCAGGTGTTGTTGCGTACACAAGAATCAAGTCCTTGGTTCCTTGGTATTGAGGTTTTTATAAGTTGAATTTATTGTTAGTGTATTTTATTATTGAACCCATGTTATTTAAACTAACTGTACGCGACGACCGAAGCGAGAAGAAATAAAGTTTACAACGAAAAGAGATTGATTTGTAAAATATGTCTATAATTTCACATGTAACGGATGTGTACATTAAAAATGTTATTTCCTTGTTGTTTTATTAGAATGAGTTGAATATCGCAATAATAAAGAGCTTCGCTCATAGTAACTGACTGTAAAATTGATAGTTCATAGTTCGGACCGATAGGAGGGACAGAGACGATAGGCTGTCTCTTTCTAGCAGTCTTATAAGATTTTGCCTAAGTTGATAGCCTTCGAAAATATTATGTAATTGTGTTTGAATTGGTTTGTTTTATATCTTATTAGGAAATAGGTAGGTCATTTTAATAGTTTAGGCGTAATTAAGGGAAACGTTAAATATAGTTTTTTATGATTATTTGATAGGTTATAAGTATAATTTTAATAATAAAGCTTTTATTTTGTGTATTTTCGCTTGCTCTATAGAATGATATATGATAGTTAGGCATTAAATGAATGTAAGTAGGTTTTTTAAGAGTTTTAAAATTGTAAACTTTATAGGGCTATAGAGCCGTTGTTTGTTATTATTCTTATTAGAAACTTATTGTATTAGATAGATAACGCATAGGGCTACATAAATAAATAGGCACCAAATCGATAAATGTAGAAACGTACCGAATATAAGGCAAAATTATTTTGTATAGAACGATCTCCTAAAACGTTTCGCGCTCCCCTCCCGGCGCACGCAGAGCGCGTGGGTGGGGCAGCGGAGCCCTGTGGCAGGGCGAAGCCCTATGGAGGGGGAAAATATAAATATCGCGGAGACCTATTTTTTGCGCGCCACACCTAAATATCATGCTTACGGACGCGCAACTGCGCTAAAAATATGCCTATTTGTATGCCTAATGTATGTACGTATAGTTTTAAGCTCGCACCTATGTATTTTTTGAATAAATGAAAAATAAAGTATAGCGGGGGTGAGGTAATGGATCGCTGGCCAGCTCAGTCCTAGCATATAAAATTCGAGTCGGAACAGGCTCCGACATACATTCAGCGACAGGCGCTCCTACCCTAAGGAACAGGAAGAAACAAGCGGTTCACTCTGGACCTGAAGCCAGGAATCATCACCGACCTACGCGTTTAAAATTTTTAAACCAGTGCGCAGTGGCGTATTCCGTACACACTGAAAATGGAAAAATGAAAATCAACTCACTTCTAAAAAACTGAAAATGAAAAAATAAGATTTACCGATTGATATATTTGAAGTCGATACCAAGGGCATGTGTTTAGCAAGTAGATCATTATAATGGTATCACTTTCAAATAGATCAGTCTGTAAATCTAATTTTGTCATTTTAATTATTTTTTGAAGTCGGTTCTATTTTTATTAAAAAATATTCCAGTGTCTTTAATTGAACATGCGCGCACATCGAAAGTGCGGCGCACGAAAAAAACAAAACTTCGCTCCATTTTCCGTGAATATTTGGTAATGTTGCTGCTGTGTGGTTAATTACTATTAAAAATATCTACTTCAAATAGTGAAGACGAGCAAAATTTTAATTGAACCCCGCCGGAAATACTTATCGAGGCACGAAACACGAGTAATAGGGTGTTGCCGCCAGAATCCAGCCAAAATCCAGAGAAAATTACCTGGCTGCTTACGAAACTTTCAGTCAGTGGAAAAACAGCCAAAACGTCAAGTTATATTTGAAGAACGTATTTTTAGCACGCTATGGTAAAAATATACCGAAAATGAAGTTAATATATATAAACATATAGTTACTTGACGGTATTCTAAAGCGAAGTTCTGACAGTATTGGTCGAAAGTCAAAGGTGTTATCACCAACCGATGTTAAAAAGTTTTTGAAAGAAGCTCCAGATAGTCAGTACTTGGTAACAAAGGTCAGTTGAACTTCTCGCTTTTTTCCTCGCAGTTGTGTTGAAATACGTCGTATGCAACTCCTGTGCATTGATCATCAGCTTTCTAACTGCGCTCGCCTACGGCTCGCGATTACAATAATGCCTCGTGTGTAATAATCTTCTGAGCACACTTGTATCTTGTATGTAAATATTATATGTAAATAAAATTATAATAAAAATGAGGCATAATTATACACACCTACCATTTTTCTGAAGAAGAAACCTACGCCTAAAATATTGATATATTCACATTTAAATAAGTGCATCTTCTTGAAGTATTTTAGGAGCTACAGTTATAACCTGTAACATATTTAATTATAAGATTCTACATTTATAACCAATAGAACATCGCATACAATTATTATCCTATTATTAGAGTGGTAGTTGAGCAGCTAGCTACACGATTCTTAACATACAATAGTATCCTTGCAAATTGACAATCCCACACTACAATAATGAGCTGCCGCATTTACGGAGCTGTTGTTTTTTGACAGCGCGGTATCTAGTCGAGCGAAGCGCAAGGAAGTTATATACCTTCTTGGCGAAGCGAGACCAATCAATTTCATCTACGACTGTTTCATAAAAATAAGAAAATACACAAATGAACAAACAACCAGAGATCAGTAAAAGCTATACAACCAAAATGGTTTTAGCTCAGCATATGTCGTAATAATCTACGACGCTTGTATTCTGCAAACGCCGCAGTGTTTAGTTGCGCAACGCAAAACAAACAAACTCAACATAGTTAGGTAATCATAATAATTAATCAATGACATTAAAGTATAACACAACACAAAGCGAGCAATATATACATACATTAATGGGGTTTCCTCTATCTTGCATAATCTTGCTGCTCCAAAATTCATTGGCAGAATCTTCTTTAAACGAATTTTTTTTAGGCATATTTTTAACTAAGTATAATTATTCATTTAATTAACCGAATGTTTATATATCCGAATTCACGATAGCATACTTTTAAGATGGCAGAATTTTATTAAGCATAATTACCTTTGGCAAAATTTTATTCTGCATAATTTCGCTAAGCATAATCGGTATTTGTGGTCGGTAGGTTAAGTAAGGTTAGTGTTGTGACCTAATCTTAGCGCAAGCTGAAAGCGCAAGCGAGCGTGCTACGACAGCAGCCGGCGAAGAGCCAGTCACCATGGATAATAGATAAATAAACAAGGAAAAGTAAAATTGTTGTATGCCAAAAGACGCTTCTGACTGTGAACTTTCTTCGATATGATGGTTCTGCTTTTTAATTATTGTGGAAATTAAATGTATGGCTAAAGTTGATACTGGCATCAAAATGATGCGTTTAAATGACTGCTAAATAAGTGAATACCAAATGATTATCTGCGAAATGAAGTATATGGAATCTTTTTTATTTATTTATTTATTATAGGTACACTAACAGAATATAGTCAATACATGTTTAACATAAAATTATAGTTGAAGTAATCTAGACAGTACTCCCTTTTACGTGTACACAGCATGATTAAAATTGAACAGTACATATGTAATTTATATGATTGAAGGCAAAGCTTAATCATAACTTAAAAAATATAGTTTTACTTAATAATGTAGTTTTAATTGCTATCTGAGGACCATTTGGCTTTAATAATATTGGTCACAACTCGTTTGTACTGTGAAAACCGTATCCGCTGATATGCATAATAATATCATGGCATTAAAAGTTCTGGGTTAAAAGGTAGACCCACATTAATAAACAAAACAGAGCGAGGTGATTTAAGCTTAAGTGCACTGATAATAAGTTTTTTTTAAAAGACGTTAATCCCTATTTAATTTCGACTATCAAACTAAAAAAATGAATTGATAATTAAAGTTTATTTATACAAGAAACTTGATTAAGCGACATTTTTTATTCAATTTATTGTTAACAATAGTACGGAACTCTATGTGAGTAGGTTTACTATTTATAATTTTGAAAAGTCCTGACAAAAAGCCGAATATTTCGATAAAAGTCCGGACATTTTAGTCACGAAATGCAAACATCACCCACTTAGTTACAGTGATATTATACACGTGGTAGCAGACGCTCGCATTGCGAAGGGGGTCTCAGTGTTGATTTTTAAAGACAATTTATATTTTGTTTTAAATTGATGAGAACTTAATAAAGATAGTAAGTAGTTTTACTCATATTCTATCTAATATAGAATCTAGGCAAAAAGTCCGGACATGGCTGGAAAAATCCGGACGGATGGTAACCCTATATGTGAGTAATTCTGAATCACACGACCTAAATTTAAGTACAAATTCATGAATTTCTATTCAGGAAGATAAACAAATTCTACAATTTATAAATAAGTAAAGTAATGTATTTAGTGTTGAGGATAGGAGGAGGATAATGATTAAAAACAGGAATAACGTTAATAAAATATATTGTAGCACATTAAGTAGAACGAGAATTTTTATAGTTTTGGATGACAGCAAAAACATAGATAAATCGTAGGCATAAAAAATTACAACAAGTAGGTTTGATTTGCCACATTTAGATTTATTTTAAAATGTTACAAAATATTGTAAACCTACATCCAAACGAATGTATATAAACGTTATACCAAATCAGAGTGAATTTTGCAAATGAAAAATACTGTGGCGAGAAAAAGTAATGATTCATTTTTCTTCGCAATATTGTTGTACTTGCCACCCTTCATCAGACGCGAAATGACTGTTTTTATTCAATTTACGGAGCTTATTCAAGTTTTAAAGGGAGTTTTGGTTGCAAATCTTGATTGATAGGTCGTACGGGGGACCCCATCAATTTCCACCAAGAGCCGAATTTGCACTTTAATGGTACAAGCACGTCTGCTTTCCTACAGCCACGCCTTTTGTATTAAAATCTTATTGTCATATCATTATGATAATGATTGATTGAATTTGGAAATAAGGTATAACCTACCTACGACCTATTTTAACGCCATACATGTCATATCTAAGAAAACAAGTATAATAGAGTATAAATATCATGCATTCGCCATGAAAAATAAATGGCGGTGGCAATCTGAAATTGCAAGCAAAAGTGAAAAAAAAAACTGAAATCTCGAAAAATAACTACGCAAAATGTAAACATAAATAAATAAAAACAACAAATTTAAAAATTACTTGCGCATCCGATTTGAACTCAAAACTTTTGCATTTAAGGAGCGTTTTTTGCGTTAGACCAAGCTTCTACTAACAACATTGGGCTAATTTAAAATATTATATACATAGTGTACGTAACTATGTACAAAAGACTCGGTAAAGTGTCTAGAATTCAATGGTTTTTTCCCGTCTGAAAAAATGCCTATCGGGCCTTAAGAAGTTTTTACTTTAATAATGTTATGTTTAAATACTTATATGCTGGTAATCATTTCCCGAGTTTAACCTCGATTACCCTTATTTAGCAATAGTCGGCTCCTATTGTTGTCACGAATAGCTACTAAACTATTAAAAAATTTCCCGTTACAAAGAAACTATATACTATATGCAAAAAATACAGGTACTATCAAAACACGCCATTTCGAAAAAAATCGAGTAGACTTTGATTTGCTATGGCGCGCCAAAACGAGGGTATTTAAAATGATAACCGGGTCATTGGTCAGTTTTCATTTTGTAAAAGAGGCTGCCTTACTGTTGTTGATTTTTCTATTATTATTACAATATATAGTTGTCGATATTTTTAATTAATATCACAATATAATCTACGGCACTCAATTAATGAATAATACAGGTAAGTTTGTAAATGATTCTATCAAAATTTTATTGCACAAACATATTACTAGCAATAGGATAATGAGTTTTATCAAGATAATACTAGTGTAATTTGTTTGTTAGCTGTTACAGTTCGAGACACAGCTGTCCTTGCGCTCATCGATGAGGGCCCATGGTCGGACCCAGTGCGCTCGTCAACCAAGCAGGTCCAGCCTCTAGTCAAGCATCCATAGGACTCAGCTATTGTGAGGATTGAGCAAAAATCCCAAAATTATCAAGGTTTTTTGTATAGAGATCATTATTTTATTTTTTACTAAAGTGGTTATGGAGCTCCCTGTGAAGGAACCCCTTGACCTCACCTCACACATATCGCGGAACGTTGAACTAACTCGTGACAACGTGACATGACGTCACACTCTTTCGCGCGTGCAGCTGTGTTCATCGATTTATAAAACGTTATCATGTCAAAAAACATATTTTTCATTAAAGAGATAGTTATCACCAACTTCAGCTACCAAATGCCGTCTTGAGAGTTTACCGTTTCCGGCCAAAAGCAATGAATAACTTGACAATCGGAATTATGAAAAGAAACTTCATAGGTACTAAACATTTCAAACCACACCATGTCAAAATCAATTTCTTGTAAACAAAGTTGTAAAAAATTGGTTTATTTTTTAATTTCATTATTCTTACAAAAATTTGTTGAGGTTGAACAGTCTCCCAAAGGGTGCGTCGAAGATTATTTGTTTTGTGTCATTTTTGTTGCTATTGTAAAGGAAGTGATAGCTCTTACTTTATTTAGATTTGATGGACCCTTCTACGGACCATGGGAAATACGGTACTAATAGTCTAATTAATAGTCGTGAAAGTTGACCGTAATTAATATTACAATTTAGAAGAAGACTGTAAAGGAGATGGCTCTTGGTAAGATGACAACTAATTGAGAAGAAAAAGCCTTGATAAAACTTTAGATCCAATTAAGTATACGAATAAGGCAACTGAAAATAAAAAAATTAAGGTCATCAAGGAACAAAGATAAAAAATGAAAATTTATGAAAATTTGTTTCGCGCTTAATCGTTTCCTGTCTAAATGCTTATACAATGTGCTGTTTATTTCTCCCTATAATTCCCAGTTTGAGCTGTTTACCAAAAATTTTATCGGTCGAACGCTGTACAGTCCACGGCCGCATGTCGCGAGCACTTGCTCGCGTAAATTATGGGCCCGGCAGACGCCTAACTCGCTGTTTTTGTTTCAAGATTAACGATGAACAACGGCCCTCGAAAAAACGTGTCACAGAAAACGGATATTGTCCAAAAGTTTACGGTATAAATTTTCTTTTGTTAACTTCCATGGAGTTTTATGTAAATAATGAACAGCAGCACTTTTATGGTTTAAGAAGCGTGCGGCACTTCGCCGTCTTGTCTTCCACCCGCCGCAGAAGTTTGACGCAAAACTTCCAGTCCAGTCTTTTTATGAAACGAAAGTAAAAAGTGCAATCTTTATATGTGTTGCAGATACAAATTATGTAGTAAATAAATGTTTACAGGACGTGGACGATAGCTTTGCAACAAATAATATTTTATTACAACTCCCAAGTCTATTTGGATAAGTAACTGTAAAAAATATGCAGTGTAGTAATATGCTTACTTCAAAAGTCGATTTTGCCGCATACTAGGGCCCGTATTAATAAAACACTCTGAACTCTAAGAGCAATCTTGATAAACTGTCATATCATACTCAATATTACTCTCAGAGTTGAGTGTGTTCTATTAATACGGCCCTAAGAGTTAGTTGAAAATGCGTATTCCTTGAATGTGGAGGTAGCGTGAACATCTATGAACCCGCCAAATTCATTAAGTTAGTGTTATATATTTTTTTCCAGATAATTGAATAGTCTTTGACGACGTAAACTACAGTCAAACGTAAAGGATATTGCTCAAATTGGCCTAAATGCACAAAAAATATTGACATACATGGTAATTCTTGGCGTAATTTATAATTTAATTTACAGTCATTAAATTTCAACGGACACCTTTGTATAATATATTTACTTTAAAAAGGACTTTTAATTTTACCGGTTTGGAAAACATACGAATCATTTTTAATGGCTATGGGAGTAGTAACATTCAGCCAAAGACTGATCGAAGTTTATATAACATAAAAACAAATCTATTTTGTAAAGATCAATAAAATACATATTTTTTTTTATTACACTGTGATATTAATATCCACAACTATATTATCATTTTCACTAAATGCAAATGTGCTCATACAATTATTATAGATGGTAGGCGACATCATAAAGTCTATTGCCATACATTTTTCGCCAAACACCTCCATAAACACATTATAATCTGTATATATCTGACTTTAAGGTCTATGGGCCTACGTTCCCTGACTATAAATTAATAAATAAATAACATTATAAGGTATGATACACTAAAAATCTAAAATATGGTCTTTCATCATTTCATCTTTAAAACATAACAAAAATAATGAAGCTACTGAATATATGGCTACAGAACCTAAATCTCTTAGCTTTCTTTGGTTAACGAGAGTTTAAAAATTCTCTCTAATCTGTGGCTCATTCACAATCATCACACAGTTTCTGTCACAGAGTACTTTATTATAACCGGATATGACACCTGATTTTAAAAGTTACTCTTATGCATTAACTTTAAAAACAGGCAACTATCTGTTAATCTACATGCTCTATATACCTGAATCTAATCCATAATTTCGGTACTTGGCTTGATTTCCCTAGTTTACTATATAACTTATTTGTTTTATTATTTTAATATGTTCAGTGTATATGGTTTATAGAAGTTCTCAGGGGTGTCCGTCAATAATATTCGTTTCTACAGTAATTTATACATAATTTCGAATCTAGGAAACAATTTTTCATGATTATTGGTCTTTAGGCCAAACATGTATGGAAGCTGAGCAATCTCCTTTTATTATGAAACCAAACTTAATTTTGGAACGATACAAGTATTGGTCATTTCTTGATAAATGGTTAGGTTAGGTTAAATTTGTTTTACTGAATTTATCAAGAAAATTACTTGTTTTTATTTTTATTGATAACTAGCTATGCCCCGCGGTATTACCGCCGTTTATTAGGGACATTTTCCCGCGGTAAAACTAGACTATGTATTAATCCAGGGTATCAGCTAACTCCATACCAAAATTTATTTTATCGCTCCAGCCGTTTAGACCTGAAGAAGTAACAAACATACACACTCACACGCTCACAAACTTTTGCCTTTACAATATTAGTGTGATTAGTAACTAAAAGTAGTTTAGCAGTTCATTATAAATTCGTCTCTGCTCATATGCTCCCTTCGGCGCGGCGAAGGTACGTCGTCATTGTGTAACATTTCAGTAATGTTGACAACAGACATGCTACTGTAATCCCCTTAATGGAAAAATTGACATTGAGTCATTTAATCGCTAGAAAACATGTCTAATAGTAAGTGATGAAATTGTAAAGTATTTTCTAACATAATTACCTCATATTAATCATTCATCATCATTTTCAACCCCTTGAAAATCTTACAACCCTTGCAAACCACCCCTAAATTGAAAAAATTACAAAAAAATACTTTGGTATGACATAAAAAGATGTAAGTATAGAAGTAAGTAATATTTTATATTCTCTATAATAATTATCATATTCTTAAGCTTTTCTACCCTTAAAAATACCCCTAAATTAAAACAGTAAATATATATGATTACATATTTAAAAATAATTTAATTTAGAGTAAAAAATTGCCAATGTCGGAGTCGCTGTCACATTCAACATCTTCTAGCTGAATTGGAGGGCTATTTTGGCAGTTATCTCCACTGCACGTTCCACAGGTACTATTACAAAACAGACCAACTTTTCTGCATCCGCAAGACGCTCCACATCCTTTTTTGCAGTTGCAAAAAATCATTTTCAGCAGTTCTTGTGGTGCGGGTGGATCTACAGACTTAAGTGGATTTAATAAACCGTCATTCATGACCCACCCCCAATCCGTTGGATGAATAATGATGATGAAATGATGAAATGTGTTATATATACATATAAGAACGTTGGTGTGTATTCATGCCTACGTTTCCAAAATATATGAGCCATATTATGTATATATATACACATTACAATAGTTGTAGGTCTCTATTATACTGCGTACTTTCACATTGCTCCAAATATTCACACTCCGAAATTTTCAGTTACTGAGTAGAAAAAAATATGATAAGTTTTTGGATCATAACTCCTTCAATTTTCATGCTATCACAATTTATAAAAAACCATTGTAAAGGTAATTAAGAGAGCTACAACATCCTTCATTGCAATATATATTAAAAAACCTTTTTCTAAAACGGTGAAGGGTTAAAGGGTTTAAGAGAGTCTGTGATTGCGCTGCCACGCGCTCTTTAAACAATCATACCTCCGTCAATTTTATTTTGACAGAAAAAACAAAAAAACCAAATTGTTTGTCAAAAACACCTAAATTTTTAAATCGTACACTTTTATACGTATCTGTCGTCATTTTTGAGATATTATGAAAAAAAAGTGGGTTTTTTAAAAATTTAAAATTTTGGTTTTTCTTTTAATCGTGGCTTTTTTGAAAAATATGTGTCCTGAAGCAGCCAAACTGATACTATCTATCAAACTCTTCATAATAAAGTTAATTCTAGGCGGAATACGATTAATTTTAATTTTGGTGGAAATAGCACTTATGAAACCCATTGATTTAAAAGAAAAAACATTAGATGCTCCCCTTATTTGCAAAACAGCTCACTTATTTTACGTGCAAAAGAATTTTAATAGTGCTCATTTTAAGCTTATTTCAAGCACTACAAAACTCTTTTGTATTAGAATGCATAAAATGCATCTGCTCGCCGCTAGATGGCATTGACCACATCGATTAAATTTCAGACAAAATAAAAAACGGCTTTGATCTTTAATATCTAGCTTAATATTGCACTTAGAATACTTTATAAAAAACCAAATTGTTCATTGTTTTACCTGCTACAATTTTGTTCTTTATAGAATTTTCGATAAAACTTATATTTTTGGAGATATTTGCAAAAAACCGATGAAAAACGGGAAAAAATTGCGAATTTTCAATTGCCAATAACTTGAAAAGTATTGGATTTTTTGAAAAACTTTATAGATGATTTTTTGCTTAAAATTAGGCCTTCTATTGATATCCGAGTTATTTTGAAAAAAAAATTCACCCCCGAGAAGGGCTGGCAACCACCCCCAGGGTGGTTGCGGAGTTCAAACCATTTTCACTTTTGAAGTTAAGGGTAAGATGAACCTAATTCCAAAATTGTATGCAATTCGGTTCACAGTAAAAAAATTCGAAGCAATAATGCTTCAATGACTGCACTACACGTAGAAGAAGCGCATTTAATGTAACGGGTCCTATACCTTAATCACGAACAACTAACGAGAAAGTATTCGCATACTTAAGTATGGAGTAAGTAAGAAATCTTACCATTGCAGAAAGAACAGTTCAGTTTAACCCTAAATATTTTAGTTTTTTTTTCTTACAAAATTCATAGATTTAACTAATAATTAATTTTCCGCGACCGCCGTGAACGAGTGCTATATACATGCCGTCGCCTACTCAGAGGTCCTGGGTTTAAATCCCGGTAGAGGCAAATGTTAGTATGATGAATTTGTTCCCTAGTCATGGATATTTATATATATTTCTAGATAAAATATTCTATATATGTATCAGTATATTATGTGTTCTATCCATTACTCTAGCATCGTATAACACAAGCCCTACAGTGTTTACTTTGGGGCTAGACTAATTTGTGTGTGTGGGAAATATTTATTTATTAATAATTTTCTTATGTTCTCAATTTAAATAAAAAGTTCACTATTGGAAACCTTTATAAGGAAAACTCCTCATTGCACGTAACCCTTCTTATTTATAAATTTCTCAAAGAACTTATTACAGTATCTCCTCTCCCACATTGTTTTTTTCTTCAAATATGAGAGTATGCTATTTTATACAAGCTAAAATTGTACAAAGGAATTTTCTCGCTTAAAATTCAAATTAATAACCGCCGAGCTTAACTACTGGTACGACACGAAGTAAAATCGACGGTTTAGTAAACGATACCGTTACCGACTTGAACCCACAGCTCGTTAACTCAGTAACGTTTACTTGGGAATTTCTACTTCGATAACAAGAGGCGCATCTAAAGCTAGATCGCTACTTTATGTTTTAAGACAAACGTTTAGTCAATAGAATAGTTGCCTATTTTAATACTTACATCATTTACAACAATATTTGAACAAAAAAACTACTACTCGACTAGTTTTTTTGTAACCAGTTTACAAGCAGCATCATTGAAGTTCCATTTGTTTCTTCAGCCATAACCTATTAGCGATAAAGCGACGCAGCATTAATAAAATTGCGAATGTATATCAGAAAATATTTACACATACCTTTTTTTCCGAGAAAAAAAAAACTGAAGAAGTTCCTTTGGCTGCATTGGGGGCACAATAGTTTGGAATAAGAAGTGAAATTTCAGGAGCCTGGGCCATTATAATTTAAGTATATCTAGCGAGTTATCGCAGCACATCAAACTTTAATACACGCCAAAAGGCGCCGCTTCCCATCACGAGCGGGAATCACAATTCGAGGGGACTATTATTACGTTTTTGTTTTCCATTTGTACGTTTTACGGTTACGACTGTGGTCTGGCGGCTGGCCTCGAGCATAAGATGGCGACATCACCTCACACAGAGATGTAACAAAATTAATTTTAATTGTAATAGGTTCTATTTTCTGCATTTCCTTTTCTCTGGAATCCAATTAAAATTTATTCGATGATTTCAAGCACGTATAATGGTATTGACTGGTTATACGCCAACTTTTTGAATTTTAAAATGACACGAGTAGTCCGTCCCCTTTGCAATAGCCGCCAATAGAGTGCACTAAAGTACTGTTTTTCACTGTCATGTATAAAGCAGATTAGTGGAGATGTAATCTGCTTTAGCCGTCACGTTAACGCGACACTTGTCAACGGTATCAGTAGCTGTCAAAATAAGTAATCACTACATATTTATACATTAACTTCTTTCAAACTGTACTTGCAAAATAATGACACGTTTTTCTAGTCTCTAATTAGTTCCTGTGTAATTTCTTTGCTATCTAAAACACACACATAGGGCTTTTTATCTGAAATAACGTAAAATATTTACACGTTGTAACGAAGTGTAGTAGCCACGGCGAGAGTGTGTGCCCGACTGAATGCAAGTCAGGCAATTACCTGACTTTCGCATTGCCAAATCATCATCATCATCAGCCTATTAATGTCCCCACTGCTGGGCACAGGCCTTCCCTATGGATGGAATAGGGAGATTGGGCCATGACCCACCACGCGGGCCCAGTGCGGCTTGATGGGTGCTAACGACTGCATATGTAGCCGGGACCAACGGCTTAACGTGCCTTCCGAAGCACGGAGGAACTCGAGATAGTAAATTTTTGGTCACCCATCCAATGACCGACCACTGCGAAAGTTGCTTAACTTCAACGATCGCAGCGGAAAGCGCTATCCAACTGCGCCATCGAGCTCTTCGTATTGCCAAATAAACCTCCACAATTAACCAAAGTAACCTCCACCTTACAAAAGATCACAGTAAAATAACCCTACCTTTTGGAAGTAATGTGTTTCTGTCGGTGAGTAAGGTTTTAGGGCTCCACGGGGTAGGGGATTGGGTCAGGGTAGGCCATAGCGCGAGTGATATTTTATGTATCGCATGCGTGAATAGACTACGGTGGCTGCTTATCAGCAGACGGGCCGTACTTCTTTGCCACCCTTTTGACATAAAAAAAAATTCTGATGACAATATCAAGACAGTAAAAAGTATTCTACATTATCATATTTTTTCAACCGCCCTAAAAAGAGTAGAAAATAAAAAAGCTTGTTTATAAAAAAATTAAGTAACCAAATTTCGAAGTAAAATTTTGACAAGAAACTTATGATTTGACTATAATATTGAAGTCCAGAGGCAATATGCAAATTAAACATGTAAATTCTTGATATCCTAAAGTTAAAGTGGACAACGAGCAAGAAAAAAGCTTGTGGAGAATGCATTTTAACTAACATGGAAAAAAATAAAACTTGCAAACTAATAAACAAAAATATACTGCCAACAACAAGATATACCGCAAAACTTTTTTAACTTCGTTAGCCTAACCACAAGTATTATAGCCGCATTAAACACAAGTTTCAGAAGAAAATGTCATACGAAATTTTCTTATGCTTGGTCTGAAACAGCGTCTAACGTTTTTAGTTGTTCATTTCCGTATGTTTTTGCATAAGCATCTTGTCTAAAGGTTTTGCGTACGCCACAGAAAAAAAACGTGGATACTTTATAAAAATAAGATATAATCATATTATTATATTTTATTTTTAATATATCACTAAAAAGTTCATTTTCATACATTAAATATAATTTTACTCATTTTATGCTCCCATGTCTATCTTTTTTCGATAACTTACGTTTCAAAGAAACTAGAAGTCCTCAAAAAAGACAAAATAAATCATTTTTTTATCACCACTAAAGATGTCTAGTGTGAAGAATTAATAAGCATTTATAAAAAAAGCAAAACATAGAGGTATAGTATAACTACTTATTATTCCATAGGAAAATTTTCTTTAACATATATCTATTTTCCGAGGATGGAAATCATCGAGAGGCTAAACTCGAATTTTGCAATTTTTATTATGTAATTTTCAGCGTTAACTACTGTTGATCCCATTGCACGGTATTTGCCAATGCGTGACAGCAATAGTTATTTCAAATACCTATAATTTTCCGTCAGCTTTCAAAAAAGCACTAGTACACCCTATCTACAAATCTGGAGATCAAGACAGCTATAGGCCTATCTCAATCTTACCAGCACTGTCTAAGGTATTGGAAAAGATCGTTAATAAATAATTTATTAACTTTCTTGAAACAAAGTTATTATTATCCCATGCACAGTATCGTTTTAGACAGGGTAAATCAACCGCTGATGCCGTACATGATCTCACAAACCATATTTCCACCAACTTAGATAAGGAACAAAAATGCTTGGCCATCTTTTTAGATCTTGCAAAGGCCTTTGATACGGTTTCCGTGCCAATCTTGCTTACAAAGCTTGAAGCCTTGGGAGTTCGAGGTAATCAGCTGTCGTTATTTCATAGTCATCTTTCCAATCGCACGCAGCGAGTATGTATGGCAAACGGGATTACCATTTCAGAGCTTCTTATTGAGTATGGTGTTCCACAAGGAAGCATACTAGGCCCTACGCTGTTCCTAACATTCATCAACGACCTCTGCTCTCTCAAAATCCCAAGCTGTAAAATAGTTGCCTATGAAGGGAATCCTTTTGTGTAGCTCAAGGGGGATTAGATACAGTAACAGCATGGTTTCGAACCCACCTCTTAAACTTGAATGTCCAAAAGACAAAATATCTTACTTTCTCCATTAGAAGGATTCCTCCCACTTTTCTAAACAATCTTAACATCGTTGCTCATTCTAAATCCCACTGTCTTCAATCCCAATCCCCATGTAGTTGCTTTTCTTGTTCCATGTCTGACTCCATCCATTGTCTAGGAGTTCTTGTAGATAATCGTTTAACTTTACAATCTCACCTTTTACTCACAGCTTTAAAAAATTGCATCACGTAGCTCCTTCCGTTATAGTTAAATCTGTATATATAGCACTCTGCCAGTCACTTTTGATATACTGCATTACTTCCTGGGGAGGCGCCTGGAAAGCTCATATTCTCCTCCTCGAAAGAGCACAAAGAGCTCTGTTGAAAGTGTGCACCTTCAAACCTATACTTTTCCCCACTGATGAGTTATACCAATTTTGTGATGTACTAACTGTCCGCCAACTCCATTCTGTATACCATCCTGAAACAAAATGGCCTAACTGAAGCTGCTCTAAATCGACGAAATCACTTAGTTGCTATTTCCTCTTGCTTCAAAACCTCTTTTAGTAGGCGATTCTTCTGTTCCCTAGGTCCCTTTCTATACAATCGCATGCAACTAAAACTTAATATTTTGGGACCAACTAAATACTCTTGCAAACTTACTGTCTCTAATTATCTAAAATCATTAAACTACGATCAAACCGAAAACCTCTTGCTTCGTTTGGGATGATAATTGGCGTAAAGTAAAAACTTGGCTTTTCCTGATTATTATAGTTACTTTGCTAATAATTTGTATGTGTATTTGTATGTGTCTGAGTGTGTATGTGTTTGGATGTATGTATCTACATCCATGTACAATTACCTTATAAATGCTGTGTCATAACCATGATTGTGTACCCTAAAATTTTGCACGGGTTAATGCAGAGAAGTTGGATCGATACAAACTGGCGTCGAGCGATAAAATTTTTAAAATTATGCTCGACCGTGGCACGAAACAAATACGAGAGCGTCCAGAGTGCGCGCGGCAAACAACTGAGTCGCCTTTGATTGAGCAAAACAAAAAAACCGACACTCGATGGCTCGGACGCTCGGTCGCTCGCCCGCGGCAGCGCGCGCTTGCCTCGGCCCAGCGAGCAGCCTCGCGAGGCAATTGCCGCTCGGCAAATGTAGACGTGCCTAATCATAATAAGATAATTAAGGAGATGGTAAACAAAACGGTATAATTACATAAAATTAAATTTTACAGGAGCTGTATAAAACGTACCCCTAGCACGAACCATTATCGAATTCGAATAGTTTGCAAACCGAAATGTCAATGTTAAATTTCGTATGGAAACTTGAACAGCAGCAGCACAAAGTACGTAACGAGAACTAGCTCGTATCGTCATCTCGCGCTTCGCTGGCGCTGGAGGCGCCGCGGCGTGCGGGGAATCTGTTCTGGGCGGGCCCACTTCAGACGTCTCGGGTGCGCGTCTCGTATACGAACGAGATGGTCGTTGGGGCTATACCCCCGCCTCCGCTTCTTCACACGTCGCCCTCGGCGCGGTCAAGCCCACCGGGTGAGACCCATGAGGGAGGCCCAGTGAGCGACCAGCGAGCGGGCGACGGAATTCAGCGGGTGGGGGTGGTGTCTTGTCCGGGGGTGGGTGTAAAACTCGGTTTGTCGGACTGCCCGAACTTTTTGGCAAAGTCCGCGAGCAAGTCCGAGATGTGTAGCAGCAGGCGGGTTGTTGCGTCTTGGGCGGCCGGCGGCGAGTCTTGTGCTATATGGGTGCCTTCTTTGGGTGGTGGGGTTGCGGGGGGCGTGTCCGTCGGCGATGCATTCGCTCGACGGGGTTTTCTGCGGCGGCGTCTAGGGCGGCTGGTAGGCGAGGGAGGAGCGTTCGCGGGGGCCATCAGTGTGGCCGACGCGTGCTCGCTCACCTCGGCGGGCTGCTGGATTGGCTCGGTGGTAGGGCGGCCTGTGCGGGCCACTGTAGTGGCGCGGCGGTTGCGCCCCTCGCGCTGGAGCGCAGGGCACGCGCTGTGGTTCGCGGGATGCGCGCCCGCGCAGTTCACGCATGTCGCGGGTTGCGCAAGCGGGCGAGGGCAGTCGGCGGCGACGTGCGGGTGCGAGATCGGTGGAGGCGCGAGGTGCGCGTGTATGCCACGCGGGGGCGTCCCTCCTCCGGTTGTGTCTCGATGGGCGTCAGGTAGAACGACTTCGCAGGTGGTAGCGTGAGTGGCAGCGGGTTGGAGTAGTTACTTGCCTCGATAATTTGTTCGTCGTCGGGGCCGTAACCTGTGCTGGAGCTTCGGTCCTCCTCTGATAGGCGGACGTAGGCGTAAAGCCACATTTTCAGCCCGTGCGTGATGAGGCCGGAGTCGATGAGCCACCAGGCCATCACCACGTCCAATTCATATTGGACTCTTGGCGATGCCGTGGGGCTCAATTTGGCCGCAAACAGGGCCTTGGCTTGGGCCAAGCTGGGTATCTGCAGCGTCATGGGCATTGCGGCGCGATGGGGGGCTACGTCGGCGCGATCTTGACCGAGCCACGCCTTGCGGCGCGCTCAGGCCTGCGGCTGGGTGCTGTGGTGATCCACGGTGGCGCGGAGGCGCCAGGCAGTACTCGTGGAGCAGTAAAGGCGCAGCTTTACTTCGGAGCACTTACGGTAGGACTGACTACGGACTGCCGTGCGCAGCGACGTAGATACAGTCCGTAACGAGAACTAAAAATCAGTACACATTTGACAATGATTTTCGGACTCGCAAACAATATGAATTCGATATTGGTTCGTGCTAGGGGTATTGAATGACATACCAGTGAACTTTTGGCATGGTTTTTAATTTATAAATTTTATATTTTAACACTGTTTTAGGTGTATTTGATTGAAAATAATTTGGGATTCAAATTCAAAGGGCCCGAAACCTCCGGACTGTAAAATAAAAAAAAGTAGTTTGACCAGATGCGTAATTATACCGATTTGTTCGCAGCTCCTCAGTTATTCAAAGTAAGGAAGTAGGGACATGAAAGCGAAAAAATAACGCAAGCTATATTCCTTTAAATTGTAAGCTTCTCTAAAGTTCAACGGCCGCTTGGACTAGGAGGCTTGATGTTCCTCCTCTTCCAGAAATGAAATAGAAAACAAAACTATGTTACGCCGATCTTTTTTGAGTAAACTCTGAACGTAAGTAAAATATACACAGAAGTACGGTTCGAAATCGCAACCGCATAATTCGGCACTGTATCGAAATGCAGTCTTACGCGATGTTGTATATAGCGGTGCTTTGTAGCAATAACAACACAGCCACGATGACGTCCGACCGGGCCATTAACTACTGCATTATCTTGTTCCTTCTTTCTAAATTTTCGACATTTTATTTACAACGCTTAAACACGGCTGTTTGAAATTACGTTATGATCTAAGTATTTCTAACAATCACACATACAATGAAGGACACAATATGTACTTAGAATTTTTAGGATAATTTGCGCTACAATGAAAGCCCTTTGGGTATGGACCCTAAAATGCATAAATCGAAAAAAACAAAGATATTTTCGCGCCTAGTAAGGCTTATGCTTTACAGTATCAAAACTTTTTACCTAATAGTTGAGCAAATCCTGGAATAAATACTTACGACACAAGAAGACACAGCTTAAAGCCGAAAACTTCGCATTTCATAAAAACAACTTCCCATAAAGTTGCACAAAATGTGAAAGCGCTCTTTCGAAGTTATGTCGAAAATCAGTTTAACATGCAGGTAAGGAAAATTCAATTATGGGGAATAATGGTCCCCGCCGTGTACGCAAATTCACCCTTATAGGAATTTTCAAGCGGGCAAATATGGTTTTTACGTAATTTCCACGAGCAAACGACAAGAAAAATAATGAGAATATTTGACTTATTATATTATTTGTGATATTGTACTGCGACTTTTATTTCTTAGATTCGTCTTTTGGATTAGGATTTAATAAAATCCAGGACAAAAAAGTTCTGCTTTATTAAAAAAATGTAATCAAATGTTAGAACGTGTTTTATTTATTACCTTTGTTCCTGAGCGCTGACATATTTCATTTGTTCTTTTAAAATCACCTTTATAGAGTTGATTTTTAAAGTCTCGAAACTAGACAATGAACAGTTTTACAATATTACCTCAATTATCGAAGATAAAACCAACTTGAAACTGCAGACTCAGGTTAAGCCGTAAATCCTTAACGTATGGTAGTATCTTAATCCATTGGGATTTCCTCGGTGAAGTAATTTATTATTAAGA
Organism: Chilo suppressalis; assembly: GCA_902850365.2. NCBI lineage: Eukaryota > Metazoa > Arthropoda > Insecta > Lepidoptera > Crambidae > Chilo > Chilo suppressalis. Next base: position 13,550,171 of record OU963897.1, on the reverse strand, counting down.
TTGTGTTTCTTGCTTTAAGTTAGGATTAAAACTGTAAACCAAGTATTGAATGGATTGTGTTAACAAAATTAATGCAAACACAGCAAACCAATATCGAAGATACTTTGTGAGATTAGTTTTCGAAGGACAACAATTAATAGGAAACTAATAGTATTAGAAATAATGCAATAGATTTGTCAAGATTTTTTTAATTAGGTACTCAAATTAAGGTATTTAATACTTAATGAGGTACTTAAACATTTAGAATATAAGATAGTGTTTAAAAAAAATTAAAATATTTTTATTAAATTTAAATTAATTTAAATTAAAAGTATAAAGAGCAACTCTTGATTAGTCTAAAACGACTCTTTAATGTACAATGGACTTTTTTTAAATATGATGCAGATGATTTAAATTTGTGCAGAAATGGTTAACAATAACTAAGATAAGATTTAATGCTTACAAAAGTAGAATATTTTTTTTATTAAACGCTTTAAAAAATAAAAATTGATATGAATCGACTAATGCAAACAGTACCCTTAGCACGAACCAATATCGAATTCGTATCGTTTGCGAGTACGAAATGTCACTGTCAAATGTGTTCTGATTTTTATTGACATTGACATTATGGACTCGCAAACTATTCGAATTCGATAATGGTTTGTGCTAGGGGTACAGTACCCTTAGCATAAACTAATATCGAATTCGTAACGTCTGCGAGTCCGAAATGTCATTGTCAAATGTGTACTGATTTTTAGTTCTTGTTACGTACTTTGTGACGCTGCTGTTCAAGTTTCCTTACAAATTTTGACATTGATATTATGGACTCGCAAACTATTCGAATTCGATAATGAGTTGTGCTAGGGGTACAGATGTGATTTACGTTCTGTTTGTTAATAAATGGTGGTTGTTACACTATATTTTTTAACTTGTTTTTCTTTTCGATTGTGCTACGAAAGGCGCGTTAAGTCAAAGTTGGTCCGAGCTGCACTAGCATTCGCTATGGAGATGAAATAAGGATGTTTTAAATTTATATAATATTAAAATGTTGAATCATTTACAAAAACTTTCAACAACGTTATCAGTACTTACTACAGGTAGTCTATCATTAGCGGCATTTGAGGATGATGAATTACTTTCCTGTCTTTTTGCACCGCATATTGCGGCTTAAGAAAACTTCACAATCAAATTATCCATCTTGGCTTTTGAATGTTTCTTAACAATGTCGCGAGCTCGGTATTTTTTGAAGCTAATTATACATTCCTTCGTCGTGTTCCATGAGTCGGATGCTTCAAGTGGAAAATTGGAATTTGCCTCTGTCGTTTTTGTGACGGCATATTAAATCGCGGAATATTTAATTTTCTCACAAAATTTTCCTTCACGATGAAAATCTAAGGACTGCACCTGATGTGGTTTGTTGTAAGTAGCACATTATTTTACCAGATATTTTTATGTGTCACTTTTTAATCACAATACTGTCGTTCAAAATCAATTACACACAAACGGCTGAATGGAATACGATATAATTTGGCACATGTGTGTGTTATTATCACTTATTATCTAGGTATCTAGATAATAAGTGATAATAACACACAGAGCAGTAAACTGTTGCGTTGGTGAGCTGCTATCTATCTCTATTTATTCCAAACATCTCAGATTCAATAAATGTGGCGTTGTTGAGGTGCGGTTATATTAGTGCTATTTATACTTATTCTCTTTACGCTCAAGCTGCACCTTTGATGCTGTTAACCCAACAATGGATATAATATTATTTAAGGTTTAGGAATCAAAAATAAATAAGACAAAATATTTTAATAATGATAATCATTTATTGATAACACATTTATCCAAATCGACATTATTAATGTGATATTTTTATTTTATATTTTTGGGGTTATGCCGTATCCAGTGGAACTGTAGTGACTTCGCCTAAAATATCTTTTGTAACTCGCCACCATGTCCTGTTGAGTTTGAAATATCCAGTTAAAGCTCTGCTAAGTTCAATTAACACAGCAGTTTATACATTAAGCGTGCTCTAATCCTGGTTTATATATTGCCTTTTTTTAAAAAAGAATTGACTTATATACCTTCTTCAAATACCTCATCTAAAAATGTAGCTGGAGCATGTGTATCGTTAAATCGCCCCCAGCTAAGGTACCAAACTACCGTCATTACGTGTGCGCAACATCCTACTGTCCTTTTGCCTACAATACAACTGCAGCAATAGCCAACTAAACAACTTAGTGAGTTGGCTATATTGGTGTCACGGCTGACTAAAATGTAAACAAAATAGGTGCGTCCACCAACGTGTCTAGACTTTATACGTCCTCTAAGCAGATAATTGTTTAAACCTAATACAAGGGGAACATCTTCATCTATTTCTGTATTTATTTCTATGGAATATATCCCAGACGATTGAATATGTTCCCCATAATATGATCGCGCCTGCTTTAACTGATAAGTGCCTAATGTAAAGCGTTTTAAATCAGTGATGCTTAAACTGGGAAAGGTTTCCAAGTGAGGATGATTGCCATCAATTGCAGAAAACATTGCACGTCTTCTGTTAAGATTTTGAGTTTCTACAAACTCGGCCAAATGATTGGACTCATTAAGCCGATTTTGAGCAATAGCTACATACTCGCTTGCTTCTGGAGGATCCTGTATTAAGGGATGAAACTTATTTAACAGAGCACATGCAATTCTTAAATCATCTTTTAAATGAGTTGCAGCTCTGTTATTAAATACATGCCTGAACAATCTAAAATCTAGTTTTATACGCCCATTTACTATTTCAACCACCCAGCGACACATTGTTACAAATCTAGATTTGTTAGCCTGAAGGGTAGTGAGTTGATGTTCACCATCTAATAATGATTCAGGCATGTAAGCTTTAAAACCAAGATCCTCCATAAATTCAATTACGGCCCGAAACCCCCTATCCAGAATAAAAACATCATCCTGCCGGAAAAATGAACGCAGTTTTCCTTCTTCATTATTTAAATCATGCCTTGTTATTGAAGCATCATTAGTGGTTGCTTTATAGGGACCCATACAATCTATAATATATCCATCACAACACACAACCATAAAAGGTTTAACTAAATTATCAGATTTTTGTAAACTATATGATTCTTTTTGAAAACGATAATTGCTGCTGCTCTGACGTATGTCAGGATCTGAGGGATTCTCAAAATAACTAATGTACTATTAATGGACGAATATATATACGTTAATGAACGAAGCCAAAGGCGGCCGCTAGTATTTTCCTATTTGATATCAATTACAGAATTATAACTGAAAATTTAAACGACTGTAGTACCAGATTTATTAATGTTTATACAATTTCATCTTTTAAACTGTTATATTAGTAGCTTTGAAATAAAAAATACTAGTATCGACTGGTTAAAATTTATTTAGGATATGACATAATTTGGTCATAAATTATTTAGTAAAACTTTATTAGTTCAGAGAACCGCATATCAAAGGCATTTTGATAATTTCAGCCAGCTCCAGAAATAAAGTCACGCTTTCATCATCTTTGATATGTTATTACTTAAATAATTATATTTTATTCCAAGAACAATTTTATTCCACATTTAAGTGGGCGGTGTGTTGTACTAAAAGCCTACATTTCCAATATTTACATCTTAGAATAAACTTTGTAAGTTATTAAAGAATTTTAAATAAGCCTTTTTCGACAAAGTAAAAGATTTTTTTCTATAAAAATATACAATAACAGATTATTTCTTAGAAACCAAAGCTGCTTGTATTCCAAACCCTGGTGGAGGCGGTGGCTCCAGGAGTGTGGTAAATCCACATATTGGCTCGCTAGCATATCTTCCATTTCTGTATGAGGCAAATGACAACTATATTAATACACGTACAGATAGGTTCATCTTCATACCCTCAGAGAAGCGTTATTGGCACCCGGTGATCCAGTTGTTTGGGTCAACTTAACAAGCAATATCGCTCCATATATGAATATCATTAATATTCACACCATATCTGTTGTGTAGACCACGGGCGAAACAGACATTTTTAGTTTCCTTAGCTTTCATAACGCTTTTCATACACGCCCACTGATTTTATGTACTAAATACCCTCAGAATGAAATTAATTTGATTGCTTGAGATTTTCGGCCTTTCTCGGCTTCAATGTATATTATTAATGCTGTACTGGCGAAAGCAATAAATACATAATTTCATAAGTAAGTATCAAATAGTTACATCTTGATATTAAGCTAAACATGTTTATCTTTTAATAACTTAAAGTACTATAATAAGTAATAATTATAATAAATATTTGCAAAACTCACACCAATTAGCCTAGCCCCAAAGTAAGTACTGTAATGCTTGGATTAAGGGGTAACGGATAGAATACATATATTGTACATATATAAGTATATTTATATAGAAATAAGAATCTTTACGTCTTGTGTGCACCATGTTGGGGCATTTGTTAAAGGTCCTGTGTTTTTATTTTAACCGTGAGCTCGCAAACTGAGTATAGGCTACAAGTAGTATCTCATAAAACACGATTTTCGATCAAGGGGCACTCATCCAAAACTCGCAAAGCAAACAACATTTTCCGTGATGAACACATGATCTCACAAGGTAAGAAAATATAGCACTGTACTCTACTATATCAAGTACTTAATCATTCTTTTGTATATTTACACGGGTTTTGTTACTTACTGAGGTCCTGTTTGAGGTATTTTACCGCATTTGATTGCTTTTATAATGTTGTAAACATCACAAACGTTGACGTCTTCCTGAAAAGAAAAGTAAAAGTAACTTAGCGGATTTCAAGGCTCAAATTAAAACGTCCGGTCTGGGAAAGTAAACCTCCACCTTACACGAACCAAACACTAACCTTTGGTGGTGTTGGGTTTCTGTCAGTGAGTAAATTTTTCAGGGCTCTATTGGATGGTAATGAGAATGGTTGATTCTGCATATATTTCTACTACCTTAACCATCTGATAGACTTCATGCACACTTAACATAAGGTGGGATGGTAAAGTAATTTGCCACACCATGCATGCAAATCAATTCTTATAATCGACGACCTCCGTGGCCGAGTGGTATGTACGCCGAGTTTCATGGTATCGCCGACTGGAGAGGTCCCGGGTTCAAATCCCGGTGGGGGCAGATGTCTGTGTGATGAACACGAGCATTTGTACTCTAGTCATGGATGTTTAATATGTATTTCTATATAAATATATTTATGTATATATATATATATACTTGTATATGTATTCTATCCGTTACCCTAGCGTCCCATAACACAAGCCTTACAGTGCTTACTTTGGGCTAGGCTAATTGGTGTGTGTTGGAAATATTTATTAATACTTATTATTTATTAATAATGGTATATTAGGAAAATCCTTTAATTGAATTTAATTGACGACGATGAAAGTCTGAATAAGTTATCTAATACGGTTTTTTTTAACTTCGTAATAGGTGATATTGCATTTAAAGTACGGATATTTGATATTGACTTTCTTCCACGCAAGAGATCCAGCCAGGTCACAAAGGTACTCCTGTGCCGGTTTACCACAACTAAATTAAAAACTGATGAGGAGTACACGTAAATATCTTACATAGTAATCGTCATCTACAACCAATACGGGTGCGTTAACACATGCACCCTGGCATTCCACAATGTCAACTCCAAAGATCTTATCGGGAGAGAGACCGCCCACAGTGCAGCAAGTAGCTTCTTCGGTCGCCCGGAGAATGATTTCGGCTCCCCGTAACATGCAGGGTGTGGTGCTACATACCTTGACGTGGTATTTGCCGCGATAACGTCTGAAAACAGAAATGAGGTTTTTTATTGAGTCATTGCTTTCATGACTAGTTCACACAGTGCTAAGTTTTGACAATAGATTCGAGTAACGTCAGCACTGCTGCTCTATGGCCCGTATTATAGGAAGAATATCAGTGATTGATCTAGTCTTGAGCATGGTTAGAAAGGGATGTCGCTATATATAGCAACATAGCGACATCCCTTTCTAACTGTACTCAAGTAAAGATCAACACTTAGTTGTCATTCTGTAATACGGGAATGATTTGTATGGGACTGGGATATATATTTTTAAGCATTTAACTGCTACATGTTTAAATGTAAAGAAAATGTTACGAGAAAGAATTCCACGTGGACCAGGCAGCAGACGGGGCTCCATAATAGTAGTAGAACTACTGGAAAAAATCGACATGACAATTAGGACCGCGGTTGCATAATGATCAGATGAGATCCACCCGTATAGCGGAGGGTCTGCAGTTAAATGCATAAAAACTAAAAATATAACTAGAATTGCTATTTCTTCTTTCAAATGTTTAATACTTGTAAAGGTATTCCTTTGTCAGTGTGGGTTGCCTACAATGCGAAGAGATGGCACTACCTTGCAGCCTCAGAAATACTAGAGAAAATTCGTCACGGCCATTAGGGCCGCGGTAGCACAATGGTCAGTGCATCCGCTCGGATAGCGGAGGGTACGGGTTAGAGTTCCATCTGCTGCTTGGTCCGCGTGGAACTTTTTCTAGTAATATTATGTACATGTATTATTTATATACTTTAAACCTATATTTTTTTTGTATCTTTCCATATCTGTGTCAAATGTGTTTGCTTATTGCAGTTTGCTATAATAATCAACTTATAAATTTGCTTACTTATTCGTTCTCTTTAGCTGAGATGACCGCTTACCGTCTTTGTATTTAGATATAAAATAAAGTAAAAGAAAAGAAATGAATATATTTATTATAATCTTACCTCTTACACATTGTGTAGAAAGTGGCCCATTCGTAAACCCTAACTCTGGGAACGCTCAGAATCTCTGCAACTTTATGCATAGCAGATATGGGAATCCATCCGATCTGTCTTTGAACGATGTCCAAAGCTGCTCCCAATACTGAACGTTGCGCTCCTGATGGGTAGTTTTGCACCAATGCTGCGATACGCTGCGAAAAAGTCGTCAACATTTACTTAAAAACCCATGCCAATCTATAATTATTTGGACAATAGAAAGAAGTCATAACATCAAGAGTATTATAGATATAGTACCGAGACAAACAGTTCAGACCTCGCTACAGTATACCTACTCAAAATATAAGTCAATTCATTCAATGACAACCTACCGAACCTATTAATAATAAAAATGATAATTATTTCAATGTGTAAATTTATATCTCAAATGGTTGTTGTTATTAGCCGTTTATTGCTTGCATTTAAACAAGTCACTGTCAGCGAACTAATTTTAGTTTAAATATGTAAAAGTATGAATAAATGCCAGTATCTTTAAAATTTCATCTTTCATTATTATCTACACTGTATAAAATATGTAGTCCTCTAAACTTCTAAAGGTCTTACTCACATAAAATGTGGTCTAGATTTTAAATTTAAATAACTGTAACATTCCTTTGGTACAACCTGCGGGAATATTTAATAGGCAAAACAAAGTTTTAATGTGGGTCCTAAGATGGTGTCATAAAGTACCCCATTATCCCTTCCGTGTAAGACAACGGCATCTAATTCCCTTTATAATCCGCCAGTGGACGTCTGCAATTTTCCTCAAAAACTGCCAAATTTTACTATAAAACAAGTGTATTAAAAGGTTTGCTTTTTTTATAAAAAAAAATACACAGTAAAAATCTTACAAGGAAAATTTTACGTATAACGCCTATGAGTCTTTGAAGTACTTTAATAGATTCTCTATTCCATAAAGTAATTTATGAGTGAGGGGAAAACAGCGGTAAATGTTTTTTTATAGTTTAATTTTTGTATCCAATTTTAGAGATAACCACAGTGAATTTGTGTTGTGTTGTTGTCTATTACTTTTTAGAGTTCCTCGGTGCATGGGAAAAGGTAAAAGTACGCGCGAGTAAATATCTGGTTCGCTTTCTCCTTTAGATAGTCGATAATCCTACTAATTTTCTACATATGCAAAATTTTATTAAATAAGATATTCTTATAGATAGGATAATAAAAATCAACAAATAATTAAACTAACAGCCATATTAGGTTCCGTAAACTCAAATGGAGTGAGAGCGTTGTTTTCAGAAGTATCGCGGTGTACAAACAAATCTTCTGCCGACAGTCTCATTGAAGTCGAAAGGCTCTTGAACAAAAGAGGCGCCTGAGAAAAAATAAACAATGATGACCCTCCTTCTGGCTTAGTCGGGTAATAAACAATACAAACGGTGATTGCTAGAAAATTGATAAAGCCTTTGTTTATTTATACGCCAATAAAGCATTTGAGATGATTGCTAAATGAGAAATAACTGTGCGGTGTCACCGATGATTAGTTTCTACCTGGTAGGTGGAAAATATGGTTCTAAAACACCATGATAATGGTTGTTATTCTTTTCGTATCGATACACCAGGAACCTATATTTATCATTTAAAATAATGGTAGGGTTATAAATATCGTTTAAAATATTCAGGCATCTTATACGTTTTATAAGTAAGTAACTTTCGCAATGGCGCTCATTGGATGGATGACCAAAAACTTTTTATCTTGAGCTCCAGTATGTTTCGGCAGTCACACGAAGCAGTTTGTCCCGGCTATTTCTGTTAGTTATTAACACCTATCCGTACATAACCCATTCTCCGCACGCCATCCATTGGAAAGGCATGTGCTTCACAGTGGGAATATTAAAAGGCTGATGATGATGACAGCACTCGAAATCGTATCTGTCACAAGGAATCGCGACTTTGATTTTCAATGAATTTAGTTACTTTAATGTAAAGTTACAAAGAAGTAAGCAAAAACCACGAGTCAAGTAAATAACAGTGAAATATAGAAAATACAGTCGCCAATATAGTCGTCGAATATATTCAAGTAATTATTAACTTTAAAAATAAATTATTTGTAATTAGAAATAATAAATCATTGTTTATAATACTTATTATATAAAAATATTATTAAGTCCAGGTGCTCTGCTGGGAATCTAGTTGAATATTTTATGTGAATATATACCTTTGGGAAGAACTTTCTTGAAGACATCATGATGTTTGATTATTCTGTATAAAATATTTGAAATATTATGGCATTTTAATAAATATGATTTTGTCATAATATTCGACAGATTGACGTTTCATTGACAAAAAGAATAGATCATGTACCAATAGTACCATACATGATTACCAGTATCAATAGACCAAGTAAATCCTAGGTCCATGAGACAAAAAAGTTGCATGTACAGGGAACCGCACAAAAGTAATCACTCAATAGGAAGATGTTAAAATTATTGAAAATTATTAGATTTCATTTTGGCGATTTGGTATGGCCAGCAAGATCTCCTAATTTAACAGCCCTTGACTTCTTTCTAGTTTATGCCAACAAACCTCAGACAATCGCAGCCTCTGATGCCTTGATCACACGTACCGAATAAACGGTCGAGACTGTAAAATGTTTCTCAGCCGAGACAGTGATGTAAGCGGGTAGTTGTTCACACATGTTTTGAAATTAGCACAGTCAGTTGAGTCCTGGTAAAGATTATCTCAAGAAAAGGCGAGCGCTGCAACCTGACAGCAATCATGAATGTGGCCGAGTGGCGAGACAGTGCACATGCAGACTACTGGGTGAGCGAGCGAGACAGTGCGAGGAAGCGGGAGGGTGAACACTCGGCCTAGTAAGTAGAACGGGAGCCTAGCGACTGTCTCGCCGCTTCATTCGGCCGAGCACTCGGCGCTATGTTTATACGTACCAAGTACTCAGCCGAGAATACTGACTCGCTCGTTTGCTCAGTACGTGCGATAAAGGCATTAAAGAGTTATTCGACAGGAATGCGAACAGCTATCACCGAAAATCAACTCTAACTTGTTAAATTTTGTAACAAGCGGACGTGTCACAGCTCGTTTCTTAAATATTTATATTGTACTTTTGTTTGGAGCCTCGGGCTTCACCCCAGTTGATCACGTTACGAAGCCCTATCAAATAAAAAGTGGTTTTTTGTTAAGAGGTGTATGCTGAGTTGGATCTAAAGACCTTTGGGGTGAGTGGCGAGTGCTTACCCGTTGGGCTACGGCCACTAGTTATGCTGCCTATGGAAAACAAAATCTGTATCTACTTTTACAACATTGTACCTGCTACGACTAACTACTACGGATCTACGAATCACGTTATACGGCTACGAATATTTGGTTCTGCTGCGGAAAGAGACAACATTGTGTAGTATATAGCTTGTGCTGTTGCTTTAAGGTTGAATATTGAACTACAATTGTTGCTTGTTGCTTATTTCCCTTATTTTCTATTGAGTTCGTACAAGCGCGGCGCCCGCACACTATGCCGACGAAGTGCAACGGTTGCGCGAAACCATATTGAAAGCCGTCTACATGAAATGCTTTGACTGTGGCAAAAGTCTGTGTTGTTGTGTTATATTTTTAGAGGATAACGGTGTTGGTTGTGTAATGAAATCAACATATTTAATAGCGTTACTACATTACATACAATATTGCACAATTGTTTGTTATCCTAAATGAATAAAAATAAAAAATGAAAATTATGGTATATAATGTATTAATTTATCAGAGAATAATCGTTTGTTATCCTAAATGAATAAAAATAAAAATTATGATATACAATGTATCAATTTATCAGAGGATGGTTTTAAAAAGTTAACTGAGCAGCGGATAAAGAGTTGGGTCTTGCAAATGTAACAGACCAAAAACAGGTGATATTAGATCACCGAATCGCCCTTACGACAACTCCTTTAATAATGATAATAATGTCAACATGTTACGTGGGAGTATAGAAAAGGTACAAAAAAATACACAAAATAGGACTAAATCTTCAGACCAACAGCCTTAACCCAAGTCACATGGTGTCTTAACTAAGGAAGATATTAGGGAAATAATTGGGAAAGAAATCAATATTCTTAGGTCTACTCTAATGAAAGAAGCTGTGTGCCCGTGTATGCGAGTCAGATTAATGTAGCGCACGTGAAAGCGCGAATGCAGAAAGCACTTGTACGCGCAAAAAAACGCTAGTGTGAAACCGCTATTACCCACATATATATGTGTATACATATAGGTTTTAGATTAAGAACCACAACATTTTTTACGAAATTGACAGAAATGCACATTTTAGCACACCTGTAAACGAGCGAAAATATTATTTCTTAACAGGCTCGATTTTAATAAAGGTATATACAACTTTTTGCCGCGCTACGTGGAAAAAACATTAAGGAAACTGCTCAGAACGATCTAGAAGTTGTTGCCGAACGAACGACCAATATTAACGGATATTGGAAAAAGATTGTAAAAGACGGTTGCTACCGGATCAAGACTAGTAAGCGCTAATATTCACTGGGTGCAATATCAAGATTCGCGCTATAAAACCGCTTTGGGCGATCTTGGGCCTGCTATTGACCCAATAGTATTTTTTGAGGGCAACATATTGAGCAATCCCAACATCATATTATGACATCGTTACCGTTGCCATATAGCTTTTATCATACTATTTTTATAAATATGATAATAGTAAAGCTGGTTCTCTGTGTTAGGTTTAATATCGTCAAAACGACAAAATTTTGATAATGCATAATGTAATTAAAAAAACTAAGTTACTTTGGTAGAAAACATTTACTAAACAAAACTCCCCTAGGATTCTGAATCGAGATAAATTGTTATCAATACTTTTATGTCCAATAAAGTTTATTTGTTTCTTAGGTTTTCACGCACATCACTCATTAAATAAAACTAGTTTTTACGGGTTAATGCACGAAACTTTATTTATTTATTGACGTTTCGCAGCCTTTTCAGGTCTGCATCGTCAGAATAATTCTGACGTAAAAATATTCTGACGATGCAGACCTGAAAAGGCTGCGAAACGTCAATAAATAAATAAAGTTTCGTGCATTAACCCGTAAAAACTAGTTTTATCCAATAAAGTTGTTTGACCAAGAATAAATGTTAATAATACTGAGTGTTTGCGTAAGTATGAACCCAATTTAATAGAATTTTACTGTGACCGAATAGGCTATTTGACAGTATGAAAAATAAAGTAGGAATCAATTATTATCATATATCTTTAACACGAATATTGGGAGTAATTTCACTATTCCGACAAAAAAATTGACAAAAATACTAAAAATTATAATATTTTTTATCTATTGTAACGTGACTGAAAACCTAACGAGCCTGAAATGACGTCACCTCTTTGTAAACATGCTGTCGAAGTGGCATTACTTTGTACTGTTTGACATTTTGATGACATCCGTGTGACGTCACATAATGTAACATGATGCTGACATGTGATATGTCTGTCGCCATGTTGGCTAGGGAAACGTTTCCGCGGCATTTTTTTATTTTAGTTTTTTTAATGATGATATCGTATAAACGTAAGGTATTCATTCATAGACCTACTTAGGATTCAGGCTACTTCCACGTTAATCTATGTAAGTAAAACATTGAAACTGTTAGAAAAAACAGTCTTAAAGAAGCGGTGAGTATTTCAGGAGCTTTTTTCATTTATTTAACTATCTTCTTTCTTTTATTCCTTCTTTAGGACCACATATGTTGGTTTTAGATGTACCCGTCGCAGCTACTTTTTCAATTTTCATCGAAGGTAAGCAAGAAATTTAATGGCTGCTTTTTTTCTCGTTTACTAATTCTCTTCCAATGATCCGGGGTCCGATGGCATTATGTATTCTCCCAGGATAACAATCTACCCCGCAGATGATATGATGGTGACTAATACATACTATAGGTAATTATCACTATATCACATACAACGTCAGCCCGAATTGCTTAGATTAAAACGAAAAAAAAGTAATAAAATCTTTTAAGTAAGCGTTTCATAAAAAGTTCCTCCCATAAAGATGCAATAATATCGGTCCCTCCTTTTAACAGGAAAAATCGGCGTAAAATTTCATCAGCAAATTTAATTTCTTGTTGACTGCGGCGGCCCTCGTTCGTTAGATTGAAACAAATTTTCAATCAAGCGTTGGGATTATTCGGCCCGCGGTTTACACGACGCCATTCAGTGATTGATCAATTTCATCAACCCAACGAAAACAGGTCCGAATCGGAATCTTTAATACAATCGGATTACGTTATCCGGTTACCACATTTGTTTTTTTGTATAATAGTATATGTAATATAATTAAATTTTCTTTGAAAAAAAAAAATAAGTATCTAGAACCAGTCAAGTGTAATACGGTCCAAGAGCAATGTTCGTTCGTGATCAGAAAACTTCTTCTAGATTCTTGTGAATATGGAAGTCTGTAAAGGTCTTCAATAAAATTAAATAAATAATTGTTAAGACAGGAAAGGTAGCTTTCCTTTATATATATTAAGATGCGAACGGCGGACAGGGTGGTCCATCGTCCGCATTGCACAGTCTCACCCGTCCAGAGGGGATGCCTAGGTGCTTACGGGCATCCCCTTGACCGCCAGGAGGAGGAGTAACCCCTGCCGGGGGTAACGTGGAGAGTCATCAGGATCCCATGAAACCCGTTCCGGCAGTCGCCTGCTGGAACTGGAAGCACTGTTGGGTTTTTAGTGGGTAGCTGCGAAGTCGAAGTCGCGGGCGGTCGCGTTTGCATGAAAACGTTAGAAATAAGTTAAACGTACAAAGACATTAATATACAATTGACGTTTATTTTTATTTTATATGGCCTACTAATTTTGGTAATTATTAGTTGTGTTACGAAAATCGATCCTAGAAATATAAAATACGGGGTCGGAGATGTGACTGGGGTTAATTCCTGTCACCTTCTTATTCCATAGAGATCTCCGTAATAAGAAGGTGACAGTGCTGCGTCTTAACAATAATATATTATATATGTATTCACCTAATAATTGTCGACTTCGAAACAGTGCAGCAAAATAATTACCATAATATTTGCATAATAATATAACAGAATACGTTTTAAACGAAATGGAAATAGAATGAAAATGGAATGAATGGCACAGAGTCGAGGTGAATTCGCGTTATTTTCCAAATGTGCATTCTCTCGAAACACTTGACTGCGTTTCTGAGCGAAATGGCTCACGGGTATAAACCAGGCTTTGCAACGGCAACCAAATCGTGTAACGTAGCTCTTTGATATTATAGTAACAGATGCAGCTCTACGGCTTGATGGCTACTTAGACACGAGAGTCTACTACACTGGAACACTCAATGACTTCAGTCAAAGTGTGGCTACGGCATAATTATACTTTAAATCTCGAGGAACATTCAATTTGATTCAATTTATTCAAATTCAATCAGTCAAAGAGTAAAGTATATTCGAATCAACTGTCTTTAATTACAATCTTTACCGAGAAGCGCAATCACGGGTACGATTTCCAGATTTTTTACCATATTAGCGACCGTACGAAGCTGATGCATCGCAGTTATTTTACCAAAATTATTATCAAGATACTAATCAACTCTGAAACCTATTACAAGTGTTTTGTGCTAATATTCGTTTGGAAGAGATATTCGAGAACGGAGACCGGCTTTTGCTTTTTGGACTTCTCGCGCCTATACGTCATTTCGGGCCGTGGTGGGTAGTGGTGAGTAAATTAGAATTACCAAATACCTAAAGATGAACGTACTACATTCTCTAACTAGAAATGGCATTACGATGCATAGTGGCTCGCAACCCAACTTTAATGAATTAGAAAATACTCAGGCTACCTTTCGAAGCAAAAGAATACAACTAGATGATTATGCATTTATTAAGAAAGAAATTAGCAAAATGAGGAACAAATGACGCTCTTAACGTCATTAACTGAAAAACAGGCCGAAAGTACAAACAAAATCTGTTCTGATATTGCTTCTATAAGAGAAGAAATTAACAAAATAAGCATTACTAGCACAGGAGGTCGAGTATCTTTTTGCAGATAATAATTTATAACATAACCATATTGAAGTAATATAAAAAAATGGAAACCACTAACTTTGGATGCACCTTGAAATATTTACCATAGATATTGGAGGTACGAACCAAGAAATTAAATTCCAAAGAGCTTATAGAAAATTTTAATCTGCAACTGCTTAAAAGAAAAAGGGCTATCGTATTTGGAGATTTAATTATGATATATTGACACCGGATCGTTTTACAAGAAAACACTAAGACATGTTACACGAAAATGGCTACACTCTTCTCAATAAAATAGATCAAAATTATTGTAGTCGAGAGACAGAATTTACTAAAATTATTCTGGATCACGTCTTCACTAATTTAAATGATAATAATTTTTACTTGGCTATTATCGAATCTTCAATATCGGACCATAAACATATCTACTTTGAAATTGAAAAATATCAACCTAGACCTCTTCTAAAAAAGGATTACAAAGCAATATATTGTGAATCCGAAAGATAGGGAATTGCAAGAAGAATTTAAAATGTAAAAATAAATATTACTTCAAGGTTTTCTCAGACTGCAATAAAAACCCTAGTAAAACATGGACTTTGATAAATAGCCTTGCTCGCAATAAATACAAAGAAAATAAAATATTATTCATACTGGAAACAACTACGGATCCCTTGGCAGATCCATTTGAAATATGCAATTACTTTAATACCTTCTTCGTAACAATTTGTCAACCTTTAGCCAGCAAAATACCACAAAAATACCACGGAAATTTCAGCTACTACTTGATGCCGCGGGAAAAATCTAGTACTGATGGAGGAGTTTCAGTATGGCCACTGACTACCACCGTGAAGTAAGCAAAATAATAGATGACCTTAAAATAGTAGCTTAGGTATTGATGGTATTAATGCAAAGTCCGTGAAATGTGTTAAGGATATTATTGTCTTCTTTTACTGTTTTCTACTCAATAAACTAAAAACTATAGGAATTACTTTAGAAAAGAAAACTTTAGAAATGTTTACTTCATTTTTCAACCATCGTTCTAAGGTGGTCACAATGAAAGTAACCAAATGCCAATTGTTAGTGGTGTCTCCCAAGATTCTATTTTAGGACCTCGATTTAGGATTTTATTAATAAAATTTGGCACAAGTGACCTTTACATATGCCTCCCAACTTGCTTAATGCAAAACATTAAAAACATATTATAATAATAATATGTTTTGTCGTGTGATGTATTTATCTTGTCTCCTGTTGAGATTATATCTATAGTAAAGGCATGCCCCTTAACAGTGTAGAATTACAGCTGACCAACAAAATTATAGAGACTAATGATGATACACGACTATTAATGGTCAAAAGAATTTATAATTAATCCAATCCAAAATATTATTGTTATAGCCACGACTATGACTTTGGTATGTCGGGTATAAACGTTATTAATTTTAAATTTAAGCTGAGGACAAAATAGATCGATCGCAAAAACATTAAACGCCACTCGGGTATGGAACTCACTTGTACCGGGGAGGGATAACGGTTCATTCCGTTTGTTTTATGGGACAATTAAGATGCGTAGGGAGCTCGGCGGTGTGAAGAGTGAATTTTTGTTCAACACAATAAAATGAGCTAACCCAAATAGCGTATTGAAAACTTCCAACGATCCATTGAAACTTTAGGAACTGAATAATTTTGAAACTGGCAATTCTTAACTGTTTTTATTGAAATTTAAAACTTTTAGTAATAAAAGTGTGTCGTTTGTTCCAAGGTTATACCTTATTTTTAATTTCTGGAAAAGGCTTGACGCTTTGCTGTGCCACATGGAGCGTGCAACGAGGATATCTGTGGACTTCTCTTTACTCATTACACCCAGCCCGAAAGCTCGATGAAATAAACAAGGTCCTACCTAGTAAAAATCAGGAAATACACCCACACTTTGTGCCGCAGCAGTAAGTAAGTAATTTATTTACTAATACTATATGAAAGGAGATTGGTCAAATTGGCCTAAATGCAAATAAAATATTGACATATACAGTAATTCTTGGCGTAATTTATACTTTATTTTACAGTCATTAGATTTTAACGGCCACCTTTAAATAATATATTAATTTTAAAAAAGGACTTCTATTTTTACCGGTTTGGAAAACATACGAATCATTTTTATTGGCTCTGGGTGTAGTAACATTCACAAAGACTGATCGAGGTTGTTTATATAACATCAAAACAAATCTATTTTGTAAAGATTGATAAAATATATTTTTTTTTTATTACACGGGTGGTATTAATATCCACAACTTTATTATCATTTTTACTACATGCAAATGTGCTAAGACAATTAATATAGATGGTAGGCGACATCATAAAGTCTGTTGCCGTACATTTTTGCCAAACACCTAAATAAACACATTATAAGGTGTGATACACTAAAAATCTAAAATATGGTTATAATAAAAACATAACAAAAATAATGAAGCTGCTGAAGATATGGCTGTATAACCTACAGCTCTTAGCTTTCTTTGTTTAACGAGAGTTTAAAAATTCTCTCTAATCTGTGGCTCATTCACAATCATCACACAGTTTCTGTTCGTGTTTTTAAAAACATGCACATATCTGTTATTTTACATGCTCTATATATCTGAATCTAATACATAATATCGGTAGGTACTTGGCTTGATTGCCCTATTTTCCTATATAAGTTATTTGGTTTTTATTATTCTAATACCTATGTGCCTATTTGCAAACATAACCTCAAAATCATTCAGTGTATATGATTTATAGAAGTTCTCAGGAGTGGCCGTCGATAATATTCGTTTCTACGGTAATTTATATATAATTTCGAATGTAGGAAACAATTTTTCATGGTTATTGGTTTTTAGGCCAAACATGTATGGAAGCTGAACAATCTCCTTTGTTTATATTTTTAATATATATACATTTAAACAACAAAACTTAAAAACTACTTAATCTATAAAATTTACAATCCAAATTACCCTAACCTTAAGTAGGTTAGGGTAATTTGGATTATTACTTATGATGTTAACTAGTTAAATAATATATAATTTACTAAATAAAAAGTATGTCACCCATAGCGCCGTCAGGAATGGTGCCCAAATGGCTGGCAGCATTGCCACGTTGGATAGCAGGGCTGATCCGTTGACCAAGATAGCTGTCAGCATTTTGATCACCAGTCATCACAGTGAGACTCTTTGACAGTTCCTTAAATAGGGAACGAGCGCTTGGACCCCATGGGTCCATAGTCTCCAAACCAAGCGGCACAAATGTGTAGTTCTCGTTGAGAGCTGAATATTTGCGTCGCATGGATCACACTCACATATTATTCAATATTTTATCATGGAAAAGATTCTCTATTTATAATTGGCCGTGCGTAAGTTCGTTGTTGCTGAGCAAAATTAACTATATCCTGCGGGTGCAATCAACCCTTGTAACGACGGTGCACTTTCCTTTGAGAAACTGTTTGTTTTAAAATAAAAACATTAAACAATTTAACAGAGCTCTCCGGCCGTGTTGCCTGGAACTAAAACTTTTCCATTTAAACTTAGAGATAGCTTAGTTTCATTGTTAAACCGCTCTAGATTATGTGCGTTCTTTTTCCGTTTTTTTAGTTTTACTAGTCCTTGTTTTGATTTATATGCATACCCAACATGGCAATATTTTTGTGGCTTAGGGATATTTTTCGCTACTTAGTAACATTTAAACCTTGGCTTACGGCATTTCGTAAATCCAAACATTCAGTAACAAAAGTTTGCATTTGGAGACCTTTTGAGAGACACCACAATGCTTTTAAGAAGCATTCACGCAGCGCAGTGATTGAATGTTTTCAAGACACTTCCAAGTTTTTAGGCTAACATCCATCTTTTGGAGTTTCTTCAACTGTTTTAGCTTCTGATTTTAAACATTCAGAGGCAAAACATTTTGTGACAAAATTAATCGTTTGGAGGTACTAACGGTAAAACTTGTTCAATACATCCTTCTATCGCTATATATAAAAATCAATTGCACTTCGTTAGTCTCGCTAAAACTCGAGAATGGCTGGGCCGATTTAGCAGATTTTTTTTTAAAATGTCATAGTCCAGGGAAGGTTTAAACGGTGAGAAAATGTGTAATAATAATAGTAAAAACAACAATTTCATTTTCCCATATAAACTGTTCTACCTAATTACCTGTTAAATATTTGACGTTAGTTCCTTCGGTACGGTAGACTCGGGTCCACTCAAATTGAAGCATAATCGCTACGAAGTTCGCCGGGTCAGCTAGAAAACAAAATTAAAGAAGGTTGTATTAAAACAAAAATGGTAGCGAGATATGTAAAAAAACATGTTAAATAAATTGTTTATAACTTTCTTATTTTAATTTCATAAGGGCCACACTATAAGGATTCTCGGATCGTGATATAAAACAAGCTACTTATACAATTAGTAGCATAGTTTCTAAACAGATGTTTTGAATTGTATATTACTACTTCGTCGCCAATGGGCAAATTGTAAGTGACGCACTTATGTACGTTACATAGTTTTAATTTTTCTATCTAAGCTTAGCACTAAGTGACGCTTTCTATTAGGCACGGCTAGGGTAAAAATTACCTTCCTGCATTTTTTCTGGCCATTTGAACTGCGCGTGCTTCACACTAGACTCCATTTTCGCTATCTACCAGGTGAAATCGGAGATACACACTAATAATACAAGAGGTAGGGCACAACGGATTTCCCATTTGAGTTAGGCCGCCCATCTGGGGAAACAACCTTTAGCTTACAAAAGACCACGGTAAAATTACATTACCTTTTGTCGGTGCTTCTGCTGGTGAGTAGGGTTCCAGGGCTCAGCGGGGTAGGGGATTGGGGTCAGGCTGGCAAGATGAGTATGGCTAGCGGCACACCTTTTGCCGCGTCATAAATCTTTGCGACTGCACTCCACTTACACTTAAGATCAGGTGTGGTCTGCGCCTAATTGTTAGTAAAATACTTTAGTATTCATCTAAAAGTTCATTCTCAAACTTTCTGTTTGTAATCAATATTCACAACGAAATTGCAGACTGCATAACAAAGTATTTTTTTTTCTAAAAAGTAATATTTAATGACTACACGTCCACACCGTCAAAGGAGAAACAAATTCACAAAGTGTAGAACACAAAGTCGTTTCGCACAAAAGGGGTCATTTTTACAAGAGCTTTTTGGGTGTGTCTTATGAATTTTAATTTTTCATTTATGCACCAAGTTATGAAAACATTATAACATGTCACAAATTATAACACCCAGGCTTAACATTAACGCGCTTGTTAAAAGGTTTACGTTAAGTGCGATGCTTTTGTGTCCTTTACGACCCTCGTCAAAAGTAATATGGTTATGTGGCCATTAATTCGTACACGTTTTTTACTCGCTTGCGAAAAGCGTTTAATTGATTTCTGAAGATGTGTGAATTTGTACTTGAATTTGAAATAGAATACCTAGTGTTAATAGTTTCTATCCCGTGAGTAAAGAAACGTCATGTGTTTCTATACTGAAAAGTTATAAACGAAAAGGTTTTAAGTAAAGTCTTTGTCCTTTTTTTTCTATCTGTCTGTAATAAGTCTATGAGCAATGATCAATTGAAAATAACTTAATAAAAAATAGAACCCGGCTTCAAAAAAAAATGAAAAACACACTAATATATAAAAGCGAAAGTTTTATGAGTATGTGAGTGTGTATGTTTGTTACTTATTCACGTCTTAACGGCTGGAGCGATATTAATAAAATTTGGTATGAAATTAGGTGACACCCTAGATTAACACATAGGCTACGTTTTACTGCGGAAAAATATCCCTAATGAACCGCGGGTAACACCGCGGGACACATCTAGTGAAAAAATAAGTTGATCGACTGATATATTTGAAATCGATACCATTATCATGATCTCCCTGCTACACACATAGCTAGTATCGACTTCAAATATATCATTCGATAAATCTTATAAATCCATTTTCAGTTTTTTTGAAGTCGGTTCTATATTTTATTAAACATATTTTATTTTTCCATTTTGATTGTAATACTGAAAACGCTAGGGTACACGCGGTTGGATTTTTTTTATTCGTTAGAGAGAACTGAGGCTTTTAATGCAATATGTTTATGGTTGATGATTTTTACTCGCTTTAGAATAAAACTATCGACAAATACCATATGTGAGTTATACTTATAGGCGTTAAACATTCAAAATACGGCCCCTGAGTACAGTCTCAGAAATTAGACTGGGCTCAAACCAACACCTATCTCATACAGGGGTGAATGCGCATTTTTTTCTTGAAATATTAATTATTTTCATCACATTTAAATAAATCTAAACATTCAAACGTAATAAAGTCCACGTTTTACTAACCTTAAAAAGAAGACTTAGGATTGGTTTAATAAATATACGTCTCGATAAAAATGAGGAAAAATGTTAGTACATAATAGAAGCATAATATTAAATTAACAAATACTAAACAACATGACATGACAAAATAATAAACGGAATAAGTTTAAATAGCACAAATATACATACAAAAGGCTAATTAGCGGATTTCACGTCAGATCTGATTCAAAAACTCAATGTAGCGTTTCAACAGAGGAACAAGGTACAATTTTAGGGTACAGCAAATGAGCTTATCTTAGACCCTTATAATCCCTGGCCGCAACTTTGATCCTCCCAGAATGGAGCAGGCCTGCACAGATTGACGTTTACATCGTTATCTGTAGAAGCAGGCAACGCGACGCTTTCAAACTATGTACCCTTCGGAATATAATCGTGGTACTCTCAACTGAGCCACATATGCCTAACAATGTTATTTCGCCCCTGTCTCCCGAGATCAAAACCATTTACTCTTCTAAGTGACAGAGTTGCGGTTTTTGATAAGTTTAAGCCGTACATATGTTTGAATTTGGTGGCTCTTAGCGTGTGCTGAGTTAGTTATATTAAATTGTTATTAATCAATTTACTGTATCATAACGCGCATTCGTATGAGCATAAAGGAGCTTGATGGCACAAGTGGATAACGCGTTCGGCCTGATATCTTGAACGTGTAGCAATTTTCGCAATAGTCGATCATTGGATAGGTGACCAAAAACTAAATAAAGCTCCTCCATACTTTGGAAGGCATGTTTAACCGTTGGTCCCGGCTGCATCTGCAGTCGTTAGAACCTATAATCTGCACTGAGACTAAGTAGTGGGTTATGACCCAATCTTCCTATTCCGTGCATAGGGAAGGCCTGTGCCTAGAAGTGGAGACATTAACAAGCTGGTGACAGTGCTGGTGACGATAAAAACGCATTAGCATCAATACGAAAGTGTATAGGTAGATACATAATCAATAGCCTATCAGTGTTCTGTCGCCTTCCATTTAGACGAACCTTAGGAAAAACTGACCATAACCCACCACAAGAGCCAGAGTGGATATATTGGTGCTAAGGACTGCAGATAGAGCCTGGACTACTGCTATTGACTATGACTAACTATGCTTAAACGTGCCTTGCGAATAAAACATTTTTGGCCTTCTATCGTATGATGGCCGGTCATACGATTACGAAAGATGCTTATTAACTCCACGATCGCAGATCGAATGTGACATCGAGCTCCTCCACTATAAATATAGGTATACGTTACTCATAGATACGTTACAATGAAATATGATATGCTCTAACAGATCAGCGTGGAACAATCAATTCCCTTGGGAAGCTGTCTATACTGCCATTAGCAAATGACGTGAAGCAGTGTATCACAAATGAAAACAGCACAATGGAACGGAGAGCTGAATAGGTACCAAATGTCAAACAAACGAAGCAAACATAAATTATCTTCAAATCTATAAAGGTTATTCATTGATTTTGTCATAATTCTGGATTACGTAACACAATACTACAAATTAAAATTATTTATTTGCATAGCCAAAAAACGGACATCTAAAATAGCGAGTTGTGCGTATCATATCGCTAGTGATTACTTTCTTCGTTTTGTCAGTCACAAGGTTTGATTGCTGTTGATAGTATTGCGTGCATTAGACTAGGGTCACTAGCCGCTATATAGCCAAACATAAATAAAAAAAAACTGTAAGCTTTTAATTGAAATAAGTGTTAATTAAATGTCAATTGTAAATAACTGAGAAAAATAATGTTTTTAAACGCCGAAGTCAATTATTTTACAAGAAAGCGTGGTTTATGCAATTGGTTACCGTGTTGATAATAAGGCTCATTATAAAAATCAGTTTTATTACATAGCAGACACCGTTGCTCGTACAACGGTGTCGAAAACATAATATTTTAGATGTTTCATAGAAATGTTGCTATTTTAGACTCCTGAATGGAAAACACGTTTTTAAATTCGTAATATTTGTGATATCCTATTTTTGTTTGTCTAAATCCTCATTAAACTTTTGAGGTATCAATTTCGGACACTAATATATATTGCATAACAAAATATATAATTAAATGTGTAGCTAAACTTACTGTGAGTCGACCGTGATGTTCCACCTAAGCCACCATATCAAAAACATCATTGAATTTAATCCATCTGTGTATGAAACAAGATTACATGCGGAGAAGATTTCAGCTTTAATCCTTCTGTTTGGTTTGACCCTAAAACCAAAATCCCTTGTGGCTATGACATCTCCTCTCTCAAAAGGGATTACTTGAAATTTAGCGGACCTTTAAATTATGACATTGTTATTATAATTTTACTAATTCCGTTGAACTTTTATGGAGTGGTAAATCTTGCACAAACTACGTAGTACCAAAAATATCTATTTATGAAATTTTCCGCTACAGATAATTTGATAAAATGGCGAAAACCAACTGTTGATAAATATGTGGTTTTTAGTAAGTGCCTATATAATGGTACGGTAAATGCAAAGTCAATACTTGGCGCATTATGAGTTTTTAAATAACCCGGTTCAGATAAGCTATAAATTATTTGCACCAATAAAAAAAATTATTGCTTACTTGCGTTTGTTTTGCGAACAGGGCCATAAAAAATACGCCCATTTTAAAATATGGCACCCCAGAATTACTGGTAAATACGCCCCTGTATATGAATGAATTCGTAAAACTTTTAGTATCTACTCTAGATAAAATCAATTGCTTTGAGCATTTATACTAATATATTTTTTAAATCAGAAGATTTATTAAAATTAGTTGAATTAAAAGAACTTATATTAAAAAATCATGACTTTATCAACAACAACGTTAATCGATAAATGTTATTAATTCTAACCTCATCCGCGCGAAGTTGAATCAAACCAATGTATTTCCTTTTCTATTATTCTTCTTTTATATTTCAAGACGTTGTTGGTTTTTTCTGTGATGCTGTTTTCTTTATCAATTATACTGATTCCTTGAAATTAGCTATAGTGAGTCTGAGGTATCGCTAACTTATCTTTTTGGTCTTGCACAGACTGCATATTCCCTCTTTGACCAGCAGCTGTTGGCCCAAAGTATTAAAAAAATAAACAGGACTGAGCCAGGTAAGTGACATTTAGACTTTGACACTTAAAAATGGAATATTACATTTAGGTACACTATTTTAGCTGTCATCCTGTCAACTAACACAAATTCGAAAAAATATTCTGTCCTCAATAGAATGAATTACCTAGTTTAGGGCACGGGTTTAGGGATGAATTCTGTTGAAAAAGTTTTATGTATATTTTGTGTTCATAAAAACAAATTTAATTTCCCTCCGATTCCGTCGGCCTAAGCACGTCTTAGAATACACCGACGACGAAATCACCCGCGCCAACGTGCCTCCGACTCCTCCCACACAAGCCACAAACACCAACACTACACAGCTAGCATACTTGCACACTAACTTAGCATTAGGCAGACACCGCACCCGTAGGATAAGAGTTCGAAGACCCGATCTACACACGACATGCTATATCAGGTACAGGTACGTACCTGGGCGTTTTCCCCGCCCCCCACGACAACGGCTAACTAGAGCAGAGGTCCGAGTCTCAGAGACGCCCTCTAGTTGAGCCGACCCCCTTAGGTTCCAGTGGTCTAAAGGCACCAGACGGAGAGGAAACTTCCCCGTGGGGAGATGCCATCCGCCTGGAATACCTCTAGAGGCACTCGCCAATTCTCGGCTTGGTCCCCATACGATCTCGCCGTCCCCAAACTCGGTGACGCTATAAAGGTCATCTGCGACCAACAGCATACACATAAAATTGTATTGTTATATAAATAAGTTAATAAAGTAACATATTTTAAAATGACCATTCAGCCGCGGTATTCTTCCTGCGACCAAAAGTAAAAGAGAAGTAAGGCATAGCGGATTATCCGTTCGGATTGGAGCGCCCTTCTGGAGACCACAGTAAAATAATATTATCTTTTGTTGGTGTTGCGTTTCTGTCGGTGAGTAGGGTTGCAGGGCTCCACGGAATAGGGGATTGGGTCAGGGTGAGCAACGGCAATATTTAAGGTATCGCAAGCGTCTATTGTCTATTGTGACTGCTTACTATCAGGCAGTTCATACGCTTGTTTGCCACAATTAACAAAAAAGGCCTAAAACTAAAACTACAAGTAAAAGAAAATAGGTGTTTAATGTTAGCTTCAAACTCGTTCTTCCGCAAAGGTGTTTGCGTGAATGATCGTAAATTACTCCGCCACTTGCCGACGGAACTGTAACTCGTGCGGCACACTCCTTATGGCCCTTAAAAAGACAATTTTGTCTTACGCTACATTAAGACTGACTAAAGAGCATTCGTCCTGTACTACAGGGATTCCGTATACAGTGCGACCAAAATCTTTATGAATGTAGCAAAAATTAGAATTAACGCCGCCATTTGTAAAAGTCATATTTTGTATGACATTTACGGTCATTTACGTAGGCACTGGTGCCCTCCCTGAACTGTCACTCACATTCATAAAGATTTTGGTCGCAGTGTACATACAATTTAAAGGTATTCCACATCGTTTGGCGATGCTAAGATTGAGCGGTTCCATCCTTATGTTTATTTCAAGATATTCTATCTTTAAATGAGTATTAAAATGGATATTAAAATTTAAAGAACTGTTATGGATTTCCTTTTTGAATATATTTAAAACAGGTATACTTAAAACGTTGAAATTAAATGTCGTTGTTTTGCGTGTGGATTCACTCTGTGGTTACACGGACGACCCTTCAGTAGTCAAACCTAACCCCAATCATTAAGCTTACTTTGTCGTACGAGAAAAGGTTACCGAGAATAAATGTAATCAGAATATTTTTAATAATTCTTCTAGTATAAGATTGATTTTAACTTGTTGTGTTGATAATTGATTTTTATTTTAAGCATGAAACTGCTGTTAACTGTTTATAAAACTAAAGAAAATATTCTACTCGGCCATGCCGGTGCCGTATGACCAGGTATTAGACCAGATTCTTTTCAGAAGCTTTTCGATTCTGTAAGATATAATGTCACTTACGATCTCATCTATTCGGATATTTAATATTTATAAATATGCATTACGCCATTACACGGTTCAATGTCACAATGTCTGTTGAAGCAGCTAGCAATAGACATAAATCCAAAAATATGAGATCTTAAGTGAAATTGTATCCTAAAGAATGGACGCGCCAGGCGGAGTGATTTTTTTAGCAAAAAATTATTTGTGCGAAACGTCAATAAATAATTAAATTCAGTGCTTATAACCCGTTAAAAACTGTTTTATTACAATTTTATTTTGCTATTGTGACAGCAGACTCTTTAGTTTGATGTTCGGTCCATGGTTCGGTCATTTATTTATAGACGTTTACTATTTTTGGAACTAGGGTAAGTAGGTATTATTCAAAAGTTACGAGTTGTTAGGGAACCCTAAAACGCACTAAACGCTTTAATGGATTGCGTAGGACGACGTAAATCTACAGTGAAACACGCACAAATCCCTTTTTCCGTTGATGCCTTTTTATTGCGATAAGTGTTTTCATATTCCCGGTGTAAGGGAGGTGCCAGTTCGAATGCTGGAAGAGATTTAGAGATGCTATTCAACGATTTTATAAATTCTTAAAAACTGGCTTGATATTTGACGACCTCCGTAGTCGAGTGGTTTGTACGCCGGGTTTCATGGTGTTGCCAACTTGAGAGGTCCCGGGTTCAAATCCCTGTGGGGGCAGATGTTTGTGTGATGAATACGAGCGTTTGTACTCCAGTCATGGATGTTTAATATGTATTTCTTTATAAATATACATATGTACAGTATATGTATTCTATTCGTTACCCTAGTATCCCATAACACAAGCTTACTGTGCTTACTTTGGGACAAGGCTAATTGGTGTGAGTGTTGGAAATATTTATTTATTTATTTTATTTATTTATTGGCCATAGTGCGAACTTGAAATTAGGCACGAACCATAAACAAGCAAAAAGGTATTTTAGTAAGGTATATCTAGTCTCTCTATACAGATTTTTGAGTGTCAATAATCAAATCCTTCTACACTAATTTAGTAGTAAACACACAATCACCTAAAGATCCATAAAATATCCTTTTTAATAACATTTCAAGTTTAATAATTTTAGTAGGTAAAGAGAAAATTCACACACTCTATTCGGAAGCCACATCATGTTAGCAGGAGTAAAATGTAATTTTGTTCGAGAGCGGTCCAGCATTATTAGGTAGGAGATCCGAGATATTTTAAAACATCTCATTCACAACAGCGAGATAAAGCGTGAGTAAATGGAACGTTGTCGGTGGCGGCTGGATAAGCGACTTCCAGCGTTAGTGATTAATACCTACGAGGCTACAACATAGGAAAAGTTAACATAGTAAATTATTATTTTAAGTATTTAAGTGCTAGATGTTTAATATTCCTTATTTTAGGGAGTAAGATGAATTAATAGAAATCCAAAGATATTTTTTCTAGAAACAAATCCACGCGCTCCGGGCAGCAGATGGGACTCGAACCCGCACCCTCCGCTATCCGGGCAGATGCACTGACCTGATTGGAAAAATTACCGGCATGTTATTCTAGAATAAACTTAAGAGATTGAGAAAGCTACGTCTGCTGAATGAATTAATAGAAACTTATGTATTATCCACTTAAAAGCCAAAAATAAAAAAAGGTGAAATTAATTTGATGAAAAAATATTAAAAATATCCTACTTCAAAATACGACAGGTACCGATTAGGGCTCAGAGAGTAGCCTCATCAACGTCCTCATTTTGTTATAATTTTGCGCTTCCTTATAATAATTTATTCATACCGAGTATTAGGTAGCTTCCTCTGTTGTAGTCTTACGCTTCAAATAAATACGAATGTATTTTAAATTATCTCTTCGCAAAAGATTTTTTTATATAACTACAAAAGAAGCAGTGTATTAGCGTTTTCAATGTCCATGTATATATTAGTTAATAGCACAGGTGAATTTAAAAATAATCATCATGGCGAAATTAGGGCCCCATTATATCCATACTTAATCTATAGGCTCTAGTAGGTATAATACAGAGATACTCCTTAAGTTACACCGTACCCCTTGTTACACTGTCTCCCATTTGACCCTACTATTAATATTATAAAGAGGAGATATTTGTATTTTGCAACGAATAAACTTAAAACTACTGGAACGATTTCAAAACTCTCTAATTACTATACAGTTTCATTATTCCTGAATGAAATAGATTATATTTTAATTTGTGCCGTAAAAACTGGGGCGGATCGCTAGTCTTTGAATAAAAACAAATAACCAGATGATTAGATCTGAGATCTGCCTTCAATGGAACATTTCTTTATTTTGGTAACATAATATGCTTTTACGTACCACTATTGTCTGCATTTGCTCTATCTATATATATATATAAAACTCAAAGGTGACTGACTGACATAGTGATCTATCAACGCGCAGCCCAAACCACTGGACGGATCGGGCTGAAATTTGGCATGCAGGTAGATGTTGTGACGTAGGCATCCGCTAAGAAAGGATTTTGATCAATTCTAACCCGAAGCGAAGCGAAGGCGGGCCAAGTCGTACATAAGAAAGCGTACCAGAGTTGCCAGAAGTTACTTTTGTAACATTTTGCATTAAATTTGTCCCTGTCACGTCCGTGTTACCCGACTAAAAACGTAACGTTTGCGTTACTTTTTAATAAATATAAAGAAAATATGCAATATTTTTCATGTATTAATTTAATGCCAAATTCCGGTTATCTGGAAAAAATAAGTTATTTCTTCTATGAATTTGGTTTTCTTTGCAAATCATGTCGTTACTTTTACTCCAAAATGTTACTTTTTCTACAGTCATGTGTTAATTTTGCTTATCGGGTCCTGGCAACACTGCAGCGTACACACAAAAACGGAAAACCCTCTTACACGTGTAACGAAGGCAGGGACATAATAGATGCCTTTAAACTGGTAACATAAATTCTAAAAGTTTTCCAATTTGAATTTAACTAACAACTTGAGATTTTCTTCGCGGGATACTAAAAAGTTTTAGTATTCTAACTAAGCTCGGGTACATGGTAAAAGAGAGACAATTATTAACGTTCAAGATTTAGTGTGCAAATGTGCTACGTTTCGCAAGTTTTCTACTTTGCGGGACTCGACTGGAATATCTGATTCAGCTCAGCGTAATTTTAATGTCCGTCAGGAGACGGCCACAAGGTGCGAATAGTAAAACATAAGTTGTGTTTTTTTTTTGGAAATATAATATCATTTTACTTATATTAGTACTAAAAAAATACACAAAAATATTTTAGAACGGGTTATTGTTTGCTGACTACCCGAAGCCGATAATGGAACCTTACCGACACACAGGATAGCTTCTGAAACTAATTGTAGACAATTGAATCACAATGTCCGAAGTATCAAGAAGCTGTTTTAGGGTAATATATGTTTTATTATATGTTTATTTTAAGAATTTAACTGCTACATATTTAAATGTAAAGAAAAACATTTTAATTGAAAAAAATCACTCGGTACAGGTTTCAGACGGCTTTCAATCATTACGTTTACTTTAGAGGCGGTTATAATTCGCATTTAAAAAAACGGTGGGTTGCACTCCGGGGGTGCCGACAGAAGTGAAAACTTGAATATGAACGTTGTGCATTTTTGATATTTTGGAATGGTTAGGGAATAATTTTGCACGAATTGAAATAATTATCAGAACAAAAGTACTATCATTGATATGGTAGAATACAATATTTATTTATTGCGCTATCGTACACAAACATGACAATTTATATTACATTAAAAAGTTTATCCCTCAGAAAAATCAATTTACATGACTTACATTCAAGCACACCTAACGACATCTATTGTAAAAAAATCAACTTACATGAATCACATTTAAGCGCACCTAGCGAAATCTATTGTAAAAAAATTCATTTTCTTCGCAATAAAGCTGCCACCTGGAGGTCCTAGATAGAGACTTATTATTTATTATAATGCGATAAAATAAAATATTACTTATGTTTCGTCCAATATATTGAAAGTCAACAACCTTTTCAATTTTATTGTTTTCGTCTTACGCCATTGTCCTGACGCGAATTTAACATTTTTTCACTAAAGATAGATAGAAGATATCACTTAAAAAAAATATCTTATTGATTTCGAGTTTGATACGCGGTTTGAATTTGATTTAGGTATACTTGTTACTTGTTGTAGGCCCCCGTTTCCGCACCTAGACTCTCAGTTGGTCCATTGTACGAGCAGGGTTGATTGGGCTAGCTAGCATAGCCAGCCCAGCTCCTTCCAGAAGCGCAGTAGTCTCATGGGACTCTCACAGGCTTCTAGGAGCGTCCTTCGTGTCACGAGGATTGATGCCCGGTGTTCTGCCCCGCTCATGCATTCCAGGATCACATGAGCGGCCGTTTCATCTGCTTCTAGACATCCTCTGCACAGAGAACTATCTGTAACACATATAGTTAGTAAATGCTTATTTAGCAGGCATTGCCCTGTTATAGTGCCCAGCATTACTAGGAGATCAATTCCGTTAAGATTTAGTTAAGTTTTTGGGGCTAGGGAAGATAGCCTTAGATTGCCTGCAGCGCTCGGTATTGGCCCAGCGGGTGTTGTGGCTCTGTATGGTGTGTTGGCACACCCATGTACGAATTTGGGTAAAGGCAGGAGCGGCTCAGGGCCATCCACTATATATGCTGATCCCCTTTTAGCCAGTACGTCGGCTGCGTCATTGGAGGATAGCCGTGTTCCCTCTTGATTTTTGCTCCAATGTTAGGTGACATTTGTATACTGGCCCAGAAGTTTTGCTGTTACTGTCTAGGGCTATTAGGACAGCCATACTATCAGATATTAAGCGTATCTTATAGTTTGTGACTTTCCTGATAATGACGGCGGTGGCGGCCTGAGTAATAACTATACATTCACATTGGAATATTGAGCTGTGAGTACCCAGTGCGGTTGATATATGGATGTTAAGGTCTTGTGAGAATACTCCTGCGCCTGATCCGGATCCTGGTTTTTGGATCCGTCAGTGTATATGCGCATTTCGTCTGTGCCGGGCCAGTCCTTGTTGGCTTCCTGTAGTTCTATTTATTATTTCTTATCAAAATTAAATGTGTGTATAGGCGGGATTTTGTCACAGCGGGCTACTACAAGAGGTTGGTATTGTATAGCCCTTTCCAAAATCTTGGAGTGAGGTCCCTGGTATCCCGTCCCATAGGCCCAGATGATACATTCTTAGCGCTGCCATTGTTGCCTCTTGCTGTATGAACAGATAAAGTGGCAGTAGGTCTAGCGCTATTTCTAGGGCGTTTGTCGGTGTGGATGTCATGCAGCCTGTAATTGCTGAGCATGCAAGTCTTTGAAAACGCTGCAGTTTGTTTTTAACGCTGGTCAGTTCGGTTCTAGGCCACCAAACTATTGCACCGTGGGTGATGTGGTCTGATTATGGTTATGTAAAGCCATTTTGTGATTTTTGGTGCTAGACCCCAGGTTTTACCGAGTAGTCGTTTGCACTGCCAAAGTGTGATACAGGCTTTGTTTATTAAGGTCTAGGTGACTTTTTCATGTCAACTTATGGTCAAGGATTATGTCTAGATATTTGACCTCGTTAGACAGTGACAGTTCCGTATTAAATAGCTTCGGCAGTTTAACAGCCGTCCATGACCATCTCTGTGTTGGTCGGATTCACCAATCTTTGGTGTTTGATACACCAGTTTTCGACTAGTTTGAGAGCATTATGCATTTAGTTGCACAGCACATTCTGGAATGGCCCGCTTATGAGAATCACTATGTCGTCTGCATAGCCTACTGTGTGATATTTGCGTTGATTGCGCTGGCAAATTAATTAATCCACCAAAATGTTCCACAGGAGAGGAGACAGAACTCCCTGTGGGCAACCCCGAGCCACTACGGCTCTCTTCGTAGTGTTCTCAGTCACTTGTACGGCCCTATATTTGAGCATGTTGTTGATCCATCCCGCAGTTGTAGAGTCAACGCCAAGTCTCACAAGTGTTTGGCTAATGCTGGTAAAGTTAGTTTTGTCAAAGGCGCCTTCAATATCTATGAAGACTCCCAACGTTGATTGTTTTGGTAATAATCCGCTTTCTATTTGCTTGACTGCGTTATGTAGTGCGGAGTCAGTGGATTTGCCCATGCCGTAGGCATGTTGATTTGAATGTAGTGGTACTCACTGTAAGGCATCATCCCTCAGGTCTCTGTCACACATCCTCTCCAGTACCTTTAGGAGAAATGATGTGAGACTTATTGGTCTGTATGCCTTTGGTTGCGTGTAATCACTTTTGCCTGGTTTTGGTATGAAGATGACTTTCAGCTCTCTCGATTTGGTGGTGTAGTATATGGTGTGGTAAATTGGGAATAAATGAAACGTCCAACTTACAGCTGACTTCGTCCATCAATATAATCCCATAAAGCACATAACAAACAGAAGGCGAAGACGATTCAAGATATAAAGTCAAAGCACAGCACTAGAAGAAGACAGTCAGAAAGATAGGCGATAGATAAATAGTTTATAGGAACGAAAAGCACAATTATATAAAGCGTAAAGATCTAAGTAAATAAGCGAGCTAAGAGAAGCGTGCGCTCCGCGTCGTAGTTCAGTCTCGACTGGTTTGGTAGACAGCGCGGCGGCGCACGCGCATCTCTAGTACATAAGATGGACAAAAGAATTATGTACAAGACTATCCGCTAGTGCGTAGGGCGTCAATAATTGCTATCGATGTATCGACAAACTAGTACACCATGATTTGTAATTAATAAAATATTGTTAATTTATTTATAGTCGAGTCAATAAAGACATAAAACAGGCAAAACTTGGGTGGAAACCCGGTGGAACAGCTTCGATTTTGTTTTTTTTTTAAAATTGGTTTTTTTATATTATTCAAAATCAGAAACCTTTGGAAGGGGGGAAATATTTTTTTTATTGTTTAAATAATATTTATGACATTTTTATAAAAAAATCTGTTTTATCGCTTTTTTTAAAACAATATTATTATGTTAATGTTAGTTTAAAAAATAGTTGTTAAAATGAGGCTTTTAATAATAGTTTAATATTTAAACCATTAAAATACGATGTATTGGTCAATAAAACGAATGCGTTGAGCACATACGTTATATTTTAGTTACTTCATATATATATATATATATTATAGATAGGTCCGGCAAATGACTCCACCCCACCTGATGTTAAGTGAAGGTGAAGTCCAGACGCGAAGATAACTGATACAGCAGTTCACCTGCCACACCAGCCATCCTCACCCTGCCGGCCTGCATGTTGCTTCTTCACGCCTCTTTTAAAGGATCCCAGGTTGTAAGAGGGAGGGAACACGTGAGCGGGCAGAGCATTCCATTTACGGATAGTGCGACAAAGAAATAAGTCACCAAATTTTTTTGTACGCGTTGGAATTGTGGCCACAGTAACACGGTGACAACGTAGGCCAGCGCGCGTGGTCCTCTGAAGGAAAGGAGAAGGTGGGATAAGAGAGAATAACTCCTCAGAACACTCGCCGTGGTACAGACGATAGAACGCGCTTAGTGACGCCACGTCACGGCTCAAGGTGTTTAGTCACCTCCTCATCGCCTATGATGCGGATCGCGCGCCGCTGTAACCTATCCAAAGCATCGAGCAAGTACTTGGCGGAGCTATCCCAAAGGTGCCAGCAATTTTCCACGTAGGACCGCACTTGCGTTTTGTACAACAAGCACATTTGATCGGGCGTGAAAGAACGCCGCACCTTGTTCAGGACTCCGAGTTTGCGTGAAGCTGTTTTGATCACGGTTTCGATGTAGTCCTTTGGATTCAGGTCTGAGCGAACTTCCATACCGAGCATGGAAATGTTGCTCTGTAGCGGTAGTGTTGTGCCCTGAAGATGATAAATAAATAAAATAAATATAAAATAAGATAACGGGTCAGATGGTTATTAAGGAGCTTTTCTAGAACTTTACATAAAACTGAGATGACTGCTATTGGCCGGTAGTTTGCCGGGTCTGAGCGATCCCCTTTTTTGGGCACCGGTTGCACGTAAGCATCTCTCCAAGTCTCCGGCACACGCCCCAAAGAATATGCAATGGTACAAGCGCGTGAGCACGGGAGACAACTCCGTTGCACATTTTT
The DNA here is from genome assembly GCA_902850365.2 of Chilo suppressalis. NCBI lineage: Eukaryota > Metazoa > Arthropoda > Insecta > Lepidoptera > Crambidae > Chilo > Chilo suppressalis. Next base: position 13,515,876 of record OU963897.1, on the reverse strand, counting down.
TCAGTACTACTGCTGGGATGCCATCAGGTCCACTAGCTTTCCGGACGTCGAGTGATTGCAATTCGGCACGAACCTCACACTGCCTGATTTTAATATCAGGCATCGTTGTGCCACAGTGAGGTAATGATGGTGGTAGTGCATTGCAATTATCGATTCGGGAGTTAGCCGCAAAGAGTTTTGCCAGTAAATCGGCTTTCTCCTGCGGCTTATGAGCTAGTGTTCTGTCTGGGCATCTCAGAGGTGGCAGCGAGGGCTGGCAGAAGGTTTTTTGCACGGCCAAACACCAGTAGCTACGAGAGCGTAGGATGCGTTATAAGTTCCTGGCCAATGCGTGCAACGCGCTGGGCATCCGCTCTGATGTAAGCCTTCTTACAGGCCTTGGAAGCAAAATTGTAGGCTGCTTTGAGTGAATCGACCTCGGGATCCTTGAGAGCGCGGCCTCTGACCCAATATATATATATATATATATATATATATGTATATATATATATATCATATATTTTTTTTTTTTTTTTTTTTTTATGTTAATAATGAAACTATTAATTTCTTATATTACATGAAAGATCTTATAATTAATTGTTTTGAAAGTTTTTGATATAATAACATGTAAATTAAAATTATTTGTGGTAACAATATGAAAACAATAACATAAACTTTTTTTTTGTGAGTTTTCAATTTATATTTTATAAAAAAAACATTTTTTCCCAAAAATGTCATAAAAATTGTTTAACCAATATAAAAAATTATTTCCCCCTCTCCAGAGGTTTCTGATTTCAAATAATACAAATACAAAATTATTAAAAAAAAACATCAAAATCGAAGCTGTTCCACCGCGTTTCCAGGTAAAAATCTTCATTGACTCGACTATTATAGTACTTATTATATATTAGATATTAATAATAATTATTGATAGATATAAGATGTAAATATATAGTGTAAGATAGTTTATATTACGGTTTTAAATATAAGTTACTTTGTATTTTGTTATTATGAATAAAGGACATTGTTCAGCGTCCATACATAGTTAGCCTAAGAACCAACAATCATGAAATATTATTTTCTAGGTTCGAAATCGTAAGTAAATGACTGTAAAAACAAAGATTATTGACAGACACTTCTGAGAACTTAAATTATTAGGAAAACTAATTGTTTTTTGAGGTTATGTTTAATATTCAATGAAACATAGGTCAACCTATGAACTTAGTATGAAGTGAATTAATATTATATATATATAAATAAAAACTGTAGTTTTGCTTCTTATTATTGACTATTTTTCACATAATTGTCTCATATAGTATATGGTATTTATTTGTATATCACATATATATTGTGTAAATATGCAGCGTGAATGTGGATCAGGTGTTCTTGAATAATTTGGCAGTATAATCCTCTCAGGATGTTGTGGCACAGGTTCACTAGCACTTGGTAATATGGTCTCTGCACTTTGGTGACATCGATGGCATATTAAATAGCCGAAATAGTTAAATTAAAGGAAAAACAATCGCAAATAAACACACACAACAGGTAATCCGAAACGAAAATGCACTTTCCTGTATAATATACTACTCTTTGGAATGCACGAATGCCACAGATTACTACGAATGCAAACTGCCTGCTTGCACCACAACCACAGAGTATCAAGTTTTATGCCGGCCCTTCACTTGACAACTGTTTGTCCTTGTCATGCTTAATAAGGAATGAAAAGGATAGACTGATGTCATGTTTTAAAATAACAAATACGAATAGCCAAGTGAAGTGCCGGCATTAGGAAGAAAGAGTGTTTTATTTGTAGCGCTGTCATAGATTATACACATAAAATGGTATTTATTGTCTCAGATTATTTTTTAGCTTTTTAATTTAGCTTACTTAACTGGAAGTGTCCGTCACAATCTAAATACTGATAATTATCGCAAAAAATATACTAAGAATTATCATAAATGCCAAATTGGTGTTGGTTCTTCGGCGAATTTTAACATTGTAAAGTATGCTTTATGTGTATAGTGTAAATATAGTTTGTGGATGTCAATATACCTCAAAGTAGCCTACAGTGTATATGTACCGATAAGGTAGGCATCCTGTATATGCGTAGAAGATGCTCGAGTATCGACTCACCACACCAGTGCAGTAGGCCTGGAAAAATGCCATCCAGTTCTGCTGAGAACTATATATTTGTGCCGTTTGGTGTTGAGACTATGGGATCATGGGGTCCAAGAGCTCGTTCCTTCTTTAAGGAATTGTCTAAGAGACTCACCGAGGTGACCGGTGATCAAAAGGCTGGCAGCTACCTTGGTCAAAGGATTAGCCTTGCTATCCAACGAGTAAATGCTGCCAGCCTATTGGTCACAATTCTTGACAGCGGCGCTAGGGGTGATATATTTTTTTTTGTAAATTGTATATTATTTAGGTACTTAGTTATTTCTGGTTTTTGAGTTTTTAGACATTAAGCAGTTTTCAGCTTTTGTAATGTTAAATATTATGTAAATATAAATTAAACACATTTTTGAAAGAAAGGAAGGAAAACAAAAGTCGTAAATCTAATCTTAAATTAGAATATGAAATAACTGGAAAAACTTAAAAGCACTCGTGCTAAGAAGACTCACTTTTGAACCCTAAGCTACTATGTATAGCTTATTTAAATATATTAATTTTACGTAGCTGCTGCCTAAATGAAAGTTAGCTTTTAACGCACAGTATTGAAATACTTTTTGTAACATTTCAGGAAAAATTGTTGAGTGGAAGTTTGATTTCATCCAGTCTCAGCGAGTCGTACAATATTACTGAAGTTTCGAAGTTATTTCATTTCCAGCCTAAGGGATAAAAGTTCGAGCGGATCCATCAGCTAAATATCTAAACAAGTGATGCGCCAATACCAGTCACAATGGACGAACCTAAGTAATTAAATGGTATCTTAGATGTCGAACTCTGTTAATAGAATTTTTATCTGGAAAGGCCTTTGATTGCTTCTAAATTAGTTACTTTGAGATTAGCTTTCGATATTTCGGGATTGGTCGGGGTGAAATTTATCCAGTTAAACATAAACTTAAGCAATGTTTGTTAGAGCGAATAGCTGTAGACAGATAAACCCACCTTTTAGGGTTTTAAGATACAGTCATTTCATGTTGAAATGTTATGTTTTGATTAAGTAAATAAATTAATAATATTTTTTCAGCATTTATAGAATCTTAACATTCAATGAAAATGCTTACAGCCTTACTCAGAAACGAAAAATAAGTAAAGTCAGGTGGTGTTTTACTCTATTATTATAGATATGGGATATGTCTGTGAGTTCGGCTGTTAGTTTATAATCATCATCGACTCGGTATATGTAAGTAAACTGCAGTTTTCTCTAATTGGTCAAAGAGACGTCATTTATAAAAACTTTATCACAAAAAAAAATATTGCTGAAATAAAAATCTTTATTATCTTTAGTCAAATTAATATTTGGAGTCGGTGCCATGCATGTCTGATAGATCTGAGGCCTACTACTTGGGTTTGCATAGCACCGACTCAAAATATTGGGTTGACTAAAGATAAAGGTTTACTATTTTTTGCTTCTCGGTGTTTTTTTTTTTGTGTGAAAAAGTTTTTGTATATTATTTTTTTGTGGTTATAATTTTTGTATTATACAACTCAGCATCAAAATCCGTGAGTGAACAATCACCCCTATTTTCCCACCTTTGGGGTAATAGCTTCGTTACCAAATTTATCTAGGACCAACTTTGAGTTATACATAGACAATATCTAATAAAAAAATAATCATCAAATCGGACAACTCTGTGAAAAGTTATGCATGTTCAATTCTTTTTCTAAATTTCTATGGGACTAACTTCGAACCCTCCAATAAAAAAAATAATTATCAAAATCGGATTACTCTGTAAAAAGTTATGCGTGATCACACATAAAAAAAATATACCCGTCGAAATGATAACCTCCTCGGTTTTTTGTCGGTTGAAAATTAAATGCTTGATCACATCGTTTAGTCATAGGTACTTAATGATCAATAAATATTCCTTGTCCCAGTGAGATTGCAATAGACTCAGGAAATGTGGTTCGACCACAAATCATGATCGCTTAGCAGATTATACATTAAGACGAAGCCGATATTTACCAAAATCCTTCGAGTTGTTGTTATATCCAACAAACTTTCTACTTAATCCGTATTAAATGAATTGCCGAGCCCTTTGTTACTTGGATACTTAATATACTGCTAAGCCGTCACAATTTAACCTAATTCTTCGTTTAGTACTTAGCAGAAAGCAATCCTACTAATATAAAACTGAATATTAGTATTTTTGTTTCGGTCGAACTTTTACGGGTTGAATGTAATTTGGCACTCAAATAACTTATTAACTTCACGGATTAAGTCATAGGATACTTTTTATCCCAAACACAATTAGGGTAAAAAAGGAATCTAATCTAGGCATTCGTACTCTCTATCTATGAGAGTCTCTCGGTCTGATCTTAGGCCGTAACCGCTTCACTCAGATGACGGGACGCGGCCAAATGCATGAACACATCTATTGTAAGTTATTATTTATCCATCGACATTTTTTAAGTACACACAAAGACACAGAGGTAATTAAATTATCGAAACTTAAACGATTATTTCAATCAGAAATTTCGTTCAACACTCCTGCAGCCTTACTGTAAAGGTAAAGGTTCAATGTTTAGTCTGTGCTTACTCCTGAAAAATATAAGTTAAAATGTTTTATTTGCTTGAGAAATAATTAATAATGATTTAATATATGTTATATATTTGTTTATTGATGATTTGAAACAATTCATTTATAATCTAAATTTATTTATCAATCAACTTGTACTACATTATTATTTAATTAATAAAATCAACTAGCCAAACGTACATCCATCTTGCACACTGATAATCAAGAGAGAGATCCGCTCCACTGATTACATGAATGTAGCTCAAACATAATCTTTCAGACACAGATATAGGAAGCGACAATACAAAAATAACAACAAAACGCATTCACATGAATCTCTCGTCTGAACAAAATACTGAAGACCACGCAAACGCCGCGCGCCGTAGCGGACAAATTATTACAGATTTTAACTTCCAAAAAAATGCTGCTAGATACATCCGCATCTCTATTCACAGCTAATACAACCATAGTCCTATATGTATGTGCCTCATGTGTGAAAATAATTACGTCATAAAGCAGGATTGCGAGAGAACGCCCGTAATAAAGATGAGTGACGGACGACGAGCTGTTCCTAACATCACAATGACCATACTCTATGGATCACGCCATTAAAAAGGAGACAGTATTAAACGCACCATTAGTTGAGTGTTGATAAATTAAGGTCTAATTCTGCATAAGTTCAGTAGAACTTGAAATAAAGCATTTTTTTTTTTGTTCAAATAGGTCTATTCCCTGATCTTCGGTTGTATGCACTAATAGAACTGGGAAAATAATTCACATAAGTTCTACTACGCGGTATGACAATAATAATAAAAAATATAGAAAAATAGTGCAATGAACGTACTCGTATCTATCCACGTACGTACCCTTTTCCTACCAAATCACTTAAATAAATTTGATATCGGAAATACGACGGACGTTAGAACGTTAAAAAAGGAAAAACTTACAAAGACAATTTAATACGGTACTTCAAAAGCTCAAGTACTTAACTGAAGGTTATGGCGGCAAATCTGTAGCATCGGCTGAGTATAGTTTATCCGAAATAAGTAAGTTTACGGCGTTCTGTATTGGTTTAGAAAGTCCTCCGGCGGAAAATTACATCCACTCCCTAAGGAGAGGAGCCACCTATCCTATATCTTGTACACTAGATTGATTTAATATTTGTAGCAACTTTTTCGATTTGATATCGAATCTAAGTTTCTATTAAGATACTAAAGTTGCGATGGCTAGTTAAACCATGAACGAGCGAAGATAGTAATGAAAGATTTAGTAAGCTTGGAAGTAGGATATAATGCAAGGCTCGCTCGTTTTTTCAGGAATTTTACAAACTCGATCAGCCTCACATCGGTGAGGGCGGATTTTAGCCAAAAAGATAAATACAGCTACGTATTCATTAGGCCACATATGTGTATAAACACTGTTTATAAACAGTATTTGACAATGTTACATGACCTCCGACACATTGTTTCAGATACATGTTGCCGTATTCCCCACTCCGAATGGAGAGCAAGACGAAACATTTAGTTTACAAGTTCACAGGTTCGGACGTGTATACCGGGAGAGGGGGTGCCTGCCCCCTGCATCGACGGTGAGGGTAGAGGGACGGGGAGAACTACGCTCCCCCTCCCGGTCCCCCGGGAGCGGCGACCCTCCCACTGGCAGTTCTGTTCTGCAAAGGGGGGGTGGAAGGAGCTACAAGGGTAATCCCAAGTAGCCCTCCGCAGCGGACGGGGGGCGGTACGGTGGGCACTAGGCCGCGTACTCAGACCCCACGCGCGGGCCTACGGGTTCCCCGCAATACCTCGGGAGACCCCTGCCGTGGAGCCCCGGCTAAGGCGGGCATAAAGTGGAATATAAAGGCTGCTGTGAGATATTTAGATAGAGAGAGAGATATAGAAAAAAGTTTTATCTATTTTTCAGATGCACTTCTATTGTTGTGACTTCAGTTTTTTTAAATCATGTTAAATGATTTGTAAGATGGCCACTCAGGAAAGCTTGGAAAGTATATCTCTGGTTTCTGCCATATACGCATAGTTACGCTCTATACCCTAAAACAGCAGAGAGAGCTAGCTTTCTTTTTGATCATACTATGGCGAATGATATAACTATGGCTGCACTGAATGGTACCTGCAATTCGTAGCAACCATAACACATATTCATTAAAGACCTATTGTCCCCATTAATCAGGAAGTTTTGATGTTCATGAACCAAATCTTTACTATTGTTTCTATATAGGGAAAACATGCTGTCAAGATTGAGGTAATTTTTAATTAATTGAGAAAATTTTCATATGTTTTTTCGCCACATAGAAAATAAATATAGGGATATTAAAGCATTTAAAATGTTTAAATCTAGGGAAAATATTATAATATGAAGATTCCATTTGGTCCCATCCGAAATCTTGACTAAGTGGACTTTTTCAAGTTATATAATCCCTAAATATGTTATGCTTAATGTCCAAAGCAGAACTGTCCCTATCCCTTCCTGAATCTCTCTCTCTCTTCTCTCCTTTTCTCCCTCACCTCTTCTACATTGGATCGATGTTTTGACTTTATTTTGCACAGCAAACCTTTTTCTGCATATGTCACGTATTGTAGTAATACTAATAATAAATACGTTATTGCTCACATATACAAATGCACAGATACAAAAGACAAAGAAACTTCATAAATTTATTGAAAATCTGACGCCTTCCGTTCCGTAAACGTTAATTTCAGTAGTGCTGTCTTTCTAAATCTATCAGATCACAGTTGAATTGACATTAACATTGTAGATAATTTTGTCTTCTTTAAAATGTAGAAAGGGACTTTATAGATAAAATGAACCTTCAAAAGTTATAAGCGAGAAGCCAAAAAAGACTGAAAATTTCAAGGGGACACCACGCAATCTTTCGAAGCTGCAAATTTATTTTGACGCTACTGGTAGGTATCCTAACGACATAACAAAAACTCAGTAAAGTGCAATTTATTTCAACTTCTATGATGACGTCTTATTAGATTGGCCTGTATATTTTTTTTTTTTAATATACCTTGCTAATATTACTTGCTCTAGCTCACTGTGGAATAACAGTTTTTTTATTAAACCTTGTGCAATTTGTCATCAAACCTACCAATAAAAAACTAATTGTCATTGGATGCGCCGAAAAATTTTGGTTCGGCCAGACTGTAGGTTTGTATTATTTTAAGAAACAAATCGAAGTTGGGTTACTAGTCTTGTATTGAAAATATAGTTTTGAGACTGAAATTCTGTTTTTATTTTATTTTTATTAAAATCAAATTTACAATTTACCAACTAAGGATAGAACGAAAACAGTGACAAGAAATGTTATATAAAAATTGTGTCTTCAAATAACAAAGTGTTCATACTGTGCAATTGGCAGGTACCAGTGAATTTTACATAGGCAGCAATTTTTATGATAGTGTCGAGAAATGGTTATATGAATAATGAAATATCTAATATGCTTGCCCGAATGGACACTGCGCCAAACTCCGCTGCAATATCTACCCGTTTTCTAGTTATTTAATAATAACATGAGTAACTTACGACTATAATGTAAAACGTGATGTGACATAACAAAAACAGACAAAAATAGTTAAATCTTAATGTTCTTTTTTTTATGCATAGTCCAGGATGCCTACTAACATTATCCACTAAAAAGCGCTTAAGTGACCGATAGACAATTTTAATTAGTGAAAAAAAAAAAAAAATTTTAATTAGTTACTTAAAGTGGTATTCATATAAATACCACTTTATGATATTCTGGTATTTGGGAATAATAACAATAATAAATAAATAAATATTTTTTTCCATTATCTTGACTTTTCGGATACTTTACAGGCGCCATAGCATCAAGTTTTTTTTAAGTTTGTTAGTTAGCTTGAATTTAGTGCTGAAGTTCACATTACAAAGTGGTTTCCATCAAGATGTTCTTATTTCATCATCATCAGCCTATTAATGTCCCCACTGCTGGGGCACAGGCCTTCCCTATGGATGGAATAGGGAGATTAGGCCATGACCCACCACGCGGGCCCAAAGCGGATTGGCGGATGCTAACGACTGCAGATGCAGCTGGGACCAACGGCTAAACGTGCCTTCCGAAGCACGGAGGAACGCGAGATGGAAAATTTTTGGCCACCTATCCAACGACCGACCACTGCGAAAGTTGCTTAACTTCAACGATCGCAGCCGAACGCGCTAACCACCTGAACTATCGAGATCCTCTACTTATTTATGTACAGATATTGTTATTTATTATATTATATTGATTTATATTTTTTTCTTATTTATATAGACATATTAATTTTTTTATTGTCACTCAGTTCCCTGTTGTTTCCTAACACTTGATTGCACGGCATTTGTTGGACACTATAGTAGGGCTTATTTCGTCAAAAACATTACCCACCTTTTACTTCTCCGTGATTCGTTTTGAAATGAAAATCGCAATTCATGTTTTATGTATGCTCGTTTGTGCAGTACTGATGTAAGTCAGAATATTTTATTCATAACTTTCTGTTTGCGAGGTATTTTTAATGGTTCTGTTTTTCTGGCCGAACAAATGCATAATTATGTTGGTCCTAAATCAACAGAAAAGGGATTTCCTGTTGAAAACATTTCACTATTGAATGTGTATGGTAACAAAGCATTAAATCCTATTTATATTTGTCTGAATTTAAATTTGATTTTGCCTTTTCATGAATCTTTGAATTCTGTGTAATTATGAATACCTATTTACTGTAAATACAATGTTCAGCTTCATTATCAGGTTCACATTGGAGTTTTATTTATTATCGCATTCTTGTTGTCCATACAATGGTTGTTACAAGGGTTTAAGATTTTGCAATAGTATCATGTTTCTCCCTGCTTCAGACTTAGTACCGAATGCTTCTGCAGTCGATAGCATCTATCATGCTATTTTATACTAGTACTAGCTTTTGCCCGTGACTTTGTCTGCGCGGACTTAGTGATTAAAGTAGCAAACACATAGCAAGTACATTGCCGAAATCGCCCCCTACGCACTTTTAAATTGCACTGTAAGGCAGATAAGACTACGTGGATTTGAGGGAAACCGATTATAACCGATAACCGTTATTTTCAATACCTTTTTTTACTAAAGATTTCCTGAAATCGTATTTTCGATGTACTTTGAATTTTGGAAGTAAAAATTGATGTTTCCATTATTTTGCTAACTGAAACTTACGATGAAACAAAAATATGAGTAACAAAACTTCGATGTAACATTATTTCGATAAAATGTACATGAAAAGTAATAACGATGAACTGTGTTTGTAGATAATAAATATTTGAGGAAACGAAAATGCAATGTAAGCTAATTTTAGGGTTTGTTAAACATTGAAAAAAAAGTTCTGAGATTCGTTTTATGGGTAATGAAAATCGTTGAAAGGAATTGCGATAAAATGGCGGATTCCTATCTCCACAAAGTACAGCCTCTAGTACTAACAGTCGCCAAGCAAAACTGGGGACGGACAGACAGACGGACTTGACGAAACTATAAGGGTTCCTCGTCAGGACTACGGAACCCTAAAAAGCGGGACATTCCCTGCGCAATACAATGGGTGCAATTCAAGATCCAGGTATATTGTAAAAATATACATAAATCGTGATTGGTTTCAGAGCAGAACAGAGAAACTTACAAAAGTAATTAAAATCCTAACATGATTGTCTAGGATGGAAGTACTATAGCCGGTAAAAATATTACTTAACGATGTAGCTTTAGAAGGTTTCAGTATTAGTAGCGATAATTACTATGATTCATTAATCTATTATAAGTTGATACATATACTATGTATCAACTTATAATAGATTAATAATGAATATAATAGATATTGATTCCCCTAACCTACTTGAAGCAATAAAACTGAAGATACCATTGAAAAGTGTTTGCATGCCATGCCTAATGATCTGTTCGTTGTACCCAGATCAAGTACTAAATATACTTTAAATGCCTTTTTCCAACATTGTTTGACTGCATATAAACAAGTTGCTCACATAGATATCCTTTGTCCCAACCTTATGAAATTTAAGTCTCACATAATTTAACATTTTTTATCTAAATTATAAAACGTATATTTATTTATACTGTGATATATGTACATTAGTTTAGCAGCACAAGGGTTAAAAACCCTAACGCATCAACCGTGTATCTTATCTGATAGCAACATAAAGCTCATTTAACAGTTTCGGATGGTCAACCTGTATGTAGTTTTCTGTACATTGTTACTGCTTTTTGTTTTTTTTCTGATATTGGTATTTGATTTGTTACTTAAATGAAGCTTTTAGTTTTATTTTTAAATATCGAATGAAATTTGCCTTTGAAATATTGTAATAACTGATATACAAAACCTAATAAATATGATATAGCACACTGTATTGCTTCCAACCTGTCTTCCATAAAATTTCATAATTGTAGGCACTCAAGGTCTAAATTTCTAAAACCTATGTATTACTTTAAGATGATGTTAACATTGATGTACGTGGTTGTAGGTTACCAAAACAAATAAATAAAAAAAACCGATGAACAAAAAAAAACGGTCAAGTGCGTGTCGTGCCAAGCGCAGTGTAGGGTTCCGTATACCACGATATAACTTGAGCAGGAGTCTTTATTTTTTAAATCAGAAATTAGAAAAGATAATCTATAAATATCAATCTATGTATCTCAACTAAAATACCTAAATCAAAGTCAAACTGCGAATGAAACTCAAAATAAATTCGATATTATTGTAAGCATTTGACTGAATATGTTATGTATATACACAGTCAGCTCATAAGTATTTTCACACAGCAAAAACTTTTCTTTTAGAATGCTGGCCACAAAAAAGTTTATTGAATTCGAATTGTTCATGAAAATAAAAATATATACTTTTTAGAATTTTACTCATTAATTTTAAATATGGAGTGGACGCTTAAAGAAGTCCGTGTTGCAGTTATTGCGTTGCATCGTTGCGGTTACGCGCTAATTTAAACTTTTGACATACTGAAAAATTTGAAATTAACCAAAAGATTCGTTTATCGTACCATCAAACGATACAATGAAGACTCTAGTGTAGATGACAGGTAAAGAAGTGGTCGCCCTCGGTCTGTTAGGACTCCAGCAGTGATAAAAGCTGTGAAGGCGCGAATTCAAAGAAATCCCAAACGTAAGCATAAACTGTTGGCCCTTCAGATGGGGTTAAGGAGAACCACAGTGAAAAGGGTGTTAAATGAAGACTTAGGGCTCCGGGCATATCGAAGAAAAACAGGACATCGTTTGAATGCTCGTCTAATGGACCTGAGACTGAAGAGATGCCGCGCTTTGTTGAAGCGATACGCGGGAAAAAAATATCGGGAAATTCTTTTTTCGGATGAAATATTTTTTACCGTAGAAGAGAGTTACAACAAACAAAATGATAAGGTGTACGCACACAGTAGTGAAGAAGCTAACAAGCGTATTCCGCGTGTCCAACGAGGTCATTTTCCATCCTCGCTCAAGGTATGGTTGGGAGTTTCTTATTGGGGCTTAACAGAGGTACATTTTTGTGTGGAAGGTGTAAGAACGAATGCATTTGTGTATCAAAATACAGTCCTGATGAACCTTGTGGAACCTGTTTCTCATACCATGTTCAATAACAGGCACTGGGTATTCCAACAAGATTCGGCGCCAGCTCATAGAGCGAAGAGCACACAAGACTGAGAAAACCTGAGAGAAATCGACTTCATCCGGCACGAAGACTGGCCCTCTTCCAGTCCACATTTCAGCCCGTTAGATTACAAGATATGGCAACACTTGGAGGGAAAGGCGTGCTTAAAGCCTCATCCCAATTTGGAGTCACTTAAGACATCCTTGATTAAGGCAGCCGCCGATATTGACATGGACCTCGTTCATGCTGCGGTAGAAGACTGGCTGCGCAGATTGAAGGCCTGTATTCAAAATCACGGAGGTCATTTTGGATAAACTTTATTGTCATAAGAATTTATATTTTGTTAAGTGGTTACATAATGAATAAACTTGTTTCAATTATTTTTTATTAAACATGTGACAGAATTTATGACCTGACTAGGTATAGTGTTGTTATGTTAATCTATACTTATATTATAAAGGCTAGCCACCATATTCAAAAACAAAAAATAAAGAAAAGTTTACTAGAAAAAAAAAATCCACGCGGACCAGGCAGCGGACGGGACACGAACCCGCATCCTTCGCAATCCGGGCGAATGCACTGACCATTATGCTACCACGGCCCTCTTAGCCGCGTCGAAATTTTCCTAGCCTTAGGCTGCAAGGCAGCGCCATCTCTCCGCATTGTAGGCAACCCACAATGTCAAACGAATACTTTTTCAAGTATTAAACATTTGAAAGAAGAAATAGCAATTATAGTTATGATTTTATTTATTTTTAAGCATTTAACTGCTAGACGTTTAAATCTAAACAAAAGTTTACTAGAAAAAAATCCACGCGGACCAGGCACCGTCCCGTCCGCTGCCTGGTCCGCGTGGATTTTTTTCTAGTAAACTTTTCTTTAGATAAAAACGTCTAGCAGTTAAATGCTTAAAAATAAATAAAATCATAACAAAAAATAAGCTTGGATTAGTTACTCAATGTTTTGTCTCTGTTCATTGAATTACAAATAGCATTTGAGTGATATGTACCTAACATGGCGTAACTATTCTATGCATATTTCTCGTTTTTTAATGCGGGGGAAGAGTTTGTTTGGTTGAAGTGCGAATTTCAGGAACTAATTACTAGTTCAATTTTTTTTGTGTTAGATAGTCTATTTGTCCATTTTTGAGGAAGGCTTTACAACACTACGATACGACCAAGAGAAGCGAGCATTAATGAACATTTTTACAAAACCCGGAAAAAAAATCCGGAGGCAGCCCCATTTATTCGCCCACACTGTTACACCCACAATGTCAAAGTAACTAGCTGTGCCCCGCCGTGTTACCCGCGGTATATTAGGGATATTTTCCCGCAGTAAAACGTAGCCGATGTGTTAGTCCACGGTGTCAGCTAACTCCATACCAAATTGGATTAAAATCGCTCCAGCCATTTAGACGTGAAGAAGTAATAAACATACACACTCACATACTCACAAACTTTCGCCTTTATATTATTAGTATGGTTTGAAAGAAGAAATAGCAATTGTAGTTATATTTAACAACTGTAAATATTTATTAATTATAACTTGAAATATAACTAAAATAGCGTTTTTTTCTTTATAATGTTGAATACTTGTAAATTGTAAACTTTTTGTTTTTTCCGCAGATCAGCCTTTCAGAAACCGGATATAAATGTAGTATAGAATGAATCAAATCTGATTTAGAATCAGATTATCTGTATATAGAGACAATATATTCTGTGGCACACAACGATATAAAAAACTGATGGCACATTCTAATCGCTCAAACAGAAAGGAATTCACCACTTCCTTTTATCTCGGTACTACAAGATATAGAGGCGTTTTATCTTGTCGACAAACCTTTTATACACACAAGGCGTCGTACTTAATTCTTTGGTTGTACCGTCACTACAGAATAAGGAAATGCTCTATACGGGGACACATAGAGGTAAAATTATCGAAATACCTGTAAAGAAAAACGTTATGAACATTGTAAGATCTAAAAACGATAATTACTTTCGTAGGTCATTCTCATAATTATAGTGAGATGAACAGTTACAAAGAAGTTGAAAACTAAATTATTGATTGAGATATTATATATTGTTATAAGAAAGCATTAATGGAGTTTATAAATTATAATAGTGCATTGTGTTTTCACCTGCATACATTTTTGGAAAAAGGTTACTTTTACATATAGACTGTCACATTATCTCGGACTTATATTAAAACTTTAGATGGGGATGTATTAATATTTGCATTTTAAATGGTTTTTGCGTACCTGTTTATCTTTGACCGTTTACACATCGCACGCAACGGAAGCTCTCAAAAGGATTTTTTTTCCGGGTTTTGTAAAAATGTTCATTAATGCTCGCTTCTCTTGGTCGTATCGTAGTGTTGTAAAGCCTTCCTCAAAAATGGACAAATAGACCATCTAACACAAAAAAAAATTGAACTAGTAATTAGTTTAAATCTAAAGAAAATATAACTAGAAAAAATTCCACGCGGACCAGGCAGCAGACGGGACTCGAACCCGCACCCTTCGCAATCCGGGCGAATGCACTGACCAATTATGCTACCGCGGCCCTCACGGACCGCGTCGAAATTCCTTCTAGCTATTCTTAAGCTGCAAGGCAGCGCCATCTCTTCGCATTATAGGTAAACCCACAATGTCAAATGAATACTTTTACAAGTATTAAACATTTGAAAGAAGAAATAGCAATTATAGTTATAATTTTTATTATTTTTAAAGCATGTAACTGCTTGATGTTTAAATCTAAAGAAAATATAACTAGAAAAAATTCCTTGCAGCTTAAGAATAGCTAGAAGGAATTTCGACGCGGTCCGTGAGGGCCGCGGTAGCATAATTGGTCAGTGCATTCGCCCGGATTGCGAAGGGTGCGGGTTCGAGTCCCGTCTGCTGCCTGGTCCGCGTGGAATTTTTTCTAGTAAACTTTTCTTTAGATAAAAACGTCTAGCAGTTAAATGCTTAAAAATAAATAAAATCATAACAAAAAATAAGCTTGGATTAGTTACTCAATGTTTTGTCTCTGTTCATTGAATTACAAATAGCATTTGAGTGATATGTACCTAACATGGCGTAACTATTCTATACATATTTCTCGTTTTTTAATGCGGGGGAAGAGTTTGTTTGGTTGAAGTGCGAATTTCAGGAACTAATTACTAGTTCAATTTTTTTTTGTGTTAGATAGTCTATTTGTCCATTTTTGAGGAAGGCTTTACAACACTACGATACGACCAAGAGAAGCGAGCATTAATGAACATTTTTACAAAACCCGGAAAAAAAATCCTTTTGAGAGCTTCCGTTGCGTGCGATGTGTAAACGGTCAAAGATAAACAGGTACGCAAAAACCATTTAAAATGCAAATATTAATACATCCCCATCTAAAGTTTTAATATAAGTCCGAGATAATGTGACAGTCTATATGTAAAAGTAACCTTTTTCCAAAAATGTATGCAGGTGAAAACACAATGCACTATTATAATTTATAAACTCCATTAATGCTTTCTTATAACAATATATAATATCTCAATCAATAATTTAGTTTTCAACTTCTTTGTAACTGTTCATCTCACTATAATTATGAGAATGACCTACGAAAGTAATTATCGTTTTTAGATCTTACAATGTTCATAACGTTTTTCTTTACAGGTATTTCGATAATTTTACCTCTATGTGTCCCCGTATAGAGCATTTCCTTATTCTGTAGTGACGGTACAACCAAAGAATTAAGTACGACGCCTTGTGTGTATAAAAGGTTTGTCGACAAGATAAAACGCCTCTATATCTTGTAGTACCGAGATAAAAGGAAGTGGTGAATTCCTTTCTGTTTGAGCGATTAGAATGTGCCATCAGTTTTTTATATCGTTGTGTGCCACAGAATATATTGTCTCTATATACAGATAATCTGATTCTAAATCAGATTTGATTCATTCTATACTACATTTATATCCGGTTTCTGAAAGGCTGATCTGCGGAAAAAACAAAAAGTTTACAATTTACAAGTATTCAACATTATAAAGAAAAAAACGCTATTTTAGTTATATTTCAAGTTATAATTAATAAATATTTACAGTTGTTAAATATAACTACAATTGCTATTTCTTCTTTCAAACCATACTAATAATATAAAGGCGAAAGTTTGTGAGTATGTGAGTGTGTATGTTTATTACTTCTTCACGTCTAAATGGCTGGAGCGATTTTAATCCAATTTGGTATGGAGTTAGCTGACACCGTGGACTAACACATCGGCTACGTTTTACTGCGGGAAAATATCCCTAATATACCGCGGGTAACACGGCGGGGCACAGCTAGTTACTTTGACATTGTGGGTGTAACAGTGTGGGCGAATAAATGGGGCTGCCTCGCAGCCTAAGAAATAGTAGAAAGAACTGACTGTTTTTTTTATGTATTTGAGAATTCAAGTAATTTCAAGGTGAAAAGTGTAAAGTCACTTGAAACGATGTATCAAACAACGGTGCCATAAAATCAAACACGACTCTTGCTATCTTTAACCAATTCTGTCCAAGATATTGCCTGAAATCTGCGAGATAGTAATAGGGAACATTCAATCTTAATTCACATTATAGAGTTATTATTCTGCTCAAATAATGGCTATTGCTAATAACTCATATTCTGTAATTATAGCTTAGTATTCTAGATGTCATAACTAAAATAATAAATAAATAAATATTTTCCACACTCACACCAATTAACCTAGCACCAATGTAATCAAGTAATCACTATAAGGCTTGTGTTATGGGATGCTAGGGTAAAGGATTGAATACATGTACTGATACATATTTAAATATATGTATATTAACATCCATGACAAAGGTATAATTCATCATCATCATCAGCCTAATAATGTCCCCACTGCTGGGGCACAGGCCTTCCCTATGAATGGAATAGGGAGATTGGGCCATGACCCACCACGCGGGCCCAGTGCGGATTGGCGGGTGCTAACGACTGCAGATGCTGCCGGGACCAACGGCTTAACGTGCCTTCCGAAGCATGGAGGAACTCGAGATAGAAGATTTTTGGTCACCCATCAAATGACCGACCACTGCGAAAGTTGCTTAACTTAAATGATCGCAGCCCAACACGCTGACCACCAGCGCCATCGAGCTCCTTAGGTATAATTACTCGTATTCATTAAACTAACATTTATCCCCACCGGGCCTCTGAGTAGGCGAGACCATGAAACCCGGCGTATATACCACTCGGCTATGAAGGGCGTCAATAAGGGATGCTTTTATATATACTTATATTATAAGCCTCTGTATTAACAGGGATAAAAAAAATGCGAGAACCAGACGTTTTGACTGACATAGACAAAAGTAGACTTTGATTCATTGTACAATATTAAAGGGATCTTTACTGACTTCAGTCGGTGTTTTTGAACTGAGCTAAAATATGGTTAGGATTTGTTAATACAAATGCCTTTCATACTTAGAAAATATTCCAGCTACAGTCTGAATAATGAATAAAGCATTCAACAAATATAATCTGGGGGCACGGTAAGTGCCCCCCGCCAAGATGTAAAAACGAACCAAGCGAAGCGCAGGGGCACTATCTACCTTTTCTCGAAGCGCTTCGTCGTTTTTTGAACATACATACTTTAACTACGGTGTAGAGTTTGTGAAGTTAGGGCGCGTAGATTGAGAAGCTTGGCTCTACATGAGACCTGATCACTTTCTGACAGTGTGAGTCAAATTATCTCGTCTTGGCAATATTTTACATGAAAATGATTTTGGTGGAATATTAATGACATTTTGCTCTCATAGACGCTGACACCTCTAAGACTAGAAAACTATTTTAGTGTTCATTATTAAGTTCATTAATTATGTATGTGAGGGCAGGCCACAATCCCTTGACATTCATTGCTCTTTTCTGTCACGATATCTCATAAAAGGCATAACACAAGATTAACTGTCCGGAGACTCTAATTCAATTAATATTCTGCCTCTTGCAAAAAGTTTGCGTCCGAACCCTAAATATGTTTAAGTTGTGTATATTTTTTCCAGATTTTCTCCTTTATAAGTATATAAGTCAAAGAGGTAGGGTAGCATGAAAATGTATTGAATGAAAAGAAAATTTTAATTTCGTGCTGTATCTTTTTTATTAACCGACTTGAAATAAAGGAGTAGGTTTCAGAAATCAATATATTTTTATTCAAATTGGATGTATAGTACAACTTTTTTGAATCGTTCAAATGTTTTTTCCTACCACTCGTAAATATTTTTTAACTACGGAGAAAAACGAGCGATTAACCTCGCCAACATTTTAAGTATAATGTAACAACATTAGCAATCATTATTTTGTTACAACGTCAATACAATCATGATTTATTTAATATAGAAAACCTGTTGGAATGATTGGAACAGTTTAAACGCAAGCATTTTTGTCTATATAATCAGACACTTTGTAATAAGTTTTTTTTATACTATCTTTGAATTTATTTATGGTTAACTCTTGGATATTGATTGTGACTTTATTGTATAAGCGAACACAAAGACCTTTAAATGAATTAATGATTTTGTGAAGCCGATTAGCAGGTTAAGTTAGTTTATTTTTGTCTTGTATTAAGTGTGTGAACATCACAGTTTTTAAGAAACAATAATTTTTTGTATATGTATTGTGATGCGACCGTCATTACGTCAAATTCTTTAAACTTGTCTCTTAAGGATTCTTTAACTTTAAGATTATAAATTGATCGAATAGCTCTCTTCTGCGGCACAAAAATAGTTTGAAGGTCGGCGGCGTTTCCCCACAATAAAATTCCGTACGACATTAAAGTATGGAAATAACTAAAGCACAGTAATCTGGCCGTATCTACATCCGTTAACTGGCATATCTTCATTACGGCATATGCTGCAGAGCTAAGTCTTTTTGACAATTTATCAATATTTGGGCTCCATTGAAGCTTAGAATCTAAAGTAATGTAAAGAATACTGTGGTTATTACAAGACCCACTTTTCTATCCTTTACATTCACACCTGTTTTACATTAGGTAATACAAATTACATACATTTGTTTTCTCAATTCGGTGGGTTTTTTTTTCTTATATATGTACACCAGTTACTCCGAGATTTATAATCCGATTTGCGTAATGTTTGCTATTCGGTCCCATAAAAAAATATGTAGTTAGGGCAGTACTTTTATTTTATAACCTTTCTTGTTACTTGGAGGATGTAATTTTCACGATAATTTATATATATGTAATGTACACCGATTGCTTAAAGATTTCTGGTCTGATTTAAGTGAGTCTTCCTTCATTTAGGGAATACTTAATTGTCTATTAATTAGAATTTATTTCATTAAGCTAGCATTCTGAGTTTGCGAGACTTTTAGGGTTCTTTAAGTGACCCGGATTCATTGTTCTCGAATGTAGATGAAATATTCTTTTTAAACAAAAATTACAACCGACGTCAAAAATGCATGATCTTTTGCACTTGTCCTTGCTGTCAATTTCATATTTTTTTATTTATTTTTAATAATATTGTTAGTTTCATAACATTTTAGTGTTATCTTTATCACAATGTCCTTTCATTGTCTATTTATAGTACATATTGTTTTAAATTTTAGTATTTTTGGACTAATTCTATTTACAACAACTATTTAATATTTAAACAACTCGTTTATCCGAGAGAATTACTGTAGCGATTTTTGAAAATTTGATTTAATAATTATCGTTTAAATCATCTAAACAATTTAGTGATATTGCGAATAGGCGAGTTGACTATTTTTGGAAATATGTTTCAGTTGTTCTATTAGGTAACCAATGTTTGTTAATTTTGTTCTAATACTTACTATAAACTGATTTAACAGAAACATTTGTGCTATTCAAATGCATGGTCGGTAATTAGCTCTTTTCCTCGCCATCCGTACCTGCTATTTTGCTAACAGCGCATTCAGATTATATATATAGACAAAGAAATATTCTTCCGCATATAGCAATTAGTCGTAAAATTTGACGAACTTGCATTTCAAACTATCATAACTCTATGACGCATGCGTTTTAATTAATACCTTATACAGTATGTATTAAAGGTGACGTTATATGTAAAAATAATGCCTCCGTGGATCGTCCAATGTACCTTTTGGACAGGTTTCGGCCTCGATTTTGTTCGTGATGTTGTATCTAGGGTATTTAACATCGTTGTTTAAATTACCTAGAAAAATACACATAACACATGTTTAAAATTTGTAAAATCCTGTAACTTTATTGACTGAAAGTCGTTTCTTTTAGCAAAGATCATTTCGATGTAAATACTCATTGAATAATATTTAAAGTTTATTAAAGTTCACAGATCCGGCGTCCAGCATTAATTAAGTCAACAAAACCTATAAGCGGAAAATTTTCTACAAGATTTAAGAGTTTTTAGATATATTTTAGTCCGACGAAAGAAACCACAGTAATATGACAACGACGTTTAATTGTTTACTAATTTTGTGACGTCACAATAATGGTGGACAGCGTTTTTAGTGCTTAAAAAGCATAGACTAAAAAACAATTTTTCAAATTAAATTACTACAGCCATCTTATATTTTTATGAAGTGAAATCGATGTATTTAGGTTCCTTATACCAAAAATTATAAGAAATAAACATTTGTATATTAGGCCTATTCCCCGTATTGGGTAAGTGTTGCAAATCTTATGAGATCATTTATACTTTTGTTAATGTTCAAATCATCTTCAATATAAGGGTATATTTTTGCCATAATATCTTTATCCTGTTTTCTTATCTATATTTTTTTTAGTAATTGGAAATAGTATATCTTTTGGTTATTGAATTATAATCAATAATCTTAAAGATTCTGTAGTGGTATTTTTTACGGTACCAAATGTAGGTAGGAAATTAATTATTTTGTGGTATTCCACATGATGTAATATCGTATTATACTGTAAAAGAGAAAAAGTTGTACCATTAATTATTTGCTAAAACTGTAGTACTTGAAATTAAATAATGTTGTGATATTTTATTCTTGTATTGTAGATATCTTTTTGTGAAGCCAATTTTGTCCGTTTATCTGCCTTATCATTGACTATTTAATGTTAGTCATTTCTATCTGTACCTAATGCTTCTATACGCCATGCATACGCTTGCAGTAAAAATGATGTCGCAGCCGAACTATTTTTTGTCTGACCAGTGGTGAGATGTCTGGTTTGCACCATTGTAGGGAACTACCCTTGGGCACACAAGGGACACTTAGGTGGCTACTGTGGCTTAAAAATACTCACCTCTGCTGTGTCTATGAATTCTCACTGCTGCGGTGGCTACAAATTCCAACCGCATCTGGCTGTGTTTCCACGGGGAGGAAGCTCATCGAAGCAACTGCCAGGACAGTGGTTGACAGGGAGTTAGTTACATGAACAACAGTTGCTATATTAGAAATCACGCTCTAAAGAAATAATTATATTTAAATTATCTTCAAAAAAACTTGTAAAATATAAATAAACTACCTATTTGTTGCCTACTCATTGCTACCGAAACGGCACACGTTCCAGGTATTTTTTGGTGTGTTTCAATGAACTTCTTATTTACTACATATAATAAATGTTTAATACATTATATACATAAATCGTGAATAATACAGTTGTGATTTACATTAATTTACAAATATCATTAATATAGAAGGAAAGAATGATTCATAGTAATACATCCTTCTCCTTAAGGAAATAAAAGAAAACAATATCGAGTAAGTACTGATTTATCATGAAGTTGTATCTCAAAGAAATAAACTTTAGATGTTCTTCTGAGAAATTTGTGTGAAGTTTCCGTAAAGTCTCATATCTTTAGGAGAATACAAGAGGATAAGGTCAGACATAGCGATCGTCTCAGGCTTCGTATACAAGATTGAAAGTTGAACTTAATACTCTGTACTATTAAATACTCGGTGAGTGTCTGAAACTTCAGAGTGATAAAATTACATATGGTACTATGTAAATACCGACGGGATTTAAATTTTTTACCAGAAGGGTTATGGGTAGGATAATAGGTTCTGGCTTGCAAGATAAGCAAGGTTGGGGCGACACATTAGCTGACCCATCAGCAATCTTTTTAACTAGACTAAACTAATACTTAATATGAGGTGTGGTGGGGAAATTTGCTGAGCGTGTATAAAAACAAAAACAGATTGAAGCTTCTTATCAGATCGAAACTGATAGTACAGATAGAAGATGTGCTGCAGGAGGGCTTAAGTAGCAGTGAGCCTATAGAAAGCTCGAGCAGGCTTTACTGACTTACAGGGAAAACAAAATATTTTACTTTCCCTAATACCACTGAACGATCTGCTTTTAGCAAGTCAGGTAACATGGAATAACAACAACTTAAATAATATTGTTTCGAAATGGATGTTTGAGAACATTTACGAATTTCGTACAAGAAACGTCATTCTTTCAGCGTTTAGTTTAATGTCATCACTCTTTTGTATTTTTCTTTAAGTTATTCTGTCGCTCTGAGCAGAACAGTATTAAAATATTTATTAATAAATTACATAATAGGTACGTTTAAATTATTATTAATGTAAGTAATAATCCTGAAAATGCTAAAATGACACGCTATAATATTTTCACTTTTTGATCACAATACAGGAATTATGAATTTTGTAAGCATCAATATTGTGCATTCTGATCTCTACGTAATGGAATTATTGAATCACTTTTAACAAGTGAAAATTTCGATCATTGAAACACTTAATTGAATTTCATTCAGTCGCTGCTGTCAGAATTAACCGGAAATGAGCCTCACAATTTCGTCATACTTTAATACACTAGACCTTAATGGACTATTCTATGGTTTGTTACATAATACATAGATATTATATGTGTTATTTTATCAGTACTGCTAAGTGGTGTACATTTAATAGTAACATATTTTTCTACTATTTTTGTCAAAAGAAATGCATGACTCAGTCTTATCTTAAATAATTCGATGTTGATTTGAATTTTGTAATAATTTCGTATAACATTTTTATTAATATGATAATTTAGTTTTAATACGTGGCGGATTCATGCTTTCTATAAAAAATAAAGAGCTAGCATCTGCTAACTTTCACGCGGATATAGACCATTGTAATAGGTCTACGGACAACACTGGATCTTCTATCAGCCAGATCAGTGAGGTGTGTCTATAAGATTTTTAGTCGCGTAGAACTCAGACTGATACAACGCAGACAAATCCTATAGAAATAATTTAATATTTATTTCATCATTTAATGGTTAACACTTAATATCTAAAGAATCTAAGTTTTGTAGACAAAAATCAACTCAGTCTTAGATATAAGGCTGGAATCGACCCAATACCTTTACTTTTCTGGGTGAATATATAATTATATTGTGCTACCCAGACTTTTACGACCAAACGTGCTTGATGTATTAAAAAAATAGTCACAACGGGGTTACCATTTCTTCACATTGTTTACAAGTATCAAACATTCCTGAGCCGGATTGAATTGTTTTATTAGTAAAAAATAACTTATCTAATAAAATAACGGTTAGCATAAAGACAAAAAAATAATATTAAAAATAATATCGATAGTAAATTGTATTTTAACTGGTATCGGTATACAACACTACTGCATAAAATGTACCTGCTCTGGTTATGCGCTGCACATAATTTTTAATACATAAATTCAGATTTGTGTGGTTTTCGATATGACATGAGTTAGAGCTCTGGATCCAATATTTCATTTCGTGGTATCAAATTTAAATTCACAACGATACATTCTATAAAGTATAATAAATAATATGAAATCCGTTATCACTTTTAGGGTTTGAAACCTTCCAAAAACCGACTTCGTGCGAATCAGACTAGATATATATGAGTGTGCAAAAAGTTAATAAAAAGCAATACGCTGAAAAGACACACGTAACATGAATGGAGAATAAGGAATGACTTTGTTGCCCTTTGAATGAGATATCTTGAAAATCGATTAGCCCAAACTAAGTTGATTTATCAAAACTACGAGTAGTATTTCGAGTTTTAGATTTTCCAGTCTCATTATTTAAAATTTTCCATGTCCTTTTGATTTTGTTATTACTATTCTTAACCTTCCAACTTAAATAATTTGATTCGGCTGTGCGACATACATTTTTAAATAACTTAGAATAATTACTTGTATTAATAGTGCGTTCGAAAAGATTTATATTAAAGTCACCACAAACAATTAATCGTTTACAAGTGATGTTATTTTTTGTAAAACTTCATCCATAATTCCTTCAAAACAAACATACATTGCTGAAGGAGGTTGGTATGCACTCAGCAAGCCCGTCCAGTTCCACGCAGGCGTTTTGTATTGTTTGCTCAACTCTCAGTTGAGCATATAAAAATATTTTATACATTACTTAAGCTGAATAAATTTAACGTGATTTAAAGTACCTAAAATATTAATATAGTTAAAAGGTATTCGGTTAGATTTAATAGCTAGGCTATAGGTACCGCTTACTTGAAAAAACATGATGAAAAAGTAGGTATAAACATCCATTATATATCATTTCCACCGTCAATGATGTAATTTAAAAACTAGCACTCCTGAGATGTAGAGCGTTTTTCTGCAGATGAGGTTAAGGAGCATTACACGGATGAGATAAGGGAGAACACTCTGTAAATGGAAAAGTAACGGGTCAGTGAACCCGTGATTTTTTTCGCGTTCGTGACGTGATAAATGGCCATGCCCTAGGGTTTCCATGCCCGTGGTTGTTTTTATACGGGACTTGAATCGCAATCGCAACCCTTTATTTATAAAGTGCAATGCTTTTTTGGGTAGTCCGTCGGTCCGCCCTCCGTCCACTCGTCTCGGGTAGGACTACCTTCTGATGGTGTTGTGTTTCTGTCGTTGAGTAAGTTTCCAGGGGATAGGGGATTGCATGGTCAGTTGGAAATCGGGTGCCACGACCACGCCCGCACTCCCGGCGCGCATCGGGGGGACCTCGGTCCCCAGAATGCGTGCCGGGTAAACGGTGCAGGAGCATTGTCTGGTTTTTAGTGGCCCTGTTCAGGGCTATAGGTAGGGCCCTGCTCATTTTATCCGGCTTAAGGGCTGGCTGAAATGAGCAGGGAGGAGTCCCACATACCTTCTCCTCGCTCGCCCGGTGGTTAAAGGATGAGTAAGGCATTTCCCAGACACAAAAAAGGGGGATAGGTAATTGGGTCAAGGTAGTTAACATAGCGCGAGTGATATTTTTGGTATCGCAAGCGTCTTTTTATAGACTATGGTGGCTGATTGCCATCAGGCGAGCCATAAGCATGTTTAACATAAAAAAAACCCAGTTCAACTACCAATGCTTTACGAACATGGAAGTAGTAAGTAAGTACCTACCTATTTTTTTAAGTGAAACTTTTGTTATATTGCCTTAAACATTTCGTTTATATATCACAGCCGGCAGTGCCGTCTTTGACCTATTGGAAGCCCTGGGCATATTAGGATAATGGGGGCTATGACCCCCGTTTGGTGATTTAACAGGAACTAGGGACTTTGTATTTGATCTGAGGGGGCCCCCTATCGACTTGAGGCCCGGGGCACTAGGCCAAAGTGCCCACTGGGAAAGAGGGATCTGACAGCCGGCCGCGGAGTTGAGGTAAAGCAAAGAGGACAGGTCCATACAAGCATCTCTAATACAAATAAAGTAGCTACCTCTTCATTAATAATAATGTAATATAATTGTAGTGATAATCTGTAATGGTCGTGATAAACATGGATAAAAAAATACTTTTGAAGCATTTCTTGGTGACTTGCGTGATGTGAAAAAGACAGACTAGATGGCGTTAGTGAAGTAAGTATAAATAAAGTGCAATGAAATTAAGGATTAGTGATGCATGTGTTATGATTTCATTACCTATTTATTTTATAAGCACTTTGAAACTTCTATAAAGTAATAAAAAGAAATAGAATTGAAATATAACTGTACAATAGACTCGGATTTCTTTACTTTATTAGAAAGATCTTCGAAATTATAAATATTTAAAAAAACCCTATTTATTCAATTCAATTCAAAAGTCATTTATTCAGTTTTAGCTTTTAAAAGTTGTAGATCTTTTTATTACCTACAACTTTGCCATTTAACTTTTTTTCATAGGACTTGCAGTTTTACCGGAAATCGAGATTAACCATTTTTTACCCTTAAAAACTCACCCCCTCCCCCTTCCCGACCTCAGATCGCCCGTAATTTATTTTTCCTTTCATTTTTGTTATATTCTCTACCTTTTCTTATGGGTTTCATCCTACTATATTTTTTTTCACTTTTCACCATTTTTAAAATTATCGACCCTGGTCTAAAAGTACTTACCTAAGTATAAATTCAAAAACTCTCTAAAACTCAAATCTCTTAAGTTATGCAGAAGCCTTCTGCCTCAATATTTATAAGTGCATATCTAAAAACTAGGTATATCATCATCATCAGCCTATTAATGTCCCCACTGCTGGGGTACAGGCCTTCCCTATGGATGGAATAGGGAGTTTGGGCCATGACCCACCACGCGGGCCCAGTGCGGGGATTGGCGGGAGCAAACGACTGCAGATGAAGCCGGGACCAACGGCTTGAGGTGCCTTCCGAAGCACGGAGGAGCTCGAGATAGTAAATTTTTGGTCACCCATCCAATGATCGACCACTGCGAAAGTTGCTTAACTTCAACGATCGCAGCCGAACGCGCTAACCGCTTGCGCTACCTATCTCCTCAGGTAAGCGTAAAACTAGTTATAAAGTTACAATCTATAGGATAAAATTCAAGAAACAAAGTCCTAGAAAAGTCCAAACTTTTAGTAGCCCTATATAGAACGCAGCGCACCCGAACGACTAGACTCGGCAAGCGGTTGCCAATGGTGCGAAAAATTGCCCTTATTTTTCTCATCTCCTTAGAAATGTTACAAAAATGCTGTTGGTGTTGATTTTGTAGACTTTCTTTGCATGGTAAATAAACAAACGTAAAATAAACTCAATATTACTTCATAGGTGCTAATAACGAGCTAAGTAATTTGTTTAAAATATTAATCGTGTTAGTTACACTACTTATGACTAAAGAACAGCTGGGCTGATTAAAAGAGCCCTGATTTTTTTAAATGATTTGATACAGTTGGTGAAGGCAGCGATGCATATGCATAGCATACCCTTTTGAGTGGTAACCTAGATAGTGTGAGTGATTGCGTAGGTAACTTTTTTAAAAGAGGTAAGCTCAGTTTACACAGCAAAAGGTTTTATAATCTGTTAATTATTTTTCAAAAAATTATAATACCTATCGTAATTTCTAATCTATGTGTTGATTTTCGCGAAACGAATGTTTGTTCTAAGTAAATCAGCATGTAGTCCTCCAACAAAAATAAATTGTTTGGATCACTGTTAATGGGCCAGCCTGTTGGATTTTAAATATTTATCTATAATCTATTTTGTTTGTAAGTTACTCGTTGAAATACAATTTGTTGAATTTTAATTTTCAAACTTATCTATTATCCTTATTAACTATAAAACTTTAGTATATATTATACATAACGTAATTTATTATTAAAAAAGGGCTCTGCAGACCCTAAATTAAATGCCTAGCCATATTGTATAACATGAAAAAAAACATTAGTACACCTACCTAAACTTTTATTTGTACTTCCTTAATTAGGTGCTCATTTTAATATTTTTTTGGTATTTCTGAGTATAATGTAGGTAGGTACTTAGTTTAGTGTTTTTGGCATGAATATGTGTACACAGTGCTATGAATAAATAAAACGTAATACTTATAAGTTAACTGAAGTAGGTAAATCTTAATTATGCAGAATCGTACAATGAATCATATTACTTAGTTATTCACTTATTTTAATATTACAATACATATTGTTTTATTTACTTTCATGGTTATTATTATAAGGTATCTTTTTATTTTAAGTAGAAAAACTGCATTAAAAACAGCTAACCAGTTATTAACATCTATTTTAATACAGCTTCATCTAGGTATACTATGGAGAAGCAACTGAGCACAATACGAGTTTTATGCTTTACAGAGAATATTCTTAGTAAAGCACACACTAGAGAGTAGGCAGCTTTAAGTATTGGCTACATATCGCTAGATGGCGCTACTATATCATTTGAATTATGAAAAAATATATTCGTAATCAAAATAAACAACAAAAAATATATTAAAGATTTATTATTTCAAAAGATTTTATTTAACTTGCAATGTATGTATTTATATTCAGGTCAAATCACGTAACTAAATTTTAAAGCAGTGTTTCTTAACCTTAACCGATTGAGTTTAAATTTTGCATAGACACGTTTAGTTTGGATGATTAGTTAAGTGACATCATTTTAAATAGAGATTATTTTCTTGACTTTAGCTATAAAAAAATGTAATGATGAATATGTGACAGCTATTGAAGTTGTTCAAGAAGCTTAGGTATACGATGATTTGACTCTTTATAACTTTTCTAAGGAATCGTAGTGTTCACTTTTCAATTCTTAAGTAGGTACCTTTTCGGTCTGCGAATTAACAACGCATTTAATTTTCTTCTTCATCAAGCGAGACAGCTTTTAGAGCCAATCCACGGTTTGTAAAATTAAACATTGTGAAAACACACGTATAACCCTAGTGACTGACGACGTAGAGTAGCGTAGAGTCAACTACGAGGCAGCACAGCTGGTCTCTAGCCTTAGGCTGCAAGGCAGCGCCATCTCTTCGCATTGTATAAGTAACCCACAATTTCAAATGAATGCCTTTACAGGAATATTCGCCCGGATAGCGAAGGGTGCGGTTTCGAGTCCCATCTAATGCCTGGTCCGTTATTTTTCTAGTATAATTTTCTTTAATAGAATTAATAGAATTAATTAATTTATTCATAAACATAGGTACAATAGTGATGTTACAATAAAAGTATTAGTCCTGTCTATGTTTCACCATTCTGGTATATGAATTTATGAAGTTATTTATATATTATTACATTATTTACAATACCTGTTATAACAATACAATATGTTTTAGATTTAAACATCCATCAGTTATTTGCTTAAAAAATAAATTATATTGCATATCAATTTGAATTTCAGATATTCTCAAAGATACGGATATTTTAGTGACCATTTCTGTAAACAAGGTGAGTCGTGATTTTTTTAATTTTTATTAGATATTCTATTTGATTGGGAACGTAGGTAGTTTTGTTTTGAAAACTGAATGTTTGTAATGAAGCCGGCACTTCAATGCCACGAATGAGATTCCATGTAGGAGTTGAGAATTGTAAACGATCTATATTAGCGACACCTTTATTCAGGAATTTCTTAAAAAAGAAACTGGTTTTGCTAAAAAAAGCTTCGAACCTAATTATTGCATCAGTCAACATAAAAATGTCCTTAATAAATAGCCAAGAGGCATAAAATGAAGTTAGCCTTCGTGTTGAATTCCTTACGCGTAAATATAAGGCTTGATAAACGTATGCCCAAAATGACCGATTGATTGCACGTAAGAAATTAATTATAGTCGAAATTATTGGATCGCAATACCACCTTGTAAATCACGTCTGTCATACCAATTAACTTCAAAAACCGACAAATAAACACTGCCAAGGCCAACTTCGATTGCCTTTCTACAGAAAAGAAACATGGAATGGAGCTATTTCTACCTATAGCCAATTTAATTTCAGCGAGATTAGTTTACGTGTTCAAAGAACGTTGTTGGTGGAATTGACTTGGTGGGTGTTCCCAACCTTCAGAAGGTAACAAGGTCATAGTAATGACGCTTGAAGTTTATGGAACAATTTCGTAAATATAGCAACACTTAAGTGAACTTAGTCACGATGTTTGTACGTATGATGCAAAATTTTATAAGAGACCCTTAAAACTTGAGTTGTTTATTAAGAGCTATAAACGAGTAAATAACGTGCTTACGTATATAAAAAGATTGTTACTAGACGTTTCTAAATAGGTAACGGCATAATATAAAAAACTGGTTAAAGCTAAATATTTAAAGGGTGCTAAATATGTTATCGAAAATCATTTCACCAACTTGCAGATCCCGTATTTTTTTACACTTTTTTAATGTTCACCGACGAATAAACTACAGACCAATGAACGTTTGACCAACTCATCGTTTGTATTTCTTGCAATTCACCGAATCAATTTAAGACAGTAGTACCTTGTTTTTGTGGTCAGTGGGTAAGGTTAGGTGAGTGTTGTTCTGCGGTAGCGGTCGGCGATTAAAAATGCTTCATGTTTTGCATTCTTCACAAAACGATTTTTTAACATCAACACGTTTTATTGTATTATCCAATTTTCGTATACATCTCCATTGCACTGTTTTCTCCCGTATCCTAAGTACTTATTTCTCAGCGTAAAGGCCGGATGCTGTCACGGCCTCATTAACCGTTGCATCGTGTTTCAAGAGGTCTCGGCGTCTAGGATTACACTTTTTTCCATAGATAAGCTGCTGCACCTCTCGCGCTAGCTTGTGCGCATGCATTGTTTTAATGCGCCATTATATTGTATAAAATGTATGCCGTTACCTTTTATCTTATGCCATTAGCAGCCGTATAAAACGAGCTGCTAGATGTGTAAAACAGTAATTTTAAGTAACCTTATCATACATCTAAATGAATACTTTTTTAATATACTTTTATGTACTATCAACCAATTTGATTCCTTAGACTTCTTTACTTACAACTATGTAATGCAATTTGCACAATATTTTGGTAGATTATCCCTGGAAACAAACTTGTAATTTTTAGTAAAATCTTATTTGACTTGAAAGCTTTTGTCGCCTGCCTTTGACATAATTTTGATGTTACATTATTTGGAGTTTTGCCCATACTTTTTGCCATGCTTGACTTAGGATTTCCTTATTAGTTTACCAAAAGTTTTTTCTTAATGCCAAGAAATCGAAATAGTTTCTGTAATATTTACGATTTTGAAAGTGAGGTAGTGCATAGCGGATTTTCCGCTCGAATTGAAGCTGTCTGGGGAAGTAACCTCTGCCTTAGAAAAGACATAGTAAAATAAAACTATCTTTTGGTAGTGCGTTGTTTCTGTGGGTGGGTAAGGTTCCAGGGCTCCATGGGGTAGGAAATAGGGTTAAGGTAGGCAACGACAACAATTTTATTTTTGATATCGCAAAACACAGTAATGGACTTCCAAGAAATTTTACAGGAAACCAAAAAAAGACAGGATTTTCTTAAGCCTTATCAAAATATGAATCTAAAGCTCAATATGACTCTTGGAGATGGTAGATAAGTCATGTTTTGTCAAGTCGTCGGTGTCTTCATTTTTGTGTACTAAAAGTTAAATAGTATAGTTCAGTGCTCATTTTATAACACTTACTAACTTTGAAATAGGATCCAACACTAACCATGGCCCATCGAAACCAGACCAAAGCACAGTATGAGATGTTACTAGGTTTTCGAAATAGTAACTAATACTTAGTATCGCTACGGAAGCCAAACCATAACAAAGTAAGAATATAAAAAGTTATTAAGTTTTTGATTTTTTACAAAGGTTAGATAAGATATACTAGCTGTTGTGATAAAGGGAATTAATAAATAAATATCCTAAGTAGGTATAAACTATTGCAATAAAACAAATTTAACGTGAACCGGGCAAGTGGGTCAGGAATGAATTTGTTCGATAGTACTATCACAAGACTCTGCTAATAAATTGTGTTGCCCCTTTCAGCTTGCAAAAGTCCTTACTAATGTTGTCATAACCTTTTTTACATTGCCTTAAAGGGAGTTATTGATTCTTTATATATTTTATAAATGCATTTTTGAACTTACTAACATCTAAATCAGTAAGAACCGGTCACAATAGGGATGATGCCTATTTTTTTTCTTCGTTTATCAGGTAGATTATCAAAAAGTATTGGACATGTATTTTTTTCTTTTTTCACATAATATAAACATTGCAGAGATGTATTGATTCGAAAAGTCGCATGACGTCTCGTTTTAGTACACTTTTAAGTAAGAATTCACTAAAAAGTGACGTCACGAGCCCCTACTCCCAAACTTTGATGCGCTATAACTTTGTCATATTTGGTTGATTGCCCAAAGAAAAAATACTTGTCCATTATTTTTTGATCATCTTACTAAATAGAATTTCGTTTACTGTACCCCGTCATCAGCCCTATTCTTCCAAAATATATCTTACATACATCTATGATTCAAACCAACACGACAAAACGAGTAATAAGATTTGAATTGAACCAATAAATGACTATATGACGATCTCCGTGGCCGAGTGGTATGTACGCCGGGTTTTAAGGTGGCGCCTACTCTTGAGGGTGAACATAATTTAATACAACCTAGGAAACCAGGTGGTAATTTATGCTTGGGTTAATAAACATCTCTAAACAGATATGACAGGTTATTCAGAAATTAATGTATGCATCGAGCTATTAAACTGTCAGTCTTCATTGTTTCCGGATCATACCGGACTTAGGCCGTATACAGAAAGAAAGCCGAAAGCCGCTGGCGCCAATAGGCGCTTATCGGCGCCTATTGGCGCTGATCCTTTTTCTATGGACCGGCGCCGATAAGCACCGATAAGCGCCGACACGCGCTGGTCCGAATAATAAATAATTTGTATTTGAATTATTATCCTTAGATTAAATCAATCTAAGTTATAATCTTTTTATAAATTTAATAACTTTATCTTTTATTAACTAAGCGCTAAAATTATATGTTTCGTACTTACCGAATGGTGACAACAAGTCTTTCTTCTGGAAGGATTGGTTGTTTATGCCAATTGCCCCAATTTTTCATCAAACGGTTTTTCACTAAATCCAAAATGTAATAAAATGTTTCTTGAATCATTCTTGTATATGTATAAAATCTTTGTTCATCAAATTTTTTATTTTTACAAATAAATGATGGTATTCTCCGAAACGTTTCCTTTCTCTATTTATAGGATGTATAGCTGTTTTTCGCATTTTTAAATAAAAATTTTCTAACAAAACCAAATCATCGTCCGAAGAGTCCGACATTTTGCTTGATCTGCTTTAATCGGCTTCCTTTATGTAGGAAGGATCGGCGCCGATAAGCGCCGATCGGCGCCGATCGGCTTTCGGCTTTCTTTCTGTATACGGCCTTAGGCTCGATTAATACCAAATGTAGGTAATATTATCAGAAGCAATATATTATCACAGGCATTATCGTCTTCTGTCTCTGATCGAGTAAGTTCCGCAAAAATGCTCTATCTTGAGTTCTTCCGTGCTCCAGTTCCATGGTTGCATGTGAAGTTCTTAGTTATTTCCAGAGCAAATCGAGTAGTATCCGATAAAATATCACTAACTTCTTAAAAAGGTCACTAATCATTTAAATAGGTATGTAAGGAATTTACAGTCAGGGTCATTATATATCAGACACTTGCGATATGACTTTTATTGAAGAGACCCCTGCATCAATGCATTTATTAATTTTATTGCTAGGCGAGGGGCAATATCAGAAATTATTGGTTTAATAATATTAGTTGGGATACTACTCCACAGATCTTCTGTTTTCTTATTGTTGAGTGATTTAATAATTTTGAGAATAATCTCAGCATTATAAAAAGATGCCCTAATTTTGTTCACACTTGATTTGAGAAGACAGCACTTGAACATAATCTGAGTTTACTAGAAGTATCCAAAGTTATTCAGTGGGATTTCAATTGTCATTTACCTAAGCGATAAGTGTACTCGTTATTTTTACTTTCCCTGTTTCTTGGTTTATTACATTCCATAAGAATATTTTTCACTTTATTTTTTGAGACATTCATTTTATTTGATTTATTTTAACTGTAATCTTTACTTATTTCACTAATATTGTAGAATATTTCTTACTATACCCAATTGACAACAAAATTTGGAGCCCATAATAAATTGTTTAGGGACTGACTCCTTTTCTTTTATTTTATTTTTTTTCTTTTATTCCTGGTGTAGCCTAGTCGCTGAATTTATTTTTTCCCGTATTAATGGTCCTAGAAACATTTATTTATAGTTTCCCATTAAAACGTCAAGGCTGTTGTATTACATCAATGCTCGATATGCTTAACTCGGTTGAGCTACATTCCCAAGTTGCTTAATACAGAAAAAAAGAAGACAGCCATTGCTGGCTATTTGACGTATTTCAATAAAATAAAGAAAGCACCATTGGGTCGTTGCCTTCCGATCAGCTGTCCGCATCTTGTCGCGACGAGATGGCTTGCCAAGGTTGTATGCAAGGCAGCGCGGCCGCATACCGCGCGTGATTCCAGATCACTATCGCCGTCTCTTTTCACCTCACCGGATCTGTGGGAAAGCCTTTGCTTAAATTCTTGGACTGCCATTCCCGTTCATGTAGTATGTGCCTTTGTTTTGTAAGCCCTTTATATTTTGGGTTCGGTTATATTTTGTTTTCTTTTTCTCATTACTCATCAAAAATACCTAGTTATACAAAACTATCATTTCTGATGAATGATGGCAATTTTTGTATTTTGTTTTTATACCTACTTTAATTAAAATTACCCATTTTTCGATGAATTAAAAAAAAACTACAGTGTAAGTACTAACTCGCTCGCGTTCTTTGCAAACAATTTTATAACTTCCGCGCAAGTTACATAAAATACCTATAAACAATTTAAAACTTTTTTTATAATAAGAAATCATCTCTATGAAAAGAATAATTAATCCGTTCAAAAGTAGCGAAAGATTAGGTAAGGACAAGTACTATGTGACGATCTTAACTCTACGCCTCGCTCGGGATACGCCGTGACCTTTTTTTAATATGAGTCGTAACAAATTACACCCTCGCCTGATGTTTAGTGTAAGAGTCCAATCATGAATATAGATAATGCGGCAGAAGGTGTGAGGCTCCAGCCATCGTTCCTTGCCGGAATGAACCCAACCCCTAACCCCGCGTAGTCCTGGAATCCTACTCCCCAGCAGAAACACAACACCAAAAGGTAGTATTATTTACTGTAGTCTTCTGTAAGGTGGAGGCTGCTTCCCCAGGCTACTCCAATTCGAGCGGAAAGTCCGTGGTGCCCTCCCTACCTTTCTTAATTTAATATAAATATAAAGAGGAAATATATTATGTAAATAAGCACGTATCCTGTGATAAACGTGTAAATAAAAACCACCCACCTACGCAAACGTAAAACTAATCGGCTTATTTGAGCTTCAAATCCTAGAGATTTACAGGTGTTAGTTTCTGCGGCTGACCCGTGCCAATGCCAACCAACCCTAACATGCGGGTTGCCGGTAACGGCTGCAACTATTGTTCGGGCAACAGGTCCGGCTCGAAAAAGGTAACCGTTGCTATATAAATTTGTAAATTGACTATTCAACTTGAAGCAGCCAATTAATAGATATTTTGACAACTGTAAAAAATCCACACAAAGAGGAATCAACGAAATTGAAACTGTGATTGTATATTACAGAGTTACACCGCGGCTGAAATAGCAGCGTTCTTGCTATATCCGAAAAAATAAGAAAAAAAAAACTTATGGATTAGAATATGCTATTCATAGTGTGCCGATTAAAACTTTTTTGAACATATTTTACTTTTTACAACATTTATTGTTAACTATTTGTTTAGCTACCAATTATGATTATTCCAAAAAAAAATAAGTAGACAGTTAAATAACGACATTAACGATATCCCTAAACTTTCTTATGTAAATATATTTTTAGGTTGTTTAGTTAATGACTTATGCTCGTATTACAGAATGACAGCCAAGTGCTGATCCTCACTTGAGCACAGTTAGAAAGGGATATCGCTATGTGCTGAAGCAAAGATCAACACCTAGTTGTCATTCTGTAATACGAGCCTAAGAGTTAACAGTTTTTTTACACACTTGAAGCGATATTTTTTGATGCACCGCTTATTCCTAAGCCGGCCCTGGTCAAAACTAGCTATGCGTGACTTTTTCACGTTGCGGGCGAACATATCGACTGTCAAAAGAACACACCCTCCGACACGCGAGTGGACTATTTACAGGCTTCATAATATCATAATATAAACTTTTTTGACTTATATGAAGTTATGCATAAGCAAACATAGCTAAGACACCTCATTATAGTAGATTTATAAGTTGAGACACCTCATTCATCTCATCAGTAGATACATTTTGATGTAAATGTTTATCGATTCGATACTCTTCGCCAACAATAGATTTCAAAACTGGCCCGTAGATTCCTGTTAATAGTAAAACATTTGTTTATAAATGGTTTTTCTAATTGAGTAGTAAATTTTGTTGTATTAGTTAAAAATACTAATAATAAGAGGATCCCCAATTGAACCGATAATAATCGGTATAAAGTTATACTGTTCAAGGTTCAAGTCTTATTTTCAGGGCGGGATATCGTTTAGGTCTTTTTCAAAAACAAAAATCTTTAACTCCATACTAAAATTCATCAAAAAGGCGTAAGAAAGAACGTTACGTTCGAATTTGTAATATTAGTATGAATTTTTACTATTTATAGATTATCTTAAATATTTTAGTAAGTCCAAAGCTTTAAGGTAAAAATTTCAAGTAGGATAGTCCCTATACACCGATTTTGTCTACTCAGCCATAACTTTAACATTAAGGTAGCGTTGCGTAATCGGCCCGCGTAATGGTGTGTAAGTGGTGTTTAACAGTTAGGGTTATCAACTGCTAGAAACGTCAATTCTTTGAATTAAAGTATAATAAAACGTTAAATATTAATTCATTAATTTACTTCATTTTAGTTATGGTAATTTCAATCACTCAATATTGATAATTTATTATTTCGTGAAGAACTTTCTAAGTAATACCATATTTGTTGTAGTATAAAAGATCTCAAAATGTGTTTTTTGGTCGCATTAATGTGTAGGAGTTTTAATCTATTTTCACAAAGTCGACCTTTGTTTTATATATATATATTTATATAGATTAAAACTCCTTAGTTCATTATGAAAATTACTGTAAATTAATGGATATTTTCAAGTCAACAGCCCTAGTAACAGTTGTGCACGCTACGCTATCGGCAAACAGCCCAGCGCCATTCGCCATGTGGTCAGCATTAACGGACACTCGAATTCCTTCCCAGGTCAACAAGCCGACCGATTTAAGATGCCCCCGATAGGCTCACCTCTAGATCTTATCCCAACCACATCCGAAATATCGATCGGATAACAATTCGTTTAAAATCCATGACACGCCTCTGGAGATTATATACCGTCTTCAGATTTATGCCTCTGAAGAAAGCAATGGAATAATTACTTAACTGAAAGGATGACCAAAACCGCGATTTACTTCTGATAAGATCTTCGATCAATAGATACTAGATATAAAACAGACAGGAAAACTTGAAAGATGTTGATAATTGAAAGAAAGCCTGGTTATAATAATATCAAAAGGTTATTATTACCCAAAAAAGTTGTTTTTTACGGGTAAATATTTATAAATTTATTCATATATAATTATATATATTGAGTGCGTATGCTGGTGGTCGCAGATGGCCTTTACAGCGGCACCGGGTTTGGGGACGGCGAGATCCTAAGGGGACCTCAAGCCGAGAATTGGCGAGTGCCTCTAGAGGTATTCCAGGCGGATGGCATCTCCCAACGGGGGGAGTCTCGTCACCATCTAGTTCCTCTAGGCTACTCAAACCTGAGGGAGTCGGCTCAACTAGAGGACGTGTCTGAGACTCGGACCTCTGCTCTAGTTAGCCGTTGTCGTGGGGGGCGGGGAAAAAAGCCCAGATACGTACCTGTAACTGGTATAGCGTGTCGTGTGTAAACTCGGTCTTGGCACTCTTATCCCATTAATTCATATATACTTTATTATTTAAAATAATCTAAATTTGTTTCGTTTTACTTCTACCGATGTAGGTAGGTACGGTTAAGTTAAATAACAATATTAAAAAAAAACTATCACGTTCATAGTTTTTGTACCAAACCCAAAATTTATTGTCTCTTAAAAAGCCGCGATATTCAACCCTTAAATAATCGTGTCTGGAAGTCGGTAAATTTTCATTATTTACATATGGCGACAGACAACGGGAAAGGCAACAGCCTTCCTATGGTTTTATAGCGACATCAAGTTTAGGGTTACCGCCATGAAGCCATATCGAGTCGACTACTGTGGCAATATTGACACAACTGTGGTGTGTGTATGGTGTATTATGGTGTATGTAGCACTAGCGCTGTACTTTCGTAGTAAAATTATAGAAAGTGTGTAAAGTATTCTCTTAAATGTCTATTGTATAACTTTTCAATTATTAGCAGGATTGCTGCAATGTACCTTTTTTGTGAGTCTCCGATATTTCGTCACTTTTGCAAGCGTCATGATCACTGAGTAACTGATCAGTTACGCTAATAACATAACTATATTGTTTATGACCATGAAAGTTTAAAACAATAATGTAACTTGTTTAATATTTTGTTAATATTTATCTGTAACCAGTTCATTATATTTCAACCTTTAAGCTCCCTTAAAGCAAATCTATCCTAAAAAGCATCTTTCCTATAGCGAACAAAGGGTTTATTCGTATCAGAGTTTATAGAGACCTTTGTTAACAAAATGGCGTTAAAAAAACTAATAATTAAATTAAAAATTACACTCAAGATATTGAAAAAAAAGACAACCTGATAAACTCGTCGCAAGTATTATTGTAGTTAGTGCCTTTGGTGGCTACCAAACTTCCATGCCTTCTTATTATAAAATGTAACCTAAAGTTAGATTTGTTTTTAAGCCTTATGCTGCCTTCGTCTCTTTTGAAAATAAAGAATACAAAAAAAAATAGTTCGGATTAAAGCCGTCAGCTTTTAAGGGGGGTTTAAGTGACGTATTGTCCTTCTTTTCACAAGGTCCCCAGAGCACTTACATTCTTTTTTAAACTTGCTCATGTATGTTGAAAATTGTTTACTGGATATTTTGGAGCTTTTGTATATTTATTATTACCTCTTGTATGGTACATTATGTGATGGAAGTTGATCTGAATACATGTTTATATATTTGATGTCAGCTGTTAATTTGACGACACTATGAAATAATACAGGGAGAAAAAAGCAGCCCTTGCTGAGTTTCTTGCCGGTTCTTCTCAGTAAAAGGTCTCCCGCCGTAGATTTACGACTTTCACATGTGCAGGTAAAAGTTTAACTGAATAAATGAATATTGCAATTTTTTTATAGCAATTATTTGTTCGGCGTTAGACATGAAAGAAATTGTAAAGCTTTGACCACAGTACAAGGTGCTAAGCTTGGCTACAAGCAAGAAACTATGCCATTCACTTACATCCTTTACCTTAGAGGTGTATTTGAGCAAGCTCAATTTGTAAAATATATTTGGCAACTCAACATAATATTGTCCCTATCATACAAACTCATTTTCTTTAATAGCTTTTAATTTAAAGGGTAATAGCGTTTATCATAAACCATAATTGCTAAATGAAAACAAGTTTCTAAGTTTAAATAATACTTTGAAATGCTGAGTAGTAATAAAAGACACTGTATTTACATACTTCTCGTATAAACACTGTGTTACTTTAGTAGTATTATTTGCTCTTTGTAGCGGTACAAACCTCTATATGCCGATTCACACATCAAAGAACTATGTACCAACTAGAAGGTTGACATAGTTGGGAGCGTTACAGTAGGTACTATCAGTCAATTTGATTCCAGACCCACCATAATTATGCGTATTTTCTTTCAACAATTGCAAAATAATGACGTGGGCTTTGTTGTGAAGCAACAAACTAAATACATTAAGAAAGAGAAAAAAAGAAGAACAATAGGAAAAAGATTACAAAATGTATATTTAAAAAAAATGTAGAAGTATTGAGAATGGGTGAGCACGAGTGCGAGTGTGGGGTGTACAGGGTGTAGTGGTCTAGTGGGCGTGGGTCGTCTGCGATTTTCGTAGAGACTTGAGGGTCGGGAGGCCGTGCCGTAGGTAGACAGGCGGCGTTATGTTATATGATATAGATGGGCAACGCTCTTGGTCGGACGGTGTTTCTGGTTTACGGCCGGCGCTGCTGGTGGTCGACAGGCGCTGCTGGTAGGTCGGATAATGAAGTGATAGGACGGCCGGCACTACTGGTGGAACGGCAGGCGCAGCTGGTAGACGGGCCGAAGCAGCTGGAGGTTGGACGATGAAGCTGGAGACCGGCGGCAAACCCGCCGTTGACGTAGAATATAGTGTAGTATATTGCCGCCGTATAGTTTAGAGGACGCGTAGAGTAAATTAAGACGTTTAGAGAGCAGAAAGGCATAGAGGCAGTAAGAGAGAGTATCCGTGTCATAAGTAGCCATGGCAACGGTGAAAAACATGGCTGTGAACCAAATATGTAATCAACAAAGAAAGAAAAAGTAGAGTTAAATATGAGAATTAATAATTAACCAAGAAAGTAATTATAAATATAAGGATATGGAGAAATTTCGGTAAGCGTCTAGCACTCTGGAATAGCGATTTTAGTAGATGGGATTCTGATACGTATTTACAAAATGATAAATAGTGTTGTGATATTTTTGAAATAGTGCATTGTGCCAGAAATTAATAATAAAATATATGTATACATAATGGTAGTATGCCGAAATTATGGTACCTGAAATCGAACCTATGATTGTTAAATAAAAGAATTGTCCCTTGGGTACGTTACAGCTTTCGCTTGAATGTACGTAACCCTGGAAATAAACTTGTTATTTTCTGAACAATCAGATTTGACGTGACAGCTTTTGCTGCCTGCCCTGTGACATAATGTTGATGTTACATTACTTGTAGTTTTGACCATAGATTTAGAATTCCTTAATATTCTTTACTAATGTCAACAAATTGAAAGAGTTCCTGTTATATATAAGATTGGAAGTTATTTCGAAATTTGAACTATAATTCAGATTCTATTTATAAGATGATTTACTGCATTGAAAACAAAGGTCAAATTTCAAACTATTTCGATCCACAATAATAGTTTCCTTGTTATTAGAAGGTCCTAAGTGTCATTACGCATTCTTTAAATATGAAAAATTCTCTGTTTTGACTTTTTAAGCGAATTAGTGAATTTGAATTGAGTGTATTGCTATGGCTATGCTATATAGCCATAGCAAGTGGGTCAAGAATCAATTTACTAATTTACCAGTAACTTCGTGATCATGGCGCTTGCAACAGTGCCGAAATATCGGAGACTCATAAAAAACAAGGTACATGGTAACAATCCTGTTAATAGTTTTATTTTAGTGACCATGAAAGTTTAAAACAATATAAGAATCAATTTGTCCGATAGTACATATGCGAGACACGCTCGAAGGCAAAGTTTATGGAGCTGTTTTAGCTTCGGCTAGCTAGTTTGTAAACCGACGTTAATTAACAATGAAGCTCTGTCCAATAGTGTGACCGAATACTCTAACAGCGGTTACTTTGAATGACCATAAACAAAACATTCAAATAATTGCTTAGATTTGTATATCGTAGCTTTTTCAACTCCATTAAATATAATTATTTAGTATTTTTGGAGAAACTGCTTGCTGTACGAGGCAATAAAAGTGCAGATAATATTCATAAGTTGTATTTGGTACGTACATTTTATTGTAATGTAAGATGTAATACCCCCTAGTTATTTTGACGTGACAACGTCTTAAATTAGGTTGCGGCTGGGAGTCACTTATGAAAAAGTGTAACGCTCGGTAACGTTACGATGAGTTTAAGTTTACATGTACAATGTTTTAGTAAACAAAATATATTTCTATAGTTAAAATTTGTGCAATTCTTATTTTCATTCAATTCCTTGTTCCTATTGTGCAATTTAATTATATTCATATCAATAAATATTCTACCGAGAAAAAGACGTTGTCACGTAAAATCTTCGCCCGTAAAACCGACTTTACAGGCAACCATTTTTTTATTAGCAAAGCATATTAATATTCATAATGAAAACAAAGATTTTGCTAGCTACAAAATGTTTTAGCTATTTCAAGTCACGATTTATTTAAACAATGCTGAGTAACAGAAGATCACAGTAAAATAATAAA
Organism: Chilo suppressalis; assembly: GCA_902850365.2. NCBI lineage: Eukaryota > Metazoa > Arthropoda > Insecta > Lepidoptera > Crambidae > Chilo > Chilo suppressalis. The sequence goes on along the minus strand of OU963897.1, from coordinate 13,473,676 downwards.
TAAATAAATATTTCCAACACTCACGTCAATTAGCCTAGCCCCAAAGTAAGCACTGTAAGGCTTGTTCAATCGGATACTAGGGTAACGGATAGAATACATATACTGTACAAATATAAGTATATTTTTATATAGAAATCATATTAAACATCCATGAGTGGAGTACAAATGCTCGTATTCATCATAGAAACATCTGCCCCCACCAGGATTCGAACCCGGAACCTCTCGAGTTGGCGACACCATGAACCACTCGGCCACGGAGGTCGTCACCGTCATAACACTACCTTTTGGTGGTGTTTTGTTTCTGTCGGTAAGTAAGGTTCCAGGGCTCCACGAGGTAGGGGATTGGGTCAGGATAGGCAACAGTGCGAGTATTTGATATCGTAACCGTCTATAAACTTGGGTGACCTACCAGTACAATAGATAGTGTTTTTTTTATTTTATGGATGCTCATCCATCCGGGGAAGTAACCTCTACAAGAAACTGGAGCCAGTTCAAGCGAAAAATCTGCTATGATCTACCCATCTAAACGTTTTCGCTTAGGCACATGTATTTTTAACCAATGCATATTTATATAAGGTTGTTGTCTAACCAATATCTGATAGGTATGTGCAAATAATATAACTTTAAAACATATCAGTTAATTTTTAACAATACTAGCTTAATGCACATGGCATATTTTTTAGTAATCTCTGTTCCCGTTACAAACCTGAGATTCCCATAGCTCATGAAACCAATCATAATGATGAAAATTTCGAAATCTCCAAAAAGTGTACATAGCATATTATATTGGTTTGAGAACGACGATATTACACATTTGTAAGTAAAAAAAAATCTTATTTAATCTCGACAGCTAACTTATTCATGGCAGTATATAAACAGAAGGGAATGCAAAGTTATGAAAAAACATTAAATTGCAAAAATTTAACAAAAGCATTCTAAAAAGTCGATCTAATTACCATAATTCAAAGGAACCATTCTTGCATTCATACTTACGCTGTTAAGACTTCATGGTTGCATAATGACCACAACGACGATGCATCACTTTCTCCTTATGGTTATCGGTGTTTAATTCTACTACAAGTAGAAGAATTTCTGGGTCACACGACTGGTAAGTATTAATCTTGACGGCGGCTATTTAATTAATTTAATTAATTACATATGATCGCAGCCCTACTGAACTTACAAAATATAATCCTTAGATTAAAATGTATTATCTATCATAACTTGATCCAAACTCCCACAATATTTGCTTGGCGTTTTGGCTAGCTCATCTAATCAAAATCCCAAGCCCGAATTTTTGACAGCTCCGTAACGTGCATTACGTTTTTATAAATATATTATCTGGTATCTTCAAAGTTTCTATGAAAACTAAGCTGCGCCCATACTGGACTTAAGTACAAACTAGCTCTTTCCATACAAAATTTGACGATGATGATACATTAAGGACCTTTCAAAATCGTGCTTCGGCTTCTGAAACGGGGCTAGTTCAGTAAATGAATAAAATAATATTTTATAACAGGCATTTCAAAAGTTTAGGTTCTTATATATGTTTTTGGTTAATGATGTTTGATTTGGATGGAACTCTACTAATTACAGCTATCGGTTCCGTGATCGATTTCTGGTTCGTTACTTATGAGTCAAACCATATAATTATTATTTGGGTGACTGTTTATGTGTCTGAATTATTGGTGGCATATTTTTTTATGTTTAAGCGGGCAAAAGAGCTGGCAGTCCACATGGTCACTGCGCCCATGGACACTTGCAGACGCCATATAGCTTGGTGCTAGAACTCCAAGCGTCCAGATGATGGGGGTCAAACTTCTCTCTGCGGTATGTGGTGCAGTAATCGTAGTTGGCCGCTGTCAACAGCTCCAATCCAACTCCAATGTATAGACAGTACAACACACACAATGACGCAACTTCTTTAAGCAGAGCTTAGACAAGCTACGCTTAAGCAAGCTTAGGGGTTGCAGCTCGTCAGTGAGCTCAGTAACATCGATAAATGGAATCGCCTTTGAATCCGGTTAAGAGGAAGGAACTGGTTGAGGTAAATCAGTCCAGAGATGAAAACAGTACTCCATATGCGGCCGGATCTGTGTTTTGTAAGGCATCAACCGTTGTTTAGACGAAGTACTTTCTCGCTCTATTGAGCACTCCAAGTTTTTTGCAAGCTAGTTTGGCTTTTCCTTCCAAGGCGATTCTGACAGTGAATTTTCTGAAATATAATGGTTCTGTTTTCAATTATTGTGGATATTAAATCTATGCTTAATGATGATTCTGGCTTACAAAATTATGTGTTTGAATGTCTGCTAAATAAGTGACAGATGATTTTCTGCAAAATGCATCGATGTCTTCCGCTGATGTGCTTCATACTTAATAAAAAATCTGTAATACAAGGTAGACACTTTCATAAGTTTATGAGCTTGTTCAATTTTAGTTATAACTTAAGCCGTACTTTAAAAAACGTAAAAAGCACGTGCGATATGTCCCATTTCAAATATTTTAGCTTAAACTTTGACGTTTGTAAGAAACGAAGAAACGTTGTTATTCATGGCAACACCTTGCGTTATGTGGCAAGCAACCTATTGTAACCGGATCGAACCTCGTAATATTCGTGTCCGGAACAGATGGATTTCATGCCACATTTTTTTGCATTCATAAACAATTAGTATTTCTAAAAAAGATGTCTTTACATAACGTAAAACATAGCTCAAAAGTAAAGTTTAGTTTAAATAAGCTTTGGTTTAATATATTTTATTTTATTTGATCAACAAAAATAGAATCTCTCTCTCTCTCTCTCTCTCTCTCTCTCTCTCTCTCTCTCTCTCTCTCTCTCTCTCTCTCTCTCTCTCTCTCTCTCTCTCTCTCTGGGTCAGTCTCTCATATTCATCATATCATAGCGTCAGAGTTGCACCTAAAGTGGACGATCTGCTTCCACCGGTTTCGGTCCAGCGCCTCTCTTACCAAAGCACAAAATTTGGATGAGGACGAATCTTGAATCTGTTCGGTCCAACTTGTTAGAGAACGACCGCGCGATCTTTTGCCTTCGGTGTTTCCAACCATAATATGCTTTTCCAAATTTGCATTGCCTCTGCGCACTATATGGCCGAAGTACGAAAGAATGCGTTGCCGGCATAAGATGGACAAAAGAATTTTTATGCGAAGCTGGGTCAGGATCGATAATAGAGCAACACAGCCGACGCGGCAAGGAGGGGAGTAGCCATAATGACATAATACTACTAAAATAATTCTGCAGCTTTTTGCGGGGGGAGGAATATGCACACAAATGCAGTCCAACATACTTTCGCAAAGACTAAATTGTAATTACGACACTTATACATAAAAAAATGACAGCGCTAGATCGGGCATAGATGAAACTTAAGATTTTTATTTACAGACTTATACTGGCGAGTCGATTGTTTTGTCAAACATGTCCGACGATTGAATTTTAACAAAATAATATGAATTTTGTGTTTAAAAGTGGTTAAATAGAAATAATAAGTTAATAATTCTACTTGTATGTGAATTTTAACACCATCCTTTTGTAAGTTTAATATTTCATATTTAAGAATAATTAAAACAAAAAATATACTATAACAATGAACCTAAAACTAAAAACCTTAAAAAATAAAATATAATAACTAAATTTATATTATATTTTTTTTTTTTTTTTTTTTTTTTTTTTTTATTTATTTCATATTTATGTAATACAGCAAATTACATAGTAACATTTTGGCATTTTTGATTTGTAACATACACTTGCGCGACTTGACTTACACTCAGTCTAGTGATATATCCGAGCGCAACTTAGTTTTGTTTGAAGCTGGCCCATCAGCGGGGGAAATGCCGACTCTTAACTTCTACTTACTCCTGATTGATACATTGGTGCGTTTTGCAGTAAAAAAATGGTGCTTGAATAATCACCGTACCTACTTCATACAGATATAGTCTTTGATTATTTTCTTTGGAAGTCTTTTCGGTTTATGAGTAAGTTCTAGTGTATCCAAAGACAAAATATTTGTAAGCACAACTTTTTTAAAAAAAACTAAATCTAAAGTCAATTAAAAAACTGAAATTAAATACATTTGGAGTCAGTCGGTGTCGATTCAATTAGTAAATGAAATATGTCCCTATACTTACCTAACCTGTATTATCTCTTTATTACTCACAGTTTTCTCATACGAAATGTGCATACTGTTTATCATTGTAACGTTCTTTTGTTCATATCCGAAAAAAATAATCGAATCTTCTAATAATCTAGAATGATAACGAAGACACCTGTTGAGTACCTATAGACTCATAGTTATACGTTCCTACATTTAATCATGTGATGCGGCTTCCGGATGGACAGTTGCTACTTGTAAACGATAGCTAGATGCTACATTTTCTGGTCCTTCGAGCCGGATCGATTGAATTAGTGACTATAAACCACTTTGCAAATTGTAAATTTTATAAAAAACAATATGGCGTTGGCAGCGTCTGTGCCCGCGAAGAAAGAATTAGAAGTGAAAAGAGATGCTTTGACTTGTAAAAAACAGTATTTATTTACCAAGTTACAAAGATTATACGACGTTTCCAAAACAATTGATAGCGATTTGGATCAATTACCAATATTTTTAGTACAAATGTCCGAAATGGAAAGTGTCCGTAATAAATTCGAATCCGCCATTTTTGAAATAATAGAAATCGAAAGCCAAATACATCCAACAAAAAAAATGTCGCTTAGTGATCTTGAATCTCTCGATACGATGTATACTGCATGTCAGTTAGTGTTAAAAAATCATAGTGATACTTTAGCTAAGTCCGAGAAACAAGATTTCGTGGCACCTGCCTTACCTAAATTATCTCTGTTTAACTTTGATGGCAAAATAGAAGATTGGACTACCTTTTATGACACGTTTGTATCATTAGTACACAATAGAAACTTCTCTAATATTGATAAATTTCATTATTTATTATCTTGTCTAAAAGGATCCGCTTTGAATATTGCAAAAAAACTACCTATTACCGGTGCTAATTACTCGTTAGTTTGGCAAAGTCTTATTGATAAGTATCACGACAATAGAACGCTGGCGTGTAGGTATTTTGATAAAATGTTAAACTTTTCGCCGCTTAATAAAGATACGGCTGCGAACCTTACCTTATTTATTGAAACATTCGATCATTCACTTAAAGCTATTCAAGCTTTAAATATAAAAAAATTGGATGACTTTTTATTTTGTCATTTGGCTTTGCGAAGACTCGATCCTCACACTAGAAGGTTATTTGAAGAGGAGAGAGATCAAAATTCTATTCCTACCTTTTCTGAACTCATAGTTTTTGTCAATAAGCAGATAAAAGTATTAGAACATAGTACATTGTCAAACGTGAATAACTCGGTTAGCTCGTTAAGCTTACAAAAACCTGCCGGTTATTATAATACCTATAAAGGTAGTACAAATAAACAGTCGTCTTTAAAATCTGTATTAGCGACAACGCGAGTGCAGAATAATTACAACCGCAAAGTGAACAGTCAACTAGTCTGTGCTCATTGTAAACAAAACCATATGATCTATCGATGTGATCAATTTCGTAAATTGGCTGTCGATGCACGAAAGGACCGTGTCCATTCATTGAATTTGTGCACAAATTGCCTAAAAGCGGATCATAATTCTAACGCTTGCAAAAGTTTAATCACGTGTGGAGTTTGTGCATTACCGCATCATTATTTATTACATAAAGATAGTGCGCAGTCTGAAGAATCGGCCGTGCCGAAACCCATGCAGTCGTCCTCTGCACACGCGCAGCAGGCGCTCGTTTCGTCTCACTCCGTGAGTGATTCCTCGATACCTAATCAACAGGCCGCGCTAGGTACAGTACCTACCGTCGCTAGCTCCGACTACGGAGTAGTTTTAGGTACTGCGCTTATACAACTTCGTGATAACGACGAACAATATCAAAACTGCCGTGCAGTCATAGATTCTGGAGCTCAGAGCTCTTTTATAACTACCGAATGCGCCCAAAGGTTATGTTTACCTCGTAGGAAATGTCCTTTTACTATAAATGGCTTAGGCGGTGGTTTTATTAAAAATCAGGGCATGATTTCTTGCACTTTAAAACCCGTTAACTCGGACGGTCCGACATTCAACGTTAATTTAGTTGTCGTATCCAAGGTGGCAGCTGACATGCCAAATATTCATTTTTCAAAAAATGTTATTAATGAATATAATTCATTTAATTTAGCCGATCCATTCTTTTTCAAACGATCTCGAATCGATATTTTGTTAGGTAATGATATTGTACCATTACTTATCACGGATAAACCGTTAATAATTAATGATAATATTCCCAGTGTCATTAAAACTGTATTTGGAGATGTTATAAGCGGAAAATTGTGTCCACTTGAAAATAATATCTCTCAAAACTTTCATCTATCTATAACCTATGAAAAGGAACAATCATTAGAAAAAACATTACGTTCATTTTGGGAGATTGAGGAAGTACCGTGTACACCTATAGTCAACCCTATGGACCAGTTAGCAGAGCAAATATTTGTTAAAGAGCACACCCGGGAATCGAACGGGCGATATGTCGTTCCGTTACCTTTCGTACCGAATCACCCACCTCTCGGCGAGACGCGTGCCGCGGCCGAACGTAGGTTATTTTACACGGAACGCAAACTAGAGCGTGCTCCTGAATTGCAACAAAAATATATCGAGTTTATGCATGATTACGAACGTCTCGGCCATATGCAAGTATATCGAGGCGACACGCCTAGTCAGTTTATTATCCCACATCATAGTATTTTGCGCCCCAGTAGTACATCGACGCCATTGCGGGTTGTGTTTGACGGATCTGCTAAAAGTAGTAATAACGTCTCCTTAAATGATATTCTTCTCGTTGGACCGAAACTATACCGCGACATTGTAGCGATATTATTGAATTTTAGACTTTTCGAGATTTGTCTGGTGAGTGATGTTTGTAAAATGTATCGTGGTATTTTGTTGAGAAAGGAAGATCGTATTTATCAACACATATTATATAGAGAATCTGTTAATGAACCCATAAAAATATACGAATTAAACACCGTGACTTACGGTCTTAGTTGCTCGCCGTTTTTAGCCATGCGGACATTACTACAATTGGCAATAGATGAGGGGGAACGTTTCCCACTTGCAGCTCAGGTTATCCGTGAAGGGATTTTCATGGATGACATTTTGTACTCATGTACCTCTTACGAGCAAGCTTGTATCCTACAGGATCAATTAATAGGTATTTTTCAAAGTGCCAACTTTACCTTAAAAAAGTGGATGAGCAATAGCGAGCATTTACTTCACCGCGTACCAATTGAACATAGGGAAGGCGCTATATCATTTGTGAGTGATGAAAACGATTGCTCCATTAAGGTATTAGGCCTTAATTGGGTTCCTACTACGGATCATTTTGGCTTCTCTGCAAATAAAACAGATGAAACATCCACGAAACGTTCGGTGCTCAGGTTGTTAGCGTCGATTTATGACCCCGTAGGCTTTATCGCACCTTGTACCTTCGTTGCTAAAGGTATCATGCAAGACTTATGGAAGTTAGGCATTGGTTGGGACGAAAGTCTTCCGGATGACTTGAAAGACAAGTGGCAAAGGTTTCTCTCGGAACTTCCTTTACTGGCTGAACTTCATATAGAACGCCACATGTTATTACCGGGTCAAACAGAATGCGAGTTGGTCGGATTTTGTGACGCGTCTTGTCGTGGTTATGCAGCGTGCGTGTTTGTCATAAGTCGCGATGATAAAAATAATGTTAAGGTACGTTTAGTAACGGCAAAGTCGAAAGTTGCACCAGTAAAACAAGTCACTATCCCTCGATTGGAGCTAATGGGTGCAGTTTTGCTCAGTAAATTAATTAAATTTCTCTGTAACACCTTTACACGCGTAAAAATAAATAAAATAACTGCGCTATCAGATTCGACAGTCGTACTGTTGTGGCTTCAAACGCAACCTTATAAACTAAAAACTTTCGTTAGTCACCGTGTGACTCAAATTATAGAAATATTGCCTCCCCACTACTGGCGGCATGTATCTAGTGAAAATAATTTAGCTGACATTTGTTCTCGCGGCGTGTCGCCGGCGCAGCTTGTTGAATGTAGACAACGGTGGTTGGTTGGCGCCGACTGGATGTACCAAAATTATGATGAGTGGCCGATTACAGTCATTACCAACGAAAGTAAAATTCAATTACCGGAACTTAAAAAATCCATTGCCTTGTTAACACAAGATATTAGTCTGGAAGAATCCGAGCGGGAATTTTGCGAACGAGTATTTAGTCGTTTTTCATCATTTTCTAAATTGCACCGCACCTTTGCATGGATTATAAAATTATTACGCGAGAAAAATCATTTTGTCGGTCAGTCCGCACTCTTAACCACCGATATATTGAATGCTACTATGAACGTGTTAATTAAGTTAATTCAAATTGCTTATTTTCAACATGAAATTAAATTACTCAAGCTTAATAAACACGTACCTTCTTTGCGAAAGTTATCTCCTTTTCTCGACGCAGAGGGCTTTCTCAGGGTAGGGGGTCGCTTGAGTCGTTCTGAGCTTCCTTATAACACTAAGCACCCGCTGTTACTTCCTCAGCATAGCATATTCACTAGATTACTTATTGATTTCTTACATCGAAAATACTTGCACGTAGGCCCGCGCACATTAAACAGCATTTTAAATGAAAATTATTGGATTCCCTCCGCTCGTAGCGTTATTAGATCCGTATTATCTAAATGTCAAACTTGTTTTAAAAACAAACCTAAGTTGTTACAACCAGAGATGGCACCTCTGCCTCCTACTCGTGTAACACCTAACAAAGTATTTTCTCACGTTGGAGTAGACCTCGGTGGTCCATTCTTTATAAAGGAAAGTTTACGTCGTAACGCAAAGGTTTCAAAAGCTTATCTAGCTTTATTTATATGCTTCTCAACGAAAGCTGTTCATCTTGAGGTGTTATCTTCCCTCTCCGCGGATTGTTTTCTTGCGTGTTTAGACCGTTTTATCGCTCGTAGAGGCATGTGCTCGGCCCTTTATTCAGACTGTGGCACCAATTTCACTGCTGCCGCTAAACATCTCAACGAAATACAAAAGTTCATGCGCGATAATCAAAATCACATTACGGAAGGGTGCACCGCAAGACAGTTAGTTTGGAGATTTAACGTACCGAGTGCTCCCCATATGGGAGGTCTTTGGGAAGCTGGCATTAAGGCAGCGAAATATCACTTAGTTCGAAGCGTGGGTGAAAAATCCTTGACGTTCGAGGAGCTTTCTACTGTGTTTTGTAAGGCAGAGGCTATCTTAAATTCGCGCCCTTTATGTCCGTTACCGGCTAGCGACAACCCTAACGAATTCAACGTTCTAACGGCAGGACACTTTCTTATCGGCAAAAGCTTAACCGCTATACCTGAGTATGACGTTCATAACGTAGACATGAATCGATTGTCTCGTTGGCAATATGTGCAAAAGTGTTCTCAGATGTTTTGGAAACGCTGGAGTCGTGAATATTTGAATACTTTACAACAACGAGCAAAGTGGTTCACATCTTCAGCTAATTTGAAAGTTGGCGACATAGTTCTTATTAAAACTGATAATGTTCCTTCCTGTAAATGGCCCTTAGGCAAAATAGAAAAGCTTCACCCAGGTTCTGACAATTTAGTCCGCTGTGTGACGCTACGTACCGAAAGGAGCGTCTTACAAAGACCTGTTAATAAACTTAGTCCTTTACCATATAATAATTAAAGGTTTTCTGACATAAATTGTCATTCTTATTTTAAGATTAAAGTAAATATAGTAGAAAGTTAAGTTTAACGTTTAAACGTTTTTTGTTATAATTATAATTGGCTCTTACAGTAAGTTTAATTTAATTTTTTTTTTTTTCTAAGTGGAAACCATAATACTGGTTTCGGTAGGGGGTAATGTTGAGTACCTATAGACTCATAGTTATACGTTCCTACATTTAATCATGTGATGCGGCTTCCGGATGGACAGTTGCTACTTCACATCCGCTACCGCCATACACAAGTAGCGCCCTCTATGAAAAACTAAGAAGAAACGTCCTGTTTTGCCTGTGACCCGGGTCGCGAAGCAGCATAAAACGCCGTGCGTTAAAACATTTGAAGAAACAGCAGTTACTGTGTCTAACACCGTGTGTGGAATATTTCTACTGTTCGTGAAGTGCCCCATAACTGGATTTCAGCCCTACCATCCTGCTACAGCAGTTAAATACCGGTGAGTCGTACTCCCATTGGTTTCTTGTTGGAACAATAACTTGGGTCACTCCACTCGTTTACCCTTTCTTTTCTTGTAAACGATAGCTAGATGCTACAACACCCTTGTTAAAAAAATGAATCATCAGAATCGGTCCACGACTTTCGGAATTATGCGCTTATAAGTATAAAAAATATACTGAAGAATTCATTGAAAGCCTTTTTTTTAAATGTATTAAAAACGTAACTTGTAATTAATATGTTATTATTCTTAGTTATAATAGTTTCAAAGTTACGACAAAGATGAGTTTATATATTAAATAGCCATCACCGATCATGACTTCCTTAACGATTAGGTCAAAAAACGTAGAGAAATTTCCAAAAAAAACATAAGCTAATCCTTTCTAGGCCGCCGATAGATATAATTCTTTACGGATCTTTACAATTATTATTATTGCGGTCACGTTTTAATACCGTACAATACAACATCAATCAGCGAGACTAACATTAAAATGAAATATTCAAAATAAAAGCAAGCCAAAATACCCGCTAAAGGAATTATTTTTTTACATTTTGTAAGGTTTTGAGTGAAGTTACAATTCGTTTACCATTGCAATTTTGTATTCCGTTTTAAAGATCGCGAAGTTCAACGATTACGAACATAAGATTTTTTAAGTATCGCATATTTACATGATTTCTAGCTACGTCTGTCCAATTAAATTAGCAAATACTAATTTCTTAATTGCAATCGCAACTCTTTGTTGACTCGCCTATCAAAAATTACTAGAATCAAAGGAAGAAAAAATATCGCAAAACCAAATCCCACGCTTGAAAAACTGGGGCAATCTTCGTCTGATCGTTCTTTCATACGTGCGACTTGAATGGGGAATCTCTCGAGTATCGCGGGCGAGTTAATTCAATACGATTTGTATCGATACATGGAGTTCTTCATTCGTTCCGCTGCGTGCAGTGAATGCAATCTTTCACAGAACAATGCAGTTCTATTTAAATCGAAGTTCAATCGACACCTTTGAATATATGTACTTATTGGTTTTTAACCTGTATTGATAATGTTGTACTACTACAGTGCGGGTCATGTTGAGTAACTACATTTTTCCTTTTATTGTTTGAAGATATTTTTGAATGTATTGGTTTTGAATACTATTGATATCATAGTTATATTAGGTTAGGTTAATGTGTGTTATGTTGAGAATTAGGATGTTCCTTTAATTGTTTGAAGTTTCACATTTGCTATGCTAGTAAATAGTAAACTTTCATTTTGATACCGTTAATACTAAACTTAACATTATAACAAAAGTGAGATGAACTAATTAAGTTATTCTATGAAAGTTTTAAGAATCTATTTATTACGGTTTATAAGATATGGCCTGCTGACAGATTCTGATGGACGGATGGTCGGACGGACATCAAAGGCTAATTAATAGGGTTCCGTTGTTATAGTATGGTTACGTATAGTGTACCTTATCATAAAGCTATTTACTGTTTTAAAAAAAACATCAGTAAAAAGGAAATAATATTTACCATGTTTTCTCATCGAAATTTAAAAAATGCTACAAAAAAAATATTGAATCATTGGTCATAGGGTAGTCAACATTTTATTTATGTTTATATACATTCTATACTTAGAATAAAATAAATTATTTTTCTATGTACAAAGCTTTTTATTATAGGCGTTAGGTTTCTTGAAAGTTAAATATATCTTTATTTACCAAATTCTAATTCACTTATCAGAATACAGTTTCCCGAAAAACTATTTTCCGGAAAAGTTTAGTCGACCAAAACTAATTTAGACAAAATAATGTCGGACATGCGTTACAAACTCCTTTAGAGAAGTGCGGAACTTTGAAAAATGCTCAATAAAAATGATGAAACGTAAGAAACCATTCCATCGATCCTTTTATCACAATTAAAAGATAACTCTTACCCACGTTCTTACTAGCTGTAGATAAAACAACTAATGATCTATTGACTTAACCGTATCATTACAAGCGTAGGAAGGTACTTAAGGTAGTTTTAATGTACAGTAAAAAATCCTCGAACACAATGCTAATTGCTCATACTCCCCAGCTGACGGGCATCCGTGTTTTTGTTCCACAGCCATTCTCGGAGAAGCCTCCAGAGTACCAAACATATTTTCTTCGACTATGATCCATTGTCCTTGTTCACAAGTGCGTTCTTTCTTATTTGTAATAACGCGTCAATTTTCCTCTTGTGCTAATGCAAAGAGATATATATATGTATATCTTTATATATATAATTCTTCTGTGAGTGTGTCTTCTCTTAAACGACTGGACCGATTTTGATGAAATTTTTTGTATGTGTTCAAAGGGATCTGAGAATGGTTTAGATTCACAATTTTGTCCGCTGGACAACCCCTATTTTTTTAGGGCGGTACGAAGTTCACTGGGTCAGCTAGTATATATATATATATATATTGTATGTTATTCACGCGAAAAAGATTTGCTACTGGCGTCATGATGTCACGCGTCGATAGTTTATAGGTTTTGAAAAGGGGAATGACTTAAAATAATAGTTGCAATAAATTTATAGTGTGTACGATGTGTTCCACATAATAGTAAAGTTCGGTTGGAAGGATCCGTCGGCAACTCAAAGGAAGTTATGATATTATTTGTAAGTTTGTTATTACAAACGAGCAATAGTCAGATTTTGTAGATGCCAATTCCGCACGAATGTCACCGAAGTTTAAAGTTTTGACTTTTTACTCAACTAGTATAAAAAATCTTTTCTAAAATTACTTAGATAGAGAGAAAAAGTATAGCATTGCTTAGTAATCAGAGATCAACCTTGTGTTTACTCGATTGTGATTCCCTTTCATACTTAGCTCTTTTATTGTGTTGAATGTACGTAGTTATAAGAAGATAGAAATTTTATGAGCCTTGAAAGACAATGATGTTTACGTAAATAAAACAAAGTAAGATAGGTCAAGTAGGTCCCTGCCTCAGTTTAATACTACAGCAACACCAGGGCTGCTGCAGCGCTGACAATTCTGGCAGGGCCTAAGATTGATGAAACATTTTTTTAAATAATTATAATATACCAAAAGGAACAACCATACCAATAGGGTATTTGACTGTTTTAAAAATAAAGTGCTAATTATTAGCATCTGTATTTAAAATGAATATTGGCAGGGGTTTTTTACTATTATTACAAAAAAAAATATTCATAATTTTAAACCCACGAAAAAGATAATAATTTTCATATCTATTGTCACGTGATTGAAAACGCCTGGGATTGGCGGAGCCTAAAATGACGTCACACACTAGTAAAGTTCCAGTGAAAGTGACATTACATTGTATCGTTTGACGTTTTAATGACAGTCGTGTGACGTCACACGCCAGTGAGACGCCCAGAGAAACGTTTTTACGGCAACTTGAAAATTTCGTTTTTGATTTATTTATTTTTATTGAAAACCACAAGAGAATGATGAATATCCACTTTTTATGGACTCCATAAACATAAGTAAGTTGCGTAAGATCGTTTTCCAAAACTTGTCAAAAACCCTATTAATACTTATAAAAAATAACCACAAAGACTGAATGATTCTATTACTCTTAGCCTTAAAGAAAAGTGCAATCATAAAAGAAAATAAAGTACGTAAGTATATAACTGTTCAATATACCCATTATTGCCTTATTTATTTAGCTTAATTTTATCCTATTTTTCTATATAAAATCAATCAGATAAGGATATAAAAACCGTCAAAATAAATTAGGTTGTTGACAGATTAATAATGTTGCCATAATAGCGAACACGTTCACAGAAAAAAAATAACATTTTGCTTTCAATATTTATCATTACTGTATTAAGGTTTTGCGAAACTGCCGTGGCCATTGTCACTACAGTGATAACTTCATTCTGCCACTTTTTTGTCATTCATGAAATTGCCGCTATTGTAAGAATTTACTTTTGCTTTCATATTTCGTTCAAGATTGCGAAAATTTAATAGATTTCGTAGCAATAAAAACTGTAACACAACAAAACGTTTTGTAATAATTTTTAATTCACATAATATTTAATAAAAGCTATTTCTCAATTAATATAAAATCAAATAATGCGATTGAATACTTCATCATAAGCCATTTAATGTATTCACTGCTGGGGCAGAGGTAATATAGAATTTCGTGCATTAAAGGGAAGGGAAGGCCTGTCATCCGAACAGGCCATGACGAACCAGCACCATGCAAGCCCAGTGTGGATTGGTGTATGCAAGTTCATCGTGCCTTCTGAAGCTCTGAGGAGCACAAGACTATTTGGTCAACATTTAAATTACCGTCCAACTTTTAAAAAGTTGCTTAATTTCACAATAACACACGCACCCCCATAGCGCTTACTATAAAATTGGCCTACATAACTGCTAAGGCTTGAACTATTTCCAATATTTTCTACAAAGCAATTGTAGGCTAGGTAGATAATATTGGAAACTTATTATAAAACCTTTGAGTATAAACCTACCTATTTCGTTTAAGATTGTTTGAATGTTTATATCCATGCGCCTACAAGAATAATGAAACATTCAATGTTTTTATAAATGCTGCGTTTCGATTATTCTTTTGTTTTGTATTTGCCGACATAACGCGGACGTGGTAGGGTTAGTCGGCAGTCAGTGTTACGTTAACGCAAACCCATCAGTCATTCGACTACGTTGAATAGTGGAATATCCATTAGGAGTTTCCTTTCAGGCGTAACGGCCGGCCGTATTGGATTTGGTTGGTTGAGATACTTGTTTAGAAAAGCTTTAGAGCTGGTAATCATTTGGATGAAATTTGTCCTTATAAGTGAGCAATGCTACTACCATGTGGTCGGTTTGCTTTTCTGTCATTTATTATATAAAGAGGCTGGTCTACAAGTCCAGCGTTAACTTTGTAAATCAATTAGTATGTGACGTTGACATTACGTCAAATAAATTAACGTTTATGTTTTGTAAACATTGTATTTTTTCATGTAAAAAAGGGTGGCAAACAAACGTATGGCCCACCTGAAGCAGCCACCATAAGCCTTTAGACGCTTGCGATACCAAAAATATCACTCGCACCGTTGCCTAACCTGCCCAATCCCCTACCCCGTGGAGCCTTGAAACCTTACTTACCAACAGAAACATAACACCACCAAAAGTTAGTATTATTTAAAAATTTGACACAACCATTAAAGCCGCGGAAGCATAATAGGTCAGTGCATCAACAACAGCTAAATGCTTAAAAAAATAAAAAAAAAACTTATTTACTTACTATAATATTCAACTAGACATTAAAATTTCAACACGGTGAATACGCTTGCAGCACTAAAGGCTTGTAATAAAGTATTAATTAAGGTTTTATAAAGCAAAGATCAAACCCAATCAAGCCAGCATTTTAACGAGTCTAGCTAGATTCATCAACTCATTCCTACCCGCTTTATTGAATTCCACAAAGTTTCCAGCACTTTTTGATTGTTCCTTGTTCAAACATGGCCGACCTCGTTTCACAGATTTTTATACTGTATTCATTATCACAATTCTGTCTGTTGAAGCATTGTTGGACTTTTTACAGTTGTTTTGTTTATTTATGTAATGTTGGTGAATAAAATAGAAATGGGAAAAAGAGGTGCGAAATAATTCTCTAAACACCATAACGAGGTTCACTATATTAACTGAATATTAAAAACAAGTATCACAACAAGGGAACTGTATCTATTGATAAAAATAAAAAAAGTTATTTCATTTGATGAAATTCCAAATAACTTAAATACAACCAAAAAGACAAAGATCTCCTATATATATTGAACTGGAAGTAAAGAAAAATAATAATCTATAGTTGCTAACATACCCGTGCAAATAGCAAACGCCTTCATAGAACAATTAAAACAAAGCTGTTCTATAATTATTTTTACAGGTTAAGTAAAGTGATTTAAAATTAATATAATCGTTACATATTATATAATTATATTAAAATAATTATTTTTAATTATTCTGATAGTATTAGTTATTTCGTTAATCTGCGAGCTTAATGATTTATTATGTTAGTAAGTTCCTAATGTGAACATTTAATTGGTTAACTGTTGTTAATAACGTTTTTGTTTTCTTGTTTGTGAAATCGTTGGTTCACCCAGCAAAATGAAATAAATTAGTATGGAATATTCCCGAATATGTTAATCCAAAATTGCATCGAGATGAAGTCAGGAAGTCCTTATGGGTAAAGAAGAATTAAAGTGGAGGAGATGGTTCGAAAAAATGTGAAAAAAGAAGGAAAAAGAAATGAAAGGTGTATATAGGAATTAAGACAATTTATATTTCTTGTCAAAACCCTAAAAACTTCCTAATCTCCACAATTATAGACCATACACGTTAACTAAAACAGCATAAAGTAATATACTATAGTTAAATTAACAAATGATAAACCTTAATATGTACTAACTAAACTATGTAATCTTAATCTTACACATATTTTGTGTGTCTATACCTAATCACCTTCTTTTTATCAATTTAATCAGACAGAAAATAGTATTTCCAATGAGGCGGATAATTTATAAAATAAATTGTATATCCCGTTGGTTTGACAGTGATCGATGGTAGTGCTATGATGCTGTGTGGTACCACATGCATACCACAAACTGATGCGCAAACAGAACAAAAAAATATGTAAAAGTCGCATCATATCTTTTCAGTCATAGAACAGACACAATTTTTTTTATCTGAGGCTGCGCACATGGCTAAGTCTCTTGAAGTGTTGACGCCATTTCGCACAGTTACGTCAATTCATGTCTTTTATTTTTATATGAGTTTTTTCTTTCCATCACGTAGTATGATTCCAATCCTACTAATAATATTATAAATGTGAAAGTTTTTATGTTTGTTACTCCATGACGCAAGAACTACTGAACGGATTTGGATGAACTTTGGTACGCGTATAGTTAATGGACCTTTGATACTTTTTATCCCGCCAAAAAAATTTACGTTAACGTGGACGAAGTCGCAGGCGGCCGTTGGTATGAAAGTAATGTAGAATACTATTCTAAATTTCGATGAGTTTTCACGCCACAGCCACTGAACCAATCATACTGAATTTTTGAATAGGCTTACATTGGATTTCATGTTACGAAAATAGAAAACAAACAGGATGAAAAGAGGAACCCATATTTTTCATGTTTAGTATATAAAAAATCATATTTATGAATATAAGGAAATAAAACTTTTCCTACAGCGCAGTCAGTAAATACAATGGAAGATAAATGTGTTATAAAAGACACAGTCGCAGGAACTATTTACAACTAGCCAATTTTTGATTTAGAACGGTTAAAATTAAAACAAAGCGTTATTCCTACATGAATAAAAATCTCCCCATTTATAAAAGTATCTAGCAATTATAACAAAGCTGAAGTTTAATTTTTCATTGAAATACAACCGTTTAATAAATCGTAAAAAAATCCGTCAACTTGCAACTTTTCTAAAAATTGCGGTCGAAACGAAAGCGCTATCAATATTTAATTTTACTACCAGTAAAACTTTCGTGCCCTCCATTGAAAGTAGCGGAAGCTCGCTCACCCCCTCAGGAGTCGAATGAACCCGAAAAATGCCGAAGGGACCCGAGCACTCTGAACCAACCCACACCAGTATACAGCCACATGAATAAAGAAGGCATAGAGAGAGACAAAGCTTCATACAATAATGCGCGTGTGCAAGTGAGCGCTGGTGGCCTATCGCATACGCAAGGAAACGTTTTTATTGGCGGCTACTGGCTGCAAGTGCTCACTCACACATTTGCACTGCGTAAAGCTTTGCCTTTGTACCTTCTTTACTCGTATGATACAATACAAGCGACCGACACTAGGACGTCGCCGGCCGTCCGTATTACAACTGCGTGCACTCCATTCAGAATAATAACATCAAAAGTTGATCTCTTCAGTCGCATTGTGACAGAAAGTGTAGTGAATCTGCTAAGAAAGTAGAAAAGGCTCCGTTTTCACAAGTGACTTTACAATAGTTGAACGTATTTTCGCTAAAATTCCGACGATTTTGCGGGCAGTTCTTGTTGTGTGGCGAAATTGTTTTGTTTCCACCGGCATGCCTGATCGCTGTCTGTAGAGGTAAGACATATTTATTTTTGCTGTCTAAACACATTACTTTGATATAGGTATTAAAATATAATAACAACTTCTGATGATGTCGATGTTACTACAATAGTGAATGACAAGAGAAAGGTTTTACCTGATACTCTTAAATCAGCGAATCATCGATGCAGTACTTGACTATAAACATGTCACATTAGGTTAAGTCTATAATATACCGCAATTGCTTAACTCCACGCCCGGCTGGAAGCGTCATTCAATTCCTTTTAACCTTGTCCAACAAGCAATAAAAAAGCAACCTTTTGCCTGTTTATGTCTATCGGTCCGCCTCATCCGCCGGCTCGGAACCAGTTTTCGACCAGATGATAGTTTGTTATTTTATTATTTTAGTTTTTTTTCTTTCGATGCATATCTGAGATGTAAGATACGGCAGCTCGGGGTCTACTAACAACTCGATGTTTATTGCATTACTACCAAATGCACCACGGTTTATTGGAGATGTTTCTTCAATAGAGTGTCCTAATGATTCGTCTTTTTTATATACATGTTTCCCTATTAAACACAAATGTATGAGTAAAAAAACTATATTAAACATGATATATTCATATACATACGCATCGCACAAAAATAATTTGTCTTCCATTTTCAAAAGGATAGCTATTTCAATATTCAAGGCCAAAGCTCACTTGCAGTAAATATTGCTTAAGCAATCGAGATTAATCTCGATTCAACGAAAATTAGATAAAGCCCTTAGAAAAATTACAAAACGTTAATGTCAATTTGACATCATTGAGGGATTAATCAAGTATTAGTTAAATTGAGATTAGCAAAATTGCTGTAAGCGGGACCTAGGTTATATTGCCACAGCTTCAAAACTGTATTCAATACAGTTACATAGTACATAATAACCAAGATTTAATGTGGTACTTGCCTATTTTTTAAATATTTCATCTCTTTTTAGTAACTTTAGTTAATATACTTTAGGTTTTGACAATCCCACAGAAACATAAAATTTTTCCGGGATCAAAAGTATCCTATGTCTAAATCCAGGTCATAAACTATAAGCCAAGCCATTCCATTAAATTCATTCAGTAGTTTTTGCTTGATTGAGTAAAAAACATACTAACTTACATTTATTTAATATCAGTAGGAAATTTTTATGATATAATTTATCATTTTTGCTCGAGTACCTTTGCTTAACTATATCTTTTGTCTTTTATGTATAATTTTAGTTTCGGCAAAATTATAGTATAAGTCTAATATATATCATAATTTTTAGATAACACAAACCATAGATAATAATTTCTCAAACTTCTTGCAGAAGACCTTAATATAAACTGTCATACTAATTTAATTACACATCGCCACAATAGCCGTTTGTCTAGCTCGGTTGTCTGTTAATCAGTAGATAAAACTAATTATCGAAATTATTCTGTCCAATAATCGTCAAAGTTACATCTGCTCATGAAAGTCAACATAATGGTATTCAATGATTTTCTCCACTTTCAATTAAAATAAAATATGAGATTTTATCTAAAACAAGCAACAGCATCCATTGAAAATATTCCTTAGCTTAATTCAATTATAGTTGATTGTTTGTTTCTAAAAGACATATTATTATCACTTTAGTTAGGTACATTCCAAGTTTCGTCACCTAACTGGTTAAACATAAACTCTTGAAAATCTGTGTCATTATCTAAAGGTACATAATTATTGCTTGAGTTCAAACATCAATTAACGGCTTCACTCAAAGCATTCAATTTAATAATAATTACAGTGACTTGTAGTCTTACCAAATTCTAAAGATAAGAAAGAGACAACATCAGTTTTGTATACAGCTGAAATTATTTTTAACTGCCCCAGAATCGAAACCCTATTACTTACTTACATAAGCACTACGCTACGAGAAAGTTAAAATAATTGAAACTTTTGTTTCTAATCCGTTACACTCGGCACAAAATCTACTATCGTGTTTCCTTACATTAAAGTCTAATTTATTCATATAGGTACCATAATCTGTTACCGCATCATAGATTTCATGCTTTATGTTTGTAAATTACAAGACGGATATATAATATGCACGATTTGTAGGTATATAGCAAATCCATTGTTCTGATCTGTCGATGTATAACATTATATTATCGTAAGCGCTATCTAATGTTATACTAAGGTACTTACTATATACTTATAGAAACAATTCCTTTAGTGTATCAAAATCTATAAATTGTAGGCTGACACAAACATATTAACCAGTTTTCCTTGATCCAGTTACTAGCGATATTTAATTACTATCGGATGATCAAAACGATCAACGCTTTTAATTAAAACCGCATCTTAAACCATGCAGTCGACTCAGGAAAATACTTGCTTTTGCGTATGATTGCATTAGCGTGGATCGATCTATCCAGATATTGGATATGATTTGAAGGCGATTTTAATTTTAAATAAGAAAATGAATCTGTATCTTATAAACCCTACTACTAGAGCACAGGACAGCCTTTTGGATAGAATAGGAATATAGAGCTAAACAATTCATGGTGGCCAAGTGCGGGTTAGTGGGTGCTAACTGCAAATGCATGCAGCCAGAATCCAACGGCTTAACGTGCCTTCCAAAGAACGGAGGACTAACTTTTTTTCCTGGGGCTTTTTTTGGTTCATCATAAAGTATTGAACACGTATTTATTATTATTTCACATAATGAAAACATTACAGATATATATTGATTTATAAAGTCGCCTGACGTCACGTATTGGTACAATTTTAACTTAGAAGTGACTTCACGAGCCCCCGCTCCCAAACTTTGACGCATTTTATCCTTGTACTTTTTTTGTTTAATGACAAAATAAAAACAACTGTCCATTATTGTTTGATAATGTAACTAAATGGACTTAATGTGTATAATTTTGTTTACTGCGTCATCATCCCTGATTGGGATCAAAAATACCAAAAATAAATACCAGTAAAAATAGTTACTAATCGATGACCAAATGCGCTTACTACTGCCAAATCTGCCAATGCGCTCCTCCTCCACATAAGCTTTTGTTTTGCGTATAATAATAAAAAACACATCTTTGACCATGCTATGCTGAATATCATACAATATTTTTTGAAGTGTCAAAACATTTGTAACAGAACCAACAAAACAGCCTCACAAATCTATTTTATATTATAAGCATATCGTTTTTATCCAAATTTGTAACGTTGCAGACCAAGCAGACATTGAATTGTGTCTTGATTATTGTTGAGTTATTTCATCGACCGCCTTTTTAGGAAAATTCCATTTTAGATTATGGTCTAAAGTCGTTTACTACGATGTTATATTTAAAACTAATCAATCTAAATAAATGTTGACGATTGCCTTCTGCATAGTGATAGACGTTTCCTTTGGAATATTTAATATTTGACCGATGGTACGTTTATTTAGTTATCGTGAATGTTGACAATCAATGTCAACATTGCGAGTCCCAATAATTAATATCCTGTGTAATTTACAGTGCAAGCGTCTTTGGTGTCTCACTAGAAGGCGATAATGTCATTAGATTTGAAGTCAGGAAATAAATAAATTATATGCTATTTAAAGGACTCAATAAGATAAGACGGAGCAATGTCCTGGAGATATGCAACTGCAACTGCAGATAAATAAAGTTAAAAGGTGGTTACTTGATGCAACTTTAGTCACATCAACTTTAGTAAAGATGGGTCAGTATTAATTTACTATTTTAACTAATATAATCTTACTTAATTTGATTACGTAGCAGGTATTGATTGATACTGTATAACACATCTTTTAATATGAGAATAATTAATTTTCGAAGCTTCATTATTTTGTTGAAGTTGTTTCATTACTATCCACCGCAAAAAAGTTCAAAACAGGTGATAGGACTTTGATTTTCATATATTAAAAGATCTATTTTAAATTGCAATTAAAGAAAAAAGCTCATTATGCCCCTGGTAAGATCTATAATCCTTAAGTTATTCCAAGCTTTTTTGAGATTTGATTTCCTCTAAGCAAATTATACGTCGTCCCATAATTCTGTGCGTTTAATGAAAACTGATCTAACTCGAAAATAGCGATTATTGGGTAATCGCATTTGAAGTAAAAAAAACTTGCAATTGGAGATAACCAGTTTTGGAAATAATGTATGTAGTTTATTTTAAATTAAATAATTAACACAATTAAATCACTTAGCACAAAACTTTGTATTAGTGTATAGTGATATTATGGAACTTAAATCATTTTACATCACACTAACCTCGGAGTAACAAGTGTCAAGTGTAAAGTTTTAGTGTTTTTTTATGTTAGTTTTTATTTCTTTTATTTAAAAAAACTTGTAAATCAAACATTACTACTTAATCAAACATTACTTGTTTGCGAAATCATTATTTCAGGTTATTTTAGGGCTAATCGTCTAAATATTGTCATTTTGATCAATATACACCAATTGTGTGGTAAAGAAAATATATAAACTGATCTTATTGACTCCTATAACGATCTAAATATCCTAACGTTTATGTGTATAGTGATATAAATGGTGATTCTAAACAAAATAAGCTGGAATTTGAGATTGATATCTTATTATTTACTGCTGAAATGCACTCAGTGATCTGAAATCGCTATTTTATTTAAATTACATAATATAACATGGATAATATTGGACTTAATCACATACATTATCTCTTATCCCGAGGTAAATATAACTAAATCACTTTTTTAGTAAAGATCAGAAACAACAACAGTTAGACACCAAATACTTAGACCAGAGAAGTAGAAAGTTTGTTTTCTACAAGGGCCCAATCGAGAATGAAGCCCGAACGTTCCAAATTTTACCTAGACAACATGTACATTCGATATGACTTTCGTCTTATCCATGCTCATCTTAAGACCCACTCTTCGGGAAACAATTCAAATCTTTTAATGTCATCGGTAAAGTAGGGGTGTATTAAGTACTCGCCATCGATGTTAATGCCACGGTCATTCCAAACCAGAAACTTGAAAATATCAGCCAATGCATCAGTAAACAGTTTCAGAGATATAACATCTCAGAATAATGACGATGCAGACCTGAAAAGGCTGCGAAACATCAATAAATAAATAAATTTCGTGCATTAACCCGTTAAAATTATTTTATTAAATGAGTGATGTGCGTGAAAACCTAAGAAATAAATATTATTATTATGATTCCGTAAAGATGCCTTAACACCTCTACGTCACCTATAGTCTACTCGGCACTATACAAGAGACTGCAGCACCGCCCAGATTTTGATCGTATCAAAGCTTTCTCATAGTCCATAAACATGAGGCAGATTGTACTCCTCGGTTTCCTGTTGTCTATGGTATTGAAGCGTTTTCGGAAACCTGCTGATTCGGTAGGTTCGAAGTCGCTAAACCTGCGAGTGAGACGATTCGCAATAACTGTCAAAAACAACTTATTAACATGGTTCAGAAATGAGATTACTACAAATTTTTATTTAGGAATACATACCTACAAATTTTATTTCGGACTTTTGTCACACCCTGTATATGGATAGTGTATTATCCCTTTTTGAAAAATATAATAACCTCACTTCTGCCACATGCTTTGTAAATATGACGGAATTGAAATGATTTCATGTGATCTGAAAAGGTTTTGGAGTTCGAGTAAAAAGTTATCGGGGTTTTCTGTGAGTGTTGGTTGGGGCGCAGAACTTATCAGTCGAGATCAAGCTTAATGTTGATATCCAATGTGCCTCTTACCAAACGGTGATCCCAGTTTTGATGGCATTGATTACAAAGACATCTTTGAATATTCATTGATGTGATGAGGTCGATCACATTTTTGAGTTTACCTTCCAGACTCATCTAGGTCCATTTATGATTTTGGGAGTTTCTGAAGAAGGAGATCATCATAAAGAGGTTTTCTTTCTCATTTAGGTCAACCAACATCTGATCTCCTGCATTTCCTGGCCCAACTCGAAATTGCCCCACACTCAACTGTTTACCGCAACGCTTCCTCAACCGAGCGTTGAAGTCCCTCATCACAACCGTGTATTGGGTTTTGCGGCGATGCATGGATTAGGGATCTCCTTATACATAGTCCTCTCATTTGTTATCCGTATGTGTCGAGGTCAGAGCATAGACCTGAATGATATTCAACAAATATCTTTTCGACATTTTTATTATGAGGTATGCCACCCTGGTCGATACACTTCCGATGGTAATGCGCGGCAGACGTTTTGGATTAGTTATATTATTTAACTATGTCGCGTATTACCATATAATATAACATATATCACTTTATACCAATCATGTAACCACAATATTTGTTCCGATTTTCAAATGTAGTTTATCTTAAAACCATCTTTAAACTAGATCACGACGGATGACTCAAAAATAGTCAGGCTGACCCAGAAAATGTAGGCATGAACGAATCAATACCCTTCCTTGTATAGGAAGTGTCGAGACCAAAAGCTGATATTATACATACCTGGTGGCTTACATTGAAAATAACTATTGAAGCCTTTTCAGTCTTTTTTTAAATAAATGTACGCATTTTTCTTCCTACTTTTGGTAACAAGCAATACAATACACGTTGGCGATTTCCGTGGTAGGGTATAGAGTTTTGAAGATGTACCTAGTACTTCGAGACTAGTGTAAGATTTTTTTACCCTTTAATAATTAGCATAGCCCTGAGGCTATGCTTATTATTAAAGGGTAAAAAATAGCCCTGAGGCTATTAAAAGAGTTGGCCTAACACTGTAAGGCTTGTGTTATAGGAGACTCTAGGGTTACAGAGAGAAATAAATATAATGATACAAAAATAGGTATATTTTGTAGAAATATGTATATATTGACAGCAATGACTTATGTACAAATGCTCGTATTCAACGTACAAACATTTGCCCCCCAGGATTCAAACCGAAGACCACAGGCTCCTCACAAATTTGGTATTTTCCACCACGGAGATCGTCATTTATTTATTGCTTACTTTATAACTCGCAAACAAAACAGAGCGTCGTTCTCATAAATTTTGCTGTCGTATTCAAACCGAATATACAATCGGCACAGTAGAACCGTTGACACCTGACAGTGTGGGGGTGGTCGGAGATATAAATAATGTGCTAATTTCATCGGCCCGACCATTTGTTAACCGGTAAAAATCCCATCTAACACTAATGCACCTTAAAGTAATCTCTTAAAGTCTAAATTCGTTAAATCAGACTTATCCCTTAAGCGAAAAAAGCGATTAGATTTTATGATTATGTGTTTTCTGATGGAACAGCCCTTAGATGTTATTTGAATTCAAAGAACATTAAAATTAATTTAAATATCATTTTTTACCACGTACGACAAAACTGTGGAATATATTGTCGCCAGCAGTGTTTCCGGACCAATACGACCCAAAAATCTTCAAAAAAGAGCGTACTCCTTCCTTATAGGCCGGAATCGCATTTGTGATACTCCTGGTGTTGCAAGTGTCCATGGGCGACGGTGATCACTTACCATCAGGTGAGCCGTCTGCTCGTATGCCCCCTATAACATAAAAAAAAACATCGACGAAATCGGCCCCAGCATGCACGAAAGAATGTCCTTCACTATTATTTTTCTATATTTTTTTTAATTTATTAGCAATTAATCATAGTAAACGGACAATCTGTTTAAAAAAATAAAAATAAAAGTTCTGTTACTATATACTTACTACTGTCTGTTCATCCTAGCTTGTCCTATTTTGTAAACAATCTTGGCACTCCTTTTTACCCGGCTGCACAATGCAAGAGCGCGAAGCGCGACGCGCAGACAGGGTTATGTGTTTAACAGTCTATATATGTATGTTTGTTCCTTTGTGGCACACTAGAGACCAAACGCCTGGACCGATTTTGATGATTTATACATCAATCGATTCGTCTCAATCATGGGAGTGCTACTAAAGATATGATAGTAATCAAAATTCAATATGAGGACAATTAGGCGCCATATTGTGACGAAGTAAAAAAATAAAGTTGACAAAATATGTCGAGTGGGGTATCACTGTCTAGGTAATTGAAAATCATGTTTAGGTTCTTAAAGCCACTTTTCATTTTATATGATTGTTTAGGATCTACAACGCTTTAAAGTTGAATATTAACCACTTGCGCTTTTAATTTCAATCTTACGTTTGTATGGATCTTTGTTACTCTTTCACCTAAAAAATATTGAATAGATTTTAATGAAACTTGACAGTAATATAGCTCATATATGATAATAACATATATATAATAATTTATGTAGTTATTGAGTGAATTGGCCAAAATATAATAATAAGTGTTACATAAGACGGAAAAAAATCTCCCATCTGCGAGCCATTTTGGCCTGCACTGCAAAAACAATAAAAGTTACATGAATGTAATGTAGAGTGAAAATGTATATCTTAAATAGTTCTACCAAAAAGTCCGTGACACCATATATCTATTCTTAATGTGTAAGCCATTACCGCTAAAATAGTGAATCAAAACTAAAATATTATTTGATATCTATTTCCAAAATGCACATTTTGTATTAACAAATTATTTTTTTATCAAAACAAATACTTTTATCGCTTTTAATATTTAAAAATGATAAACTTTGCCTTTTACACTATGTCATTTCAACAAATATTTAAAAAGTTACAACGATGACAAAGTGATAGCGCGGTGTACTATGCTATGATTACACTGCGGGAATACTAAGAGAAAAAAAATGGTGTTTATAAAAGTAGATAAAACCTAGGCGAAGAAGAAAAAAATGGGCTATTCGCAGTATCTGATCCTATACGAAGTACTTGCAATATAACTGTGACACAGTTCCTTCTTATTAAATGTTGAAAAATAAATTATCATCATAGGTATTTTTATTCAATTTTAATGAACAACTCAGAATTATACTGTTTTTAATTTTTTTGTAACGATATAAATAATAAATAATTCTAACACACACCAATTAGCCCAGCCCCAAAGTAAGCACTGTAAGGATTGTGTTATGGGATACTAGGGTAACGGATAGAATATACATACTGTACATATATATATAGAAATACATATTAAACATCCATGACTGGAGTACAAATGCTCGTATTCAGCACACAAACATCTGCCCCCACCGGGATTCGAACCCGGGACCTCTCGAGTCGGCGACACCATGAAACCCGGCGTACAAACCACTCGGCCACGGAGGTCCTCGATATTACTTAATGTTACAAAAAAGGTTTACTTAATATAATGACAAATAATCCATTTTTCGCTAGTAGGTACATACTTATTGGAATCCCTGTATTTATTAATCAGCTCGCGATAATATTGGTTTTGTAATTATAAACGATAATTCTGTAAAATTCAAAGTAAATAATATAGATTTTTATAGGTAAATCACCCCTTTCATCACCTATAAGTATTGCGATGTTGTAGCCAAGAACTAAGTTCCCATCTACTTTTATAGGGGAATTCATTATAATCGATTTAGCTATTAGGGCACGGAAGCGCAACAAACAAACTCACTTTCGCATCTATAATATTATATTATACTTACTAGTGATCCACCCCGGCATTGTACAATATATAAATATAGCCTATGTCACTCGGACAAAATGTATTTAAATAAAGAAAAATGTAATATTAAATAATGTAACCTTATGATGAATTAATATTTGAAACCGGTTCAGTAGTTTGTTACAAACATACAAATCGTGCCTCTTTATAATATTGGTATAGATAGTTAGGATAATAGTATTTTATTAATGAAAACGATTTAAAAATAAAGTAAGTAATAGGTTTATTTGATTATATTTGTAAAAGTTACTTAGCATTTGTGTTTAACAGTGATACGTTTTTCGGTTCTTTTTTTATACAAAAAAATATTTGGAAAATAATTGCCAAGACTGTACTATTTGCAATAGGTACCTACTAGGCTGGTAGCAGCACGCTTGATAGGTGGAAGTACTCTTCATTCGAGCTTTACACTACCAATAGAAAGGGTCGATCACAAAGTCTTTGACCTGTTATGTGTGAAGACTTTAAAAGAAAACTATAAATTGATAATAAATGAGATTGCTATGGTGGTCTACCTAACGTTATGAACATTTTATTATGCGCCTTTACTTTAATCAAATATTATAAACTATGCTTTGGTGATTGCATAATTATTTAAATTAGCAATCTATGGCAGTTGCCACGATTGTTCATCCAACACAACAGACGTGATTTACTGCTTTCTTTAACCTGCGACATAAACGTCATTGTGGGTATTGTATATAGGGTGATTAACAAAATTTGAAGTTAACTTCTGGCATCTACATATTGGGTTTCTGTGAATTATGTAGGTATATCAAGTTATGAGACTAGGATATGACACTGCATTTGTGTATATCGCAATCTTACAGCCGGACGTTAACATGTCAATGCAGCCACTGCCAATTTTAAATAGTCGACGGATGAAATGAATTTTATATTTACTGCTAAACTACTAAAAAAAGAACATAAACAAAACATGACTTTTTGAATAAGTGCTAGTTTTCTATAAAATTTACATACATTAAATATTTATGTAACGACTTGATTTAACTTCACACATTTTTGTGAAAAAGGGCAGAAAAAGCCCCATCTGTAGCCTTGACCCCGCTGGTAAAGTCTCTATATGTCTTAATAAATCAATCTTTTAGACCACCGCAAGTTACTTAATAATTCCCGCGATATTAATTCTCTTACTGAAGTAACAAGACTACGGTATATACCGCCTTAAGATACTATAACTAGGTAACTAAAAAGTGTGAAATAAAAAAGGTAAATTTAAAAAATCAAAAAACCCGACTGCTTAATTATACTTCAAATAAAAACTGAAAAGAAAAAAACAAGTCCCGTAGTCTATAATTCTGTTAATAAGGAACAAAACTACTTTAACAGTCGGGACCCATTATTGAAAAATATTATGTATTCTTGAATATCTAATGGGTCCCGACTGTTAAAGTAGCTTTGTTCCTTATTAACAGAATTATAGACTACGGGACTTGTTTTTTTCTTTTCAGTTTTTATTTGAAGTATAATTAAGCAGTCGGGTTTTTTGATTTTTTAAATTTACCTTTTTTATTGAAAATACAGCATTAAAAATCAACTGATAACTAGATTCAAAAGGTTTCAGTGCATACTATCGATTTATTTTAATAGTTTTTTGGCTACGTTATTATTTTATTTTTAAATGGGTGATTTTGTTAAAAATTGTGCCAAGATTGTTTATCAAATAGAACAAGTTAGGATGAACAGACTGTACACAATTTGCTGTCATGTCATCTTTAGAGCCTTAAGAGACTGTCTCATCCAAATTCAAAAGCTTCCGCCAATGAGGTTCACAAAATTATTTCAAATACAAGTGCTTTATTTTAATTCAATTCTATTCCATCTTGAATAGATAGCCTTAATAAATGCAATATAGGCGACCATAGGTATTTATCAACATAAGAATAGAACTAGGTACCTTAGTTAATCCTTAGGTAATAATACTTATCACTAGTATTTATATTATATTTATAAAATGATAATTTCTGAAATTATGTAAAGATTGTTTATACTCCCATCCCATATAATATTTTATATGTGATTGTTTATTTTTATGAAAATCATAATGATACACAGGTACATACCTAATTACTGATAATAAAATATAGAAACAGGTAAATGGAAAGCCTTTGAACATTTCATTTGAAAAGAAATCTATTATTACAACAGGTGGATATAGGTATCACACGATGTATCATAGGTGCCAACTGCCAACACTCATAAATCAATATGTATTTAAGCATTTATTATTTTTATTATTAATTGCATTTTATGTTCATTTAATGCATATTATTTAAGTGCTTACAAACAAACACTAAATCTATTCAGAATATATAGAGTGTACATATTTTACGATTAAGTATAATAATTATAACCTCAAAATCGAATATATTCTGTAGTGGGCCACGGTTCCTCAAGTTGTCCGTATCTCAAAAAATGCCTAATTAGAGTTTATGAATAATTCCGAGCACAACTAGCATTTTCTCATTGATGTGCGTTCTGGGGTATTCAATGTATGGGGAAAGAGCAATGCCCTTAAATACTGTTTATCTGATTCAGTTTTTTTTAAATAGCTATGAAATTAGGTTCAAATATATGGCTCAACCAATAAAATATAATATAGATAATCGGTTCTTATAACTACAAAAGTAGACAGGGTACTCCTACTATATACTGAGGAACTTAGAAAAACCAGGAAGAAGCTTAGCAAAGTTTTTTATTCGTTTTATTATAAGTATTAGAAATTATGATTATGATAGAATATAATAACAATATTGAGGTCACATTACATTTAAGATGATTTTGTTTTCACACATTGCACACTAGAAAGATAAAAATCTTAGAGATTTTGTTAATCTTAAAAAGAAAATTGCTTAATACGACCATTTAGTAAATTATAATAAATAAAATAAAACTATGTACGTTAAAAATGGCCAGTTTATAAAAGTCTTTGATTCTAACATAGCTCGAGAAGTGATACAGCAAAATGAGGTAACAACATTTGGTATTGCAATCCAACATAATCTTTTGTTTAATTTACACAAAACAACGAAGGACATTGATACTGCCATTCAGGTTTCTCCGAATGACTACTAAGAATAACGGTGAACTGAACCATCACTATACCTACATGTATACTATAATGAAACTCTAAATTCGTAAAAAATATCAGTAATAATATTCAGGCAATAATCCGGAATTGAATTAAACAGCTCAAATTCTAATTAAGAAATATATTCTACAGCTACGTAAGTAAAATATTTTCCATCAATCAGCGACGTTAAAAATGTTTAATATTTGTAGAACTAGTCTATCATATCTGTTTCTATGATACATGGTAAATTCTCACATATGACGGAAGCGTTCCCCTTTAAAATTTCTATAATAAATTTTGGGACCGTATATATCTATCTTATAAGTGTGACCTACTATAACCCTTTTCCTGAAATGAATGCGAGTGAAACAGCAGGACACGTTTAGTAATTTATATTAGTAGAAGTAGTCCATTACATTTGTTTTCTTTGCATTCTATGTACCTATGCATGTTAAATTTAATTAAGCTAATACCAACTTTGTTTCAATGAACTATGAAAGGCATTATTTTCGTATAATTATGGAAAGAATACCAGAGAGTTACTAAAAGAATCAGGCTTTAAGCGGGTGACTCGTGCTATACTGCTAGTAACACGGTTGCGCGCGTAGCCCTCGAACGAGACCGGAATTTTGTCCTATAGAATTCATTTGCTCATCAACGATGTTTGCGACACGATTCGAAGTAGCGATTTTAGAAACAACTTAGTGCTGTCTTTTTGGTATTTCTTATTTTTCCCTAAATTAATATTTCGCTACCTAGTTAACAAAAGAAAGACTCGCAATACAATACGACCTGACGGCCTTATTCAGCTAATACCAACCACTCATTGACGACCTCCGTGGCCGAGTGGTTTGTACGCCGGCTTTCATGGTGTCGCCGACTCGAGCGGTCCCGGGTTCGAATCCCGGTGGGGGCAGATGTTTGTGTGATGAATACGTGCATTTGTACTCCAGTAATGCATGTTTAATATGTATTTCTATATAAATATACTTAATATGTACAGTATATGTATTCTATCCGTTACCCTAGTATCCCGTAACACAAGCCTTATAGTGCTTACTTTGGGGCTAGGCTAATTGGTGTGTATGTTGGAAATATTTATTTATTTATTTATATTTAATAAATTCCTGAAAGATTACAAAATACCAATACTAAAAAACTCCAAAAATGATTGCTCCTAAATTTTCAATAATATCATTTAACTTTACAACTTAACACTCAGCTATCTCTTCTTTTAATTAGTCTTTTGAGAGACAAGAACGCTAATGAAGACGTAGACTTAATTAAATTTTTCAGAATTCGTAGTTAAAGTACATTTTTTCTTGTTGCCAACGAGGAAGCGATCTCAAGGAGCAGTGAACTTTGTCGAGTGCTCTTCACACACCTGTGGTTTACTCACACACACATGCATTAGTTCCGACGATTTATAGTTTCAAAGTCCCACCGGACGGGTATCTCACGTTTTTTAAAGCTTATACCTATGTGACAACAGCAGCGATGAGAACTCATTTACATGCGACGATTTAACTTATAACTCAAGAAATTATGCAATCTTAATTACTAAGAAAAAGTTATGAAGCATTACTCTACGATTTGAAATATTTTTGACAAGTCATCGTGATAAATATTCTAAGGTTTGCGCTTCAATTGATTAACGGTGTTACTTCTAAGTACACGCTCTGAAACTTCCAGTTGTGCATCGACTTAAACATCTCTGAAATTAAGAAATCTTAATTTTGAATTGTCGCATTCTTTCAAAGTTCCAATCATATTTATCTGTTGCCTGTCGACTTTTCAAACCATCTGATTTTCTAACTGATTTTTTTTTTAATTTTTGTTGAATATAATTTTACTTAAAAGTTTATTATGACATCTTAATGGTTTCCCGTCACGGTTGTGACGTACGTGTCTTGGTCAACTTCGTTATTAACACATTAGTTCCAGTAATTCATTAATTGCCTGTGATTTTTAGAGCTTTGAAGTTACCTTTTGATGGTGAAGCCCATTAAGGGCATTTATTTTTTTGACATGAAACGTTTTTACTTCTAACAATAAATCTATTACGACTTTTTGAACGAAGGTTTTTGTTTGATTTTTAGAGAAGAAATTATACGTCAAGAACTTTTGGTGATTGATTTGAGTTAAAGAAACTTCAAGGGAAACTTTCGAATATTAAGAAGTCATAAGGTGTATATTGATTTTTAATATTTTTAACGACAATAGATATCATAGATCAATTATTAGATGGATATTATAATAAATTTAGTTATTACACATAAGTAGTTTAAATTAATCAAAATGTTAACTCATAAATACTAAGAATCAGTTATTATAACATTACAGATAAACAATGTAAAATTTATATCCTAAGTCTAGATAGTAAAAAGATATTGATACACGTATGGTACCTAAACATTTCATTATTATTTTACAAAGTAAACTATTACATATCGCTTTGTCATTTTCATGCATAAATCTATATTAAGACTGAAAGCCAATAACCCCGAAGTACGAATGAGCTATTACGGTTTGGCAGTCAACAAACTGGAATATATTTAGTGCGTAGCAGGTGCCTATTTTTTATTAAATACTTTTTAACAAAAATATATAAACCGCCGAAAAGTAAAAAATAATAAACCTTTTTTAACTTTAGTCAAATTAATATTTGGAGTCAGTGCCAGAGCCAGGCCAACCCAAGTAGTAAATGGGAACCCAGATCTGTCAGACCTATATGGCACTCCAAATATTAATTTGACTAAAAATAAAAAAAGGGTTCATTATTTTTTAATTTTCGGCGATTTTTTTTTCTTAAAAAGTTTTTATTTTACAAGTGGCTATAATTTTTGTAATATACAAGACGGCATCAAAATTTGTGAGTGAACAATCAATCATCCCCTGTTTTCATACCCTTAGAGTTGGATTTTTTTTCTCCAAGTTCATAATATGGGACCAAGTATATACCCTGAAGGTATACACTTTCCAATAAAAATGGAATTATCAAAATCGGACTACTCTGTAAAAAATTATGCGTGATCACAAATAAAAAAAAACATCGGTTAAAAAATACTTACCTTCGTAGTTTTCTTGCCAATCAATCTTTTAATGTAAAGCTCTCGAATGATAAGTGTATAGATGTTCCGTAGTATTATTGTAGGTAAATTTTAAGAAATGCTGGTAAGTATAATGAATCATGTGCTCTAGATAAAACAGCTTCAGTTATAAAAAAAGTGCAGTCATATGATTACTATAAATACACCAGAATCACTGTGTACCTTTATCTTGAAGTACAACGAAGTTAGTAGAAAAGGTAAAATATTTTTTATGGAAATTCTGTGCCACTTTTTACAAGTTATGTCTTTAGAATTCTAATCGTCATTACTTTTTTTTATTTACCACAAAGCTTTTTTTTTCGCACAGAAGCCGTTTCTTGGGTGTTAATATTTTATTTTATGACTTGTAGGTGTAAATTTTTTATAGGTCTTATTATTGAGTGAGTGCTAATAGTATTTTGGTTTACGTAATCATATTATAATCCTGACCCACTCTCTGGTTAATTTTTTGGGTTTTCCGATTTAAATAACTTTAATAATATTTAAAACACATAAATTGAATTTTGTACTTAGACCCAAGCATATGTCATAAATTTATAATAGTTCATTTTAGTGCCGTGAACTGAAATGAACTACCATTTGTACCTACCAGTCTATGGACGGCCGAAGTTATTGTACGAGAATAACTATACAACTTCGTTCCATTTACCAGTCAAGTATTAGTTACATTCATATATTATGTCGGAAAGCAAATTGCATACAACTCGCTTTGTAATAAATTATTCTCATTTAAAGCCCATTTACGCTTCACCTTACGATAAATAGATCTACACTATTAACCCCAAAGACGTGTCTTTAAATTATTCGCTTAAAATTTTAACGTGTACGGGACACGATGAGTATTTTTTTTCATTTGATCTTGTCTTTAAAACAATAAAACAAAGGTAAATTGAAATCAAGATATAATCTATACAAAACTAAGGCTCTTTTTGTCTGATGAGTTCTACTGAGACGTTGATACTCCGCTCCACCTAACTCGTGGAACCACTTGCGCATTTTTTTTTTTAAATTGCATCTTGATAAAATCACGCTTAAGTCTCATTCTATTTCTATTGGCTTCAAAAAGATGACAGAGATAAATTGATGTCTTATATTTGGATTTGACTTATAAATGTAATTCATGAATGTTGATGAAAGACTGTCGATAGCAGCATACATTCTCGTTAATAAAAAAAACACAATAAAATGCATTCTATAAAACTTCGTAAATATTTAGTAGTCATTCTTTTGTTTCAATCATCCTAAAGTGCTTACTCTCATGGTGTTAACGAATGTTTGTTAGGTATTTAGGTGTTTTCTGCACGTTAATTACTGTCTGCAGTTGTAGTTAATTGCTAGACTCATAACGCTTCACGTGTCCATCGTTTCACAGTTCAAGTGTACAGTGTAAGGCAACACTGTTTCAACTGTATCTTAAAATGTACCTACTTCATAATTGTCATTTATCGGAAAATATTAGTTTCGTATATAATGTAAAGAACTTAAAAAAATGTTTGAGCCACGAAATGAAGCAACTTTTTCCGAGAGACATGGGTCAAATTACGTAATAATATTTGAACACCAAAACTTACTTAACTTGATCGTGATTTCTGATTCTAGGAATAGTTTCAATATTGATATCATGATTTCTTTGGACAAGTTTATACTGTTACACTCAAACTTTTTGGTGAAGTCTGGAATAGTATTGAAACCAAATTGAAACTGAGAAAGTCAAGATATTATCAGATACAGATAAACACACAGCCACTTTTGTTGTTATTAATTCAAAATTAACATGGTATTAATGTACATTGAAATACAAATAAATAT
Organism: Chilo suppressalis; assembly: GCA_902850365.2. Lineage (NCBI taxonomy): Eukaryota > Metazoa > Arthropoda > Insecta > Lepidoptera > Crambidae > Chilo > Chilo suppressalis. Next base: position 13,437,816 of record OU963897.1, on the reverse strand, counting down.
AATAAATAATAGTACCCATTGCAAGTTATAATATTTCAATGAATCTATTCGACTTCTAGTTAGTATTTCTTTTTTTTTTTTTTTTTTTTGTGACGAGGGAAAATGCAGTTACGCACCATACCGTGACGCTGACTAGGCGCACGGCGTGTGTGGGACTCGCCGGCACGGGAAACAGTGCCGACCCTACTCAAGCAGGACCAGTGCGGAAGGCCACACTGATCCTACTCCACTAAAACCCCCCGGTACCCTCCTACGCCCATATGGGGGCGTCTCAGGATCGACGCACCTTAGCGTGCGCCACTTCACTGGGACGTCCCCGGGAGTTGGTATTTCTTAGTTAAATTACAAAAAAAATATATATCCGATTCGATTACTTAGTTACGCCTAGTAATATGTATTTTATAATATTTTATTTTATTTATTGCATCTTCAAATAGTTATATACACAAGGCGTGTATTTTGGTCCATACAGTGCAGCAGTTTGTTATAAAAGTAACTTTATTTATATTATAAAACAAACATCGTTATTTAACCAATTGTTGTACAATTTTTACTTTTTGTTTCCAATTAGGTTTTTAATTAAAAACCATTCATAATAAAAACCAACACAACACCTTAATTTCTTTAAGCAACTATCACAATTTCAGAACATGGGAACAAGCGCGGCTGTTGATTACAACAAACAATAACATTCCATCCACCAAATATAAAGCTTGGAATTTGAATATAATGCTCTACCAGACTAGTGTCGATCAAATGGTGCAACCTTGATGTGTCAAGGACCCCAAAAGAACCAAAGAACCGAGGTTCAATGTTGTCATAACAAACATAATTACCCAACTATTTCCATTTGACCAGCTTATTCTTTATTTACTTACGATGTTTTCTGGGTACAGTTATTTAGTGCCTTCGAATTAAGTTAATAGGTTATCTCAAATACATGGATCTCCTTGAAAGTATGTAGCCACCACTATGCCACCAATGCGGTGTTTATGCTAAAGATGACAAAGCTTCATCGCTGGTATTTTCTTCAAAATATGCAATTGCCATTTCGTTAAGTTCGGATAATTTTATTCCGATTTACATTTTAACAGTTAACAGAAAAAAAAACTTCAGTCGTATCTGTACGTCCACAATCGGTACTGCCGTTACCTCTCGTCGTCGTAATAATTCTCATACATGAGTTATTCCTAATTTTGTTTGTGTCACCAAAATTATATCTGTTTCGATATATTTTTATATATTCTTTTTTTTTCAGATTTTGTAGTAAATCCAACACTATGCCTGTCTGCATATGCCTATAATCTATCACAGATTTCATCATAATGTAAGTTTCACTATTATTTTTATAATATTAATCGTAGCTCAAATCGTATAATATTGCTCAATTGTATTATGTTATAATGAAATAATATTCCTGCCTGAATGAGTCAATGCTTTCATTCAGGAAATAGAAAAATCTATCAAGATATCAAGAAAGGGCCGTTTCGGGAATCATAATCTTCTCCATCATAATGTTTCATATATTATGTACCTAGTTAATTTTATATTCCTCCTAATATAACAAATGTGATAGTGGAATCCTTCCGTCCGTCTGCTGGTGTAGGAGTAGTGTTTGTAGTTTAATGGGTAGGGCCCTGCTCATTTTAACGAGCCCTGAGATGGACGAAATGAGTTGGAAGGAGTTTCCAACAATCCTTGTTGCAACGTTTTGTGACGAAGAAAGTGTTATGCCTTTTTCAGACCTTTAATAAAAGGGAATGATGTGTTGTTGATCGAAGGCTTGATGGTCAATACGCGTTGGTATTAGAATCACAACTGGCCATTATAGGTAGAGTACAAGATGAGGAGCTGGCGAACAAAACGGTATAATTACGCATATGGTTTTTACCATATACTCTTTTTTTTAGCCCGCGGAGATTTAGGGCCAGCTGACTTTGAATTTCAACTCATGTGAATCATAACCGCCTACAATAGTGTTAAAATTACTAAATTTAAAATCACGCCAAAAGCTCACTGCAGGTATGTCATTCTGTATTTTACTGCTCCTGTAAAATTTAATTTGATGTAATTATATCGTTTTGTTCGCCAGCTCCTTATTGTTATCTTATTTGTATTATTTTCGACATGAAATACACCCGAACTAAAAGTTTTGTTTATTACAACTGCTATTGAGTCCGAGAGATTTACTTAATAGTGTATTTTAATAATCTTATAAAGCAAGACTAGGGTAGGTTTCGATAAATACCCCAACTTGTTCAATTGAGATGGGCCCAAGCAACCGGTTTGTAGTAAGATTCAATTATTTCACATTTATAATTCGTTTTCTGGGTCACGACTTTGATCGAGTTTGCTTCAAGAGCTGATCGGCAGTTATGTTATTTGTGTTTATAAATATTTATCGCGATTGCTGTGAATTATCGTAATAAAAAAGCATTAGGTAATTTTTAACAAATTTAATTCACAAGGACTGTTGCTTAAGATTTATCTTTTCAACAAATCGAGGTTAAATTGAAACAATTTTAGGCTATATTTGTAATGAAAGATGCTAATACACTGTATAGTTGTACCCTAAGATTTTTTTATGTATAGAATCTATAGGTAAGCTACAAATGTTAGGGCACGCAAAAAATATTCGCTGCAATTACCTTACCTACTCAGACGAAACCCGTGGAGATCTCAAAACCAATTAGGTACTTTATTTCACTGTGGTCTTCTTCAATCGATGTAAAGGTACGACGAGACATAGATATGGATTACATTCGTATGTGGGTGACATTCTTCCACTACCTACCTCATACCTACTGCGTACCTCATAATTCGCATGTTCCTCCATCATGCGAACCGTAATGGATTTTTCTTAGGCGAGATTCTCTGATTAATTTAAAGCAAGAGTACAAATGGATTTTTGAGTCTGCGTGCTCCAGGTCTATTGAATAGAATAGAATATATTTTTTTAACCCTCGTTTACATATTTACAAATACAAATTTATCAAATCTCAGGACTAACCAGGACCATGGGTTATTGCGGTCAAACGCACTCAAAAATGTTATATAAAATGTAATTATCACAGACGGACGCTGCAATCTTGAGTTGACGATCCGCAAATCCTAGCGGATAGCTACCTCACTTGGACTAAGTGACTAGGACCCATTACCATTACTATTAAAAATAGGTCCAGCGAACGTTCTCAGCGTTAGAAATAAATCGATATGGATGCTGGACTCGATAATCGGATTTTCCTCTCCGTGCCCGGGCGGCCGGTGACCGGCGCGGCGGCGGCGGAGGCGTTCAGGAAGTGCACCCGCTCCACGCGCGAGTGGACAACATTATTATTCCCGCTCAACTGGCTAGACGATATATTGAGACCGTAGTTATGTGTAAGGTTTAGTTAAACGTTAAAGTTTTGTAGAATCATGGTGATAAAACACCTGATAAAACAACAATAAGTATAAGGTGCGATTCGAAATACCAAGCATAATGCAAATCTAATTAGTAGATCAACTTCAGATTATTCTTGTTTTCTTCTTCATAGTGAATCAAACTATTTGACGTCAAAGATGTTTTGACGACTAATAAGTAATTGTTTGTAGGCATACAAAATTTAGATGCCGATATAGATACTTACAGAAAATTAACATCGCAAATAGGCATTAATTAAATAAGTGGGGATTCTCAATATTCAAACAGGCGTCTGTTTCTTTTTTAAAGATAGTGTAATTGTTAACTCTAATAAATATATTATGATATGAGTAAGCATATTATAATAGGATGAAAGATTGTTAGAAAGTTATAGTTATATAAGCATGTTTAATATGTGTAGGTTTTTAATTGGCTTTTAGATATTGTTTTTTGTTTATTTAATAAGTTATGATAGCTGTAAACCTTCCTAAAATAAAATAAATAAATAAATCGGTATTCCTGTCATCGATCCTAAACGATGTTAAAAACTAAAGATTGTTTGGACTTAAATTTTATTATATAAAGTTTTGAAAACAAAACAAGCAAACCAAGGTGTAATTGTAAAAATATTTCACAAAATTAAACCGTTACTCTTACCACAATGACAAGCTCAAAATTATCGCTGACATTGTGATCTCAATTGGCACTTATAATGTCTTAGCAGTTTTACGTAAGTTGAATATTGTAAGAAATTCAAGGCACAGTACATACAAGAATTGTGTTGAAGGTTTTAACAGAACAAAAATACTGCTTCGATAACGACAGGTTTACCGTGATGATGTGTTCTCGTAATCTGAATTAGCAAAATTCCGTCACCATTCCAAAACAAAGTGTGTATACTTACGATTGCCTACTTCCTATGCAAACATGTTCCATAAAGTGCTCGCTAAGCAAATATTACAAACCATGCGTCATCATGTACATTTAGTTCAATGTTCAAAATAAATGTACACAATATTTTATTCTCCGTATCGAATCGAAATACTTTTTGAAATCTTAAATATCAAAACCATAATACTCAAGGAAATCTTGGAAATTACAATCTCGTTCCAAAATCAAATTTGCTTACTATAGCGTAGGTAAGCACGAGAAAACCCACCTGACAATAATATCAGACTTATAAGCTTGCGTTCATCCTTCTACGACTTTTTATAGCTTAATATACATTGGCCATATTGTTGATGCTTAAGCGATACGTACTTAGGTCACGCAGCAATGGTAGGTGATGTAATCCGTGTAGAAGCGTGCTCTGTCGCTGATTCCGAACACCTTGTACTACGATGCCGGCAAAATTACTTTAGTACTGTGTCGCGTTCCTCCCGCAACGCACGTTTTGGCGTTCGTCAGAGAATTTATAATCATAATATTGACATTTGATTTGTTAACAGCGGCGTTAATAACAATATTAAAGTGAAGTAATTGTATATTGATCGTGCGCTTAATAAGTTAAGTGTAGTGTCTTCAATATATAAAATTGGATAAACTTCGAGGAAGCTTAATCAAATTTAACTGAAAAGGTAAAAATTGTATTAATTCATATTAATAATCTGTCGAAAGAAATTTCAAAATCTGGGACTTATTAGTTAACAATTTCTAAATGTATATGTTTAAATTAATTTTAAACAAGTTTGACTTTATTTTGAATTTTGAATAATTGATTACTTTATGTGTAAAAATGTAACATAAACAAAAATATTTACTACTATAAAAAGAAAAATAATCATTTTTATACTTTTCATTCAAGTATCTAAGTCACATTTGTACATAATAATAATAAATTTTGCAATAAGTATCTAATATTCTCAAGTTTCATTAATGTGCGGCGACAGAGTATCAACTATTATATTCTTCTAAAATTCAAAAATCTTATATGCACACAAACATGCCTGTTTTGTTTTTTCTTTCACTGGATGTGGAGACAAAACTTATTTGTGTGATTTCTTATAATAGTTTAAGAATTACAAGATTTCTTTAAAAAAGAAAATATCTTTTTGACACATAAATGTAAAGTAAACATGAACTGCCTGATACAAGAGCAAAAAAAAAATCCCAGAAATGTAAGCACTTAAAATACTCAGTCGCAAGTAAAAAAATATGATGATAAGAACATGGGAAACTAGGTATTCATAGTTGAATCATAAAATTTCATGACGTGTCGCTAAGGTCACATTTGCCATTAACATGCGCCATGACTACGCTTTGTATTTTTGAAACGTTCATTAAAAAAGCTACACAGATAAATAATAATGTACCAAAAACCCAGAGGTGATGATGAAATTTGCATAAGTAAGAAAGACGCGAAGAAAGAAAAAAGTTAGAAGAGTTTTCATTAACTTTTATTGTCTCTGGATCTTTTAAATTTTAATAATGCATAGACTTATTTTGCTTGTTGTAATGAAAATACCAAATAAAGGATCACTTGTACAAAACAAAAATAAAACTCGAAATGTTAAAAGCGCTCTACAAGATTCGTCATTACAAATTGAGCAATAACTATTCTACAATTCGGGAGAGAGCATTGCATGATGCATGTAACTCGAGAAGATAAAAATTACTACATAATCAAAATCATAGCTTAACTTTGAACTTTAACGTGTTTAATGAAGGTTGAAATGCATCAGCGCATACCGGCGAATGATTCATAGTAACTATCATTATAAATCAACGTAGTTCAGTACACCAAGACAAATCACTGACGCCACTACTCTGTGATGTTTCATATAGCTTATGTGTATCATCAACTCATTTTTAAGTATATGAATGTGAATCTATTCATGGAAATGTAATAATGTAATACGTTGAAGCATTATGTAAGTATTCCAAAACAAACCTTGAAGAAAATCTAAATTTGTCACATCTTTTTATTAGATACTTTTATACAATACATACTAAATCAAACACTGATGTTTATTAAACATTATTCCTAGCTATTAAATAAACGAAGACTAAACTTAAACACTCACTGTTTTCGCATAAAACAAGGATTAATTTGTTTAATATGTTTCGTCGACCTCCGCGGCCGAGTGGTTTGTACGCCGGGTGTCATGGTGTCGCCGACTCGAGAGGTCCCGAGTTCGAATCCCGGCGGGGGCAGATGTTTGTGTGATGAATGCGAGCAATTTGTACTCCAGTCATGGATGTTTAATATTTAATTCTATATCAATATATTTATATATGTACAGTATAGGTATGTATTCTATCCGTTACCCTAGTATACCATAACACAAGCCTTATAGTGCTTACTTTGGGGCTAGGCTAATTGGTGTGAGTGTTGGAAATATTTATTATTATTTCCTTTATTTCATTAAATATACATACCAAATTATATTTCTAAATTCTATTTTTTTACAATGTATAACATTCAAAAAATAACATTTAAAAATACAAACAATCCCCATCGGCAGCAAGATCAGGGTCCCTGCTACCGGTGGACAGAGACAAGAACCTCCTCACTATACTACACAGTCAGGTCATAAGTATTGTCACACAGTAAAAACTTTTCTTTCAGAATGCTGGCCACTAAAAAGTTTATTGAATTCAAATTTCGAATTGTTTATGAAAATATAAATGTATACTTTTTAGAATTTTACTCATTTTTAAATATGGAGTGGACGCTTAAAGAAGACCATGTTGCAGTTATTGCGTTGCATTTTTGCGGTTACGCGCCAAATCAAATTTTTGACATACTGAAAAATTTGAATATAATCAAAAGATTCGTTTATCGTACCATCAAACGATACAATAAAGACTCTAGTGTAGATGACAGGGCAAGAAGTGGTCGCCCTCGGTCTGTTAGGACTCCAGCAGTGATAAAAGCTGTGAAGGCGCGAATTCAAAGAAATCCCAAACGTAAGCATAAACTGTTGGCCCTTCAGATGGGGTTAAGGAGAACCACAGTGAAAAGGGTGTTAAATGAAGACTTAGGGCTCCGGGCATATCGAAGAAAAACAGGACATCGTTTGAATGCTCGTCTAATGGACCTGAGACTGAAGAGATGCCGCGCTTTGTTGAAGCGATACGCGGGAAAAAAATATCGGGAAATTCTTTTTTCGGATGAAATATTTTTTACCGTAGAAGAGAGTTACAACAAACAAAATGTTAAGGTGTACGCACACAGTAGTGAAGAAGCTAACAAGCGTATTCCGCGTGTCCAACGAGGTCATTTTCCATCCTCGCTCAAGGTATGGTTGGGAGTTTCTTATTGGGGCTTAACAGAGGTACATTTTTGTGAGAAAGGTGTAAAAACGAATGCAGTTGTGTATCAAAATACAGTCCTGACATACCTTGTGGAACCTGTTTCTCATACCATGTTCAATAACAAGCACTGAGTATTCCAACAAGATTCAGCGCCAGCTCATAGAGCGAAGAGCACACAAGACTGGCTGGTGGCGCGTGAAATCAACTTCATCCGGCACGAAGACTGGCCCTCCTCCAGTCCAGATTTGAGTCCGTTAGATTACAAGATATGGCAACACTTGGAGGAAAAGGCGTGCTCAAAGCTTCATCTCAATTTGGAGACACTCAAGACATCCTTGATAAAGGCAGTCGCCGATATTGACATGGACCTCGTTCGTGCTGCGATAGACGACTGGCCGCGCAGATTGAAGGCCTGTATTCAAAATCACGGAGGTCATTTTGAATAAACTTTATTGTCATAAGAATCTATGTTTTGTTAAGTTCATTTTGGTATTTAAATGGTTACATAATGAATAAACTTGTTTAAATTATTTTATATTAAACATGTGACAGAATTTATGACCTGACTAGGTATATATATTATTATTATTATTAAGACAAAAAACTAAATAAGTAATGCGAGTTTATATCCTTTATTAAATACTTTGGCATGTGCTTATGTTTATCAAACTTATGTGGGATTTAGCAAAAAACCTTTATTATGTCTGTACATTTGTTACAAAAGTGGGTTAATTAATAAGTTAGCCTTACACATTGTTTTATAAAGTTAACTTCTATAATAATTTAAACCATTTGATTGTTTTTATTTGCATCAAACGTGTGTTATTACGAACAAAAAGTGCGGTACAGTTATAAAATTTATCAATCAAGCTTAATTTGACTGCTTTATTGAAACATTGTTTGGTATACCTTTCAGAAATCCAAAAACTTAACTAATATACTGAAGTGTACTCAACATTCCTACCAAAGATTGTGTGGTTCGCAATTTATCTTGCATCGCAATCTCCTCCTGCGCCACTTTTAACCCTTGCCTAAAGATATCCATAATTACAATCTGCAGAACGCCTTGAACCGTTAATGTGTCAGCTTCAAACTCAGAAGGTATTGTGGCGTTTACAGTAGTTAAGCGTCTGTTATTTTATATAAATTTGTTTACCATTTCGGATACTGAAGTAATAATTCAATATGCTATGTTGTTGTAATATGTGTGTGCATCACTTTCCGCAAACAATACAGGTGCATATTACATTTTTATTACATTTAATACATATATTTTTTTTATTTGATCTGAGAACTAAGTTAACTAAACGCAACTTAAAACTAAAACGGACGCTGTAAAAAGATCAATGAACCACGTACATTTCTCAACAGCTGTGATTACTGATGACTCGGCCGTTCTTTACACAAAGAATGGGCTCATTTTAAACCACCTTACTGTAATGATTCTGATGAAATTGCTTCTATTATTATCTTAAAACGTAGATAATAAGTTTTTTAGAGCAAAATGATTTCACATAAACGATTCTTGATATAAATATTGTAGAACAGCATTAATATTATCTCGTGGTTAACTGTATTTTAGATTAAGCTAAGATGGCTAGATAAAATTAAGTTAAGAGAAGATAATTTCATTCTGTAAAGACGAGAAGAAAAAGACTTCAGAACTATGGTGAACAAAGGCATTCTTATCTTTAATAACGATCTAATTCAATCTAACTTTGAGTCAGAGAAAACACAAGATAATAATTCATTACAGAGCCCTAAAAGGAAGGTATGTTCATGAAAAGAAAGTCAAGCAATTAGATTAAGAATATTAAAACCATTTCCTTTCCATTCAAAATTACAACGATAAAACATAATAATCAAATTGCAAGTAAAATAAAAAAGTACTTTAATAAAAAACCACTGTAAACACTTTATGCAAATAAGTTTGGCTAGTTGTCAACACTTAAATGAAACTCATAACCTGCTCAGAACAATAACTGAGGTAAGAACCATGAAAAAATAATCTCTGTCAGTCAAGTTTTTATTTACCTGTCAACCGCGTTATGGCAACCAATTATCATTATTATTTGTCAGTTAATAATTTTAACCTTGTACAACACCTGGAGCATGACCGTCAGTGATCTTACTAAGATACCTATTTACATATATGACTAAAAATCTATTTTTATCTACAAAACAACGAATTTACTTGAGCACAACAAAGCTAATGTTTTTGTTGATGGGCATATAACAATATTCAAGTCTACGGTGAAACACTTGAGCACAGACTCAGACTTTTTTGTGACAAAAAATACTGGAATCACACAAATGAATTTTATTAAGATAAAAAATTCAATTTACTTTGACTAACGTTTCTTGTACTGGTTTTTATAAAACATGATATAGATATGTTATAGTTAATTAAATTGTATAATGTTTAGCTTCTTAGCGTTTTAAAAACTTGGTTATTCAGCCCTTAACTAAGAAATCTAATTTGTGTAACAGTATTAATATTAGACTGTTACGGATAACTCACAGAACAACAAGTTTTACATTTCGACGTTCACAAAAACTTTTATAGAAATTAATTTTCAAAATCCTTTTTAGTGCATCAGAATAAACTTAAAGCATCATAATTCGAGAATAGATTACCCGTTAAGTAAATCAGTTTCTCCTTTTTTATTAGGTAAAGATAAATATTACCTTAGTAAATTTTAAGTCATAATCATAACTCATAATAAAAAGTACATTTTTTTTAAATTTTACCTCTGTGACGCCACTTTGACACTGGACTAAGATGTAATCTGTAACACTAAATAAAATTTTAATAATTTCATTAGTACGAGAAACAATGTTAGGTAAAGCCTATTTTGGCAACAGTCGATATATATATATCCTATATTTTTAACAACATGCACACCAATTATCCTAGCCCCAAAGTAAGCACTATAAGGCTTGTATTATGGGATACTAGGATAACGGATGGAATACATATACTTTACATTTAAAAGTATATTTATATAGAAATACATATGAAACATGAAACTGGAGCACAAATGCTCGTATTCATCACACAAACATCTGCCCCTACCGGGATTCAAAACCCTCGAGTAGGCGACACCATGGAACCCGGCGTACAAACCGATCGGCCACGGAGGTTGTCAAGTTATTTTTATTTATCATTTTGAAAACATACCACAAATGTGTTTATTGATACTTAACACTAGTAATACATTTGTTGCCAATTCAACTCTTCCCCTAACAGTTGTTAATAAAGTAACATCTATGTTAGTTTTCAATATTGTTCACACTGGAGATTAATATTTCCTTTACGAACCTAAAACGTAAATAAATTTAATAGTAAATGCTCCAACACAATCTCGTGTTTTCACCTAAAGCGTAATATATCGAGAAAACATACTTTCTAATAAGACCACATTCCACTTATCGCGATTCGATATGGAAGTAGTCGTAATATTTGTCGTGACATATTACTCTAGCGAAAGTCTCCATATCATATGACCTGACAATCTGTATCGGATTAAGACGAAACCAATAGATAACGACAATCCCTTATTAAAATTTCTATAAGCACTTAAGATACTAATATGGTCCGCAATAAAGATAATCAAACACACTTCGTAAATGCCGCTAATTGTATCGGTAAGCAGTTTTTTTAAGACTCACACCAATTAGCCTAGCTTCAAATTAAGCACCTTAGGTTTGTGTTATGAGATACTAGGGTAACGGATAGAATACATATACTGATACATAAATAAGGATATTAATATAGAAATACATATTAAACAACCATGACTGGAGTACAAATGCTCGTATTCATTACACAAACATCTGCCCCCACCGGGATTCGATTCCGGGTCCTCCAGAGTGGGCGACACCTTGAAACCCGGCGTTCATACCACTCGGTCACGGAGGTCGTCGGAACCTTTGACTGCGGAATGTGTCGAATCAATCGCTAATAAACATTGAATGAAAATTTTAAAAATCTGAAACAGTTGGCAAACTCAACGATTAGTATACTCTTACTACCATTGATTTTAATAGAAAACAACAAGAGCCGTGTTAAAAGCTAGTTTTGCAATTTTTCCTCAGAGTGCTATTGCACATTCCTCGGGGTAATTATAGTACCTACATCTGATTACAAAGCTGAATCATTTATTGCAAAACCCATTTCTCACGTCGCGCCGGTGGGCGCTTCTATTTGTTGGCGCGTAAAAGGAACCTTTTCAATTTTTAACTTTGGTTAAAACTTATAAATATAACATGTGAATAATCCATCAAATCTTGCGCATTTGGGTTAGGAATATTGCAGGAGCTTATTTTTGCTATGACAAGCAGTGCTCTGGTCATCGAAGAGAACAAATGTTGATGATATAAAAACTTATAAATATTTTAATAGTTTATGTTCTTAAAGAATATAACGAAATTAAGTTTACGAAGCAATTTACTGCATAAGTATTAGTCGCCGTACTTATTATATTCGGATGCTGGCTAGTGACAGTATTTATAGTTCTATTATCAGTATACTTAGTATAAATCATTTATAAGTAAAGAAATTTAACAGACCCCACTATTCACTATATTACTAGCTGATGTTGACGAAAAAGAAATAGCTGATGATCATATAATTCAGATAAAATTTTGACCTTACGATAAATGTACAGCGACGGATTTGTAAATTACGAAATATTTCCTAGGTGACATAACTGTGTAGTGGTTTCCGAGATACTGACGTTAAGAACCGCTCGCTTGCCAATTAATCTGCCTCATTTGGCATTCTTCATCTAAATACGGATGTAAATTCCATAGAAAACATATGACATTTTACAGATACGCAATATTATTATTATTGTGTACTGATCAAATTCATTGTAGATGATGTAACACTTAAACTTTTTTATACATATACAAAACTTTTCGCCATGTCCCTGCCGAGATTGTTAAAAAAGACACTTTGCAGGATTGGCATAATATATAATATCACTGTCATCTTATATGACGTTTACACGTCAACGATGATCGCCACACTTGTTAGGTCTGCACTGCTCTTTTGTAAGAATAAGCTCATTTTCTGCTGCTGAAACCGCTGGTGTGATTTAAAATTTATTTGAAATCGTGTTCTAATTTTAAAACTCACTGCGGATTCCGAGGTGAAAATGAGTTTGATCTTACAGAATAGCGCTGCTGTACTAAACGGGATAAAATGCAGCAAATAATTATGCGATCATAGCTTAGTAATTCATACAAATAATCAATTCAATATTTAGCCTTTCGCAATATCACAGCAATATTATGGACCACTAGCTATGCTCCGCGGTATTACCCGCGGTTTATTAGGGATATTTTCCCGCAGTAAAACGTAGTCTATATGTTAGTCCAGGGTGTCAGAAATTTTATTAAATATAGCTTCAGCTGTTTAGACGTGCAGAAGTAACTAACTCACACACTCAAAAATTATTCGCCTATATAATATAAGTGTGATGAACTGTCAAAAAATTATATAGTCAGAAATTTCAAATACTTAGTATCCAAATTTAATACATGCTCTTGATAACTGTTTAAAAAGGTTATTTCTTTGAATTATTATTCTTTGGTAGACCATTTCAAGGCTTATCTATTTTTACTTTGTTCAAGCTAAGCCTCTTTTAGGTGAAACTTGAAGTCAACTTTGTGGTTATCCTCTATGTTAAGTTAAGCTAGTCTAGAATATACTACTATAAAATATAAAGATGTAGCGGTATACGTCAGGCAGTAAATGTAGGTAAGGTATTCATGTTTATATTATTATTCCCCAGATCTGCATTTTTACTTCACAAGTACTAAAACAGACAATACTAAAAAGTGCAGCATAATGATAAAAAAATACTATGTTAAACTCATAAACAAAAAAGATTCCAACAATTAAAAGCAAAAAAAACCGGCCAAGTGCGTGTTGTGCCACGCGCAGTGTAGGGTTCCATAGCTGCCTGAAGTTACCAGAATATATTTGAACAGAAGTATTTATTTTCTATATCGGAAATTAGAATAACCAATTAATATCAATCTATCTATGTATCTCAACTAAAATACCTAAATCAAAGTCAAACTGCGTTTCAAACTCAAAATCAATTCGCTATTATTATTATTTTAAATAGGAATGATAACCGCCGATTGTTTTTGATTCCTCCCAGGTGGGGAGCGGTTGCGAAATTCTCATTGATACCCTACAGCCGGCTGCAAGATTATGTCAGGCTCTGGGGGCCAATCGCCTAACTGGATTGCTTTGGAAAACGCTATCGCTTACGATTTTATTTTGTTATTTCTAGCCCCCTGAGGTTTTCAAATGCCTCGCGCTCTTTTTTTTTCTTTTGCATTGGTAATAACAATGTTAAAGAAAATGAGCGTGAGGTATTTCGGCGGTTAGAAATAACAAAATGAAATCGTAAGCGATAGCGTTTTCCAAAGCAATCCAGTTAGGCGATTGGCCCCCTGACCGACTAAAAGCTTAAAAATCCCCTGAGAAGGGGATGATGCGCTATAACCGCCGATCTTTTCTTTGAAGTGATTGTATACTTTTTATAAAAATGTAAGGTTAGTGCGACTCAGAAGCCGTTGCTGTTAGTACTCGCGGTAGCGTTGTGGAACTTATGACATTTTATTGTGATTTTTAAATAGTTTTTTTATTGCAATGCAAGTTTTTACGCTACAACAACTTATTTATTTCTTTATAAATCTATGTCAATAATAATGTTATCTTCTAAGGAATTTACAATAGGTAAGAAATTATCTTTAACCAAAGTTGAACGACTATTACTCTTAAACTAACAAATCTATCTTAACCGTTTTAGTTTTCCTTTAAAGTTCATAAAGAGCACTAATATTATGATTTTTTCTAGGTTTAATCCAATAGTTTAGCTTTTAGAGGGGGGGGGGGGCTACTCGAATTTAAAAATTAGCACTTTAAAGTTCAATATTTCGCAAACCGAAAAATAGTCTTTGGAACCCCAAAGTAATTTTAAAGGTCCTATTCAACGATACTGCACACGATCGAGTAGACGATAAAGAGAAAAATCATCACCAGGTTACATGTAGGGGAACCTTAAAAAAATATGTTTAAATTTTTTATTCTACCATATCGTTAGCGTGATCGATATACATATCTCCACAAAATTGCAGCTCTCTAGTGAAGCAAAACCGAGGACGGACAGACGGACATGACGAAATTATTACTAGACTTAGTAGTCTAGTTAAGAGTAAGTATAGCAAAATTTTAATCGTGTCCTCAATCGAAAAGCAACCAACGATATTGTCTTGACTTTTGACCTAGAACTCAGCTTCGATTAGTTTTTGTTAATCTTTTAACGTGATGTTATTTTGTTATTGTTATCCGTATACGTCATCGGTGCTAAAAGAGGTGCAGTGAACTTTATTGTGTTCGTTCATTCTTGATTAGCTTCAAATCAAACGCGATCAACTGGAAGCTCACCGCTATGTTAGAGTACCTACCTACATGTACCAACATAAATCTCGTCTATGTAGGTATAACGACAAAAGTAACGTATTTCATTGTCCCTTTTAAGAATATTCCTATGCTAGCGGCCGCCTGCGACTTTGTCCGCGTCAACTTAGTTTTTTTTAAAACCCCACAGGAACCGAGACAAAAAATATCCTATGTCTGAATTCAGGTCATAAACTATATGCGTACCGTCAGTCCGTCCAAATCCGTTCAGTAGTTTTTACGTGATTGAGTAAGAAACAAACAAACTCACTTTCGCATTTATAATATTAGTTAGGATTACGATGTTTTATCTAATTATTGATTTGCCGATTGCCTAATTAGATTGTTCTTGTTATCAGATAATTTATTTTCATTTTTACAGTTGCATTTTAACGGGAATCAGGGAAATTGATGCTGAATGGATGTTACTTACAGTGAAATAATACTACTATTTAGTGATTTCCCCCTTTAACAGTGTGTAAGGTTTCAAGACTACAAAGTAGGCGATTTGGTTGCAAGCTTTGCACTTACACTACCATTGAGCAATATATATTTTTTGCTAGAAACTTTTGTAAAAAAGGATGACTCTAAAATGCTTTCTTTTTTAAACACAAACCTAGTTGTCCATCCCAACAGATATTAAACACAAGTTGAGTCCAGTTAAGCAACAGATTTTAGAATTCACTGGATGCCCATTCTCTGTCATTTCATATGTTAATCTTCTGCTTATCTCAGTGTGTGGCACATCAAAGAGGTCTATGTACGATTGTACGTGTACCCATAATGAATTTCATTACGAACCTCTTACAACCATTATCTTGTAAATGCCCGTGTTTGCCATAGCGTTTCACAATCTGTGAAACAAAACCTCTTCTGAATATTCCATGTTTTGTCTCAAACGGTATTTCAAAGGAGTCAAAGTGCTATTGCCCTAAACGTAGAATGGATAATGAATATTCATAAAGGAAAAGTGCTAACACCTGAGCAACTGTTAATAGGACTTAAATTATACACTATTTACATAAACAGATAACTCATAATGTGTATGCGTGTTGCATTTGCATGGCTACCATGAAATCTTTGAAAACGTATGACTTACGAACGGTTTGTTTTGTTACACAAACACCGGTAATATCACTCTCGCCACTTGATATAATCTTAAAAAAAATATACATTCATAATGACATTGATATACAATAGCTGGAGTTAAATTCAAAGGTCGTTAGTATACCTATCCATTATCTTCATATAGGAATCTACGCTTGTTATGCAAATTATGTAAGATTTTGAACATAATATCGGCTGCCTAATTTTATCACTGAATCATAAAATAAATTTAAAAAGATTAATCTTAAAGTTGAAAAGAGATCAAAATGAGTTATGGCCATAAAATTTGATACGATGTTTTGGTTTTAAATGCTTAAACTATTGAGATTGAAATGAACTGATTGTTTTAAGAACTATCAGATTACTTCTATTTGTATTCTGTACATTTCCTATTCAAACTGCGTTTGAGCTTTTATTTATTATGCTTTTTTAATAATAGACATTAATAATATAATTCTTATTATGCTATACAAAAATCCGTCAGCGGCGTATACGCCGCAAAAAGTTGTTTGTATACATTTTTATTACTTAAAAATATTGAATAATGTATTCTACTGTTACATGGTAATACATACATATATAAATGTAATTTAATCAATACTGTAACAAAAAGAAAAGGTTAATAACATCATAGTGAAAAGTAGTTATATGGTAGAAATTAATCATTTTCAGAAAAAAAAATACATTATTTAAGATAAGGACAAGCGTTTCATTGAAACCATGATTGGTGTTTAAGAAAAATTGCTAACTCAAACGATAATATTTTTGACATATAATAAGTACCTAATAAAAGTTTTATATGCAAAAGTGTAATAACTGGTTAAATCAGTTTTATTTATAGTCTTTTAGTCGTTATTGGCACGCCATAACAAAATAATATTTACAGATTTACACTTCATACAAGCAAAACTTTGATTAAAATCAAATAATAATTTAGTCTACAATACCGCAATATACGCAAACACGATGAATGTAAAAAGGTTTTAGAAGTTTGTCCTGTTTGAATGGTAGAGTGGCATCTATTGAGGTTGAGCCACAATATGGCGCCGGAGTGGATAAAGGCAAGAAAGAACCTTGTTCCGGAGCTTGAAAGCGTCAGACTGTTCACCTATAGTCATGCTTTTATAGGTATTATAGCGTGCAACAGCGTCGTAATAGTGCTGCCAATAAAATATCAAGTTACTTTAGAAATATCACGTTATTTATATGGTTAAGACAACAAATGTCGAATACTCTTAAAAAAAATATAAAATAAAAATATTTTTAACACTCACAAAGTAAGCATTGTAAGGCTTGTGTTATGGGATACTAGGGTAACGGATAAAATACATATACAGTACATGTATAAGTATATTTATATAGAAATACATATTATACATCCCCATGACTGAAGTAAAAATGTTCGTATTCATCACACAAACATCTACTCCCACCGGGATTCGAACCCGGGACCTCTCGAGTCGGCGACATCATGAAACCCGGTGTACAAACCGCTCGACCACGGAGGTCGTCAAAAGATCAAAAGTCTTTAAAGATTTGAAGTTATTGCAAGCCTTTTGCTTTAAAGCAAATGTAAATTTAACGTAACATGTAATAAATTTTTGAATACTGTGAGAATTAGAGAAAAGTACGTTTACTAACGGTTTACTTAACTGTTTCTTTTCATACATTCTTATCATTAAAAATTAAAATGAAAACTGAACATATAATTATTAGTGATTGAAGTACAATACTTAATAACTTCCAATTTTGATTAATGTTCTTAACGTAACACCAATAAAGCTTTTTTACGTTATGTAATATGAACAAGATGGATGGAGATGTTCCGAATAAATCAATATCGTTATTTTAATACTAACGTTGAACTACTTTCGTCGTAAAGTATCGAAGCTGTGTTCGATAAAATAAATTGCCAATCTAACATATTGTAAGAGTATTTTTTGTAATAAGTATAAAAATATCACGTGATTCTATACCACAAACTTAGCAAGACGTAGCCCACCTATATGTCGGTGAATGCCACTGAAAAATATCCGCCTCTTTTATAATATGCAGGAGAACTCTTTGAGAGGATTAAACCAGAGTTCCCCAAACTTTTTTGTGTCGTAGACTCCTTGCCATGTTTTTCCGTGTTGGGTAGACCCCTACTTACCTGATATTGTTTTTTTTTCGCTGACGTAGACCCCTTGCAGGTTGTCATAGACCCCTAGGGGTCGATATATACCACTTTGGGAATCACTGGATTAAACCATACGCCTTTATTTATGAAATTCTTTTTATTTTCCTATGGTTTCAGTGAATAATCTTATATTAAAAACTATATTACATTTAAAATAACAATAAATATAAATTACATATGACGGAACGTCACTAAGATAATCTCGAAAAAAAAATATTTTTGTTTTTCGCTGTGTACCTATGTAATTTTTTAAGTTATATGAATTTTTATTTAGGAAATCCACCGCCAACCATAGCATGTATTTTTGTTTTGAAATCTAGCATCTATCATTTTCCACATTAGTAAATTGTTCACAAGCGAAGCTACGGCACATCAAGTCACTAAGTATTTTCAATTTGTATCAATATCAATTAATTATCGACATATTCATGTTTTATTTTTATTTATTTTTCTATTCTTTGTTAATAACGAATAACGGTAATACCACTTAAATTATTGTCAATGTCACAAAGACAAATCACTCACTCTCCATCCTTTTTTCTGTAGTTTCGAGTAAACCAGTTGAAACGAATCAAACAAGTATTCCGGTCAATGTTCTTATTTTAGAATGACAAAGGTCAAAAGTTAAGCTTCTCAAAGTTTGCCAGTGGTCCCTTTTACCTGTCCATTATGTTTCAAAAAATTTTATATTATTTCATTGACCTTTAACTACCAATTTTTGCTCTTAAACCGCCTGCGTAGACCTCACGGAGACCGCTGGCGAAATATTGTTACATAATTGCCTAGAGCAAACGCGTACCAATTTTTATTCGTCAAGCACAAATTCGATAGTGAATGATACCTAGAAAAGGTGCATGAATGCTCGCAACCGCACTACCAGACCCCGTAGAGAAATGCTGAATGTAGGCCTCCCCCAAGGAATTTCAAATCGTTTAATTGTATTTATTAGGGGGTATATGGACCATCTCCCACCACGCTGGCCCAATGAGGATTGGTGAGCCAGAGCCTAGTTGGTTGATTGTCCGTGCTAATTGCCTGCACCGTGTGCAGACGAGGTTGATCCCGTGAGGTGTTTTTATGGACCCCGTACCTATAGAGAAATGATGAATCTAAAATTCTTTGCGGTCTCTGAGAACGGTGGTAGGTGGTTAACCCATAACCACTAAGCAAAATTTATAGTAAGTTAAATAAACAGCGCAAGTGAGGATTAAATCCGTGGTTCAACGTTAGCTCACTTCTAATCTTAGATCCGACGCCGCCTCACGAACTACCTGACTCACGTTCTTAATCTGACCACGATAGCCATTACGGATATGGTGAAGTAATTAAAAGCGTATATATTTATTTTGCACAATTCATGAGAATCATCAATGTTCTAAGAAAATCAGAAAGGCACCGCTATGGTTAATAGAATCAAATTTGGCGTGAAGGCTTTAAAATCACTATACGGCGGCGCCGCACGACGAGACAGCATGAAGTTGTACTTAATGTTGACTGCACTATTGAATGAATCAGTATTTACTGAGCGATATTAATATCGTAATTCTTCACTATTTTCGGACTTATCAAATACAGAGGATTTTAAAATGTTGTCTATTATAAGTTGATAGTTAAGACAGTGCGGGAAATGTTTTTTTTTCCATACAAACGTTCTCGACTGATTCCTCCTTGATTTTTATCACTAAAAATTAATTATCACATATAAATGATTATAATCATTTAGCATTTTTTTCGTTTTACGTTAAAGTGATGTAGAAAGGATTTTTTTAAAGCTTTTAACTGCTAGATGTTAAAATGTAAAGAAAATGTTGCTAGAAAAATTCCACGCGGTCCAAGTAGCAGACTCGAACCCGCAACTTTCGCTATCCGGGCGAATGCACTGACCATTATGCCACCGCGGCCCTGATGGCCGTGTCCAATTTTCTCTAGCCTTAGGCTGCAAGGCAGCGCTATCTCTTCGCATTGTAGGAAACCCACAATGTCAAATGAATACCTTTACAAGTATTAAACATTTAATAGAAGGAATTTAGTGTGTTTATACACCACCTGCATCTGTCTGGAGCACGTATATAAGTCAAGTATTCTTAATTTAAAGTAAGCTTCAAAGCCCAAGGGAGTTAAAGTTGTATGAAAGTTTCCTTAGGTAATAATTACATTTAAATTTGAAACGAAACATAATCTGAATCTTTATTATTAGTGGAGTAATATTTCGAACATAATATTTAATTTAATAAACGTACTTTTGATTGATTTTATATTTTTGAAGTTATACTTCTTTAGGCGCGTTATGAAATTTTGATGAGAGTGAAATTTTAAGATGCGCGCGCATCACTGTAACACAAAATTTTAACATACGCTAAAGCGACCAACTTCATGCGTTACTTTTGTGTTTACCGCAAATTAAGAAAATCTACCAACAAAATAGAAATAGAATCTCTATTTAGTGGGTGCTAACGACTGCATTGTGAAGGCCTATCAAAAGTATTTATTAATCTGGAACAACGGAACCAAAGCGCGATTCAAGAGACTACAGCGCCATCTCTTGACCATTGGTGTAGTAGAACCAAAAACCACATCTTTATTTTTTGTAATAAAGTAACAAAAAGTATTTATTAATCTGGAACAACGGAACCAAAGCGCGATTCAGGAGACTACAGCGCCATCTCTTGACCATTGGTGTAGTAGAACCAAAAACCACATCTTTATTTTTTGTAATAAAGTAACAGTTATAGGTATTGATATTTATAATATTTATCCACATGTTTCTAGTTTGTATATTCGGAATACGTGTTTGAGTTTCATACAAGTGCAAATCACATATGTTCTAATAAATTATATTCAGTAGCGATTTTAATTGAATATTTTGATTATTTATTTATTTTTTCAAATTAAAACTGAGCTTTATTGACTTCGTCCTTTTCCAGACTTTTTATTAATTTATTGTAATTAATTATTTGCATGCAATTAAAAACTAATTTTAAACGATGCCAAAGAAGGATAACTTCTCACGCGCCTACATAAGTACACGCACCCATTTTTTTTATTTTACTTCACAGTAAGTATCCTTTATTTCGCTCAGAGTTCAATATACTGCCCGTGACATAATACCATCTGCATCTGCTTTATCACTTTGGTGCATAAGATTCTATTAATTGACAAATTTAATGATAAATAATAACCCTGACTATTGTGGCCTGAACTAGTATTCGTAATTGAATGGTTTTGTAACAATTTTTGAAATGACGTAAGCGTATTTTGTCACTAATGTGAAACCATTACACTAATTAGAAAAATAATATTCTATGCGTGCGACTTAGTTGATTTACTGTTATTTTATTAATGTATAATGCATAAATCGGGCAAGTAGAGTGTTGTACCCAGAAGTGAGTTTTCGTGTTTCTGCTAAAAATTATCAAATTCATTATTTCATATTAAATTTGATATTTTTTTCACAAACTTTACATTTTACTAAATCGGCTTTAATTGTTATTATTTTGCAATTTATTTCCAGACAAAGTAAGATAGATCAAATTTTATTTTGGTTATGAAGAATATAATTTTATATTGATTAACTTGATTATTAATAAATAAATAAATATTTCCAACACACACACCAATAAGCCTAGCCCCAAAAGTAAGCACTGTAAAGCTTGTGTTATGGGATGCTAGGTTAATGGATAGAATACATGTATTGTACATATATAAATATATTTATATAGAAATACATATTAAACATCCATGACTGGAGTACAAATGCTTGTATTCATCACCTAAACATCTGCAACCACCGGGATTCGGACTTCTCGAGTAGGCTACACTTTGAACGTACAAACCACTCGGCCACGGAGGTCGTCAAATAGGAAAATAGTTACAGTACAGGGGGGAACTGCAGTTGCTGTGTTCTAGTTGGAACAAATTAACTCTTTATATTAAAGTCCTGGCAGTTTGCTTTTGACTGTACTATTTACAAGGAATTTCAATTAATAACATGCATTTAACTGCTATATTTTTATACATGTTAATTTTTAAAGTGAAACCTTTATTACATCGCTACAAATGTTTTCGTTCATCTTTAGCAGGTCGCTTTACATTTTAGATTGCTATAAAAAAATCAGACTTTGTCAATGAGCATCGGTTGTTCAATGATAGAAAGCTCGACTGCTACGCGTGGGGGCCGGGTTCGAATCTCAGCCTTAGGATTCTTTATATTAATTATTTTCCCTTGCATCGTGGTTTTTTTATGTGCCATGACATGACTGTTGATTTCACGACTACTACTTTTGCCGCTACTGGGAAAATAACCTTTATTTTAAAATGTTCGTAGCATATAAGTACGACTTAAATCGATTAAAACAATGTCCCTGAATTTTGTCCTTATCAAAATAGGTCAAAGGATATCAGTATCAATCAATAATACCTACGTTATCAGTGCATTTTTTTTCACTGAGTGTGTCGATAGTTCTTATCTAAACGATTTATGTTCACGATGAGTACCTATCATAATTCATCATGCTTTTCTTATCAGCATTCCGGTGGCTTTTTATTTTCATAAATTACATAATATGTTTGTTTTGTTGCATCAATAGTGTTTTTTTTATATTATGCATACGAGATGCTTGACGGCTCACCTATCATAAATTCATCATGCTTTTGGTAAATGATCACCGTCGACCATAGACACCTGCAACATCAGGAGTTTCAATATCAAAGGAATACGCTCTTTTTTAAAGGTTTTCCGGTTTTCTTGGACCATAAACACTGCTGGAGAAAACGTATTCCACAGTTTTGTCGGTAAAAATTGTTTTCGTGGATAGCCACGCATCAAGGTGATAGGGACGAAATTTTGTTGCACTGTACTATGATGAAAACCAGCAGCTGGTATTATTCCGAACAATTCTTCTTAACACTGCCTGTGATAAATGTGGTAGAAGATACAGAGCGAAGCTACATCCAAGGCCTGTAAGAAGGCTTACATCAGAGCGGATGCCCAGCGCTTGCACGAAAGACATTAATTCGGGCACCTGAAGCAATATTTACACTGGAATACGGGCTGATAGACGGGGTCGGGTAACCAAAACAAAAACTACCCGAATACGGGCGTACTCGATTCCGTTCATTTACACTTAGTCGTTTACCCTAATTCCATTGGTACTCATAGTCGGGCTAACGACCCAGTGTAATCGCGCCATTATGTCCGTTTAACAACATTTAAGAAAAAACAATATTTACAACTTCTAAACAATGGCAATTGTATACGGAATTCAAATTAGTTAGTTTTCTACGTAACCTCAATTCAGCTGTCGGAAATTGCCGCAGTGATGGCCGGACCCGACTGTCAAAATGAATTACCAAATATCACGTTCCCGATTGTCCGAGACGTCCATCAGAACTCAGCCAGGAAATGGGCGTGTGGTCTTTCCAATAATCAGATCAGCTTGCAATCTAAGAAAAAAAGTATAATATGAATCTTAACAATTTGATAGTACCTACACTTGACAATATTATTTATAAACACTACACAAAATGTTAATACATACATATTATAAATATTCAACTTAGCAAATTTTAATTGTAATATTAAGCAACTAAGGCCATTTATCGTATAGTAACAACAGATTTACGAGTAAATTTAATATAATGATATTAAATCTACTCGTAAATCTGTTGTTCGGTTATGATAACCCAACTTCGTAGCAAACAAAATTAATATATTCATATTTTGATTCTAATCTAAAGTTAAATGAAACCCTAATTAAAAGAACTTTACTAAACTTTGAGACAGGGTTGATTAGTTCATAAAGACAAAGAGTGTCAAACATTTGCATCAAAAAGGCAACAAATAGAAACGATGATAAGTAAAATTTGCATAGATAAAGGTTACATTGCGACACGAAACTCTTTGCAGTAGCGCGGCGCTTTCTGTGCTTCCTCATAATTCAAGGAATATTGTCACCTGCTGACATCCTCGCGTCGCGTCGTCGGCGTCTCGTTCCGGATTTTAATCTCGTTTGTATTCCAATATATCTTCGCAGGCGCGACCCTAATACTAATGCACAGCGATACACACTCGAATGCTTTTCTTAATAGAAACTCCGATTTCGAATCGACACCGTGTCGAAAAACGTCTGTGACACTTTCTGGTGTGTACCGTTTTGCAGGAACTTAATACTTTTAAAATGCATGAACCATGGACTACGTTCCACGTGATTTTAGTTTACTTAAAATTTTAAAAACCATTACACAAATACATCCAAAACGTTTTATCCTAGATTGGTACTCCAGCTAGGGGCTGCCGTTAATTGTAAAGTAATATTCATGGAAACATATTAATAATTTGAACTACATAATTATTGTGTATGAAAAACGGCCAACAAACATATAGACTGAAGTCTATCCTAGCGATATGAAAATGGGTTATTAGTTTGTTTCTTAGGTTTTCACGCACATCACTCATTAAATAAAACAAGTTTCAACGGGTTAGATGCACTGATTTTATTTATTTACTAGCGGCCGCCCGCGACTTCGTACGCGTGGAGTTAGTTAGATATAAAGGTTCACTGCTCGATCCCCGTAGGTGATAGCGTGATAATATGTAGCCTATAAGTTGACCCGACTTCTTAGTAATATTCGTACCAAAGTTGAAGTAAATGCATGCAGTGCTTTTTGACTTTATCCCGGACATGCATACAGACAAACAGACAAAAATTCTAAAAACTATATTTTTGGCTTCCGAATAGATTGTAGATCACACCCCAAGAATTCTTTTAAAAAAATATTGAATATACAGTTTTGGCTTTCCTACATTTCATTATACATAATATGTATAGATAGAGTGACGCTTCGCATCCTTTTGCAGGAATGCGTCGTCGGAATAATGATTTTTTATTTACGTAAATGAGAATAAATGAAAATAAGTTTTTTTCTAAAATAATTATGGTTTTTTCTTAACTTGTCTAGCAATACTAAAGTAGACTACTTTATAAGTAAATAAAAAATAATTATTCCAACGAGGCATTTCTGCAAAAGATGCGAAACGTCAATAAATAAAAAAAATCAGTGCATTGAACCCGTTGAAACTTGTTTTATTTAATGGGTCATTAGCTTAAAATATAACCCAGACCAATCGGACTATAATTACAAATCGATTGACACCTCGGTCATCAGAAAGTGTTTTAATTGTTACAGTTGGATTATACTAAACATAGACTGCTAAAAATTATAAACACTTCCTTATGGGCTTTTCCGCAGTGGAGAAAGAATAAAATCACGACTTCATATTAAAAACTAATAAGTAGCCAGGTGTTTTTTAGTATTGCTTGACAAGTTACCAAAAAAACATAATTACTTATGAAAAAATCTTATTTTCATTTATTCTCATTCCAATTTAGATTGATAGATGTCCAATTATAATATTGTTTATTTAATCAAGTCTGCTGATCACTCTGACGTTATTCAAATAAGTCTGAGCAATACAAATAACAAATCCAATTACGTTGTGTTTGACGAAGACAGAGAATCAACATTTTTTATGGGAACGGACAATGATCATTATTATAGTACATTTTTTTTGTTATGATGAATCCAGCGCGGTTTCAATGGACAGTATATAACAACTTCCCATACTACAAACATAGGTAGGTAATTACGTAACAGCACCAATTTGTGAGATTTTTTTCTCCGAGTAGAAAAGGGATGGTGTGAACTCGACTGTTAACACACTAAAGACAAAAAACTCACGAGGGGCATAACACTTTTTTAACGCTCCCAGTGGCTTCCTAGAACTATCATTTTTACGACCTCACAATAAAGTTAGACAGTGAAATGCGATCACAGGCGTATGTGAGTTAGGGCAATTAGTTTATGCGATTCTAATTAGATATTAATGAGCTTTTATGTTGGCTTATTTTGATTGTTAGTCGCCCACCAACGTTTCAACCTTTGTTAAACTTTGAAGATGACTTGAGAGATCGATTTATTTGAAGTCTTTATATTTTTATTTTTTAGGCATTTAAATTTAACTGCTATATGTTTAAACCTAAAGAAAATTTTACAAGAATAAGTCCCGTCTGCTGCCTGGTCCGCGTGCAATTTTTTCCAGTAAAATTTTCTTTATTTGAAGTCGTTTTGAAAGACTCTAAGGTCTACAGTACTATGGTGTATGGATATTTCTTTTTTAAATTATAAAGTCCTTGTTCACTTGATACACTCCCTGTTGTCTTTTCGCATCATGATCCCACATTTGTTTCTAGTTTTCCATAAGGGCTTCCTAAGCAGTTTCCTTTTTAATAAACTTTTTTTCATCGTTTTAATATCATCAGTCTTTACTTTATAGTGCATGGTGCACTTTATAAAGCTTTAGAACTTCTCAGTGCAACTAAACCTAAAGCTTTGTTTGAAAATATAGGTAATCAATGAACTATACAAACAGATATAATTAAATGTAAACAAACTAAGGAAAAGGTCTTTTTAAAAATATAGCAATTAAATATAAAATAAAATATTATGATTCCTACGAGATTATTCGTTCCTTATTAATACGTATAACAGAAAAGTTTCATTTCCTGTTTGAGTATTAAATAATGCTAATGGAAAAATATTAATGTTATACGTCATCACTGGCAAAGAAAAACATAACGTATGGAACTGAGACTTGGCCGCTCACAAGGGCCTCATAAGAAGGCTCAAATTCACCCAAAGCGCAATGGAAAGGGCTATGCTCGGGTTTTACCTGCGCGACCGATTCAGAAATGAAGAGATCCACAGGAGAACTAAGGTTGCATAGCCCATATAAATGCAAGCCTTAAGTGACTGTGGTTAGAGCACATTGTAAGCAGGACTGACGGCCGTGAGGGCGGGGAGATCCTCGAGTGGTGACCGTGTACCGGAAGACGCAGCATTGGTAGGCTCCCACAAGGTGAACCGAAAATCTGGTGAAGGTCGCGGGCAGCGTAGAGCTGATCGGCTTGGAATTCCTTGGGGGAGGCCTATGTCGAGCAGTGGGCGTCTCTCGGCTGATATGATGAGTTTTGTACCCAGCACAGCATACGCACACTACACAACTTTAGAAGCTAGATCAAAATGCGGTACACAAAACTCGTAAAATGCTTCTTGTCGTTGAAACTGTGCGAAGCCTCCATAATTTAATAATAAACGTCCTACTAGGTATCTCATACATAAAAATATAGTATTATTATTCCTTTCTGTCCTTTTTTATTTGATATAACCGAGCGAAGTTAATGTTCTGAGCTCTGCAATATCCCTATCTCTACTATCATAAATAACTATAAACAAACATTTTTATTGTCGCGTGTACTCATTGCTAGATTGTGTCCCTTATTTGGCTCGTGTTCAAAATATCGTAGGACATTTCCAATGGCTGTTTCACATTGTTTCTGGTAAGGTTTATTTAATGAGAAATTCTAATGCATATTTATTCAAGGAATTTATTCATTGTGTGCTATAATAACAATGGGGACTAGAGTTAGTGGATTAAATCCGTTTCGGAGAGAAACAAGGAGGTTCTCAAACTTCATATTTGATGCTCACTTTAAGATGGTTTTGTTATGCTCACATAAGAAGTGAGTTAGCGGAACGCATTGTTATAGAATGAATTTATTATGGAGACACATTGTTTTATTATGTTACCCTTAGATTGTTTTTTGTTTGAAAGTTGTATATAAGCGAAATTATTCTTGTGTTTAAAGCCAAATTTACATTTTAAATTTGAAATTAATGGTATAAAAGTAGTTGACCGTTGACGTCAACTTCATCAACTTCACCATGTAAACACCAAGACGTGTAAACGTCACACAAATGGCGTGGAACTAATTTCATGCCACTAATTTCGTAACGTAAATTAGGCTTTATTTTTCTATCTTTGAAAATTTAATTCCGAAGTAATTTGATGTTTCCTTTCCTATATTTTATTATGAAACACATTCCGTAATTAAGTATTCAGAGTCAATTGTAGTGATCGAAAAAAATTATCGTTAAGTTATTTATTTTATCATTAAATTAATAACTTCACACTAATTATATGAAAAAGACGACTACTATAGA
Source organism: Chilo suppressalis (assembly GCA_902850365.2). Taxonomy (NCBI): domain Eukaryota; kingdom Metazoa; phylum Arthropoda; class Insecta; order Lepidoptera; family Crambidae; genus Chilo; species Chilo suppressalis. Next base: position 13,409,328 of record OU963897.1, on the reverse strand, counting down.
CGCTTGTAGTAGCTAATAAGTACACGTTTCTATAATAAATTTTATCGGCTGAAAAATATTGTCGTCTGTCATTGTTGATTTATCATTGCGTTTTGAAGAATCGTATTTTTTTCTAAGGGTGTGCTATAAAAATCTCGCGGTCAAATTTAGTAATGTTAAAATGATCGGCGGACGGCCAGCCTTGTTAAACAATTTCAACATACCTGATATTTATCATTGACCACAACACAAAGTATTGGTGACAACCGGGTGGACGAGTGTTCGGAACCGAAGGTCCTAGTAATCCTGATTGAACGAAGCGAGTTTCTGATCTATTTATAGATAACGAAATTCCATTAATTTTCGTTTGTTAATTTTGTGACGAACTTTTGGTGCAGTGTTTTTTCTCCAAAGGCTCGTGTATCATGTATGTGTAGAATAATTGCATTTTAGAGAATCGTTTTGTTTCTTGCGTACCAACAAGATCTGGAATGAACTTCCTTTAGCGGTTTTCCCTCTTAGTTATGATATGAAAGTCTTTAAAAGGCTGGTAAATATATTCGTCCGGAGCCGGCAACGCCTGAGTACTTGGTGCTGCAAGGGCGGCAATGATCACTTTCCCTGCATAAACATAAAAAATGGAAAAAATGATTGTATGAGTAACATAATCTCAAAATCTGAAATTGCATGGCAATTTACTGTTCTTACACATGGCCGCCAACGTTCATACCCACGCACGTCTATGACAGTAAAGTACCAACTCTGTTACAGTGACAGAAACAAAATTATGTCTCTGGGTTACAAGCAGATATTGTTTATGGGTAATAATTGGTAATTAAATTAATATGCTGGAAATCGCGAAGTTTGTTAGAAGCAATCCCCACAAACTTGTTCTTGACACACATCCAAAGACCAAGTGTTTCTTAAAAAATAGTTACGCAATGTGTATTGTAATATACAATAAAATACCACATGACATAAAAAACTCCCATTTGACATGTTAATCAAATCATTACGAAAATGGTTACTGGGAAAAGCTTTCTATTTTATTGATGAATATTTAAATTATAAATGACATTAATAATATTATTCTTATTAAATGATTTGATGCATGTATTGGTTTTGATTATTATCCTACTGAATATAAATGATTAAAATTTTTAAAATTAATAAAATTGTAATTTTACTTTGTTATTGTTTTTTACAAATATAAATATAAAATTCCTTTTGCATGCTATATCATATGGCTAAATAGGCTTAAAGCTACCTTTATATTTTTCTTAACATGAACATTTCAATATACCCACCCTGTTCAATGGCAAATAAAGAATTTGAATTTGAATAAATAGTACTAAGTAAATATGTATTTCCAAAAAATCCGTCAAGTACGTGTCGAACTTTGCACATTCTAAGTTCCATACCAAATTTTAAGGGAAAAGATAGTTAATTTCAAAGGAAAAATATGATTTATACACATGTTTGTGGTTCGTTTATTCAAGGGGAAGTTAAAAAATTCGTTAAATTCGAATTGTGAAGACTGCAACTCCAACCATTTGACTTTAAAAGACAGACGGACGGATGAACATGTGAGTATCAACCATAGTGCTTCGTTTGGACCCTTTAGGTATAGAAACCTAAAGGGAAACGCAGTAGTTTTCAATTCCTAGTTAAGAACCAATTGTATTTAATCTTGAGTACGTTAGTTTTGGTACCATACCAGTTGAGTTAACATTAAACAAATGTAAAGGTAATTTACCTTGAACATGTGATGTGGTCTAAAATTTATATGCTAAAGTTTACCCTCCGTATATGGATCTTATTGCTGCCTACGCGGATGAAGGACTTTTGTCCGTTAGGACAAGTCCCTGAATCGTGTAAAAAATGTCCGCCGAGGACTTGTCATGGACTCAACGCACACGATGTGCGAACATTTTCCACCCGAAAATTTAGAAAAGCGCATGTTATGGAAATAAATATTTTCAGATTACGTTCTGTTCTAATCAAAGAGAATAGAAAAAAAGGGAATACTGAGTCGTCTTTAAATCTGATCGAGTGCGCAACGCGGACTGAAGTTCTTTTCGGGGGACACTCCCGTACTTTTGAGCTGTCCGGTCTCTCAGTGTCCTCAGTTGTTCGGGGGACTTTTTGTACGTGGTATTTTTAATCCGTCGTCGTGCGATACTTGATGCAGATGAAAACGATCTATTTTAACGGACAAAAAAGTCCGTTAAAACAAATGCCAACTATGCTCAGAAGTATAGGTACTTTTGTAATAAATTAAGACCTAACAAAATAAGGAATAAGATTAAACAAATTTATAACCAAAGATAAATGACTTTTAAACTTGAGAAACTCTAGGTATAGAAAACTGTTTACACATCACTTGTTATCATAGAGCAACACGGAAGGGAGGAGCCATAGCGACATAATGCTATCCAAAGCATTCTGCCATTTTTTGCTGGGGGAGAATATGCACACAAATACAGTGTTACGTACATGCGTAAGAAACAAAACTGTAGCTACAGCACTCACACATAAACAATGACGCAATACACCGCCATATCGTGGACACATATATCGTGAGTATGCCCAATTTTATGCACAATTCGACAGAGGGGTATACCTATGTATATCTACTCCCCTCCTGACCGTGTCGGCCGTGTTACTCTATGCTTGTTATTAACAATAACACAATACACCTGTATAAATAACTTATGTCATTTTGAATTTGTATTTGTATTATACTTTTTTTTAAAATCGTTATTTCAGTTTATTAATCGTTATATCACATACTTTATTCATTTATGTCTTTGGGCATGTATTTTTACACAAGCATAATATTATGAACTTTTCGTGAAAAAATATATGACATGATTATAACCACACAAAAACACGTCCGGAAATTTTTGAGATGCTCTCTGATGCGAGTGGGCCCAAAATTAAAAAGTATTTTGGATGTTTATAAGGAATTCTATGAACGAGTGGATTGCACACGGCAAGACTCATCGTTTCTAATGAGGTTTTGGGTTCTATTCCCACTTTATTTACGGAGAAATTCTTTATTTTGGTTTTGTTTATTTATAAATACACATTACAGGCAGCGTGGATGTAATCTACGTGCACATATGGTGTACCCTAATTTTTCAAATAAAAAAATCTTTAGAGGTAAAAACCTCTCCTTATGTAACCCAAAGAAAGAAGTATTCAATTAAGAAAACATGAAGGGAACTGATTACCCACGTTGGAAATACGTCTTGCCACAGCTCCGTTGACCAGAATGACAAGTACTTTCTGTATAATTCAATGAACCATGTGTGACATCATGATGCGCTGACATGAATCAGTTAGTGTTGTTCCTTGTTCCTCAATACCTAAATTATACTAAACTTACCTGTCTCAACGTGTAATTAAATAGTACGTGAAAATCGTGTGGAGGTCCGATAATGTCTCCAGTACATGGTGTGAACAAAAATTTCCAGTTCATGGAAAGAAGTTAATTGAATACTAAAGCGAAGATAAACAATAGAATAGAACTTTTCAGCAGCAATATTTTCCTCTCAGACAGGAAAAGTTACATAAGAAAATGGTCTAGTTTCAAAAAATAACTCATTTCATTTTGGTAGATTTTCAGAGTTTCGTAACCAATGGGTGACAATGATATTTCCGTCTATGCGTCTTTCAGCGGGTTGTATTATATTTATGTATATCGTAATAGGGAAATAGTTAAAATTTTCACAGAATTTGTAGTTCTATTGTTGCTATAACCACATGAGCTATACATCTACAAATTAAGATAATGAAGCAAAGCTAATGGAAAAAATTAACATGTGAAAAAAGTGATTTTAGACGTTTTTTTGCTCAAATTATATTTTTTAACGTTGTTCCCTTTCGTATGCAAGTCCGCATCGCTTTATGCATTTTCCTTTTGTTTAATATCAATTAAGGTAATGGTTTGTTTATTTAAACAAAATAGACACAATCAAACATGACTAGCAATGTCAAAGTAATACTTTTATTTTATTTTTGAGTTGACTTTCAGCTGGTATTTAACTAGCTGACTTGGCGCCCCTCGTACTGCCACACTTTTGTTCTGTACGATTTTTTAAATTTCTTATGTCTTCCCTGGGACTCAAATTATCTCGTATACCAAACTTCATTGGAATTGGTTCAGAAGCAGACATACAGACAGGCACACTTTCGCATTCATAATATTAGTATGGATGGTTTATAAATATTTCAAATATCTAGTCATCGTCGTCCAACCCCCTACATATACTCAAATAGTTTTTATTGCACTTTATCCTCTTTTTCTCACATAAAGTACGACAAGGCACAATGTAGTTTACAATATATCTAATGTTGATTTTAAAAGTACCTCAGTTTTCAGACAAATCTCATGTTTATTCTTAGCACAGGTACTTGCACACTTCAAAGCCATTGTTACAGCGGAATTCATTGGAAATGTAATACTTACTGCTCTTACGCAACACATCGCAACCAAGTAAGATGTGAAAGTCGGAAGTGGTTTTCTAGAGTAACATCAATAAAATGGACGACCGATAGTTATAACCTATTGTTCGATAAAAATTAGCGTTATCGACTTCTTCACATTTGTGTGAACGAGTTGAAGTGATTTTTTTTGTTTACTCACATCAATAATGACACAAGACATATGACACAAGTTGTTCTACACACTCTATGTGTAAATCCATATGTTAATCCAATTCCCTAGTATCCCATAGGACACTAGGGAATGTGTGTGTGTATCATTTTGTATGTTATACCAATTGCAGATAAGTACATGTTTTTGTAGAAATATTTATAAAAACAGCCATGACTCGGGTAAAAATTTTCGTGTACAAATTCATCATACCAACAATTTTCCTCTATCGGGATACGAACCCAATTCTACACAGTAGGCAACCCTTTAAAAACATATTTTCTTAGAAATATTTATAAAAGCTACCATGACTCGAGTACAAATGCTCGTATAAATTCACATTCACGCCTAGACTACAGAACAAAAAAAATACTAACGGAAGAAATTTGGTACGCATTAAGTTTATAACCTGAACTTTATGTTTATTCCGGATAAAAGTTAAGTTTAAGTTCCTGTAGAGTCTCAAAAAACTCAAGATCACGCGGACGAAGTCGCGGGCAGCTGCTAGTACATTATAAGGTAGAACTAATAATCTCAGTGATCAGCAAAGATAGCATTCTGCCCGTATTGGACCCGAGTGGTGTGTTTCGCGTGACCGAATTCTTCCCATTCCATCAATAGGAAAGCAATATTCTAAAGTCCACGATGGTAGTGTTTCATAATGAATACTTGTAAAAATAATAAAAAACGAAAAAAACGGAACCCGCCAACTGCTTGCTGCTTTCCGCGTCTCCTGTCATTGGAATAAGTATTTTCAGACAATGTCCTCAATGTCCTCTGCAATGGGCTACCAACAAGTTATACCGTTTGTATACAAATTGCTGGAAAATTTTTGAACTTGGCTAGTATCAAATAGAGTGTCTATAGATGTCTACCTATGTATGTACCTATTTTTTTGTCTGGGAAATGCCTTACTCATCCTTCAACCACCAGGAGAGCGTGAAGAAGGTATGTGGGACTCCTCCCTGTTCATTTCAGCCAGCCCTGTGGCCGGATGAAATAAACAGGGTCCTACCTAACGCCCTGAACAAGGCCCTACCTAATACCCTGAACAGGTCCACTAAAAACCAAACAATACTCCTGCACCGTCACCCGACACGCACTATGAGGACCGCGGTCCCCCTAATGCGTGCCGAGAGGACACTCGGTTGATCGTGATGCATCTTTAAGACGTCAACCCCACAAAGCATCAATAGTTTAGTTGTTCTTTTTCCCTTTAGTATCTACTACTCTTATGTCTTGTTATTATAACAAGCCAGTATATTTTATGCATAACTACAGTGCACTTTTTTTTTATATTAAGGTAGGCAAATGACTCTACCCCACCTGATGTTAAGTGGTAATAAAGTCCAAACGCGAAGATAGCTGGTACAGCAGTTATAAACTGCTACACCAATCATCCTCACCTTGCCGGCCTGCATAAATGTTTCTTTTATTCTTCAAAAATGTTTAGTATAACTTAAGTTTAGTAATTGGTAAATCGTTATTAGTTTCATATAAAAGCTGTGCCTTAAATTGTAAATGCTAGCGATTATGTAATACGTTCGTACTTAAGTAGTTCCTGTATAATAAAATATATTGATCAAATTGTCGTACTTGCGTAATACTAAGAGTAATGATTTTCACGGCGTAGGCAACTTCTAAAATATACAGTTCACTAAAAAAATAAGACGTTAAATAATAACTTGTAATCAAATGTGCAACTGTATTTTAATAAACATTTAAGTTTATAATAATATATCATATTATGTTACTACTTATCTTTCAGCTACTTATCATCAATAATTTGCTTTTATATAAAAATAATAATTATTTTTAATCACTTGTTCACGTTCACGGAGACTTGTTTTGACACACAGATAATCTCAAATTCGATAATACTTATTAAGTAGGTAGTAAAATATGTAAAGATATATTATAATCGATATTTTTACAAAAATTAATAAAAATATTAATGTTGTAATAATTTATTGAGTTAAAACTCGATAGATAATCGCATAAAATTGCAATTCTTTTACTTCTTTGAGTTTACTTTTCCGTATCCTGTGTTGGTGAGTCAGCTTCGTATGTCTCAAGTCACAAGCCCCTCTTTACACATTCCTTGGTTTTTATAGGACATCTTGCTTGTCTCGTAAATACGTCATTATAGGTGAGAGTGGTTCTACGGAGTCCCGGTATGGATATCATTACCTCACTGAATGCCGACTTGTTTCTTAAGTAAAACCAACATCAGCTGGTTTACCAATACTAGCAAATTTCTACAAACGATACTCAGCTTATAATGTATTCAATTAAAGTTACAAATCTACTAAAAATAATTAGCTTTGTGATAAGGTTTAGTGTAATTCCTTTTTTATCCAGCAAAAAATTCAGTATTTTTTGAAAGTATTACGTAATAAATTGCTCACAGACAATAAATAGCTTTTAAATTTAATGTTGTGGATTTATTGTAAGTATGGCCTTTAAAAACAACATTTGTATTTGCTAACTCCTCCGAAACGGCTCAATCGATTTTCGTGAAATTTCATATGCATGTTCAATTGTACATTCGAGTTGGAGAACTTGAGAATCGGACAACATCTATTTTTCATCCCCCTAAATGTTAAGGGTGGTCCATTTGTTTTATTTTTATTTTTTTATGATACATTATACAAAAACACATATAACCCTAAATTTTCACCGTTCTGCCACCCATATTTTTATGGCGATACGAAATTCGTTGGCCTAGCTTACTAGCTAGGCCAACGAATAATAATACTACTGTATTATTACTACTGTATACTACTGTATTATTCTAGATTAATAAGTACACTTGAATCTCTCTTCCATTTATTATCTCCTCCAATACACCTAGTATTAAATATCCTTTGCTTGTATCATGCATGGGCCCATGAGCACTACCCTTTCTTATTGAATAAAATAAACTATACTTAGAATAATAATGCGATACTCAGCATTATACGCAGCCAGTATGTGCTAATCGGTTTAATTAATTAGCAATTGTGAAGACAAACGTAATAGATCTTAATCGCCATTACTCTGGACACTTGACTGTTTTAAAATCAGAAAATGTAACGGCAGTATTCCTTTACTTTATAGGGTTATTCTAACGTTTAACTTCTGTTATCTATTTGTCTAGAAAAGATATATGAAAAATCATAATTAAAGTTTGTCAATCTATTTTGTCAATCTGGGACCGTAGAAATCAAAATTATATCTTTAACAAGCACCTTCATAAATGCCACCCGCGAACGTCAACCAATATTTCACCAAACTCGATCAAAGTTGCCACGAAGCGACAGCCAACTTAATCAAATCAGACCAGGCGATTGGCTTGATGTTTGACGGTCGTAATCCCTTGCGGTTAGTTATCGATGATCGTCTATGTTATATTTCTGTAGCTTCCTATTTTGTAACGCTAGGCTATATAGCGAATATTTACGTAGATTTTATTTAAGTCAAAATACAAGAAGAACATTATTAAATATCCCAAAATCTACGTCATTTCCTTTGCATTAACAGGTGTGAATACCAAACAGGACTTGAGAACGAATAAAACTTCACAAACCGAATAAAAGTAATTTGAAATATTTTCCTTTGTTGAAATTTATATGAAAAAATGCAGCGGAGCACAATACCAACATTACATAATTCCAATGTGTCAGTTACCCTACATTGACTAGTGTAGCCTTCCAGTGACGCAAAAAAATCATGAATCTATTACACCAAGCAACCGCGCGCAAGGTTACCTCGAGCTATTGTTACGCGAATGTCATAGCCGTCTCAATTCTTACAGAATCGAAACATTGTTACGATGATCGATCTTTCGACTCCGGTTACATAGCTGGGTGTCATTACCGTTAATCTTATGACAAGATTAGAACTAATTAAGTTACTAATGTGCAAACTTAGAACAGCATTAAAGATATTGTAATACTTGCTATGTTCTTCAAGGCAACCAGCTGGTTTTAGTTTAAGACTAAGTGTTTATTATATATATCTTGATTCCTATTTGTATTCAACAGGATGGTTAACTAAGGAAGTAATGATCTAATTTTTATATGACTGTCAAAATTTTATCTTACGTTTTCAGAGTTCAAGTAGGTATGTATGTGCGTTTCTGTACTTCGCCGAAATAAAGAAGTGCAATCAATGTAGATATCCAATCAAAACCTAGATTGGCATATTCTAAAACTATATATATATTTTTTTTTTATTCATTGTATTTAACTTTTTTTTTATTTCATTTTGTTTTTACAATATAAAAAATATATTATTTAACGAGTTGTGTTATGTTTCCGTAACCTTAAAATAAAATACGCTAGAATATTTCGCAAACAACAACGTAAAACTTTATGAATCATCATTCCAAAAAAAGTGCTACAACTTAGTCATAATCATGATCAGTATTCTTATTCTTACCATAATAATAATCTGTCACACACAAAATAGGTTAGTTGCTCCAGCATAATAATTAGTGGTGTCGTAACATCGCCCATAATAAATACGACTGGACAAGTGCAAGTGGTATGTAGAAATTGTATTTGCAAATGGTCTATCGTAAAAGGGGACTGACGGGTTGAGAAACTGGTCGAGCCTTAATGATCTTGAGGTGTCCAAGTTAAGCTACTAAAGGCGATGTAACTGCAAGAGATAGCGCTCACTCGAAATCTTCATTGCAGCTTCACAGTTTCGTAAACTCGAAACTTAGCTTTAGCATTCTGATAACTTAAGCTGAGAGTTTATTCTTATTGTTTAATGAATAAGCACAAAAAATAGTTCTTTCGCAAAAAAGCCCTAATATTTAGTAGGATACGCCAAAATACAAGTTTTATGTAGAATTTGTAATCCAATTTTAAGATTTTATTTTATTATGTGTATCAAATGACTTAAAGCAATATATCGTTGTTGGCTTTCCAGGAAGTTGCTTAATTAATTCTTAAACGTAAACATGATTGAAAATCAAAAGCTCACTTCCTGATCTACTTCCCGCAGATAATTACTAAAAATTACACATAGCCACATAATTATCTTATAAACAACTCGATGCTTGCGACTTCGTCTGCTTGGAAAATTTGATTAATCTTAATCATAGTCTTTAATGCTTCTTCACAACATGAGCCCTGCACCCTTGCAGGGCCCTGACACACAACTTTGAACCCCTGTTTAACAGGTGGTAGGTGCAGTGATTTGAGCTGTGCGTTGATTGATCAGTAACAGTTGTCGTTTGTATAGGTACTTAGATTGGTGAAAGAAAAACGAAATGAAATATCTATCTACACAAAACTTCATCACATGAAAGAGTTGCGCTACATAATGCCGGTCTTATGATTATATTGTAACCAATGTACTACGTAAAGAAAGGAATTGTTTTATTAGAGATTTTAATAAAATCCCGTGGACCATCGAAAAGCATATTTGTTGCATAGAATACGCTGTCTAAAATAAAAGTTAGACCCAAAAATTTCAACTAACAATTTTGCTCTAATTTTGTTACAGAGTGAACATGATGGAGTAAAGAGTGAGGATGCGGTGGTTTAAGAAGGGCGAGCCGCCGCGGCTGCTCACCGTCTCACCTGAAGCAGAGTCAAGATCAACGCGAAGATCAAGAGTTGGTAAGCATTATTTCAATATGTAAATATATCGACTATTATACGGAATATCTCACACTAAACAAGCACAACATTATAAAACTTTCCAGTTTCTACCAACTCCAACAACAGAAGAGACTAACCTGAATGTGTAAAATAAAGGAGGATTTATCCCCGGTCAAAATTTGTTCAACTCATTTCTTTATTATGCGGAGAAAATGAAGATTTATGTTTATTTCTTCTTGGTTGCATAATGATTTTTTCTATACATATAATAATAAGATAAGTTTTATCCTAAAATTGAAAATCGGCCCTGACTTACGTAGAGTATAACTACCTACTCAAATATGACAGGTATTAATTATTACTATAATAATTCATATAGTAAACATTAAATAGATTTTAAACAGAATTCCATTTATTTTATTCGATGTCTAGCTAGGTTTAAAGTTTTCTCTCCATTTCCATTCATGTGTTCTAATTCAGTGTTTTTTACTTACCTTCGTTATTCAATTTGCTTTTTAATGTTTATTGTTGTTGTAAATCGCGTCATTACCACCAGATGAGGCATAATCGCCCACTTGTGTCTGCTTCTTTACACTTAACTGCATCTGTGTTGGCGTGTCCAAGTACTGAGCAATAAATTCACTTACACCTACGGCTCCACATTCTCCGCAAGTATTTCCTAAGGGATTCAGGTGACGTAATTGTTTTTTTATTGTAACAATCACTCTATCATTTACTTTAGCCACATCAAACGGTTTGACCTTTTTTATTTCCTCAATCAATACTTATTCGTATCTTATTTGCCTGTCCTGAGTTCTTGAACTAAGTAGTCTCGGGTATTATAACAAATTGTACCTGTTGAATTTTATTGCTAGAGGGCTGCAATTTTTGCAAGTTATATATCCCTTTTTAGAATTTGTAAACATCAATCAAGTCAAAATCAAACTAGATATCAATTCATCATTATAAATCTGAGTTTCTAAATGCAAAACTGTAATTTTTTCTGCTTAGTACAAATCAATTAGGCACTCCAACTAGTTTTACTAAGCTCACAAAAAATATTGGTGAAAACATGAACTAAACGTATAAATATAAATCCATGGGTGAAATCTTGAATGCTATGTAAGGGTTTTTAAAAGCATTAAATTTACTTCTTAATATATGTTACGATATACAATTCTCTCCTGTTATCATGTTCACTAAATAGGTTGATTTGTGTTTTGACTGGTAGGTCTCCATGATAATTTTAGTATATAAGTGATAATTTTCCATTGGAATAAACAAACCTATAAATATGAATTACTGCGGCATTCATAAAGTGACTGATGATGTATCCATCACCGTCCTGATAGGCAAACGCCTGGCAAAGTTAATAGGCAATACTGTCATAACAAAGCGAGTGCAGCGAATGTTAGTAATTGATTAGGCTATAAATTACGTGCGCGATGCAAACGCGGCTGCAAGAACTTTGATCTTTCATAGTAGGTATTGTTGTTACGATTTTAAAATTAAATGATTCGGTAAAGAACGATCTATATGGGGTAAGATTCGGCAATACAATTAAATCTGTTTAAGCTGTGTTTTACTTAATTTGTCAAAATCAATTAGACATCATTCAGTGGGAGATCTTCATCGGCAAGAAACACAGCAAGGATAGAGGATTCTCCGTTTTGTTATCGAGGCGAAAAATTTTTTTTGTAGGATTTCCTTAAAATATTACTTCACAATCAGAAAATTTTTGCTCAGATGAATTACTCGTAATCTACTATGCCAATTTTGATACTAAATATGCAGTTGCTGCAAGAAGTCTGGAATTTATTGTTATTACTAAGTAATTACTCGCACGATCATTGGCGTCAATAGTCGTCATCCATTCGATTATCATTTTTGCATGCACGTTCATTGCGCCTTTGGTCATTCGCAACTATCGGTTATGTAACAATCAAGCAACAGTAACTTTATTATTTTGTAATATTACAAATAATGACGTAACTATTTAGAAAAAAATCACATGATATTAGCTAGAATTGTTAAACCTATAATCATGTTGTCTCAAAGTAAAAAATCATCAAATTAATTTATAACATGATACTAATTGTAATAATGTGGAAACCAGTCGCTAAAAAAGCTGATTTTCTAGAAAAATATGTTGCTCAGATTATCGTCAGTTAGCTGCGCTGCGGCGGCCTGAGTTCAATCCACTGCCACACAAAGCCCTGGAACCTTACACCAACAGAATATACAACATCACTTAACTTATTATCTACATCACATAATTTTGACTATTTTTACTGCATAGTTAAAGTTAAAAAAATGATAAAAAGAAGTATTTTTCTTATTTCAGATGAGTCACCGGTCCGGTACCCTCAAAGAAAAAGTAGCAGCAGCTCGGTAGAAACAAATTTTTATAACCTGAATGACCAAATCATAATAGTCGAGAAATCACCACATCGATTTCATCGAGGTAGCGAGGCTCCAGTGACTCGGCGCATATCGCTTCAAAACGGTCCCACCACACCTCATGATGGCTGTAATGTGTCACGGAAAAACCGCGGTGGCTCATTGGAGAAAGAATATACGATATACCGGGAAAAGCGAAACCCGTTACTTGACAAGGTAAAGAACACTAAATTGTCATGTTTCAAATCTAACGGACCCCTAAGACACGCAGACGATACAGCCTCTACATCAGGAAGTGATTGCAGCGGTTTCGGTCATGTTGAAGACTCTAACCACGGTCGTCACACAAACTATGCTGAGAGCCACTTGGAGATTGAAAATCAAAATCCTTGGGTGAAAATGCCAAATTACGATGATGATGTATTTTTTGCCAAAAGTATAACTAGTCCTGTCGATAACCAATGGAGAGAAGGAAAATTATTTACCAATAGAGGCACACGGTGCTATAGTTCTGGTTCAGAGTGCGATCGTTACCACCCAATACCGAAGGCAGGTGCAAAATTATCTAAGTCAAGTGATCAAATCTTTAATGATGATTATGAACCGTACGATGACGTGCCCTTAGCTTTGAAGTCTCAAAATAAGACTGATAAATATAAGAATTATAAAAATGAAAAAGATACCATTGGCCCGAGTTCTTGTCTTTCGGCTAAACTTAGAGCAATGTCAGATCGTTATTTGAAATCATCTACAAATAAATTTCTATCAAAATTATATAAGCCGAATGGTGAGAACGAAGAGGAAGTAAGTGGTAGTAACGATAACATTTTGAAATCAAGTAGTACTAAGAGTCGAAAAAGAAGAGGTGGGGTTAAAGCAAAATTACGAAGCTTTTCTTATGGCGCATTACCAGGCTTAGATGAGTTTCAAAAAGGTCACAATTCAGTTTTCCATGATGATGTTTATCAAGTGTCATGTGATGATGAAAATGTTTTAATACAAGACTGCGAAGATGCTGATTCTGGTATACTAGTCAACGAATCGGCAGCTTCATCTATTTTTGACAGTGATAGAATATCTTCACGCTGTGAAAGTTCGGCATCGTATAATCCTATCTTTCCGTGTCATGCTAGAAGCGTATCCAGTGATCAAAGTTATTCTCATAAACCAAGATCATCTGGTAGAATGAGTAGAGAAAGAAGTAACCATCCAAAACCTAGACCACGTCAAACCCAAAGAGCATTATCGTTAGATCGGAAAGAAATCCTTAGGCGTATGCCAAAGAACAATGATGATTATGCAGAACCGCAATATTTACAACTTACGGAAAAGCAAAAGATGCGACAGCGGGATATAAGTTTAGGAGACTCGGGTATTCCCCCTATTCCTCCGTGTAGGAAACCATCAAGAGGAAAGAAAGTTGAGAAATCCGAATTCAAGGTTGTTCGAATAATAAGGAAGAATCCATCCGATGAATTAGGTATATTTATTGCGAAAACAAAATTATCCGATGAAGGTCACATAGGCTATTTAGTGGCTCACGTTGTGCCTGGCGGCTTAGCGGAAAAGTAAGTACTATATAAGTATTAATTATTATAATTATAATCATATCATCAATGTTGCGTAGTCAACATGTGTACCTGTAACATATCGCTATTCGGGATTCTGCTCCACAGTTGACTGACAACTTAAATAAAACCTTTATCATATACACCGTGAGTTTTCAGGTACCTAAAACTAAAACAATATGTAATTAAAAAGAGGAACAGTTATAAACAGTAAACATGCTACATCCCCATGCAAAAATATTGATTTATATGGTTTACAAAATATCCTATAACAGCATTTATTTGTAAATAACGTACATATTTTCGATTTATTACCCGTTTAAAATACGTAGATCCCAAAAGTAGTAATAAATTTATGACAATTAAAAATGTCATAAATTCACGGTGTATTTACCTATATGATTATGGATAGAACTATCATCAAAGATGCGGCAAACTGACTGTAAAAAAAATATGGTATACTTAAAATAAGCCCATTCTGCACTGGTTGTATCTAAAATGTTATTTGCAAAGTCAAGTATTTAGAAGCATCGACTTACTGAATCGGAAATATTGAACTACTAGGTACTACATGTATTAAATATATATTAATTGTTAAACAATTTTCAGGGAAGGTACGTTGCGCATTGGTGATGAGCTTTTGAATGTAAATGGCCGCAGGCTTCGTGACCTCACAATGGCAGAAGCAAAGGACGCACTGAAATCTGGTTCATCAGAAATCGACATCGTGATCTGTAGGCAACGGGAAAAAAACACGGATAGTAGGCAAAGAGAACCGTCACAGCGCAGTATTAACCTCATGCGCGAAAGTTCTGTTGATTACGAAAACGCAATAATATTAGGAAAGGAAAAACGCGTTGATAAATATGACGTCAGGATAGACCGGCGGTCGCAGGATGAGTCGGCGTGTAATCGCAGCCCGCTATCAGCTGCGGACGAGCCGGCCGACAGCACGTCGCATGCGCACTCGCACTTCCTCAAGGGCCAGAACGCGAGCTATAGCAGCATGAACAACAAGTTGTTGCGCCGACAAGTCGTGAGTTACGGCGGTGCAAACAAGGACGGCTTGGTTCTTAGTTGCGCGGGAAACGTGGTAGACGTGGACGTCCCGGACGGTGCGGAACGGTACAAGGACGGACAGGACACTGAAAATGATATACAAACACCAAACGCAGCAAACTTTTGCACACTCCCGAGAAAACCACGAGCGCCGACCCACAGCTACCACACGATTACGTTCGAGAAAGGACATGGGAAGAAACCGCTCGGATTCACTATCGTCGGTGGACGTGACTCTCCCCGGGGACCACTTGGCATTTTCATTAAAAGCATCCTTCCACAAGGGCAAGCTATTGATGATGGCAGACTTAAAGCAGGTATGTTTCATAGTTAACAATATTGTGTAAGTACACCGTTGCATGACAATGGAATGCATTTGATAAGAAATAAGCATGGATCGAGGAACTCGTTTGTTTGTTATCTAACTAAGTACCTACGAGTAACTATTTGTGCAACTGTATCAAAACATTTCAATAATGCAGCGCTATCGTTTTACTAATATTTGGTATAAACATCTAATATCGATAGAAATATTAACTCGACCTAGATGTCACGCTTTTACAATTCAACAATTTAGTTGTTACAGTTCGCTTTGGTCATATGAATTAATTGGCCAATTGCGCCACCTTTATTAGTCCTGTTGAACAGGTAAATTGAAATAGTGTATGAATACCTACGTCACGATAATATTGCATCTTCTTACTGTCTCAACTTCAGTATTTATCGTTTATTAGCTATTATGTTTGTTTTGCTTCCTGTTGATAAATAAGTTCATGGAAAGACCCGATTGCGTGTCTGTTACCTAACTAATGGTGTAACTAAATATCACAATCGGGCTTACATTCTGTTGAGAGATGGTGTAAATTTACTTGTACTTCAATTGTAATGGGGTTGTTATTGGCATGTATGTAATAAGGTATTGTTTGCGATTCCAGGAGACGAAGTTCTAGCGGTAAACGGACAGGCATGTCACGAGCTGGCGCATGTGCAAGCTTTAGCGTTATTCAAATCTGTAAGAAGCGGCCCTATAGAACTAAGAGTTTGTCGGAGAGTGAAGAATACTCAGTAAGTTGCAATATTTTGTTTTTATTTTCCTTAATTATAACGAACGATGAAGCAACTTCGTTTTTTATTTTCTTTGTGATAACAATAGACTGAGAGAATACCTGACTTAAAGAAATACCAAATTTAACGGTATTTGCAGTGGCATATTAGAATCAATCATCAAATCGATAAAGTAACAAACTAAATAAGTATAATATTTTACCTTTATGTACATGTGTATAAGGGGTAGGGTTCTAAGGTACTATTCATAGAGAAAATGTATTGAGTACATTGAGTATTAATGAGTCAGTTTCTGAAAATCTTGAACTACCCTACAAATAAAAATAATCGGACAGAACATGGATAGCAATAACTATTAGTGAACCCAGTCAAGTCAATTCGATATTAACCTCATTACCCCAAAAATTTTAGCCATGCGTTCAGTACGAGTTTAAGAAAAAATGTGATACAAAAAAAAATATATTTCTTTTAAATATATTTATCAATATACCTATGTGAGGAAATTTCGAAGTTATAAAGAGCTATAAATTTGGAATTAATTTAACAGGATTTAAAAAATTCTTGTTTACAAACAAACCGCACTAACTTTACAAAACTATATATGCTAGTTGTTGAATGAATGGTAATTTACTTGAAAATACTCAATCCTTATGTTTTGACGAATGGTGATTCCAGTTAAAAAGACACTCACACTCAGTCTATCGCGGTTTTAGCATTTATCCTGGAAACTTTTCTATTTTTTTGTTTTTGGGAAATTATTATGACTGGGTAAATAAGTTATTTCATTACCTTGAACTCCTTTTTTGTGAAACTTAAGAGGTTTTGTTTTGTTTTTCGTAACTTAGAAGGCACAAATTAATTACGTTTATCATTATAACCAACAAGAACCAGACATGTTACTTTGTTTCGTAATACACTTCTGGACACATCTATTGGCCCACCTTAGAGTTTAGGTTTCGATGGCCCCTACCGAAATATGATTGCTAGATTGAACAAAAACTGTTGATGCAGTTTTAAACCTGATACATTTTACCATCTTTTTCGATCGTATTGTTTTAAATTTGAATTCAGAATACCATACGACATGGAGCTACACACACAATTTTTGAATAAAAAACATGTTTTATCAAATAAAGGTTTAATTTAATAACGCGTGTTGCCTCCATGGGCATCTACCACAGCTCTCATACGATTAGGCATAGAGTTTATAAACCGCTCTATGAAATTTTGAGGGATCATCTCCCATTTCTCTTCTATGGCAGTTTTCAACTCCTGCATCGTCTGGGCAACTGGCTGACGAGCCCTAACACGTCTTTTTAGCTCGTCCCACATGTGCTCAATGGGGTTCATGTCTGGGCTTTTGGCTGGCCAGTCCATAACTGTGATGTTCACATCCCGAAGATATTCCCTGACGATGCCGGCCGCATGGGCTCTTGCATTATCATGCATAAAAAGGAAATTTGGGCCCACATAGTCCGCGTATGGTATCACGTGAGGTTCTAAGCACTCACGAATGTACCTTTCAGCATTTAATGTTAGCAGCCGTGGTCCTGTAACAACCTCAAGTTGAGTTTTGCCGCTCGCGGATATACCGCCCCAGACAGTACATGAGCCACCGCCATAAGCAACCCTCTCTTCAAAGCAGCATTGTGCGAAACGCTCTACTTTACGTCGGTAGACCTTCTTCCTTCCATCATTGCCATGTAACACAATTTTAGACACATCAGAAAAGTAGGCTCCAATCTTGCTGTGTCCAATTTAAATGACTGCGTGCGAAATGAAGGCGCGCTGTTCGGTGGGCTCACGTTAGTTTGGGCCCATTAGCTGGCTTGTGTGGTACCATATTGCGTTCTTTTAACCTTCTCTGAACAGTTCGAGCGCTCACAGATACTCCGTGGAAGTCGCGAATTTGTTTTTGTATCTCAATGGAGGTAAGGTGACGATTTCTCAAGCTGGTCGTCACGATGAATCGATCCTGCCTTTCAGTTGTGACCTGAGATCGTGGCCTTCCTTGGCGACGAACAAAGCCGCCAGTATCTAGGTACCTCCGATAAACATTTCCGACCGCAGATCGACTTAAATTAAGTTGAGCGCTCACGTTCCTTTGGCTGTGTCCGGCCTGAATAAGTGCCACAACTTGGGCGGCGACTTCAGGTCACCTTAATGTTAAGAATAAGTAATGTTTGTTGCAAAACCAAAGATATCAATCACTTTTTCAAGAATTAAATCCAAGTAAACCAATAAAACCAAGTTTTCTTAGTATTCGATTGTTTGATATCAACAAACAGGCTCCAAATTGTCTTTTGTTTCTTTAAATTCTGTGTTCGAAATTCAAAAAAAGACTGTTGAATGAAATTGTGAATGTGCCAAGTTCAAAACTGCATAAAAACTTTTTGGTCGACCTAATATAAAATTTTAGCTAGGACCAAACGAAACTGAAAATACAAGGTGGGCCAATAGATGTGCCCAGAAGTGTATATCGTCTTTCATATAACTTTTATGTATTTTGATGTTTTCACATTATCTATTTATTATTTTATTATATTACGAATTTTAGAAAAAATGACAGACAAAATTTGCCTAAACTAGGTTTAAAACTGTGTCTAACTTTTTTGTAGTAAAACCGTTAATTACAAACTTTTATGAAACAAGTTGTGGCAATGACATCTCTAATTTATAATACAGTTAAGAGCTGTGGTAGGTGATAGATTCTCAATCAGTAGACCTACAAATTTATCAAACCTCTTTTTTATCTATCGATAGACTTATGATCAGCTGCAACAATAAGTTTGCTAAACTTTTTTCTTATTGTTACGTATTAGGTAGTAAAATTACCATCACGGACCATTGTCCATACAGTATAATAACTCGATAGTTAAGCTCAGCTAAATAAACTCAGAACACAGAAAGAGGTTAGAAGGGTCTTGTGGGTCTCTCACATTTATGTGAGAGCAAATACTCATAACTTGACCAAAATAGTTCAAATTGCGTCGTTGCTCTCGACTATGTGCGCAGATTGGTTCGATTTTTTGATGTCGAGTCGTTTGATTGGTTATTATTATCTATTGGATGAAAGTGTAGTGGGAGCGAGCCGGCGACATCGGTTCCCGTACAAACGATCTAGGATCACCCTTCTAACCTCTTTCCGTGTTTCGTGCGAGTAAATATCAATTGATTTGATTTTATATCGCTGTAGAGCAAAACTATCGAGTATAGAATACCGTGTGCGAGTACGGATCACGACAGTCAAAAATGAAGTCAGAAACCAGTACCTATTTGTTTTTGTCTTTATCGATTCTTCTGCTGAAAGAGTGACAGCGATATTTGTTCAACAGAATAAATTACTAAAATTTAAATTATAAAAAATGAAGAATTCACGATTTTTTTTTTATTACAGATCAACCAAAGCCAAATCCTGCACTGATCTACTCAACGACGAAGAATAAACACTATATTATCATGTGAAGTCGTAGTATATTATGATGTTTACTGATATTGCATGTTGACTATTCTTAATTTGATGGAAGATGATTCAAAAATCTCAAAGTAAAAACCTATAAATTAGGTTTTTCTTGGAGGTTTTAAAGCATTATTTCATTCTTCAAATTTATAAAAATATGTAATTTGCAAACACGAGCTGGCGATCGATTTATTGGTTTAAAAATAATGTACCTAAATTTAATTAATGTTTGTAATTTAATTAAAAACATACAATCTCCATATCGTTTGTGTCGGTCAAATATGTTATGTACTTAATTAAAATAAATTATAAATTTTAATTAAATGAACGGAAAGTTTGTGTAATAAAATACAACAAAAGCATTGCCGACCATAAATTAATGTAAGATAAAAGCCTTTATAAAGGAATCATCTATTTGTGCTCTTCACCGTAAAGTGGTTTTTTATACCAGACTTAAATATAATTTCTATGTGCCATTTTAATTCTATAAAAATATTTATTTCTTCATATTAAAATCTCCATCTGGAAAGTCGATCATATGCTCTGTACCTGACTGTGAATCCATTTCATTTAGCTATTTCTTTTTGTATTGAAGCTCAAAACTTAGTGCACGACTTAAATGATAAATTCCAAAGATAAGAATTAGATAATAAGGTATTTTATCAGCACGAAAACTGATATAAATGTTAGTTATTAGTAATCACTAAGTACGTAGAAAGTGTATAGATAGTTTCGAATGCTCTTATCGTTATTATTAAAAGTCTGCAATTATGTTACATATAATATTTCATGATCAAATAATTTTATTTATAAATATTCCTTAACTAGATATGATGGTCGTCAATAATAATAAAATATAAAAATAATATCTTGTAAGAAAATTTTAAAAGCACATTTTGTAGTTAATACCATCGCAATGAAGATATGTATTTTTATTAAAATTTGAAAATATTATGTATTTGTGCAATAAAATTACATTTTTCCCTATATAAACTTAAGCAAAGATCTGTTTACTGTGATACTATTTGATGTATTCATTGAAATATAATATTTACGTTAAGTATTTTGACTTTATATAGTTAGGGATGGTACATACCTATTCTTTAATACCCACATTATAGAAAGCGACAATATTTATTTCTTCAAGTTTACAGAGATCAATAACATGGTGTTGCTGTTTTTTTCAAAATTTTCATCTGACACGACAAGAATCTCTTTAGGCGTCATCAAATTTGCAGCGCGGAGGCAGCACAGTTTCAGCGCTGCGACGGCGCTGCTTTGTAAATCCATATAAATAACAAACCCACGATTGCAGTGCTACACCCGCATTGCGGCCGCACATCAGTTCATCACTACCATCACTTACGATTCTCAAACTTAGCAATTTGCGGCAAATTTAAAACCGCCCTGAGATTAACTAGGTCATATCCATTACTATTTTCATATAACTCAATCCTTATCTATCGTTTGCAAAAGCTTCTTGGGTAAGAACGAGAAAGATGTTTTAAAAGTGTAGCTGTAGATTAACGAATGTTCAAGTGAGACATCGGTACTCTTGAAACGTTTCATATTTAAATATTTTTGGCTCAAAGTACGGTGCTTAAAGCGAAGCAGAACCAGCGGCTTCTACAAACAAAATTAAAACGAAGAGATGTTCAGCCATTCGATTGTTTGTATTACCATCTATAGAGAAACAAAGTCCATTGAGCATTTTTCACATCATTCAGAGACGACGAACTTCGTCTGATCGTCGTTTATATTTTTGTATTAGACTCTAAATATTTACCCAGATATGGCGGTATGGCTCTCTTTAACAATCGCTTTAACAATATTAAAAGCAGGGATGTTATGGATATCAGGTTTGATAGTCGATATCGATGTACCTCTTTAAAAAGTTTTTATTTTATTGCGAATAACTGAAAGTTTAGTTTACCTGTATTTACGAAGCACTTTTCTATAATATCTCTGTCAAAACAAAGCAAAAATTTAATGAGTGTTGAACGCAGAACTTCATAGCAAAAAAAGTACTCTTATTATGAGTAAGTACTTATTTTCGAGTCAATCTTATCTTTGTAATACTTTTTTGTCACAATGTAGGTAGTACCGACCTAATTTGTCCTAAGCTTTTAAACACACGAATATTTTTGGATACATGTATAATGTTTGTAGGTGTATCAAATTGTTTATTCCTTTTATCTTTCCAGTGATAGATATTTTCAGATTACCTTTTATAATTTCCGTTTTTACGATCTTTCTTAAAACTTAACCATATTGTATCCAACCACGTAATTTCAGATTGACATTTAAAGAAGATAAATAATGTATAGAAAAATAATTACTCGTGTTTTAACGAGTGATCTGTATAAAATATGTAATTAAATGAGTTATTGTTAAATCTATTTTTAATTAATGGTTTTACTATACATATCATTTATTATAATAGCGTAAACAAGAATTGTCATAATGTTTGTTTAATGTTGCAAAATAAAATATTGTACTACATTTGACTGCAATTTTATTTTATGCATGAATGTTCGAATATATGTCATCCAACAGAAAATTAGGTTTTTTTTATATTGTCCTCCTGGTGGTCTAAGATTTAGATATAGATAAATTATGTAATAGATTTTTTTTGCTAGATAAAAATGAATGATGAAAAGATGTAGATAAAAACCTGTAACTTGCAACTATGATACACATAGGTGTATGGTTTTATTTGTTTAACTGTTTTGTACATATTTGATTTTTTTTTATTAAGTTTTTGTTGCACCTGTATTATTTTTATAATTTGCAGTTGGTTACGCAACTCAATGAGTCCCCGAGGTGACCTCAGAGAAGTTAGCCCCCATGTTTTGAATTTTATTATTAACTCAATCACATACGAATAGTTCTGAAAACAAAGATTAAACTATTTTCTTTGATACTGTTACATGTTTTGTATACTAGCTCAATATAATATAATATCTCTCTGACTGACATGGAACCTCTTAAAGTGTCAACAATTGGGTAGTCTACCCTAAATTGTAAATGTTTTCTTGTCTGATAATTATTGATATTATTCAAAATGAATAAATAAAATTGGAACGATATAGCCCATAGTTAATCTGATAAAATCGACATTGTTCTAAATCATTGTTTATTTATTGTTTCAGGAGCGATTTTTTTAAAGTTTTTTTTTGCCTGATAGCTTCAAATTTTAGTTTTTTCAAATAAAATTTGGAACAATATGGGGGGCTATCGAAAAAAAGTTTTTTTTTGCCTACGGTCTTCAAATATTTGATTATTCAAATAAACCTCTGGAACAATGTTAGGAACACTAGAATAACTTGGAACAACCAACAAAATATTGAAGTTCCAAAAATGGGGAGCTAGTAAAAAAAAAAGGTTTTTATAGCTAGTAGCTTCAAATTTTTAAATTCTAATAAAACCTTGAAACAATGTGGAACAAACATAGAACAGTCTAGAACAACTGAATAATAATAAAATTCAAAAAATGAGGGGCTAACTTAACCTGTGTCTCGAGACCTATTATAATAAAAACACACTCCAAATGGCCATATATACATATAATCATCCAGCGAGTACTGAAGACTGGTAGAGACGGTCTAGTACCCGTTGGACCCTCCTATTTGGACCTTACCTACAAGTACCCATTCGACCTCCTATCAAGAACATGGTGCCCATTCTACCCTCAAAGACGCACTTACTGACACAAAGGGACCTATTGGAGCTCTTAACTATTTGGAAAATTCTTTTGGAACGGTTAAGTACAGTCGTGTAGTAAAGTAACATTGTAAAGGACATACACAGACGTACGCACCCCAAGATCTCCCTTCTGGAGAACCTCATAGTATCTACTACGCCATCTGTAGGAAATCGCTTATACTACCAATATTGCTAGGACTAGGGCAGCACTGCTCCCTGGCAATTTAATTCATATTATATGACTAGATGGCGTTACAAGTACAGTTTATGTAACGAAAATCTATTGCCATCGCTGTTGTTTGTCGAACCTCCATAAAAAAAATCCTCACGCAGTATTTTGTCTTGTTTGTCCCCTAATTAGTGTAATTTAGTTGCAGAGATACGTTTTTTTTTCGATGACGGGGAGAAAAAATGTATTATATCCACGACAATGACCAACGCCACGTTGGTTTGCTGTTAACAAACCCTCGCGACGCAGGTAATTGCGTGGTGCATTCGGCAAGCGGCGAGCCGCCCGAGGGCCGCTAGTCGGTACGGGTATACTTTGACGTGCACTCACGCAAGCGTGGCATACGTCAAACCACCCCGCCTCCGAACAGCAGCCCGGTCCGCACCAGCTTTAGCTGATCCTGGGCTTCTCCGTTCACAGCGTCCCCTGGCTAGTCTCACGGATCGCAGTCCGAGCGGCTAGCCAGCCGACCAGCTCCCGTACCTACCAGGTAAACCAACTCCCCGATCTACCCCTCACCCTCCAGGCGTAACTGCGGGGTCCAGTTATGAGTCACCGCTTGAGTTGCAAAGATACCTGATGAGTCAGAAAACAGCCAAGGCTCACCCGAGTCCGAGCAAGGTACGACCATCCAGGACGGAGTATGCATGCCCAAACATGGAAGATTTCCTTCAAGTGTTATTACTATGTTTACTTCACACTGTAATTATTTTTATAGCTAACTATTCCTTATTTTTGCATTGTTTATATTTTTGCCTATTTCACGCAAATCAATAGTACATTATGAGTTCATTCCCTGACATCACCGAGTACTTATTACAGACGGTTTTAGTTGCGCAAACCACCCTTAAATCTCGTGGGGTCTGCCGCTCTCTATACACTACTAACTCGCGGGGAAATGCCCCCTGCCTAGAAAAACACTAGATATTCATCATACCCTGGTTTAAGGTATGTTTGAATTTGAAGTTTGATGGTGATTCTGTATAGAAATCGTAAGAAAATCGTTTTCCGAATATCCAAGGCCACTTGCACCAAGGACACATGTTAATAATATTATTCTACAAGTTGACAACGGACTTTTATAAGCAGGATTAAGTTTTAATGTGGTTTAAAGAATGTCGGGTCATGTGGCCCATAATAAATTAAGCGTAATTAAGTCAATTTGTTTCGAAAAAATAAATTACCTGTCTATTTTATCTTCCCAGAAGGCCCTATTACTGAGGTGCGCTTGCCTAAGTAAGCACCTACACATATCTAGTTCTTTCACTTCCGAGAACCCTCGCTCATTAGCTGACAGGGGACTAAGCCTTTATCAGCATTAGGAAACACCACCGTTATACGTTAAACGATGTGAAATTGAAGTCAATGACTGCTCTTATCCTATATTTAAGCAATCTTAATAAACGGAGTTGATCTCATTACTCTCTTAGTCCGCGTTGTTTATAACAAAGTTAAATTTGACTTTAATTAATGTCGCATCCCATAAATACATAATAAATGTGTCAAAATTTGACAAAAGTTTGTTTCAAACAATGCGACCTTAGTTATATGACTTAAATAAATTCAAAAGAGCTCGAGAGCGCAGGTGAAAAGTCCAACTGGTCTACTTTTGTGAAAAGTCTATAATTGGACGGGTGACCGAAAATTAAGGCGTTTGAGTTGAGCAAGTTATTCATGTGTGGTGCCCGCCCGACTGCATTATACATGGCCCTATGGAATGTATTTTTATTATAATAGGTATGTAAAGATTTTCGCTTTCGCCGCCATCGTAACTGTAGTTTACAACCAGGTATCTAAGAGGATTCTTTAGTGAAAAACGTTAAAAAATATTTTTTTATAGCACAGCAAATTGTCATAACCCACCTGATGTGTAAGTAAGAAGAGGAAAAATTGTGATGTTCTGATATCGCAAGCTTAGAACATACATATAATAAACTTGTACAGATATGCTCTTAGATCGCAAGTAGGGTTACCATCCGTCCGGATTTGTATTTTATCCGGACGTTGAGCGGCTTTTTAAATTGTCCGCTTTTTTTAATAAGATGGAATATGAGTAAAACTGCTTGTTAAGTTATCTTCTATACTTATAATAAATCTGTAGAGAGGTCAATTCTGTACATGAAATATATTTTCAAAATAATTATCAGGGGGTGATTAATGATCGATACTGATGCCAAAAATGCAATCAGTAAAATTTTTGTCTGTCTGTCTGTCTGTGTGTATGTTCCTTATAGAAACAAAAACTACTCGACGGATTTTAACGAAATTTGGTACAATTATTCTTCATACTCCTGGGCAGGTTATAGTATAGTTTTCATCACGCTACAATCAATAGGAGCAGAGTAGTGAAGGGAAATGTTGGGAAAACGGGAGAAGTTACTCCATTTTTAAGCTTCCGTCGCGTGTGCAGCCTTAATGGTTAAAGTTACATAGAAATTATGTATGACGGAAATATTCTACATAAAATTGTCTAAAAAATATTCCGCAACAGCATATGTCTATCTTTTATGGTTGACTCACAATAACACGTGTAACTCCTGATAGCTTAGCAGTTCGGAGCATTCTGATTATATTTGTTTACTCTTACGTTTATAATACTCTCACTCATCCCTAATTTAAAAAGTTATCATTATTACCTATTCAATAAAAAGAGAATCATAGAAATCGGTATAGAAACACCAAACTTATACATGAAGTAAGCCATCGCGCCGTCGCACGTGAATACTGAATCATGCTATAAGGATTATTTTTGTGTAACGGTTGCCGCGCTCGACACGGGTCGCGGCGGCGGTAGGGTATAAAAAGGCGGGAGGTCCGAAAGCGAGCTTCCCCGCCCCCCCGATCCTGAGAGACCTTCAGTCGCTTTGTCCTAAACCGATACGGATGCACATCAGAGTGCATCCGTCCTCTAAGCGCACTATGCAGTAGTATTTACTAAGGCAGCGCTGCATCATCCCCTTCTCAGGGGTTGATCGCATCAGATAAAGCCTGTATGGCTCCTAAGGCCATAGGCATCCCCCACGGGTGTGTTTTAGTCAGTAAGAGTCTGACATAACCCTACAGCCGGCTGTAGGGTATCCATGAGGATTTCACACCCGCTCGCCTGGGAGGAAACAAAAAAAAAAAAAAAAGCGAGCTTCATTCAATATTTGGCTGTTGATGCGTTCAGAGCGTTCGACCTTATTGACAGACAATAATTGATATTAAGAAACCGTGCTTATCTTAGAATAAAAACCAAACATTTGTAAACAAAATTATCAAATAAATCATGTAAAACGTGTAGTAAATGAGTACTGGAAAACAGAAATATGAGAATTTTAGTTTGATTATAAATACAGGTAATAAAAATGACCGTTTTTATCTAAACTGTAGTCTACACTTCAGCTCTACACCGAAGCGAAGCGAGGGCGGACCGCTAGTATCAAATAAGTCAAATAATCTTTATTAAGTTCTCATTAATTTAAAACAAAATATGTATAATAATAATCTTAACAAATCAACAACGAGACCCCCCTCGAGATGCGAGTGTCTGCTACCACGCGTATAATATCACTGTAACTAAGTGGGTCATGTTTGTATTTTGTGACTAAAATGTCCAGACTTTTATGTTTTTAGTCAGGACTTTGAAATTTTTAAATAGTAACCCTAATCGCACGTGTCTATAGGCTATGGTGGCCGTTAACTTTAATACCTGTGTACCACCGACCACTGCTGGTTTATTTAACCATGATCCAAGGCATTTTGGTCATTGGATGGGTGACCAAAAATCTTCTATCTTGAGTTCCTCCGTGCTTCGGACGGTACGTTAAGCCATTGGTCCCGGCTGCATCTGCAGTCGTTAGCACCCGCCAATCCGCACTGCGCCCGCGTGGTGGGTCATGGCCCAATCTCGCTATTCCATCCATAGGGAAGGCCTGTGCCCTAGCAGTAGGGACATTAATAGGCTGATAATGATGATGACAAGGCATTGCGTTCGTAATTCCATAAAATATATCTAGATTCTATTGGCACTGCATCTGACATGCTTACAGTTTACGCAATCAATTGCAAAGCTGCTGGCTTATAGTAATAACGCGTTATTATTCTAAAGCTGCTGGTTACATGGCAGAACTGGTACTTATATTTTTTTAATATATAATATTGATCAAGCTCCACTTGCATCAAGTTTGATTTTTTTTTTATGATTTTATTTATTTTTTAAGCATTTAACTGCGCGATGTTTAAATCTAAAGAAAAGTTTACTAGAAAAAAGAATTCAACAAAAACTAGATTTAACCCATAGAAAAATGCCAAAACGTCAAAGCCAATTTGACCTTATTGTGCGGTCCAATTACCGCACATGTTTCCGTGTCAGCGAAATAGTTTACTTATTTAATATTATTTGATTGTATAGTCAGTCGTGTGTGTATCAAGTAATTGTAAGCTCGTATACCTATCAAGAAAATAAACATTCTATTATCGTCAAGGAGTTTTTATTATCAAGTTATCAAGATCTATCAAATAGGTCGTTCGGCAGCATCACGGCACCGTCCGACAGGGCTAAATGTAGTTTTGGTTAAACTGAGAGTTGTATTCCAATATGTCAGATACCGTACCGGGGTTTACCGCATATATTAAACTTTCAGGCCGCGTTCTTTCATTTATAGTGAAATTTTACTATAGTTAATGTTACGTGAAATACATAGTAAATGTGTAAAATTTTGATTAATAGATATTTTTTCTCAAATATTTTAAGTCAAATTTGACCATACATGCAAAAACCATATATGCGCGGCCTGTCAACATTAGCTGGAGCATGTGCAAAAATTTGTATTTAACGGATCTTTCCTAACAATTAAAAAAAATACGGTCTGCATATTGAGTTTTATACGGTTACTGTCCTATACTGGACTGGGATCTGAAAAACATAGAATGCGCTAACTGGTAACTTTTCTGTGCAGAAATACAAACTTAGGGAATTCGGAAACTGTTGGTAGCGATGGGCTGGCAAGCTTTCACTATTGTTTCCGGTCAACAGGTTTGCTTGAGAAATTATCGCCCTTAAACTTCTAGTCATGTTAATGAATATTTTATCACGGCAAGGCAGAACTGCCACTCCTACAGGACTTTATTATTAATTGCTCCCTTCGAAAACTTCTTGACTACAATCATCTGATTCCTTAATACTCAATTTAACATCAGAGGTTAGAAATGGGAGCAGGCGGACCTCCCAACTTGGAACTGGTGGAAGTTTATGGTAGTAAGGGTTAAACAAAACGGAACTTGACATTTAACAATTTAATGAATTATAGACACACCACAACTTAATAAAGAAACTGCTATTGACATTTAAGTTTTTAGTTTTTATTTTTTAAGCACGTAACTGCTTGATGTTTAAATCTAAAGAAAATATAACTAGAAAAAATACCACGTGGACCAGGCAGCAGACGGGACTCGAACCCGCTCCCTTGCACGATGGCGAATGCACTGACCAGTTATGTTACCGCGGCCCTGATGTCCGCGTCGAAATTCTCCTAGCCATTCTTAAGCTGTAAGGCAGCGCCATTTCTTCGCATTATAGGTAACCCACATCAGGGATGCGGTAGCATAATTTGTCAGTGCATAGGGATGAGGATTAACTTCTTTTTCTTCGTATATCAGGTAGATTGACAAAAAGTATTGGACACGCTTTTTTCTTTATTCACATAATATTCAAATAATCAAACCATTACAGAGATGACAACCTCCGTGGCCGAGTGGTATATACGCCGGGCTTAATGGCGTCGCCATGTCCCGGATTCGAACCCCGCTGCGGGCAAATGATAGTATGATTGAATACGCGCATTTATACCTTAGTCATGGCTGTTTATATATATTTCTAGATAAAATATACTTATTTATGTATATAAATAGTATAGTATATGTATTCTATCCGTTACCCTTGCATCCCATAACACAAGCCTTACAATGCTTACTTTGGGGCTAGGCTAAATGGTGAGAGTGTGGGAAATATTTATTATGAATTTATTTATATATTGATACAACTTTTACTTCGAAGTGACGTCACGAGTCCCCAAATTTTGACGCGCTTTATCTTTTTAATGTTTTGATCGATTGACATAAGAAAAAAATATTGTCCATTATTTTTTACTAATCTGACGGACTAAAAAGAATTTCGTTTACTTTATCCCGTCATCACCCCTATAGTATTACCCGTCTTGAAACCCATTGTAAGTAATACATCTTGAACTAAATTAGACAGTAACTATTGCGGTTTCCTTTGCGGTAAAATCAAGGATTGCGTTCATCACGCCTCTACATTTAAGACCGTAAGCAATTTATATTTAATCCATCTTTCATCAATGTTATATATCTTCAGTTCAAATCTAAGAACATAACGATTCTAATTTATCCTTTATAACATAAAATTATGGCAATTACAAGAAGCTACCTACGTTTTTTAGCAGAGCATCTTCAACATAAACATTAGTACAGTCTTGTTATATATATCTGCGGTTCTAAGTTTAGTATAGTTTGTTCGTTTCGGTTAAAACTGACTGTTCTGCATTAAAGATTTATCAAATATCGATCGGTTTTGACAAAAGTGTTTTAACAATACAAAATTCGAAAAGTCGGATTATTTGACTACCTCCGTGGCCGAGTGGTTTGTACACCGGGTTTGATGGTGTCGCCGATTCGAGAGGTCCCGGGTTCGAATCCCGGTGAGGGCAGTTGTTTGTGAGAGGAATACGAGCATTTGTACTCCAGTCATGGATGTTTCATATGTATTTCTATATGAATCTACTTATATATGTATTCTATCCGTTACCCTAGTATCCCATAACACAACCCTTACAGTGCCTTCTTTGGGGCTGGGCTAATTGGTGTAAGTGTTGGAAATATTTATATTATATTTATATTTCAAATTAATTTTGCTAGGTATTTGTTCCTAATATTTCGCGCACCAATCAAAAAACAAAACGTCAAGATAAATCGCGCTTTATACGCGGTGAAAATACATTTCGTTAATTTTGTGAATCATTTATTCTTGCATGTTTACATAAGCTTAATGAGCAAGCACATAGTATATTATACAATAGTACCAGAGGTTCTTGGTGTGTGTGTATGAGAGCTTTACTAATAACTACCAATCGTGTTACTAACTACATGAAAATAATGCAGTTGTTGTGTTTATTTAAAAATAAAAGAAAATACTGATGTAGCTTATCAGTTAACAAGGACCTTAATACAAGCCTATTATGTTCCTGAAGAAATAAAAAAAACTCGTGAAAAACACAAACGGCAGCCAGTAGCACTTCATTGATTGAGGATATATAAATCAGAAATCACCTTGTTCCATTTCAGATCATATTTGGACTGTACTTGAGCTCAAAGAGCCTATTTCGTAGCTGCAGCCCCTCCTTTAATGACGCGTAAACAACATCTGATAGACTCCTGCGCGCCTTGGTACATCAATCACACCCAGGGTTGCCGCTAAAATTCTCTCATTTTATAACCATCATAAATAACCTATTAATATCCCCACTGCTGGGGCAAAAGACTTCTCTATGGATAGAATAGGCCATCACGCGGGCCCAGTGCGGATTGTGAACATTGCGTAACATGATCGCACACCGAACACGCTAACCACCACCACGTATTTATGCGACGCACCACCTATCCACCTTCCATGTATATTGTCACTTGGGATGGGCCCCCGTTTCTGCACGTAGACTCCAAAGTTGGTCCATTAGCTGCACAGCTCCTTCCAGAAGCGCAGTATTCTTCTGCATGAGCAGCCGCTTCATCACCTCTACACAGCCACTGCCAGACATCCTCTGCACAGAGAGCTATCTGTAAAACGTTTGGTTAGAAAATGCTTATTGAGTGCCCTGTCTTTTCACCAAGGTATTATACATATATTTGACAAGTTACAAGCAATGTTTTCGTTTTTTGTTCTCACTCTAAAAGTTGTTGTATACAGAACTTGCATGAAACTTGTTGGTTGCGGTAAATTAGTTTTTTACAAGTTCCGCTTCTAGTTGTCTACAAATAAGATGACATTTTATACATATTGCAGATAAATTTGTTAAAAACAAGACTTGAGAATACTTCTAGTACACGACTCAAATTGAATTCAGGTATTAATATTATCTACTAAAAAAATTGTAACAGTGCTGTGACAATGGAAAGTGAAGATGCTGCATAACTTCACTTCATGTGTGTAGGATGTGTTCGGAGAGGTCGTGGGGTGGGTTCAAATCATCAAATTTGGTGACGTAAGTAAAGTTATAGTAATTCTTTACCCGCGCACGTATTTCCTCCTTCCTATTATCTGGGGTATTTTAAGAGGGGCGTGCAGAAGCATATTTGCAGGCCGGCTAGGTAAGGATGGTTGGTGTGGCAGTATATAGCTGCTGTACCAGCTATCTTCGCGTTTGAATTTTACCACTTAACATCAGGTGGGGTAGAGTCATTTGCCTACCTGGCTAAATAAAAAAAATCCTGCTTAATATCTTGAAGTATTAAAACTATAGTTATTATTTTAGTTTTTTAGGCGTGTAACTGCTTAATGTTTAAATCTAAAGAAAATATAACTAGAGAAAACTTCACGCGGACCAGGCAGTAGGCGGGACTCGAACCCGCACCCTTCGCAATCCGGGCGAATGCACTGACCAATTATGCTACCGCGACCCTGACGACCGCGTCAAAATTCTTCTAGCCATTCTTAAGCTGCAAGGCAGCGCCATCTCTTCGCATTGCAGGTAACCCACAATGTCAAATGTATACTTTTACTAAGGCTAATGAAATTCGACACGGACAGCAGGGCCGCAGTAGCATAATGGTCAGTGTATTCGCCCGGCCCTTAACTACCGCTCGAAATGACGTCATGATCCACAGTAGTGAGTACTAAAAACGAAACGTCATTCAACTAGTTCGCAAAAAATACTGCACCATTTCAAATCATTATTTCAAATTATTTCTTTTGTATAATAGTAATGAACAATTGCCAACCCTGCTCTACTAGTAGATACTACTCGCACGTAGAAAAAGCTCACCATCGTGATTGAGCCTTAACTAACTTTTTCTATTTTATAGGAAATGGATAGCAACTATAGTTGATGATGGCTCTTATGTAAGGACTTGTTGGCGCATTTGCTAGAATATGATAGATTATTATGTTTTGCATATTTAAATTATGTTTTTGCCTCGGTATGGTGGAAGATGAAAGAATGCAAAACTTAGTGCGTATGGTTTACTGTAATGTTATAAATTAATATATTTTATGAGACATAAGAAAATATGAGAAAACAATATAACAAGAGAGCATTCGACTAAAGCTAATTTAAGTTTAAGAACCAAAAATATCAAAAATTCTCAAAAGTGAGATTTGTATGTACACGAAACTCGACTAAACGAATCAACAATGAGATGCTATGGAACCGAGATATAATGAAACCACTTGACAAACTTTCATTGCAATTAGTTTTGAAAGGAACCTTAAATAATTTTGGGGCCTTTTGACGTGACAACGTCTTAAATTAGGTTGCGGCTGGGAGTCACTTATGAAAAAGTGTAACGCTCGGTAACGTTACGATGAGTCTCTCGTGTTAAGTTTAAGTTTACATGTACAATGTTTTAGTAAACAAAATATATTTCTATAGTTAAAATTTGTGCAATTCTTATTTTCATTCAATTCCTTGTTCCTATTGTGCAATTTAATTATATTCATATCAATAAATATTCTACCGAGAAAAAGACGTTGTCACGTAAAATCTTCGCCCGTAAAACCGACTTTACAGGCAACCATTTTTTTTATTTTGTCTGGCGTCACCACGAATGTAACTTTTTTAATAAGTTAAATTTTGTTTTGATATTGTTTTTTGTAATTAAATAAATATTTTATAATGTTGTTCAAATATTTCATGTTTCCTATTTTTGTTTTAAGGCGAGATCAGTTTTTTTCTTTATGTATTTTTTTGTAAATAAAATGTGGTAACTCTTAAATTTTATTACTTTCATTAAAGGAGTCTATTAAATACAATTTATTTCATTAAGCTAGCATTCTTAGTTTGCGATATTTTTAGGATTCTTTATGCGATCCGGATTCATTGCTCTCGAGGATATTAAAAGTTCTGTAACTACTTCACAATTTGCTGTCATGTCATCCTTAGAGCCTTAAGAGACAGTCTCATCTGAATTCAAAAACTTCTTAAAAGAGATGTACCGTTTGTGTTTAAAGGACAATTAGTCCCGCAATTTATCGCACTTTCGAGCACGCTGACTGTCATATTAAAAGGGAAGGTAATAAGTCTCATATTTCTTTTCAACTTAGTATTTGATTTATTACCTTGCAGTTTTTGTCTTTGTTTTAGTCTTCTTTTAAGTAACCATTGATCAGTTAACAACAGGTAATCAATGTCAGTCGAGGCAAAATACAAGTCGCGGAATGTATCTTTAGTGTTAAGAGAAATTGGCGCATGTTTGCAGTAGCCCCGCACCGCGTCTCCCGACAGTGAGATTCAAAAAAGTTTTCAAATAAAAGTGTTTTTATTTATTCAATTCTATTCCAACCATTTGTAATAGATAGCCTTAATAACTGCAATATACGCGACCATAAGTATTTATTAACATAAGAATAGAACTATGTACCTACCCTCCTTAGTTAATAATACTAATATATCATTAGCATGTATATTATATTTATAGGTAGATAATTTATATTTTTTATAATGACTTTAAAAATGTCAACACAACCAAACATTTTTCACAAAACCGACCAATATTCAGATGTTTATATTTAAAAAAGGCAAAATTTACTTTGCAAAGAAGTGTTTCAACAAAAAATATTCTGGCCAGTTTCCTCAACTTGATTTATGATGACTCCGCGCAAAGAATTTTCGTCGTACTTTAGCAGTATGTTTCCATGAAATATTACTTTAGATAAGACTGAAGTACAGGAAACTTTAAAGCTTGCAAAAGCTGATACGTTGTTGTTAAATGATACCTGCTATGCGCATCACCGTATTTAAATAAAATGTAGCTACTTAATAGATACATGAACGTATTTAGGTTGGTGGAGGCTGTATAAAAACGTATACATCAATGATTTGGTTTACCAAGCTTAATTATAGGTACAAAATTGCAAAATGAAATCATTAATAACCAATGAAACTACTTCATGCATAAAATTTCCAAATTATCTTAACCTACTTAACTACTGAAATAATATATAATTTACAAAATCACACTAATATTATAAAAGCGAAAGTTTGTGAGTGTGTATGTTTGTTACTTCTTCACGTCTAAACGGCTGGAGCGATTTTAATAAAATGTATGGAGTTAGCTGACACCCTGGATTAACAAATAAGCTACGTTTTACTGCGGGAAAATATCCCTAATAAGCTGTGGGTAACACCGCGGGGCACAGCTAGTAAAAAAAACCAACGAAACATCTTAATAACTTTTAAAAGGAAATATTGTTTTCCTTCAAGAGTCTTATCAAATCATATAAAATACTTACATGATTTTACATAAGAATCTTCTTTTCTTGACCGAGACCGAGGTTTACGAAAGGAGAATAAATCTACTGTACCCAACTAAGTTGTTAGGTATTTCAAGTAAATGTGTGCTAAAAGCCATAACCTCTATTGTGTTAAAACTTGAATAAAATATTTATTATTTTATTGATCCTGGCAAATAATCGTGAAATAAGCTCATTCTGGTAAAAATAACAATAGCTTAGCAAATTCATATATTAAGACCTTGCGAACCTAAACATACGCGATAAACAAAAACACATATGTATTCGTGTAAATGCTACAATTTTATTGTTGTACATGTGAACATTCGAAATCGTTACACGAAGCCTTGAGCGCGCCGTCTTAACGAGCTTAATGTAGTTTATTCAGGAATACAATTTGATGTCAACAAAATGTGTTATCGCGCACGCTTTGAGGAAGAGTTACGTAACACAATGACGTGGGTTGGGGACAATGAATGTGAGCTTAGGATGCTATGTTTGAAGTCATTCGAATTGATATTTTTTTCACAATTATATAGTTTAAAAAGCTGTCGCCCTTTTTTGTGTCTAGGAAATGCCTCCCCCAGACAGGCCCGCGGCTCTCACAGGAGTGGGAGGGAGAACGTAGTTCACTTCGTCCCTCTCCCTCCCCCCATTGGCTCCACGTAAGATGACCGAATGGCGCGATACACCTCTCCTGTGACCCTGAAAAGGGCTCTTGTGTGTGGTCCTTAAAAGGACCTTTGGTTCACGGGCGGACTACCGGATAAGAGGGTGGGCTAAACACCGCCGCCTTCTTCCCCGCCCCCCATGCCTGATGGAACTCACTTGGTATTCCGCCTCCCGGGTTCTCTCCTCCTCTTCTTTCCGCGATACAACCGCCTCGCACAAAGTGGCTACTGCCACCAATGACCTGTCGCTGCCGAGCAAAGCTCTTACTAAGCCGGGCAGGGAGAGGTCAGATCCCACTACCCCGGCAGCGTGTAGCGCCGCTCAGCCCGCGCCGTGTAGAATGTGTTGAGTAGTGTCCTTAGCAGCGCCGCAGCCATGACATTCTGGCGTCTCCTCCTTCCCTATCCGGTGCAGGTACTTTCCGAAGAATCCGTGCCCGGAAAGCACCTACGCCAGCTGGAAGGTAAGAGGCCCCCTCATCTTTCAACATGGGCCTGATCGCCCCCACCGTTTTGACCCCGGCTGTAGGTTCCCGTAAGCGATCCTTCGATATTTCCATGGTGAGCTCCGCCGCCTCCCTACGGATCCTCATCATTTCCTCCACTTCAAGTCCTACCCTTTTGATACGAGCAATGACGAAATTCGCCCCCTCTGTGGCCTGCTGACTGGCTTTCTCGTACGATCCACCCCATGACACAGCTGTCGCCCTGCCATAAAATGAACTGATAAATCAGAATCTAGTTCAAGAAAGTCGGTCCGGTGGAGTGGAACACTTTTAAAAACAAGAGGTCCCCGTCTTCAATGTCTTTCTTATGATGCTTTGATTTCTTATTATTTTATACTTTTTGGTGATAAAGTTTTTTGCACTAAATAGATGAATGTTAGGTTTGCACGTACGAAAAATGTATGTTTTTAAATTATATAGTTTCTTATATTTTTTATTTTTAAGCACGTAACGGCTATTTGTTTCAATCTACAGAAACTTTTACTAGAAAAAAATCCACGCTTACCAGGCAGCAGATGGGACTCAAACCCGCACCCCTCGCTATCCGGGCGAATGCACTGACCATTATACTACCGCGGTCCTGATGGTCGTGTCGAATTTTCTCTAGCCTTTCTTTAAAATTTGTGGCATTTTTTACTAGTACAAAATTTATTAGATTTTTTCATCTAGCAGTTAAATGCCTAAAAATAAAAATATAACTTAGTTACATAACTTGATAAAGATGAGAAATTGACACGTATAAGTACGACAGATAACCATCGGAAGTACTCCGATGCGTCAATTAACTTTTAAGTTTGTATAAAATTATCGCTGTCACTTTCTTTGCTATAAAAATAGAGTAAGACAACACCCAAATTTAAATGACATAGGTACAAGCATTTTTTTAAATGAAATACAATTTATTTAATGTATAAGGCCGTCAGTCTGCTAACAGCAAATTATTTGGCCTAGCTTTTCATAAGCTAATAAAATTTTCTACATAGTTTCTTTCTTAATATCCAGAAAGTAATGATTGAAGAATTTAGAGATTGGAATCAATGGTTGTGTCAAGCGGTAAAAGCTTTTAAATGCGATAACCTTCTAATCATCATCCGTAATTAACCTTTTAAAAGATTATTCGATCTGATATTTCTTTGATTTATTTTTATATCATTTATTAGATTTCAAAAATTATAAATCTAAAGAATATTTAACTAGCGACACAACGTGGTTGAGTGGATTTTTTGTGGTAATATTTTCTTTAGTTATAACTTCAAAATATATCGAATCGCCTTGTTGCATTTATTCATTTTTGTCGACAGAAAAGCAAGTGAACAATGCCGAAAAACTGATATTAACTTAGTTATTTCTTTCACAAATCAGGAAAAGATTCTCCCTCGATTGATTTATAATTTAACTCTTTTCATTTACCTATTATGTAACGAGCACACATAACAACAGTATATTAATTTCGGTCGTTATTCATTTTGTAGTACATTTGGTGCTTAATATCGAGTGATGAGAGCATAGTCGCCTGCCTCTGTCGTAACAAAAGTGACAACAAAGGGCCGATTTGTCTCCACACACGGAGTCACAATGGCAACCGGGTCAAGTGAGTACGGAACGAGCTTAACAGCCATCCTCACCTCTGTCATTCTTTAAGTCAACCTTCTAGAGATAAGGGTCGTGCGCGATAGCGACAAATCTAGGTAAATTGTGTGGTGCTCTACAAATATAGAGTCGACAACGTATGGAGTTGTTATTAAAAAGTAGTTAAAGAAGTGTAATATGAATTTTCCTACTAATACTGTAAATGTTAAAGATTCTATGTTTGTGTGTTTGTTATTCAATCAAGCAAAAACTACTTACCGGATTTGCAGGAAATTTGGCACAGATATAGTTCATTACCTGGATTAAGACATAGGCTACTTTTTTCTCGAAAAAAATCTTAGGTTCCTGAGAGATTTTCAAACACTAAAGTCAACACAGACGACGTCACGTCAAGCCGCTAATAGTTGATAATTTACGGAGGCGCAAGCATCGTCATCGTCAAATTTTGTATGAAAGAAGCCAGTTTGTTTTTATGTCCAGTAGGGCTGCTGCTTTGTTTTCATGGAAATGTTGACGATGCGATGCGATTACAGAGCTGTCAAAGCTCGTGCTTGGGTCTCGGGTCACAAGCAGTTGTAACGACACCGACCGACAACGATTTTGGGTTTCGAAATTATAATGTTTACAATAATACTACTTAAAAAACACTTGAAACTCTCTACAATTAAACAAAACACTGAGGATGTATTATTTTCCGTCTATAAAAATAATATTAAATATCACTGTAACGACAGCACTGCATGCACAGTTTTCTGAAAATATTTCTTACATCAGACGGAAGTTCGTGAAATTCTTGATCTTTGAAAAATATTAGCCCCGTTTTGTCGTATACTGAAAATAGCAACAATTTAACGGCACCACACCCGTTTTTCTTCCTATAAATCTCTTCCTTGTAACTTGTATTAGAGCGAAGTGAACATTAAGGCAATATTTTTTGCCACCGCTAATGTGCGTGGCATCAAGAAGCCACACGGAAATTGTCCCTGGCAAGGACATTAGACGATATAATAAACAGACAGAGACCGACCCGAGCCATTACAGGGGTAGAACCGTTGTATAACGGAGACTCAGTTGATAGCCGTTTTCAAGGGGGGATTATAGAACAATTTTCTTGGCAAATTTTA
The DNA here is from genome assembly GCA_902850365.2 of Chilo suppressalis. Classification (NCBI taxonomy): domain Eukaryota; kingdom Metazoa; phylum Arthropoda; class Insecta; order Lepidoptera; family Crambidae; genus Chilo; species Chilo suppressalis. Next base: position 13,370,212 of record OU963897.1, on the reverse strand, counting down.
GGAAAATTCTACTCCAATTACTTTAATTTTATCGTTCTCCTTAGTACGGTTTTATGAGCGAGTATTCCCTTTACCCTTAAGTCGGCCCTGTAAAAAACTTCTCCTCCTTAGTAAGTTATGAAACTTCCAAGTAGGACAGGCGGCATTTCGAGAAAATTGGGTGCCCACGCCCTACATGTTCTGTTGGAGTTGGTTGCTCTTTGTTTTAATTCCTCTTTGCTGTTGTTACGTCCAGTAAACTGTATTTCCGTGAAGGTTTGGAACCAAATATGTGTTTTATAACAGAAGATAATAATAGAAATAAGCCTTTACTACAAAGTTGGAAACTACGCAATGAAATGATTGCTATTGTTGATCGAAGATAGATGTTTATTTTTGTCAGTATAAACAACTTTTGATTAATTATTAGTTATGCTACTAAAACAAGAATTATGAAAGAACGTAGGTACATACTTACCAGTTTTCTTTTTGTTTTATAGGGAGATTACGAGCTGACGGCTAACTTGATGAGCAGTTTATAGAGGATTCCATTATTTTGGAGAACAAGGTGGAGATTACGTGTCTAACAAATGTTTATATCTATACTAATATTATATAATAGGTTGAACGCTCTAATCTCAGGAGCTATTTGTCCATTGATTTGGATATTGCATTGATTGAGGAAGGTTATAGGCTATATAACATCACGCTACGACTAATACGAGCGGAGCATCAATGAAAAATATATTGTTTTAAACTTTCATGGTCACTTATTTACGGGATTGTTACCATGTACCTTCTTTTCCGCTAGAAACAAGGTACATGGTAACAATCCCGTAAATAACTAATATTACTCAATGAAAAATGTTGCGGAAACGGAAAAAATATACCTTTTCTGAGCTTTGTCGCGTGCGCTGCGTAAAGGATTAAAGTTACACAAAAATCACGTACTACGGAATTGTTTCCCTTTAAAAGTTCTATAAAAATGTCCGCGACCGCATTAACCACATTCATCGACTGTTAGGCGAGTAGGCGACACGAAATTCGCTGGGTAAGCTAGTTGTTTATATTTCAGGTTATTTTTTTAAATAGTAGCAATATTAGTGTCTGCTTGAAGTAATTGGACATTGTCATGCTCTCTTGAAAATTTCTTCTTTGGTATCATGTGAAGCGTAAAATGCGGTAAGCGAAGCGAAGCAATGAGAGAGGTGTAATGTCCTGCTTGTGAATGGGAGTTGTAAGTGTCAATGGTATATTATAATTTTTAGTTTTTCATACTGTATGAATCACAGAGCTATGATAATTATATATGCATGTAATCTTAGCATTTTCATAAGAAAGTAAGAAATAAAAACGTTTATAGTAACTCTTAAAACAAATTTGTTTGATGATATTTATTTTCTTTACAGTAGTAAATTTTATATTTAACGATTCTGTATTTTGATACGCCTATCTACTAAGATAAGGTAATTTTCGGCAATCCTTTTTCAAAATATTTGTTATTCAAAAATACATACATATTCTTTATTCATTATGATCAGCCTCTTAATGTCCCCCACTGCTGGGGCACAGGCCTTCTCTAAGGATGAAATAAGGAGATTGGGCCATGAGCCACTGCGAGGGCACAGTGCGGATGGGTTACGACTGCAGATGCAGCTGGAACCAACGGCTTAACGTGTCTTCCAAAGTACGGAGGAGCTAGAGATAGTAAAATTTGGTCATCCATTCATTGACCGAGTACTGCGAAAGTTGCTTAACTTCAACGATCACAGCCGAACCATTTGCGCCATCGAGACTGTTATTATTATTAATTTTATATTACAGAAGTACAGAAACTGAGAAGAGAAAATATTTTTTATCGACAGGAAATTATACACAATAATATTACAATCAATTTTATACCTAACACGTTCTTCTATACGTGACTGGGATTTAACTATTTCTAAACAAGTCCGCGATGCATTAACTTGACCACTTCGGCTTGGCATAATGCAGACACATTAGCACCCCGATACGCAAAGTCACGCTTTCATACACAGCCCCACTAACCTTGGCCGCATAATACCTTGAGCAGAAATAAATAGAACGCCTGCAAAAGGGATGACTCAGAGGAAATGACTTTCTTCCGGGAAATAAGTTTGGAAAGCATTGCTACTTACGTAAAAATAAAGCAAATCTATACTTCCATACAAATGCAAAAGTGTGTCTGCCTGTTTATCTCTTCACCCTTAAACTGCTGCACCGATTTAGATGAAATTTGGTATAGATATAGCGCGAGTCCTGGGTAAGGAACATTTTTATCCCATAAAAATGCTGTTAAGGGGGTGAAAAGGGGTGGCAGTTTGTATGTGAAACCTAATTTTTCAGACACACGAAATTGCGAGCACCCACTGTTATAAATATCGGCAAAATTACATCGAAATAGGCGAAAAGGATTATTTCCGATGGCCTTAATACTTTCATTTTCCGCCTAATGAAATTCGTGGAATGCTTCTGACTCCACTAGGTAATGATAATATTGACAAAAAATATCATCATGGTATCGTTTTAATAACATTAAAACCTGGCAATCTAAGGCTCGTATTACAGAATGATAACTAAGTGTTGATCTTTACATGAGTAAGACTAGATCAATCACTGAGAATCTTTCTATAATATGGGCCTAAGAACCGCATTAACTCTTCTAGCCGTTATGTCTTCACATTGGTAGGTATAACTTTATATTTATTTACAATACCAAAGATCTTGTGGATGCTTTATATTAAGCAAATTTTAACAAAAGATTTGAAATTTTATGGTTCTTTAAAAAAATATGTTTAAATGTGTCTTTTGAAGGGCCAAGGCATAAGGAATAAACGTAAAAACACTGCGTCATATTATTTTATATATATATTTTTAGGTTAATAATATAACATTTCAATAGCTTGTGATTGTATTTGTAAAAGGAACTCTTCACATAAACAGAGAAAAATGAATGTTCTGTTACAAACTTCACAATACCCATGAAATGCGGAAAATATATCCTTTTGATATTAAATAATCGGGAAAAAAGATAAAATCTCGCACACGGTACACAGCAAGACACTCCTTATTGCTCGTTGACTAATCAAAGCTCGTTGACTCAATCTGTAAATAAAATTGTTATTATCATAAAGAATCACAAAATAAACATTTCAAATTTCTATATTGTGCTGAAATCAATTCGCCTTTGAATAAATACTAGTCGATCTGATTTCGTAAGAATTCATGTTATAGAGGTGACCCGTTTTGCAAAAACGAAAGTAAAATTTTATTGACACACATAGAAAAAATCTAAATTTGGATTTATTTCAAAAGCGAAGGGTAGGTGTTTAAATTTTCCTAAATTAAAAATACTTATTTAAATCAAATCGAATTAGAAACGTAATTAATACCTATACTTTATCTTTTATCTTGCACCATTGAGTGTTTGTAGTGCTTCAGCGACGAGAATGGCATCATTTGGAACTGTTGTTTTAATATTATCTTTTTATTGAAACAATGGATAAACATATTGCTAGAGAAAATATAACTCGAAAAAATTCCACGCGGACCAGGCAGTAGACAGGACTCGAACCCGCACCCTTCGCAATCCGGGCGAATGCACTGGTTCGAGTCCCGTCTGCTGTCTGGTCCGCGTGGAATTTTTTCTAGTTATATTTTCTTTACATTTAAACATCAAGCAGTTACATGCTTTAAAATAATAAAAATATATATATAAATATATTGCTAAGATTATAATAAATGTTGAAGTATATATTTATATAGAAGATGTACGGAGTAGGATCATTTTTAGTTCATTATAGCCTTGGCAGAGACGCCAAATAAATTAAATTTATGTCATTTAAGATCACGTCGATGCAGGCAAAACTACCACAGAAAATATTTTGATGAAGGCGGCCAGTTGCGCTTGAAATTTAGCATATTTGTAGTAGCTACATTTCTATAAGATCTGACGACGACAGATCCCTTATTATTTTGCAGTTCAGTACAGTTTCTAGTGCTGATTAGTATGAAGTTAAACAAGGATCGAGTCGATATATGGTTCGTTGATATATTTAAAATCTTCGATAGCTAGCGCGCACAGAAATAGGTATGTGTTCATAATATTAATTAATGAAACACTTACCAATCTGATTTCTCGATGCCTCTGGATGTGCAGAAATCCCGAGATTTGTATAATTCGATAAAAGATACGGCGATACAGTGCAATTATTTACGGTGTTATCTTAGATTAAAACATTTTGTTTTAATCTAAGGGTGTTATGGATAATGCGCGCGGGCAGGTCGATCAACAACGAATTAAGAACTTACTAACGTGAACATTGTCGGCAGCTGCGGCGCGCGTGAACTTCGCGCAGGTACACAAACCCAAAAAGGAAACAGGACTTCAGAACGGTTTCAGTGCACCTTATTAATACGACGAATACAATAATTATGAAATTAAAACGATAAATTATGGAGCCCCAAAAGTGGCGTATCCAAGTGCCTTTATCTATATTTGAGACTCTGAAAAATATAAACCAAGTAAAATGTGTTGGATAAATATACATACATATAATGCTTTTTTTTTATTTCATCAAATAACCTTTGTTTATATATTAAGGCCGTAAGTTTACTGTGATAAATAAAATATTTCTGCTTAGAAATTTCAGGAAGATAGAATGCGCTCATTGCATCCAAATCCTTAGATTACAAGTGGTCGGGTACGTTCGAAAAACTGTGCGCTTCTCGGGAACTAGGTCAGAGCCTTATTCTTATCATACAAAGTGGATTGGATTGGGTGAACCTATTTTACGAACTCTCTATGGATATTGCCAAAGCAAACGATTATCGGGTTCGATTCAAACAGCAAAATTGTTTTTAGATCCGAAATGTTTACTTTAGGAGTACCTTCGGAATCAAATTACAAATAAAAACAAATTCATTTTCGTTTTTCCTCTACGATCGTTTGGTGTAGCTTCTTTTTTATTATTAAAAAAACAGTATAATACAGTTTTCTGAGAAAGATTCAAATGGAAGAGGCCAATTATTGTTTCTCAAAATTAAAATTTCTTCCAAGAATCGCAAAATAATGTTTTGGACTCAGAAAAAGCTACTTTTGTAATTCGACGCCCAAGAAATACAATTTAATTTTAATATAAATATTAAAACGGGAATACCAATGTTATTCTGCTATCCAATATAATATAAAAAGTTAGTAAGTTTAAAGAAATTCTAGTAACAGGTCGTGAATGTATCATAAAAAAATTCTGATTAAGGTATACGATGGTTATTATTTATGAGTTGGGATCTTTCAAAAGCTTAACTTTATTTTCAATGTCGCAAATAAATTCGTTTCATCCGGTAACACATTCATAATGTCAACGGAAGCGCTTCGCCTGTAAATATACTTCCTTTGGCGTGTTTGTCCCAATGTTACCGAAATAACTTTCCGGAATGTACAATCAATAACACATTAGTCTTTTCGAACTGTTTATCAACTGTAACATTTGTGTTCTCTTAATATATTTAATATAAAGCTCAAAGTTTATGAAGCAAAACAACGCTTTGTGGTAACTTGATATTATGCTGCTGCTTGTACGTGGAAAACATGACTACTCAACGGAAAGCAATGAAATATTGGAAAACTAAAATATTTTCATACTCTCCTTTATGTTAACGTCAATCTGAGAAATAAGACAAGACACGGGACTCGATCCCGCATTCTTCGCAATCCGGGCGAATGCACTGACCAATTATGCTACCACGGCCCTGATGGTCGCGTCGAAATTCCTCTAGCCATTGTGAAGCTGCAAGGCAGCGCTATCTCTTCGCATTATAGGTTACCCACAATGTCAAATGAATACTTTTACAAGTATTAAACATTTGAAAGAAGAGATAGCAATTATAGTTATAATTTTTATTTTTAAGCATGCATCATTTAAGCCATAATTTGAATTACAGAACTTTGATTCAAGTAGGCCTATGTATATATATATTAAATAGTGCTAGCGAACACTATTACACTTCTGAATAATCCTCTTAGGCCCGTATTACAGAATGACATCTAAGTGTTGATCTTTACTTGAGTACAGTTAGAAAGGGATGTCTCTATGTGATATATAAAGCGACATTCCTTTCTAACTATGCTCAAGACTAGATCAATCACTGAGAATATTTCTACAATACGGGCTTTAGTTTACTTGAGTTTCAGTAACAAAAAAAATATTGTACTGTGTCGAAATACCGCCAATTACACAGGTTGCAATTAAAGAACATATCCTCAATAGAATATGTAGTAGATCGTATCGAGATCCGATAGTTACGATTAAAGCTAATCTACATTTCTTTACGCAGGTAATTTTAACTCAATTTGGCTGACTTAAATTGATATAAGCACATTGTATAATCAAAATTACCTTAAGATATTTACATTGAATAAATTGTGATTCGCAAGAAGGAAGGTGGCAAGGTGCAATAAAATCTAATATTATAATTATGCCAATTATTTTGACATCCAGCATTATTCGTAAACAGCATTACTTAAATAAGTACGTTGTTGAAGAATATTAACTTTTATTCTTTAATTTCGAGCAAAAAGTCGAGATTTCATATAATGGCAAAACTAATTAATTAAAATAAATATGAGGCCTAATATAAAAGGGATGCTGACTATTTTTTTATCCTAAGTCGATCAGATAGATTTATCAAGATGTGATGGACAAACGTATATTTTCTTTTTTACATAATTACTTTATCAAAACATTACAGAGATCTTCATTCATTTATTCTTCATCTCCATAGGAGGGAGAGTACTGAGATACAGGCTTTTCGCCAAGTTCAGATACCAGTGTCAACCTTTTTTTCTTTTTTTTTTTAACGATGGGAAATGCTTTACGCATACCCCGCGCTTTGGGGTACGCGGGGTTATGTCGGACTCTCCGCAGCTTCTAGGGGCAGACCGAATGCCCTCCAGAAAGTGCTTCCGCGGCCTACCGACTAAAACCCATCGATGCCCCTCACATACGCCTTGGCGCGAGCACGTCCATCACCGCCGCATCCTCATCGTCTTCTGACGAAGAGGACACGTCGGGGAGGGACGCGTCGCTGCCGGACAAGGTCATGGGAACTCGCGAGAACACATCCACGACCTCGTCGGCGTCTGCTCGCCTATGGCGAGCCCCACTCACCCCCCCAAAATGGGAGGGCCGGTGATCCCCCGGGGCATGCAGGGGATCAGGTTGCATATGGGGCATTCCACGCGAAGCGGACAGTTTAAAAAAGTCGATGTTTCCGATTTCAGTAATATTTGAGTATGTTCTACTAATACTTATTATTGATACGTGTACCAAATATTTTTGTGATATATTCACTAGTTAAAGAGTAATGTTACTTAGAAGTTTTCGACAACCGGTTGGCATGCAGTACTTCAAAGCCGATTATGGACTCATAAAATTATATATTAAAATAACTAAACCACTGGATTTCCTACTTTATTTACTGGGCTTTTTAACTGTGTTTTTGGAATAGAAAAAAAAATATTTTTTTCGTAAAAAAAAACCAATTTAAGTTTTTTTCCTTGGTTTTCACCAAGTTAGACCATTTAGTTTTTTTATTTTTTTTTTATATAAATTGCTAATATTGTATAGAACATTGGTGCCAACTTTTATAATGGGCGTGAAAGTGGATTAGGAGCTAGACTGAAAATACTGCCGAAGGGTGGCGTCCAACGCCGCGCCTGTTGACCGCCGCTTGTGCGCGATTAGTCATCAAACTGTCAATCAAATAAATTGTGGGTTACCTATAATGCGAAGAGATGGCGCTGCCTTGCAGCTTAAGAATGGCTAGAGGAATTTCGACGCTGTCCGTGAGGGCCGCAGTAGCATAATTGGTCAGTGCATTCGCCCGGATTGCGAAGGGTGCGGGTTCGAGTCCCGTCTGCTGCCTGGTCCGCGTGGATTTTTTTCTATGTATTGGTTTTATTACAAAAAATGCGTCAAAAGTGATTTTATTTGATTGTCAGTTTGATGACTAATCGCGCACAAGCGGAGGTCAACAGGTAGTCCAGGAATTTTAGCACCAAAAATCGGTCCGCTCTGCATAAAATCCTTCTACGTGATTTTTTGATTGGATTATATCAGAGGGTGCCCCCTAAGTATAAAACCGAGTTTCTGTCGCCCGAAACCGCGAGCGTTAGCCGCCATCTTGGAAACCGTTTTTTTGCATATATCTCGGAAACGGTAAGTTTTACGTTAAAAACCGAAGAGATCTTTTTTGTAGAGAACAAAATTTCCCATCTTTTTTATACCAAACTTTTCCCCCTATTGTTGATATTTTCCGATATATTGAAGTAAAAAAACCAAATTTTTTGTTTTTGTAAAGTATCTCAATAATTTTTGGAGATACGAAAAAAATGTTTGAATTAAAGTTGGAGAACATGAAATTTTCTACAAATATTGTATAAAACTTTTTCTTGCAAAATGATTAGTTGCTGAGTTCCAGCTGAATAAAAATTGTCACCAGGAATCGAAAATCAGCGATGAGCGGTATGATGAGGTAATACGTTACTCTGGCATGCAAACAAAAAAGTATAATCGAAATCTCTTTTTATGCTTGATTGTATCAGTCTTTGCACACCTTTTTCTTTCACCACTTGTACGTCTTTATCACTTATCAATTTCTCACATATTTCATACAAACACGTACTCATTTTAACGGCGTTCCGACTTAAATTACTTACCTTCTGTAAAACAATACTTTACGCGGAGACATCGAATTTACTTATACTTTTTGTTTGCATGGGAGAGTAACGTATTGCCACTTACCGCTGATTTTCATGATCTTTTATTGCGCTAGAACTCAGCAACTAATCATTTTGCAAGAAAAAGTTTTATACAAAATTTGTAGAAAATTTCATGCTCTCCAACTTTAATTCAAACATTTTTTTCGTATCTCCAGAAATTATTGAGTTACTTTACAAAAACACAAAAATTTGGTTTTTTTACTTCAATATATCGGAAAATATCAACAATAGGGGGAAAAGTTTGGTATAAAAAAGATGGGAAATTTTGTTCTCTACAAAAAAGATCTCTTTGGTTTTTAACGTAAAACTTACCGTTTCCGAGATATATGCAAAAAAACGGTTTCCAAGATGGCGGCTAACGCTCGCAGTTTCGGGCGACAGAAACTCGGTTTTATACTTGGGGGGCACCCTTCGACATAATCCAATCGAAAAATAACGTAGAAGGATTTTATGCAGAGCGGACATCTAAAAATCTTGGACTAAGGCGCGGCGCTGGACGTCACCCTTCGGCAGTATTTTCAGTCTAGCTCCTAATCCACTTTCACGCCCATTATAAAAGTTGGCACCAATGTTCTATACAATATTAGCAATTTATATAAAAAAAATTAAAAAAAACTAAATGGTCTAACTTGGTGAAAATCAAGGAAAAAAAGTTAAATTGGTTTTTTTTTACGAAAAAAAAATTTTTTTTCTATTCCAAAAACACAGTTAAAAAGCCCAGTAAATAAAGTAGGAAATCCAGTGGTTTAGTTATTTTAATATATAATTTTATGAGTCCATAATCGGCTTTGAAGTACTGCATGCCAACCAGTTGTCGAAAACTTCAAAGTCCCATTACTCTTTAACTAGTCATTATATCACAAAAATATTTGGTACACGTATCAATAATAAGTATAAGTAGAACATACTCAAATATTACTGAAATCGGAAACATCGAGTTTTTTTACCTGTCCGCTTCACGTGGAATGCCCCATATATTAATTTTAAACTATATTAAGACGTACTTTAAGATTGTGGAAAAAACATAAATATTTATTAATATTTTATATATTAATTGGAAATCTTTCATGACGTCTCGTCTTGGTACAATTTTTACTTAGCAGTGACGTCACCAGCCCACACTGCCAAACTTTGATGAGCTCTATCTTTGTAATTTTTTGGCATATTGACAAATAAAAATAATTAATTCCATTATTTTTTATAATAATCTAACTGACGGACTAAATAGAATTCATTCACTTTACCCCGTCATTCTAACTATTAATTAGAGGTAGCATTTTCAGCTCCAAGTGAAGTATGCGTATATGGGGAAGTAACCTCTACGAAAAGAAAAGGCTTTATGTCGGCATTTAATAATAAACATTATTGTCAGTCCAGTATAATAATTAATACCAAATATTTCATCAATCCTGTATTTACAATCGTGATGCTTTGAGAAAATAGTCCTTACTATCTCCGAGAATGTCACAGAAAAGTAGGGACCGGCTTATTCAACAAAGGATTCTTTTTTAAAGCTTTTTTTCAGGAAGCTTGCACAGTAGCAATTTACATATGAAAACGTCTACTGCGCAAGTAAATTTGTCTGTGGTTTTTCTTAAGAAGTTTGCTGCGGCCTATACCTATATTTTTTTCTTTAAGCCGAGTACTTTTGGTACTAGTAAAAACTCATACCGACAACTGTGGCGTGTATATTCAGTATTAGGCACACAATTATATTTTTGTTAGTTCACGTATCTGTGTTAACATTGCATTGCCGACCATCAGTGCGTTACGTGCTATGTCATCATCGCATACTGCAACGCACGCAGTTGGCCAAAATTTCAAATATATTTATGGTCGTAAAATGTTTCTGTTTACGTAACCAAGGAAGTGGAGACCTTGCAAATTAACTACAGGTTGAGGCTTTTCAAACAACTTCGTTAGCCTTTTCAAATTATAGAAAAAATATTTGATTTTATTATGCAACACCTAAAAGTTCGCAGGCTAGATGTTTGCATGAGGAGTTCGATGGCGGTTAGCGCATTGGGTCAAGGATCATGAAAAATAAGCAACTTCCACGATGACCGATCATAGGATGGATGAAGAAAAGTTAACTGTCTTGATGATTTGGGGCGAGAACGAATTCAAAAATCAAAACTCATTAAAATCGGTCGAGCCTTTATAAAACAAAGTAGTGTTAGTTACACCACTTATGATTCAATCCAATTACATTTCATTCTTACCCTCGGTATGACATCGCACAGCGATGCAATGAGAACCCAAAGAAAGTCACAGTTGATAGCATCAACTTTAGTTAAATTTGATTAAATTAAAAAAAATGGCGACTCAGACTGCGGCCGTTGAACCTATTTGGTTCATCTAATACTGACAAAGATATTTTATTCTATCCATGCTACAAGTTTAACCCATATAATACAAATGAACCCAAATCGCGCATATAAATCGCTAATTAACGCCAGAAGGGGCTAACTTAGGATAAATTAATGTATACCTACGGCACCCTTCTGCAACTGCTCTGTTTTAATTAATCCCATTTCCACGGTTGTTGAAGGAATAGAACTTGGGCAATAATTTCAGCTTCGTTTTGCTTAATTTGACTAATGAAAATAAGCAGCAACTTTGAGATTATTGTTAAGTGCACACTTTCACGCTATATTTGTCGTGGGCTTTTATCACTGGGGGACAACCTTGCGCATTGTGAAGTACTCCCACCATACCTGCATACCCTATCTATGCGGGGCCGAACGACTAGGGCATCAAAAAAAATTTCAACCTCCTCCAGTAGTATTCAAAAAACTGATAATTTAGACGCGACCAAAACTCATGGCCGTATGTTAAATATTTTTTTGCTGTCCAAGATATTTGGCCCTACATAGACGGCTTAGGTATGGTGGGAGTATTTTACAAGTTGCAAGATTCCCACCCTTATATTATTCTGCCGAGCTCGAGTAAATCCACAAAATTCCCTCTTGGGCTTGGTAATAGTAGATTAAGTGAATTTGATTATTAAAACTGGCCGTAGTCATTCTGGCTATCGCAAGCTAATTATTGTGTAATGAAAGTGAGTTTAGGTCAGCGTGAAGACCTAGCAAATGGTATGATATTTAGCCACAGCGGCTAATCGGACCTACTATCTCGCATTGCTATGGTTGTGACTTTCCTCACTTTCAATTTATTGTGTCGCAAATTTTGATTTGATACACACAAATCGTTAAACGTGCAGTACCCTGAAGCTGTAGCAAAATTAAAACGCGTAAATGTCATAACCACAGCCATATCCCCTTACCAGGGTATTCCATAGCTGAGTTTTTATATAGGTATCTAAAGGAAGTTTCAATGAAGAAAATCAACCTAGTCCATGTATACTGAATATAAAAATCAAGCAATTTAATTCGTAACAGGAAAAAATATAATGAAATATTTTTAATCTTCTATTTTCTTAACACAACCAACATCATAGATTCAGTAGTATTCTATTGTACGGATAAGAAATTGCACAATTACTTATTACAAAATTATTGGCTTCTATTCTATGTAGGTACCTACATAGAAGCCAATCATTACTATCATAAATCAATTGAATAACGCTGGCAATTATAACATCAACGCATCATCTGGTCCATCGCTTCATGTGGCGAAAGATCGTTATCGATGTATTATGAAACCGAAATAGAAAATGTGTACTTAGGTGTTACATGCCTATTATTGTGTCATCATCATCAGCCTTTTAACGAAGCTACTGATGTATTCTTTGCTATACTTAGTTCATGTTTTTATTTATAAAATGAACGAGCTATAACCTATAACGTGGAATCAAGTTGATAGCAGAGTTGAGCAGTGCAACGTGTCTGATCAAACATAGAAATTATAAGAGTATTATTTAGTACCTAAGGCTTATTGAGTAAAGGATAGCAGCAAAAATCTGTCAAGGTAGATTCAAAAAAGCTTTTGAATATAGTTTGTTTTATCGTCTTTCATAATATCATTATTATAACACTATTCATCCCCTTTAGGTGGAAGAAAAAAATTACATCTGGAATTAACTTTATTACATTTGTTTGATAAACAAACTCTGTTGAAGAGAAAGTACTTTTCATCTCCCAATTAAGTACACCCGATTCTACAAGATTACGCGGAGAAATTATTTTATATTGGAAGTCTAAACAAACAATAATTTAATGTTATGACAAATTCAGAGGTAACTACTATATTTACAAGGCATTTAATTCCATTTATTGCTTTCTCGCTTTGTGCAGTTCAATAAACAGATAGCATCTGCCAACTGCCAACACAATGGTCCGCTCTATTGGGAAATCTACATCGTGACTGCTTTCCTTCAAGTTTCCCCTCCATTTTATCACCCATTATACTCAAGGATAACCTTTTGCATCCAGTGGCCTGCACTTTAAAGAAGTGAATGCTTCTAAAGTGTCTACTACAGATACAGCATTGAGGTACAGGAGCGAAGTTATCATCCAAATGTGGGACTTATTTCATTGAATTAAGAGACAGTCATTTAAAGCCTACTGCCCAATGCCCATGGTACAGTCACCTCTCGCTGCCTGCGGAACGGCTAAATGTCATCATGACCAAATAATAGTAAATCAATAGTAATAAAATAAACGTTGAGAGCTGCGACCGGAGAATTTACGACACCAGATTAAAACGTTTGCTCATTATTTACAAGTGGAATAAACAATTAATAAGGCTCGGTTTAGGCGATAAATTAACAAAGTATTTTACTAAATGGGGGTTGCTAATTAAAAAACGGGTTTTGTTGATTAGAAGTATTTTTTAACTGTTCAAATTTATTCAGTTTAAAGTACTGTGACTTTTTTGTCTTTCATTTAGAAGCAGGAGGAAACGCAAATGAGTAGTCGTCACCAAGTAAATAAAAAAACATTATTCTGACGATACAGACCTGAAAAGGCTACGAAACGTCAATAAATAAATAAAGTTCGGGCATTAATCCGTTAAAACTAGTTTTATTAAATGAGTAGTATTAGCCGAAAAGATATATGCAATATCTACAATTATGATACATTTTCAAAACAAGCATAATTATGTCTGTCACATCTACATTAACAGTTTTATCTTCCTATGATTCTTTACAACTGCACCTCTTACTCAATATGTGCAATGTGCAATGAACACACAATTCTTGATCATTGTTATTCTTAGGGCCACTTACACCAAGTTCTTAATCAAAGGAAACATATATAATTTGTAAGCTTGTTTTAACATTTACTTTTTATTTATACCCGATTAATTTTAAATCGTGTTTAAACATTAAGAATTCACGTCATATTTTTAATGTGTGGCTAATCACTACGCCAAATATCAATCAGTCCAGTCATGCATATTATTCGTGAAATCGTGGTGAAGTTATTATACCAATTTATGATTGATTCTTCTTAAAATAAAATACCCACAAAATACCTTATAATGTAATGAAAGATGAACAGAATAATTATCACTGCTTTAGTTACCTATTTGATGGATTATATATATGATTTGGCAACAAAAAAAAATAACTTGCCATATCTAATAATTATTACAAATGGCATACTTGGTGTATTTTACATTTAAAAAACGGGGATGAAATTAATTTTAGTTTTATGGCAAATATTTATAATTAATGCACTACATCTCATAAAAATTTGGAGTCTGCCAGGGACTCATTACCACCCTCCATACAAATTTGAACCATCTCCTTTAAAAGCTTATGATATTTAAACCTCATTCTATCTCTATTTGACTTTTAACAATTGACAAAGATAGAGTTAGGCCTAATTGCAGCAAATTTGCTACATCTCGATTTAACTAAAACTAGCTTTATCCTAAATCGTCAATGTCAATTTGACATTATTGTATGGGCTGAATCTAGTTTTAGTTTCACCTTATATATAAAATTCACGTGTCACAATGTTTGTTACCATACTCCTCCGAAACGGCCTGACCGATTTTTATGAAATTTTATATGCTTATTCCGTGGGTCTGAGAATCGGCTACTATCTATTTTTTAATATCCTTCAGCGATAATGATTGTCCACCTGTAACGTAGTGTTCTGAAACCTACAATGCACCTTCGCATCAAAATTCAAACTATTGGATATTGTAACGTAGTGTTCTCATATGGGTAAGGAGGAATGTTACCCCAGGAAATTGAAAGAACACTACGTTACATGCCCCTAAATTTTTTTTGACAATATTTATTTTTTTATAATGTGGTATTAAAAAATACATACAACACTAAATTTTCTCTTCTACCACCTGCCCCTATTTTATGGCGGTACGAAGTTCGCTGGATCAGCTAGTAGACTATATAAGTCTTAATTTGCATTAAGAATTTGGCTGCCAGTGAAGCGGCTTTTAGTACTAGTCACGCGGCATTTATAAAGAACCTTACCAAATTAGGCAGACTTCCCTGGCACTATACTGTTATTTTATTATTATTTTATTTTTTAAGGATGTAACTGCTCGATGTTTAAATTTAAAGAAATTATTACTAGAAGCAAGCAGGTAGCATAATTGGTCAGTGCATTCGCCCGGATAGCGAAGGGTCAGTCTCGTCTGCTGCCTGGTCCGCGTGGATTTTTTTCTAGTAATATTTTCTTTACTTTATTATTTTTTAATTGTATGTTATGTTATGTTATACTATATTCATTAGACGAGTTGATCTTGTAAGTAATTGATGTTTGGTGATAGCCCAAAGTACGCACTTAAAGACGATAATAGATCAGTGAGAGAGTTTTTTTTTTTTTATCAATAAGTAATGAAATAAGAATTTTCCAACAATTAGTTAAAATCTACGCACTACACCGGCGATGTCTCAATGTTGCGTATCGCCGTTTGCAACTTCCTGACTTTGTCTGTGAGTTTCAACGCTACCCATTTAAGTAATTGTTCCGATCAACAAAGGAATTTGGGTCAAGACATTTTATGGTCGCTAGGTGGAATAATATTTTGCTCTTGAATTTGAAAACTCAAAGTACTTAAAACTTTAAGACGTTCCATTTAGTAGATGATTAATCACATTTAAGAAAAAATATTAAGCGCCAGATGAATATTGAATGATTGTTTTTCCCATTGAAAATTATCCCAGTTTCTTGGCATGAAAATATTTTAGATAGGTAAGCTTCAAAATAGCTAATCCCTTAGCAGATTACGCTGTAAGGATTATTAACGAATTAATTAACTTAATCTTTGTCCATTTTTAATAATAAACTTCACAAAAAGATCCCTAAAATTTATGCAAAACAAAAGAAAACAAATTAGGCGTACATAATTTTTTATTTACTTGGGTGTCGATACTCATTCTTATTATATTTCTCACTTGCGTACGTACAAAGTAAATACTCATGAGTAGATTTACGTAGGAAGAAGCGTACAGTCAAGGACATATTGGCGTATACAATTTGAAATCGACAGTGTATTTTAGTTGCGTATCAATCACAAAGCGTTTTTTTTTGTAGTGCAGATACCTTTACTGTGCAATCAACAGCATAAGTCCTAAAAGGGATTCGTACAGAATATGAAAGCATAACAAGTTCTCTGTTTCTAATTGATTTTCCACAAGATTTCTTTCATTCAAAAAAATCAACGAATTCAGCTATAGTCATTCTCAAATTATGTGCCGTCATACATGTGTGGCAATCCTACTAATATTATAAATGTGAAAGTTTGTATGTTTGAATGTTTGTTACTTAATCACGCCAAAATAAATCAACGGATTTGGATGAAATTTGGTACGCATATAGTATATGAATCGGATCAAGACATAGGATACATTCATCCAGGAAAAATGACAGGTTCCAGTGGGATCCCAAAAAACTATCATTAATGCGGAAAACTAAAGTTACAGAACTAGTGGCCTCCTGCGACTTCCGAAGTGGCTGCCCCGAACTTTAGTTTTTTGAAAATCCCTCAGGAACCTTACAATTTTCCCTGATAAAAGATATCCTATGTCTCAATCAAGGCAATAAGCTTTAAGAGTGCGAAATCCAGCCAAATCCGTTCAGCCGTTTTTGCGAGATTGAGTAACAAACATACAAACACAGGAACTTTCACATTTATAATATTAGTAGGATACAGATACATAGTTTTGCTTTCCCTCCGCTGAGCTAATTTCTTGTAATTAACCCTTTTACAGTACGAACTTAACTCTAATAAAGACGATAAACGTAAGCTTTATAAAAGACCTCGATCTGTCACTGCAGTGGTGAGCTGTTAGTCCAGTCAATGAAGGCTTAACTTTGGCATTTTGAATTGATCACCTGCAACCAACGCGAAAATTTCCGCAAAGGTTCGTAGATTAATATACTAAAATTGCAGGGTGCTGCATTGACGGCAAAGGGTGCAAAAATAATGTGAAATGGTGCAAAAACGAGTTTTTCGCCAATATCTCGCGACTGACTGGAAAAATAGAATAAATTCCTAGTAAAAAGTTGTAGAAAATTTAATTTCGACTACAAAAAAAGTATCAACATATTTTCGCGTATCTCCCATAGTTTTTGCACAAAATGCAATTAAAGGTGCAAAATAAAAAAAGAAAATATAAAAAATAGAAATATGGTTTTTTTTCATTTTTAAACGATCCTACGGGTCAAATTCAACAATCACCACTTACTGAAATATTTAGGGATAAGTTTTCGGCAGTCCACTGAAATGAAAATTGTCTACCGAAATGGTAAAAAATTACCACAGAAATGATACAGCCAAGAACATCGCCTTTGTAGTAGAAGGGTTCCCTATTTTGAATTTAAATAAATTTCCTTATTCTTTGTAATTATTTTTGTTCATTATTTTTTAATAAGAATTATTATTGAATAATTAATTAATTGTGACTCCTATTAATTATTATTACTAATTATATTTATCAAAATAACGAACAAAGCGCGTTTAGAAAGCGTGAAGTTTATTAGTTAGTAAATCGTCCCCTTAGTGCCAAAACCGATTATCTGCACTTTTCCGCTACTGAACTTTTATAATACCAATCGACCCGTCTCATTAAGCCGCATCTACAGGTAAAACCCATTATGCTCTACGACGCATACTTCCTGAAATAGCTAATGAATAAACAGAATAACTGCAAATTATTTCCAAAATTCTTGATTTAAAACCAAAACAATGATATAAAAGTTAATTTCAATCAAAAAAATAAATGTAACTACAGGAGAAGTAATTTTACGAGAGGAATTGGGTTTAGGACAGGTCACCGTGATGATAAAATGCCACTTCGTATTTTTTTATTTTATGGAATAGAGCCCATTACTCAATAATTCTTTTTGACAAGGTTGAGAAGTACCTACTTAACTAAGAAAAAAAGTCAAAATCATAAATCATCACATTGCACTGCCGCTCTGAGCAATGCCGAGTATTTTTATTTTTGCTTGGGGAGTTCACCTCTACATGCTTCATTGGGATTTAATTAATATGTTTCGGCCATTTTTTTATTTCCTTTTTCATATAATAATCTTGACAAAAAAAAAATTTAAATTTTATTATATGATAATGAATAAGAATATGTATTGCATATTGCAAATATATGTTTTAAATGCAAATTTTGCACTGAACACGATGAAATAAAAATAAATGTTAAAGTTAAATTGAAATATTTTTTTATCAAGTTTATTTTTCGTTATCTTTCTTAGTAGTTATCATTTTAAACCAAATACGCAGAATAGTTCACCCAGTAATGTTTATTAGTGATTAATTAAACAAAAAAATAACATTATTGCCCAGCGCGCGTTTCAACAACGAATGAATAAAAGTGTACGGAAGAGACGGTTAAACATGGATAGCTGATTTTAGCTGAAGCATAAATTTTAAAGTAACGATGTCTAACGCTAATAAATTATAGTGGAAGAAAAGAGTAAGCACCGATAATCGATTTCAGCTGAAGTAATTTATAAAGCGTTGAATAAAAGTTATTAAGTAAAAACAAATTGAAATTCGGTATCTTATTCAATTGCCTCAAATATTACGCAAATATATTTGTTTTTAAAAAAAGCGACTTCGATCTGTTGATTTTTACTTCATCTAGTAAAATTAAAATATCTGGTAAAATTCAAACAGTCAAAGCCAATTACAGGATACTCACAGGATATTTACTCTAAGTGTCTACATGAAAAATGAATTTAAATCCGAAACTTGGTTTCAGCGGTAATACATTTACAAACTTAAGTGTTTTGAATGGGTTTATTAGGTTTTAAATCAAGAATTTTGGAAATAATTTGCAGTTATTCTGTTTATTCATTAGCTATTTCAGGAAGTATGCGTCGTAGAGCATAATGGGTTTTACCTGTAGATGCGGCTTAATGAGACGGGTCGATTGGTATTATAAAAGTTCAGTAGCGGAAAAGTGCAGATAATCGGTTTTGGCACTAATTGGACGATTTACTAACTAATAAACTTCACGCTTTCTAAACGCGCTTTGTTCGTTATTTTGATAATTATAATTAGTAATAATAATTAATAGGAGTAACAATTAATTAATTCTTCAATAATAATTCTTATTAAAAAATAATGAACAAAAATATTTACGAAGAATAAGGAAATTTATTTAAATTCAAAATAGGGAACCCTTCTACTACAAATGCGATGTTCTTGGCTGTATCATTTCTGTGGTCATTTTTTTACCATTTCGGTAGACAATTTTCATTTCAGTGGACTGCCGAAAACTTATCCTTAAATATTTCAGTAAGTGGTGATTGTTGAATTTGACCCGTAGGATCGTTTAAAAATGGAAAAAAAACATTAACAATATATTTTCTTTTTTTATTTTGCACCTTTAATTGCATTTTGTGCAAAAACTATGGGAGATACGCGAAAATATGTTGATACTTTTTTTGTAGTCGAAATTAAATTTTCTACAACTTTGTACTAGGAACTTATTAATTAAACTTTAATCTACGAACCCTTGCGGAAATTTTCGCGTTGGTTGCAGGTGATCAACTCAAAATGGCAAAGTTAAGCCTTCATTGACTGGACTATGTATGCTATCTCTTTCCTGGCTGCCGCGCTTTGAATTAGGCTTAACGGAAACAACGAAAAATAATGTTCTGTATTTATCATTGCCAATTTTTCCTGTTCTGCTGACGTGTTAAATTCACGTTATCTAATACAATTCAAAAATTGTATTAGAACGTATATAGAAACTATGTTATATGTACCTATTCTTTTATGTTTACATGTTTTATGTGGAGTAGAGCTGGAGCCCAACACACCTTGTTTGTTTTGCAAAGAAGGTTTCGGGTGGCAGGTTCGCGGAAATGGCGTGGCGGGTTTCCTGCTCTAATTAGAGCGGCCGCCTGGAAAAGCAAATTCCGTCTTATGAAAGAACATATTAAAGTACTGTCTTTGGATGATGTCTTTTCTGTTGGTGAACTAGATATAGGGCGGCAAAAATGGCTAAAACGGCACTCTTGTCTTCCACATTATCTACTTCGCAAGTAGATTCCACTTAACATTAATAGCGGAAATTTACTGCATCTTGTGATAAATGAATATAGAATAAGTTATCACGTGAAATAAAGAATCATAAAATTTAATCGGCGTCTCTGAGTAGAATCGTTGGTCTATCAATAGCTATATTCATTACTCCACTTCGCTGGGAGGAATGTGTGGCGGTCGGCGCGGGCGCATGGCTGCCATACCATAAACAGGTGTTTATTTTCGTACGTCCCGCCACTATGCATGTCACAGGAGGCTATAATTAATAGAGCAACATTAACAGACCATTTATAAAACGAATTAAAGGGGGAAACACTAAATTATTAATTTAACGCTAACAAACGCGCTTGAGATTGGTCCTATTCTGGATTTTGAGCTATGATTTGTGTCTATTTTATTTTGCGATTCCGGTGTCTTGGTGTTTTGGGATATTGATTTCGTTCGTTTATATGTTTTGTTTCTTTTCTATCGTTTGAATCTTTGACAATTCAAACATTTTAAAGGATCACTACTTAATGTTAGTGCTCGCGATTTTACCCGCCGAGAAATATTATTTCAAGTAGCTATTATGAATTAGAAACATGTTATTTTAATCCATTGTGTAAAATAAAATACTTCTCTAAAAAATTCATTCCATAAGCAGAAGATATGATTTTTCATATTCATAACTTAAGGGTTGTTGGACCCGTGAGTTGAGCTGGACCTTTCATCCCTTTAACTTTATTTTTGCGAGAAAAGAAAACTTTACATCTTTGGAACAGAGTGGTTATTGCGGGAAAATAGACATACAGTCACTTTTAGTTTCCACTCTACCAGATGAATACCGTAAAGTCTGCTTTCCTGTAGACCATCGATTCCTTATCCGAAGAGTAAAATAGCATGTAAATTTACAAGGTTTTCGATTCACTAATTTTAAAAAAGCCCATGTTACAACATACCTAACTGCTCAATAATTACTTACTTACTAATACTTACTTGGTCGTTAGCCCGTATTCGGGTGCACGAAAGACATTACTTGAATTCGGGGACCCAAAAAAAATATATACTGGAATACGGGCTGGAAGAAGGTGTTGGATAACCAAAACGAAAACTACCCGAATACGGGCGTACTCGACTCCTTTCATTTACACTCAGTCGTTTACCTGAATTTCACTGGCAAACGTGTTCGGGATAGCGACTAAGTGTAATAGCGCCATTATGTAATTCAGATTGCGAAATATGTATTTTCTTAACAGACACTGATATTATAAAGATTATTACACAAGAAGAGATGATTCTATAGGTACACACTGCTTTCGGTAGCAACTTACACTCAAACTGACCTTTGGCGTTCATAAGGAAATAACTTTCTCATAGGAAATTAAATGCGCACAATACAGGTGCAAGACCTTTGCAAGGAAGCTACACATAGCATTTATGCTTTATGAGGTTAACCACAATTCCGATATATGCGGTTAATACTTAATTTAAAATGGTAGGTAAGTATTAAAATTTTATTTTTTTTAACATTTACCTGTTTAAATCTAAAGAAAATTTTATTTGAAAAAATTTCACTCAGTCTAGGAAGCAGATGGGACTCGAACCCGCACCCTCCGTTAAAAATGTAGGTAGTTGACTATAATATAATCGTAACTTTATAGTGGTCAAACTCTTCGTCCACCACCATCCTGCAGTTACAAAACAATAGCTTTTTAGACTGATAAAATTGTGATAAAGACCTTTCCCTTTTAAAGACAAAATGATGTTTTTTTTATTCTTAACTAGTGCTCAACCCTGGCTTCGCATAGTTACAATTAAGTAATAAATTAAATGATTTGATCCTGACTTTAAATTTACCTTGAATTTACAAATATATATAGGGTAATGGCACCAGTGGTCAGCCTCATAACGACTTTTTGAAGTTTGGAAAGCTGGCATTTTTACAGGATTTGTCGGATAATGAAACGTAGTACATGATTGGATCAAATGTATATTATAGTTTTTAAACAACATATGTTAAAAACAATCTTTCTCTTTATAAAATATATATTTAAATTCAAACAAAAAATGGCACCTTTGCCCAGTGGTCAGCCTCTAAAATCCAATAATCAGCCTCGATGAACCCAGTATTCAACCCTTATAACTATTCATAAGCATGAGATCAAAATGAGCATTATTTATATCAAAATCAACGATATTATTTAGTTCTCTCTTATTATTTATAGCTAAATTATCAAAACAAAAAAAAAACACCTGACTGAAATATTATTGCAAGTACTTATTTGTGTTCTTATTTTTTGAAACTCAATCATAAAAACATCAATATTTATTTATACGACATTAATATGTATGCATTTTTATATATTATGTTAATATTCCTCTCAGGTTTAATACACAACACGAAAGAGAAATAGGTCACTAGCAAATCTACTAATTGTACCTACTTTGTAAAAACCATTCTTACAATCAAATAATTACAGTCCTAATCTTCCTATTTTTATATATCTCAACTCTCTTATATATCAACAAACATAAATATAACTTATACTCATATTTATCTAATCACCCGAACTGCTACGAGTACGTATGGCTTCCATGGTGGAAGAGAGTTTCTCTGGAAGATATGTTTATCTTGGCGGAATTTTGGGCTAAAAAAACCTTCTCAATTACTGAAATACAAACTACCTAAATACATTTTATAACTATTTCAGGTAAAACTAAAATGTAGTCTCCTTAAGAATACTACCTAAATGGGTACAATCGAAGACACTGTTAACTGTACATTTACAAACGAACATAAACCTTGTCGCAATGTATAAAAGTCTATGGGTGGTAAACAGTGTCTTCGTTTGCTAGATCGGGGCTGAATACTGGATTTTAAAAAATAATTCAAGAACCCAGTGATCAGCCCCGGGGGGCCGACCATTGGATATTTTATAAAAAAGTAGTACCCAATGGGCAGCCCCCACAATATTTACGTAAATCAGCGATATTTTTATTCAAATTTAATATAATTCAATACATGAAGTAATAAATAAAGCCAAATTGCATAAAAGACTATCACATTTCATAATTAAACATGTTTTTTCTTACCTTTAAAGACAACACCACTCGAAGTAAAAAACATGGCGGACATGACAATACTGCGCTTTTCAACCGCCGTCACCTATATGAACGAGTATATTTCTCCCCCCTGATCCCTTGTCGCATCTATTGTGTGACATATTAATCAATGAGGAATCAAAGTTACTATTTAAGTACACGTGCTTCGTTTATTCTAATTGTTGTGATATTTATGACTAATAAACGACTCAAAGGGCTGACCACTGGTTCCTGGCTGACCACTGGTGCCGTTACCCTATATATATATATATATATATATATACATACATAGTGTTCCTGAGGATATACATTAACTATGAATAATACATCTATAGCTCTTGTTAAACATATCGTACAAGGAAAGTAGTAGTTTAAATAGCATAGTTTTCAAGTTATTGGTAATTTAAGTTTAACCAACTTAATTGTGTTGTGCAGTGAGAAAGAGTGTTTATCTGTGAGATGTTGCCACTTTGTGCAACCAAAATTATCAAACTATCAACTCTTTGTCAATGTTCATTAAGTCAAAATTTTAAAAAAAACATTGTTGAAGTCAAGAAAAGTTTCAAAAAGTTAATGTGGACATGTGAACTTTCAAATGCGACGTTTAATGACGTTTGCAAAAGCATTTAGTTTGTATAAAAATAAAAAATGTTAAAGAAATTGGAATTCATAAAAGTGTCCATAGTAAAAAATGATCAATTTAATAGTCTGAATAACATGCCAAAGTTAGTGTATAACCTCAGGATTACGGTGTATATATAATATATATATATTGACTAGTACATTTAGAATTCAACTCATTCTTTTACTTTTCGATGATTTTTCACCTGACAGAAATTACTGATTCTTTTGGATTATGCTGTTATTCTAAAGCAAAACTGTTATGCATAAAATTTATTCTGGATGACACGGCAAACCACCTTTTGATAGTGTTGTGTTCCAGTCGGTAAGTAAGGTTCCAGATCTCTACGGGAATTAGGTCAGGGTAGGCAACACTGCGAGTGATATTTTTTGTAACGCAAGTAGGGTTATTAAAAATTTGAAAAGTCCTGACAAAACGCCAGACATTTCGATAAAAGTCCGGACATTTTCATCACAAAATGCAAACATCATCTACTTAGTTACAGTGATATTATACGCGTTGCAGCAGACGCTCGCATCGCGAGGGGGGTCTCGTTGTTGATTTTAAAAGATAATTTATATTTTTTTTTTAATTAATGAGAACTTAATAAAGATTATTTGACTTATTTGATACTTATAACTTAATAAGTATTTTTTTAATTATAAAAATCCGGACAAATTAAAAAGCCGGATAAAGTCCGGGCAAAAGACAAAAAGTCCGGACATGTCCGGACAAATCCGGACGGATGGTAACCCTAAACGCAAGCGTCTATAGGCTATGGTGGCCGCTCACTATGAGGCGAACAAAATAGGCAATCATCGATTAATTATTTTTCATAAGATTAGGTAATAAAATTCAAGAGTCAAAGTGCCACACACATTTTAATATAGGTTGTAATGAAATATAATTATTGTTAACATTAGTACAAATAAACTAGTAGAACCCATTTATTTATTATATTAATTTATTTATTATATCATTTATTATATCAATGTTTCCTAATTTAGCCCTAATTTTCCTAAATTTAGCTTAAAGTTTTGTGAAGAAGTAATAAAAGTCGTTTTTACTCAGATAATTAGAAATAATGTATGAAATACGACGGATTTCATTTTCCCAAATTACCTTCTCGGGTGGATGCTAAAGTAACATCAATAACCTCATCTGAATTCCAGAAGAATAAATGGCAGGTCAATCCATTAATCAATATTTTTTTAACACTGTTCGGTGTTGAGTAATGCAAAAATACACCATCATATTCTTTTTTAAAGTTGCATAAGGTAAGAAGACCAAGCAAGACCAAGAATTTTTGTGGAAACCAAAAATAACAACATTAATGCATCGCACTATGAAATCCTCAAAACAGAGATGGCTAGGTCAATTTAATAAAAATAGTACTTAAGTTATAATAAGAGCAGAACCTAATAAACAAGACAAAAATAATAATGCAATTGTGTTTAAGTTCCCTGTTGCCGATATGCTCATAATATGGCACCGTTATTCAGAAACCAAACAAGTCACCATCATCGTCTCAGTTGTAGACATTCAGGAGACAGTTATTACTGCCGGTGATTACAGAGTCTAATATGAAACAGCATTATCAAAAAGCATAAAGCATGATAACTTACAGAAACGCTGATATTTCATTCTTCATCTTATTAACTTTCACGACACGTTTACCCCTCGGGCATATAAAAATGCAAAGCGGAATTGTACACAAGCGGCGAATGCAAATTTCGTTATTCCCTCACTCCTCAATGTTATGTTTGACATTGTTATCGTTACGCTTGACTTGGCCCTCTCATTCTTTTGATCGAAATGTGTTTTTACAGCTTCTAATAATATTTTTTCCACGGCAAAATTAGACCAGTTTACCGAATTAATCAGTAAGAGGAGTTCCTTTGAGCCCACAAAAACATGAACAAAACAATGCAATGCAAAAGAAAGTCTTTTATTTAAACATTTACTTGGATACTTACGATATTTTAAATTTTGTTACAATATTCTGCTTTTGTTAATTTTGTTGTCAACTCCATGGAATTTTTCAAATCCAGTTTTAGAAAATTGACCTCTTTAAATATAATAAAAAAAGGAAAACAATCTATTCTTATTTCTCTATTTAAATTTATCTGTTTAAAACAACTCTTTGAAATTACAAAAGTTAAATTACAATCCGTGTGCAAATTTACGAATAAAGCTAAACTAAACTAAGCTTAACTGTTTTGTAAGATGAATAACACTGTAATTTCTCGTTTGTCTAATAGTAGTTCGAAAGCGAAATACCCATTCTCATTTCAGTTACTGTCACCTGTCACTTTTCCGAGATTTTGAGTTTGAGTCTGCAATTAAAGATGAGGCCTGAAACTGTTAAAGACACACATTAATAAGTAATACGTAGAACTACTGATTAATGCACATTCACACTTAATTCAAATGAAATAAAGTCCATACTTTCTATATTATTTCAATATTGTGTAGAATTTTTAACATAATATTTACACTGAGCTACAGCTTATCTATTTTATTAGATTTGTTAAATAAAGTATGTAAGTCATTACTTTGAAACCTAAGTACCTAATAACGAATTATATTGGAACTACCCCCGTGCGTTATATGTCAAATGAAATAACGCGTGCTTCCCCGACTTCTTCCCACACACTTCCGTCCCATTTCACGAAATTACGTCCACAAATTACAAGAAAGCGAAAGGACATTTTACACATCAAAAAGCGCATAGTTACTTAACGTCAAGGCGCAGTGGTCACACAGCAAATATAACTCTTATCGCTAAAGGTTTTTACAAAGTCAAATTGTTCAGCGGAAATGTCCTTGACTTTACAATCCTTGCTGTTTCGTAACACTGTTTTTTAAGCTTTTACCGTAATAAACTATTCATCTTTTGCCGTAATAAGCTTTATTAAAAAATACAGTCACTCTTCACGTTGGCGATCATGCCTGCCATCGTTTTGGCCAACACCAATTGGTGTGATAGTGTAGGCTTCAGAAAGTTGTGGTCTATAATCATATCTGTGTTGAATTCACTATCCACAAGTTCGTCATCATTGTGTCCAACATGCGTCATAATTAAGCCGCAACCACGTTACAAAGCCTTTGATTAACATTGAAAATGAAAGTGCGGATCTTTTGCCAAAACTCCAATACTTACAAACATTTGACGACCTCTGCGGCCGAGTTATATGCAGGCTGGATTTCAAGCGTGCCGCCTACTCGTCAATATACAGAGCGCGAAGGACACAGATGGATATGATGCATCAAAGGAGTTGTATCTAATTATGGGCATTGCGTCCACACGTAGACCACGTGTTCGTCGCAACGACAGCCAAAGTGGCTGGCTTTATCCTTTAAAATTAGATCCATTACAAAGTTAATATTGCGTACATGCGTTGGAACATATTGCGCGTAGCAGAGCGTATGATGATTTTGCTATGGTGACGTTTCTTACCCAACTATTGAAACCAGCAGTTACAGGTTCTTGTTCATTTTAATCTAAAAATAGTAATCCACATTTACGAAATGTGAGTTATGTGTCCAAAACTCCAAGAAAGAAATTCCTAATAATGTAATCATGAATTAATTATCAAAAATTTTACTTACTGGACCAGGAGTGCAATATAATCAAAATAAATAATAAATAAATAAATATTTCCGACACTCACACCAATTAGCCTAGCCCCAAAGTAAGCACTATAAGACTTGTGTTATGGGATACTAGGGTAACGGATAAAATACATATACTGTACATATATAAGTATATTTTTATAGATATACATATTAAACATCCATGACTGGAGTACAAATGCTTGTATTCATCACACAAACATCTGCCCCCACCGGGAATTGAACCCGGGACCTCTCGAGTCGGCGACACCATGAAACCCGGCGTACAAACCACTCGACCACGGAGGTCGTCAATAAGAATAAAGAGTTATAACAGTTTTGATATTATGGCAATAGAAAAGCTGAAAATGATAAAAAAGTGATGTGGTTTAATGGAACCACGAAGCAAGTGAGACTTTTAAATTAATTTATAAAATAAAGTTTCCCCGCGGCTGGGGCTGGAACCCAGGCCGCCCGCGTCACAGGCGAGCTACCACTGAACCACCGGTGCATGTAAATAAGGTCTGATGTATGTAATAACAATTAAAAATGTAATTTGAGATGCTAAAGGTGGACTTAAAGTTTTGTGGCGAAGTAATAAAAGTTGTTCACTTTTAAATGCATTATTCATCATCAATAAACGGACAATTAACGCCAATTACAATATGTCGTAAGTAAACTAAGCAGAACACTTATTTACTGTCTCACGGTGTATATTACTATAATTGATAGCAGTCTGCCAACCCTACAATGCCAGCAGTGTTAATATCCAAAGATTTTGAGCAGGCAATATGTAAATATTTTACTTATTCAGACCAGTCCTGGGCTAAGACAAGATAAAGACAAGCCTGCCATATATGGTAACTAGAACACAGGTAAGTATTTCTGGAATGGTATCTACATGATGGAATAGTATCGGACAACCAGGTGATAGAAGGACGAGGCGACATCATAACTTGTAGTCCGGTCTCGGTCGATTTAATCCGATGTCTGTTTTGATGTATGGCCGTATTTTATGAACGTATTTTTGTGTTTTATAGTTTACTAAAGGACAATGGCTAACTCCCGTACAAATTTTTAATGACAATTTTTTTTGCGTCTATAAATGAATTACATTTTAAATTTTAGACTTTAGATTCTCGATTTGATTCGTCTTATTTTTTTAATAATAGGAAGTCTGGATATATAGATATTCCACTTTGAAGTTTTAGAGGTTATGTCACCAAGTAATACAAAAACGAATAATAAAATAATTTTCAAGAGTATTTTTGTATCAAAATAAAAAATACGTGGAACAGAACTATAGAAGGAACATATAAGATCATGCCAGGA
Source organism: Chilo suppressalis (assembly GCA_902850365.2). Lineage (NCBI taxonomy): Eukaryota > Metazoa > Arthropoda > Insecta > Lepidoptera > Crambidae > Chilo > Chilo suppressalis. The sequence goes on along the minus strand of OU963897.1, from coordinate 13,341,326 downwards.
TGCTTCAAACTACATGCCTAATGGCATGTCATCGTCAAATTAATAAAACCTCTTTCTAGTAATATTCATTGAAGTAGAGAAAAAAAATCTAAAGTGCCCGTTTTCATATACCTTTCAAAGATTCCAAATGTAGATCACGTGGTTCGCGTTTGTCTCTATGTCTGTACGGAGTTGTACGCAATATATTTTTTTATTACCCTTCTGATCCAAGCCAAGAAACTTGGTCATGTAAAATTAGTGGTCGTTAAATCCGAATCTGGGGTCAGATTTGGGATTGCGGTCCCCGATTAAGGGGGAGGGGTTTTCTATTTTGTTTTTGTTACATTATAGTGATATATGTTTTTAACAGGATTGTTACCATGTACTTACCTTGTTTTGTACCATGTACTTACGTAACAACTAATAATAATACTCCGTGATCATGGCGCTCGCAACAGTGCCGAAATATCAGAAACTCGCTAAAACAAGGTAAACGGTAACAATCCCGTTAATAACATATATTACTATAATGTTTGTAACTATGAAAGTTTAAAACAATATTTTAGTTAAATGTTAAGATATCATAAACTATCAAATACCCCGGATTCACGCGACAGTCGCTAATACATGGTTTTAAATAATTATAGAAACGTCCATAAATAAATTTAAAAAAGCTAACGGAGATGGCCTATTTCTATTTATTTGAACTTTTCTTCGCTTAATATTTGCGTACTCTTACAACTACTAACTGATATCAAAAGTCTGCACCTCCAATGTGAAATACGTGGTCGACAGTGCAGATTGCGAAAGGTCCTCCAAGTAGGTTCACAAATTCGCTTAGTTCTTAAAAATTTATTTACGCTTTTTATCATCATCATCATTAGCGTATTAATAAAAACAGGCCTTCCCTATGGATGGAATAGGCAGATTGGGCAATGACCCATGCCGCGGGCCCAGTGCGGATTGGCGGGTGCTAACGACTGCAGATGCAGCCGGGACCAACGGCTTAACATGTCTTCCGAAGCACGGAGGAACTCGAGACAAAAGATCTTTGGTCACCCATCCATGACTATGACCGACCACTGCGAAACTTCCTTAACTTCAACGATCACAGCCGAACGCGCTAACCACCTGCGCCATCGAGCTCCTATCGACGCCTTTTCATATATCATTATTATTACCTAAGTGATCTCTATGAACGTTTCTAACGATTGAAAAAATATATATCTTTGTAGAGACAGCGTATATAAAAGTTCAAATAGGCCGATCTGTTTTATCTGAATGGCTTTTAAAGATAATTATTTGAAATAATTTGAGTGGTATTTGAGTACTCTACTAAGATTTAGAATCCACTTAAAAGTCTTTCATTCCTTTGCGTTATGTTGCGTTTCAATTACTTATTTTCAATATTCAACGGGATCTCCTACTTGGTATAAGTACTAATCAACGGAAATATTTATCTTCGTAGATACCACCGATACTTTCTTGGTTGTAATCTTCAACGAGCTGGCCAGGACGTAATAAGTTTCAAGCCGTTTAACACTGCTAAAGTATGCGCCCTATTTCCTTAATCCACCTGTCGCATATAATAAAAGGTATCTCCGATCACGAACCATAATTAAAGGAGTAAACTAAGTTTAGTTAGATTAGACCAGTTGGTCTAATCAGAAAATGAAATAACAGTTGAAAATTATTTTTAAATTAACGATTCGCTCAGGTTCACACGAGAACACTATACCTAGTATTGAGAAATTGAGAAGATTTAAGAAATCAATACAAAAGCACTATCCCGATTTTCAAATATTCTGGTGGTTCCTAAAGGACTTTTCAAAAATATTCTTTCATAAAATTATGTGCGAACAATTTCGTAAATTAACTTTCATTGAAATAGATATCATTTATTATCTCTATAAAACTTGTTACAATATTCATGAAGCATCAGATGTGAAATTTGATGGATATTCATGACTCAGGACTTGTAAACTGAACCGTACGTAACATACCTCATTGCTCATTCACATGGAGTATGGGGTAAAGTCTCTTCTAAGTAGCTACACCGAACGTTAAATAACTGTACAACAACAGTGCAGGGAGCTTTACGACTATCCTTAAGGATAGCTCAAGGGTAATCTCATAAGATGACTTTAGTAGTAATTAAGGTAAAAGCATCGGATGGTAAGCAACCCTTGGAGAATATTAAGGCTTGATGGAGGTACATAATAACAATCTCAAACCTCTTCATTTTCAGATTTCTTTTAATTATTCCTTGAAAAATAATTTATTAGATCTGAGCAGTACTACACTAGAAAGAGCATTATTTTTTTCAAATCCTTTTCGAGAATCATCATCATCATCATCATCAGCCTATTAGTTTTCGAGAATACTTTACCTGATTATAGAAGACCAGAATGTATTCTGGTTAATATATGGTTACTCGTGGTCGCCCGCGACTTCGCCCGCATAAACTTTAGTTTTTTGAGAATCCAACAGGAAACAACATTTGTCCGGGATAAAAAGTATTAATGTTTCAATCCTGGTCATAAACTATAAGCGTACCAAATTTAATCCAAATCCATTCAGTACTTTTTGCGTAAAAGCGCAATAAATAAACTCGCTTTCTCTTTTATAGTAAAGCTGGGTACTCATTAGCGAGCTGTAACCGTAACATGCGTGATACACTACGAAGTTCTAGTGTGTACGCTTGTTACAGTTTAGGCTCACGACTTCGCAGGAACGCTTTCACCGAGCGTACTAATTTTTAAAACTGTAACTATAACCAAACAGATATAGCAACGAAGTTCTAGTGTGTACGAGAAGGCCACTGACAAGCCGGATCTGCGCAGTGTTGGTTAGCGAACCACGTATACACTATGTTTTTTGGTTACAGTGCATGCAACGGTTACGGTTACAGCTCGCTAATGAGTACCCAGCTTTAGGATTAAGATACTCTGGCATCACAAGCGTCTATGAGCTATGGTGACCGGTTACCACCAGGCGAGTCCTATGTTTATTTACGACTCTTTTTACATAAAAATAAATCTTACTAATTTCCATTTGCGTCAAAACATTCAAATTTGTTAACTGTTGGGATACTTTTATATTTCAAATGATCTCAGAATCGTAACATTAATTTCTTCCCCGCCCTTTCTGTGCTCCATTAACGTTGAACCATAAATTATATAGTGCTGAAAATAATATCATTCAAGGCATTTTATTTTAGAATTTTGTAATACGTATTTATCTTATTACTTCGTATTTAATTTTAAAGTAGATAGGTATGTATTTAAGAAGCCGATCATAAATTTATATAAGATACACGTAAATGACTTAATTACTCTTTGGTAAATTAGCATATGATATATTTGGGATTTTAAATAATATGCAGAATAATTTATTCTACGTCAACACACTATGCCACAAAACTACGGGATCACAATTAAGAAAAATACTACGTAAATACAATACAACTTGATACATTTCACGTTAATATCGATAGTTTGTAACGCCTCTAATAATAAATGAACAATTATGTTTGTTTATCACCTCAATAAATGCATTATATAAAACCTATTTCGTGTTTCCCAGAGAAGATTTCCGAGATCTATCCGTTGCCTATGCAATACACTTTAACGAGTTCACTACCATATAAATACCATAAGGATGTTTTTGCATTGCCCACATACTTATTTCACCTTGCCTTTTTGGACAGAAATAATACAAAGAATATCTTATTTCTTAGTGAATGTGATTCATCTTTATCGTTATCAATCTATAAATGTCCCCATTGTAGGGCACAGGCTTTCCCTATGGATGGAATAGGGAGATTGGACCATATGAACCACCACGCGGGCCCAGAGCGGAATGTTGGGTGCTAATGAGTGCAGAGACAGCTGGAACCAACGGCGTAACGTGCCAAAAATTTTGTTGTCTCGAGCTTGCAAGCACGGAGGAGCTCGAGACCACAAATTTTTTGGTCACCCATCCAATGACCGACTATTGCGAAAGTTGCTTAACTTCCACGATCTCAAGGCAAACGCGCTAACTTGAATTAGATTATTTACCAATTATAAAATCTTTTACACATTTTACAGCATTAAAAACATACTTTTTAGGTATTTTAATTAGCCTACTACTTTAATACACAAGTGGGATGAGATAAAAACAAATTAACTATACAGGATGTAATCTGCGAAAAGTATTCCATTGATACAAATTGTAATCAATCATAAAATATCAATTCACTTCGTTAGAAATAGGTACTCGTAAGTATCTATACTTAGTGGCTACTTTTTATTATTGACTTCCTTGCTATAAGTAATAGTACTGTGTATTTTTTTATTTAGTATTTGCGTCTAGTTAATCTGATTAATACATATTAACAAACCAGCCGGACGAGGCCAGATCCAGGTGTAATTACATGGCAAACAAATAAACAAACACGAACCGATGACAGCTTATCTTCTGATAGTTTCGATTCGTAGTAAAGTCTTTCGCACATTGATGATTATTTAATTATAAAAAATTACATTTTTCAGAGAAATATTTTGTTAATTGGGGAAAATATATAGTTGTACAGTAGTTTCTGTTTAACATTTTGAAAGTTGTGTAGAAAGAATTTTGATTAAAAAGGTTAATAATGTGTTTAAATTAAAAGGAAACGAACTTTTTCGTCACGTTACATTTTTATGTCTTTACTTTTTTCTAATTTCTAAGATGCTAATAGTTTTCGAACTTTACTAAGTTATTTATTTATAGACGATAACTTCGTCTAAAAATTAAATTCTATCCTCCCCTGCTAACATTATAAAAAATTTTGTTACTCAATCACGCAAAAGCTATTGAACGGATTTGGATGAAAGTCGTTAACCATATGGCTTATGACCTGGAATGACATAAAGGATACTTTGTATCCCGGAAAAATATTAGATTCCTGTGGAATTCTTAAAAAGTATTATATAGATAAAATTGATTAGTATTAGTTAAGTAGCTAAACTAGAAACTTACATTGTAGACACTAGGTATTTAAAAAAAGTCTAATATCATATTTTATAATGTTCGTCGTTTATTTTTTCATCTTTCTTTAGCTACTTATTTTTAAATATAATAATTTCTTAAATGTTATTAAAGTGTTTGCATAACATGAATCAACGACGCTTAAACATTTCCATTCAGAATAGTATAAATAAAACAAGCGCTTGGATACATATAAACTGTTCAGTTATCAACCATCTAATGGTTTCACATCAGCATTTATCATCGCGTCCTGCGATATTTACGTCTTGACAGTACGTCTAATTCACCGCAGCTGTTCCAGAACGTACGATAAAATCTGTTATGCCGCCATAATCCGTGTGCGCGGACCCTTCGCATTTCTCCGATAGCCGACGAGATAATCCGTCATAGAGTGGTTTTAATTGCGAACGCAACCAACTTATATTAAATTATCATCAGTAACATCTCAGTTCTATATAAGCACTTATCATTGAAGAGCTGCAAATGCTTATATATTTAATTTTACTAAAGGATAAATGATTTCGTGCAGAAAAGGTACCTATTAGTTATGTTGCTAACAATGTTACAGTTGAAGGTACTAGACCATATGGCCGGTCACATGTAAATAAAATAATCCACTTTAATCGGCTAAATATAAAGAACTGTTAACGATTGTACATTCTTCTTACCACAAACTTTCTCAATAGATTCTGAAATTCATATCAAGCTTAATAAAGCTCCAAGTCAGTAGAAAAAATTATACAGTTTTGGGTAACTTGAACTGCGACTGTCTAGTCTGTATTAGTCCAGGAATTTAAGTTAAATACTACAGCCCTTGATGATGACCCACAGTAACAATATAGAGGAGTTTTATTCACTTCTTAATTCAAAATTATTCTAACTTGCGTTGTAACCTTTTCATGAAGCTGGTAATTCTCAAGCTATAATACAATCTGAATGCTTAATATTTCCTCCTTCTCAAACAAAATTTCTCCTTGAGTCATAATTTACCAAAAATAAATATTTGCTTTACGCTGTTATCGGGCTCTTTCGTAAGGGTGTATTTTCTAGAGGTAATGAAACGTATTTTATTTATCTCTTAATACATTCATGATTCTGGTTCAATTGTCCTTCCACCTACAAAAAAAATTAACACTTATAGGTATATCGTGTTTCTATAATAGCAATAAGATTGCTGTTTGATGACTTATAGGTATATTATACAGTATTTATTATGCTTGTTTATCATAGCAAATAGTCCTTTTTCTTCAAATTTTAAATCTTTAAAGTTTAGTCTGAGGATGCTACATAGGTAGTCACTTTATTTTTTTGTCTGTAGTTAGTTTAACCACACCACATGCCTCCCTAGATCTACTTTTTTGTCAGACCTGCGATAGGCACTATGTTCTTCTAGTGACCATAACTAAAAGTATAGAGTAAATAGGTACATAGCTCGCAAGAAGCTCTGATGAGATCGCACCCTTACATGGAGTTAATAGCTTTGAGCTTCTCATTTAAAGAGGATTAAATAAATATCAGACAACATTTAATACATTTCTCTGATCTAAGGTAAATTCTTAAAAACAACAATCCACTAAGACTTATTTGGATTCTCATTTTGTAGGCATCAGAAACAATAAAGGTACTCCCACAACCACGCAAAATTTAAAAGTTTCTGAGCACATAAATCAATCCATAATAAGATAGGTACTCCAAATGTTACAGAGTGGTTACGCACACGTTTTATTACGAACAATATCGATTGTATTTAAATGTTTTTGATTCGGCGACAATATTTACCTATGATCTTTTTATTGTCATTAATTATTATCGATTAGTAAGTGGATTTAAATAATTGTTTTAAGTATTGGAATATGATTTCTTAATCATATTTTTGTTACCACTTATACATATTATTCTAAAAGTATAATTTGACCTTCTTATCAAGATATTTCTGTAACTAGAGACGAAATAAATGTTTGATTTCTACACTGACCCGAGCGAGAATCGAACCTCAGAAATGGCAGTACTACGCCAAAAGGGTTAGCTATGGTAACCTCTTACTACTAAATTAGTAACGTTGAAAAATATTCAAAAAGTAAAAAAGAAACCTCAACAGTAAGTCCCCGTTGCTGGCCGTCTGTCAGGAAGCTGAATAAGTATTTCTGTAGATAATTTTTTATAGTAATTGAAGTATGCATTTTAAAACTGCTATACTAACAAATAATAAGTATTAAATAAAATTTAAACCGTATTGAGCCTTTTGAAAAACGTGATTTTGAACATTATTTCTTATATCTTGCTGATCTTGCTTAAAATTTTGTATAATGATACGGATCCCTTCATGAGCGTATCGGACTCGCACTTGACTAGGCTTTTTCTCGAGCCAGTACTCCCAAAGAAGAAAATTAGTTTTTCTGTTAATCTAAATCTAACGAAAATCTTAACATCTGGCAATTAAATGCTTAATAAAAATATAATAATTCTCTGGTAATGTTTGTAACAACAACTCTGTAGAGACCATACTTCTTTGTTGTTATATTAATAAAAAATAAGTGTCGTAATATACTTTATCTGAAGTGCCTCGTAGGTACTATGTAGACGTTTGAGTTTTTTTCTGAAGTTTTGTTTAGTCTGCCAGGGTGAAGGCTCCTTGGTGGATACGGCGTCGCGACGGATCGATTGCTGTGTCCCGTAACACCAGACTGTAGGGTAACCAACCTTTGGCATACTACAGAGTCTGTAGTTGTATTTTTTTGTATAGGTATAATATATAAACAGTTTTTACACTCACACCAATTCCACCATTCTAACCCAAAAGTCCGCACTGTAAGACTTGTGTTAGGCTATTAGAGTAACATATAGAGATTCATAACATAAAGATATAAGAAGTTTATTTTAGTATATCTATTATATATTTAAAAAGCCATACCTAAAAAAATATTTGTTTATTTCCTGAATCTCAATTTGATTACAAATTCAATTTTTAAAATTTCAGAGTTGAAGGGGTGGTGAGGTGCCGGTCAGTCACCTAAAAATGGTAAAATAATATTTTTTTTTCTTAATCCGAATTTGATATCAGATCTAATTTTTGAAATTTCAGGTGTCCAGGGTAACGTGTTATGAATAATCGATGTGATTTTTTTATGATAAAGCATTAATTCTAAACATATTGTAAAATTTAATTTAATTAGAAGCTCAAAATATGTAAATGTCATGACAATCTCATAAACAAAGAAAACTACATGAATTAGCGACTCTCGCTTCGTTCGCTCGTTTGATATCAAATTCGGATTCAGGAAAAATTCTCCCTGTAAAATTGAATTTTACAAAATGTTTGGAATTAATGATTCATCGTAAAAAAAATCACATCGAATATTTATAACAGTAATGGAAGGTGTCATAAAACTTATTGATGATATAAAACTTTTGGGAACGTAGGGAAAACGTGAGAAAAAAGCTAATCTTTTCACTGCAAGATTTTCATTTATAATACTGAATAGAATCCCGTGAGTGGTTTACAGATTGTTGGTGACAACACGTCCGTTGGGTTTCACGACTGCTCTTTACAGTTCGTCCCGAGATATGAGTTCGTCCGTTTTACTGGGAGCGGGTACAGTTGAATATAAAATAGTAGTTTATGTAACATTTCATCTCATACCATAAGACTTCGATTTTGCACCCACTTGACGTTTGTACGTGTAAATCGTATTAGTTTACATACAATAGTGATGTTGGTGCTGTCTTATATCGGCGAATCTAATAAGCCAAAATTAATTGTTCAACAATACGCAAACAAGACTGAGTGTCCTCCATAGAAATAATATTTCTATGGAGGACACTCGGTCCTTCCATGATTTTATATAAATCTTTATATGTCAATATATTATATTTCTCAATTTTAATTGAAATCATGGAAGTTGATACATTTATTGAAAATATCCCTAATAAGCCGCGAGTAACACTGCGGGCCACAGCTAGTTGTAAATAAACAAAATAATATTTAACCTGTGCTCGTGTTCCATCAGGCTCCAACGATATAAGTTTAAAAAAATATAAAAATTAACGCTCCACTACGTTACTTATATCAATATTACCTATAACACGTAAGTAGATTTACTCGAGAATGAAAAAAGGATCTCGAGGTCAACGCCCCTGTCTTGTAAGTAGATAGTCTTGTCACTTCATAGATAAGTTGCTGCTAAATGAGGGATCAGGTGGCACAAGCTAACATAGGCTAAAGCCGGTCATTGATCTTTATTTGTTCACCCTCCCAGGTCCTAACGACACGAGAGAAAACTTCAAATACAATCAGTAGAGTAACAACAATCGTCCTGAACATTTTAAGCAAAGACTCATACACAAATAATTATGAGAAAACTAGCTGTGCCCCGTGATGTTACCCTTGGTTTATTAGGGATATTTTCCCACAGTAAAGCGTAGCCTATGTGTTAATCCAGGGTGTCAGCTAATTCCATACCAAATTTTATTAAAATCGCCCTAGCAGTTTAGACGTGAAGAAGTAACAAACTAACACACTCATACACTCACAAACTTTCGCCTTTATATGTTAGTGTGATAACAAGCCATCTATTTACTGTCGGTTTTTATTACGATGTAACAAAGACACATATTTTTTTTTTCTTTCCAGCAAACCTTATATTCATTTCAAATAATACATTTTAAAGTTCACTGGAAACACAAACAAAACACAAAAATAACAACATTAATTATATTTACATCATTGTAAAACCACGAAAATATTTTTGTATTGATTTGAAAGTAAGAAGAGGTCTTTCATTCGGCTTTAACGACCATCCATCTTGATCTGCAATATAATGCAAAGCCATATATTGTACGCCTTTAACGAAATCCCAATACAGCTATCGATGTTCTTTTACATCACAAAGAGTATTTCTCACTCTCAAAGACAATGAAGAACATGCTACATGTTAGTATAAAAAGCGTTATTTATTTTAGAAAAGTAAACAATTGGGTTGCACCACTATCATTAAAAAAAACAACCAGTGTTAGTAGAAGTCAAAGGGGGCAATAAAATATATAAAGTTTCTAGATTCTTATGAGGCTTTCCCGATTAGATCGCATTTTGCAAAGCCAACTATTTATTGAATCTGACCTCTAACCGAAACGAAGAATTTGATTTAATTCAATTTTACTGTAAATTAAGTGACTATTTTCTATAAAGTAATTACCTTTATATAAGAAACAATAAAATTTCATCACATAGATAAACGTTTTCTACTGTGTAGAGACAATTTGAACAAAGAAATCTTTGCATGTTTAGCCAAAATCACGCATTTCATATATACATGCTTTTACACTATGATGCCGAGACATAAAGACAAATTTATTGAAGTTGTCTTCCCTTGGGACATATTTTGTGGTTATTTGCGTGTCTGGGGAGCAACTTGTGTGTTAAGTAGGTATTAAGATAAATATGTTGGCAAAGCTTGTTACAAATACATCTGTCAGAAATTTATATTAAAATACATTTTAAGTATGATATCCATATAATATCATGAATATAATAAAGACACAGCTGTGTTGTAAGAGCAACTTTAACTAGGAAAACGCTTGGGTATATTGTCAAACAAAGCTTCTATCAGTCAGGATTCGAACTCAAGACTTTGAGCCGAAACCTTGCTTCCGCCGAACGCGCATATTATTATTGAATATATAATTGTTATCGTTTGAAATAATCTTTAATACTCGTATTATTGTATCTGTAAACACCTGTCAATATTTATTTTGATCACATCGCACTTACAATTTGATCCTACCGGAACCTACAAACGCTCAAAACTAAATAAGTACAAATTCAAACTTTATGTAGACGGAATCAGTAACTAAATTCTCTGCACCTGGGGGCATGTATTCCTTTATAGCAGTAGGTGCGCATAACATACAAGTTTATATCCTGTATCCGATTGATTTTGCGCGGTACACTCGAATGTTCTCTCCGGATATCACGTTTGCGTTACTTCCTCTACAACTACATTTGCCATATTGTGTTAATGTTTCGTTGTGTTATATAAAACTCAACTATAATGCTTAGCAATATAGATCAAAAACGTGTAAATGGAGTCCCCATTATGCTTTCTTTTTTGCTTTTCTGTGAATCAGCACAAGTGCACGAATTAACTTCGCACATTTGGACTAAAAGTAACGCTTTGAATAGGCCCTTTTCGTTTATCCATTAAAAGCCTTAAAAAATATAATTAGCTTTAAATAAAGAAAAACTCCATACGAATTATTGTTGTACTGTTAACTATACCACTATCTATAAATTAAATAAAAAAAAATATACCAAAAAACGTCTTCATAAAATAAACAGCATTGTGATTCAGAATTCTTTTGCAGGAGCCCTCGGTTTATCGGTTTTATATTCCTCCACAATGAGCCCTTAAAATTTAATAAATCCACGTAAGGTAGTCTGCCCCTGCGGAGTCAGGACGTGAATCTAATAACACCTTCCTAAGTAAAGTTTATGTCAGCGTATAAGTAAAAACGGCTGTGGGGAGCCACACTTTGGATTCATCGTTATAGTTTGTGATATCGATATTGGCACCTTCTACAGGTTTATGGACTAATGTATTGACTCGCGATAGTAAAATGCGTCTCGTTGCTTCTGCGCATAATTTTATCGTTGTTAAGTTTTGTAAAACCGTTATCAGTGGATTATGAGCAAAAAGCTATTTTCAAAAAGTGCCTTAGTACTGTAAAAAAATGTACGTTATACTGTGTAGTAAAATATAAAATTCAAAAAATTCAATATCGTTTATTCAGTCTAGGCTGTTACAAGCACTTGTGAATGTCGAAAAGCTACGCCATCGGTTCGCAAATCTACGGCGGGAGACCTTGTACTGAGAAGAACCGGCAAGAAACTCAGCAAGGGCTGTTTTTTTCTCCCTGTATTATATACAGAGTCGTCAAATTGAAAAATGACTTCAATATGAGGTAACTCATAAAGTCACTTTTCATTACAAACAAAAAAAAATGCAAATAATATAAAAATTATGACTATAAAATAAAAAATTAAAATATGTAAAAAAAAAAATGGTTTAACAAAGTTTAGGAATGACGTGTCCTACCGTTTAGGCAAAAAAAAAATAATAATAATGAACGATTAAAGTTTAGAACAACAAATATATAAAATTATAGGTATAAAAGATAACATATGTAAAAAAATATCACTATTTAACTAGTAAACGTGAATAAATAAATTATCCATTATAAAAATAAATCAGTCGTTTATTTTTATTCCGATATAATAGATATTAAAAAGTGTATTATGAAGAATTATAATAATTTACTACTTACTCAGTAAATTATTATATTTCTTCATGGTTCAGTACGCAAAATGTGACAACTAAAACAGTTTATTACTGTAACTAAAACTTATAGGTACCTAATACCTAAGCATACGCTGTCCGTCCGTCTGCCTTTGCATAAATTAATATAAAGATTTATTGGTCGTCCATATCAGTTTTTACGGCTTGTGAACCATGCTTTGCTTAAATTTCACTAAGAATGGTCAATTTAGTAGGAGGTCAATAGGCTTTTAAATGTTTAAAAGAAAAATACTTAAATATAGCCAATATTCCTTAACTATAACTATATTTTTTTCATTGTAGCTGCTTCGAACCCAAACAGGCTATTAAAAAACTCACTCAATTTGCTATTAGAGACCTAGCGTAAAATCAAAACAAACAAACTAGATAGAAAAGTCGTTAAGGGCTACGATAAAAAACAGCTAAATGCACAGTCATGCACGGTAGACGGGTCGGCGCCGAGAGGTCTCGAAATGCACACAAATACCATTTGTCATGACAGAGAATCGGACCAAACATGCTTATCCAACTTGGCAAAGTTCCATAGCGCACTCAGCGATTGAATCTAGCTGTGGGAATTCTGATAAAGCGCTCCGCTAGAGAAACAATGAGATCTGTTTTCGAAATTATTCATTTAGGCCCGTATTACAGAATGACAACTAAGTGTTAATCTTTACTTGAGTTGACTTAGAAATGGATGTCGCTATTGCTATATATAGCGACATCCCTTTCTAACTATGCTCAAGAATAGATCAATTACCGAGAATCTTTCTATAATACGGGCCTAAGTCTCTTTATGTTGTCTTATTATGTTGTTCGCAAAGAATATGGTAGCAGGTGTTAGAATATAAGTCAAACTTAAAAGTTATTTGGCTTCTCTGAATGCAGTCATCTTTATGAGGTACTAGCTGTACCCCGCAGTGTTACCCGCGGTTTATTATTTTCCCGCTGTAAAACGTAGCCTATGTGTTAATCCAGGATGTCAGCTAACTCCATACCAAATTTTATTATCATTGCTCCTGCCGTTTAGACGTGAAGAAGTAACAAACATACACACTAACACATTCACAAACTTTCGCTTGTATAATATTAGTGTGATGAGGACATAATCTTGCACGCTTGTCGAAACCTAAAATTAAATTGACACCAGTATGTCCTTGTCATGCTCTGTTCAGAATGAAAAAAGAGACTTTTGTCAAATTTAGTTTAAGTTTAGAGAAGTATGTCAGTATCAATCCCACTGTCACAATAAATTAGTAATTTTATCTTATGTTGACCATAATAATTCTCTTTAAACATATTGGAGTTAGATAATCTGAAAGAAAAGATCCTAATCTGAACTCTAATTTGATTGACGTGAAAGCCTACGAGTATAGTCACTCTATCGCCAAAACATCCGTCTCATACACCCATACTGGTTGACTGGTAGAGAATGCCTATGGCATTTACTGTATTTTGGTAATAAAGAATAAATAAATAAATAAATATAGTCTATCTTTTCAATAATCGAGCCTGAACGTCTATTTTTAGTCATTTTATACAATAAGATTTTATAATAAAAAAAAAAAATAAAAAATACCGTTTCACTAATAAGGCTAGCGATCCTCTATATAAACCCGATCGGTTCTTTCGCCAATTTACCAGCTCTACAGACTTGTTATATTGTTACTTTATTGCTCATTAAATATGTAACTATTTTATTAATAATTACTTTATTAGTACGTCAAGGATGCAACATTGTAACAGGTAGGTTGACCATAAGGCCCTTAAATACATATGTATTTAAAAAACGTCTCTGAAGGATTAAAATCCATTTCTTAAAAAAACACTCTAGTTTTGTAATAGTTTTTAATTAGTTTTACTGTCGTGTTAATACTAATTTATTTATGATTTTTGTTACACAATTTAAGTAGCTTTATCTATACATATAATAAAATGGTAGGAAAGTCAAAACTGTACATTGAATATTTTTTAAAAGAATACTTGGGGTGACATCTACATTCGATACCGAAGCCAAAAATAGAGTTTTTACAATTTCTGTCTGTTTGTCTGTAAGTAATTGTCTTTACTTTGTCTTTACTTAAAATTTGGCACGAATATTATTAAGAAGTCGGGTCAACATATAGGCTACATAATATTATCACGCTATCACCTAAAGGGAACGGGCAGTGAACCTTTATTTCTAAGTAACTCCACGCGTACGAAGTCGCCGGCGGCCGCTAGTACACAATAAATAACAACAAAGTTAAAAAGTACAAATTGAATTGTACCTGGTAGAATACTACAAGACTTACAGATTAGAACAAGAAGCTTGTTTTAACGAATCTGATATTTTGTCATTTCATAGCGGCTGCTCAGTTAAATCTTGTCTCCTTTAAGTACTGACTAAACAGAGCATCCCTGTAGGTAGATTTTTTGATGAATCACATCCTCTGCAAATAGCGAACACAGTATCTTATCAGGAGTTTCATAACAGGATACTGGGTGCTACTTATGCTATTATTAAATACCACTTACTGGGAACTAGTTCATCGATACACCATTATCAGGATTGTACTATTAACGAGAAGTGGACTAACTTGTACACTGTAAAGGGTACGTTTTGTAATATTAAAAGTATAATCTTTTAGTCTATTTCGTTTTACTAGAATCGCAGATTAGCACATAAACTCTGTGAAATTACAGTACAAATGTCGCTTTATATTTATGGCATTGTTTTGTTATGTATATGCAGGTGTGATCGAAAGTGGTCACTGCGTTCATGGACACTTACAGCACCAAGGGTACCACTTATGCGTTGCTAGCTCTGAAGGAAAAGGTTTACCCGCCTTTAAAAGACCGCCATGTCATCATCATGATCAGCCCATTAATGGCCCCACTGCATGAAACAGGGCGACTGTGCCGTAACCCACCATGCGGATCGTACCTCGCCATGTTATAGCTGTAAGGAAAAACAGCTGAGCAACGTTCGTTCCAGATCTTGCTGGAACCCCAGAAAAAGGGACGCGCGTATAGATTCATGCTAGAATGCCAATATTGTAAAACAGTATCACCAACAGGGCGTTAGCTTTTGAGTCCACACATAAAACTGCGTCACGACGTCCCATAATAGTGATATGTAAATATACGATTTTGCACGACGTATCACGAGAATGGGTGACTCGATTCGCATCGTGCATGTGTTTGTCGTACTGCTGAAGGCGTTTCTCGCCACAGATTTCTGTGGGAAACTCCTTATGTTGCATGTAAATGAACTACACTACTTACGTCCAGATTATATAACATTTATATGACTTATTCTACACGTCCATACGATCTTGCATTGTTCGCCCACACTTGTATAAGTAACATGTTACCTACCTACTCCACTTTTATAATTAAAGATTAAACTAACTTACCTTAACAGAAGTTCCATCCCAATTAAACGAAGGCTTTGTCCGGTGAAATTAAGAGAGTAATTGAATTAAAGCATGATTTTGCTGCCATGTGTCACAATAGTTGAAATCATGACACAAGAAAAGAAAATGATATACGCCCCGCGACGATTCGAAGTTGTTATTATATGGGTTTTTCATAATTCTTAAAAGATGTTTGAAATTTGAATTAACTGCATTTATACAAATGATAATAATATACTCAGACGGAAAGTAACGTAACATGATCATCGCAAGGTACTGACAAAACTGATCAACTAAACCGATTTCTTGATTCTCTTCTAAATTCAAACGATATACGCAAGTAATTCGGCCGGTTACAAAGCTACGCGTTCGGCGGCTGCCCGCTATGGCATGTTCCGGGAACAACGAGTCCTTAAGTCTGCCGCTGAATAACAATCACATAACGTTATTCGTCCTTCCGCCAACGTTTGTCTTGCATACTCACTAGTAAACTTTAAATAAAGTGTCTAAAGCAATTGGATGATAAAAGCAACCGGTTAAATGTTTTATCAAACACAATATTTGCAATGCGTCGCTTTTATCTTGAAAAAGTACAGATTCTTATTCATAAAATATTTACTTATACTTGGTTATTATTTGTCGGTGACTTACCAGTAGGTAGGTACCTACATGTAGCAGGTAACATGCTCATGTGTGATTGATTAACGAGAGCTCAAATGGAATAGAAAATTTCTTCTAGTAAGTATGTATATCAACTCAGGCTGCAAGGCACCGACGTGATGGAAGGGGTGTCCTTACCTTAAAAACCCAAACCAGAGACGCTAATAATCTAGTTGAAATTATCAAATTCTTAGCCACTGATATAAGAAGAATATGTGCAAATGTTGAATTTTTTTTTTGAAAAATAGCTGCAATCATAGCTGGGCTTAGAAAATATCTAGCGATTTAAATTTGATATTCCAAATAAGCTTTATTGTATATTTCTTTAATGCTTTAGATAAGTATTAAGCAAACAATTCACGTAGTAGTGTGTTCACGTCGCATCTACTTTACAATGTTAATAACTCAATACATTATTTAAAACATCTTTTGTATAATTAATTAGCCATAGATACTCTATGAACAAAGTTAATCTCATTTGTAAATCTAGTGGTGGATTAAAAAATACTTACGACCGATCCCAGACACGATTTATGTTTAGGTTTTTCTTGTCAAAGTGAAGTGTTATCTTATTCACTTGCTATTAAAAAAAAGGCGACTCCAACTTTAACAAATCAAACTTAACAATTAATTGAGATTCCTTAGTGCGGCTCCTAATCATTATTGAAATCTTTTTTCGATTTTCAGAAAGGTTTTTTAAACAATTTTTTTATTAGTAAAAATCAACTCATACCAAATATCAAACGGGATTTACCAAATCATCAGCTTAAGCTTAGTCTGTATATCTTTGTAGGTATTAATCAAAATCTCAAGTATTTTATTTTTTTACTTTATATATAACGTTTCAATAGTTTGATACGCTTGGTTTTAACTCAAAACTGGTAAACGAGGACTTTTTTTTCATAAGTTGACGGTGGATAAGATTAAATTTCACGTACCTAATTAATGCAATTGCAATATAGACACATGTAGAAACTTTTAATTTACTTGCAAATGTATTTCAAATTTCCTTGTTCTACTCAGAAATTACAACATAACAGTTATGTTTTAGTTATGTTACGCTCTGATAAATAAAATGAAAAGTACACTTTTTTGTTTTGAAGTAGAAATGCTTATGTTCTTAGGGGCTTTTGTTAACATTCGCTGATAGCAAATTACTATTAATCCTAACAGAGTGTGAAGTTTTGTATGTCAACATCAGCAACATCAAGTACGGAAGAGTATCGTTGTAAATATTAATTCCAAGAATATGTACCTATGTACCTACAAACAAATTCTAGAGAACTCATTATTTTTTGTCTCAATGTAAGTAGTGCTTGCAAGGTAGAAAATTAAACTCATTCATTGTATAAAAAAAACTATATCTCGTGAACATTATAGTTGAGCAAATTACACTAATAAATTTCCTTTAAACCGGCCTTTTGAGCAAAAAACGCATTGCCGTTTTACTAACAGTATAATAATATTCTTACGAGAAGCTTTTCGATGTGTTCCTAAGTTCATAATTTTATAACAATAGACATTTATCATGCCTTTTTTGCAAATGCTGATTTCAAACGGCACTTTTTCGTATTAACTGAGCGTAGGCCGACCATAACAATAATCGAAGTCAAGGTTAGCCTCAGAAGGCGTCGCTGACAGCCTTGACTTACACCCCGATTAGTCATGACATGCCTTCTCTAATTAATCTTACGCATTCGGTTTGCCGGCGAAACATCAAATTAATTAGAAAAGCTTCAAAATTATCGTGGTGTTGATTTTAATTTAAATATTAGGTCGTTTTAGTCATCTCACTAAAACAAAATTTAAATCAACACTTACTTAGTCTTAATAAGACGTCCCTATTTGATGAAATTACCTTTGTAGGATATTTGTTTCGTCAATAAATTCACGTTATATTCTATATTCATCTGTATTGTTCCTAGTTTTACTTGATTACTTGGGTATAATTTGTAAATAAAATATGTGTTATTTATTTTAACAATTAGACAACATGTTTGACAATTAAATGTTTTTCTCTACTTATTCTTGTCATTTTACCAGGTTCTTTTTGGTTAATTTTGTTTGGTTTATAATATGTATTTAAAATTGTAATTAATGTAAAAGCTCTAAAATTTTTAATTCTGCTTACTGTCAGCTGTTGCTTGACAACTTATAACACCCACAAAGCCACATTCTTCCGTGTAGGAAGACCTGTGCTCATCGTTGAAATGAAGTGGGTAGAAGATATTGTAATATTTCTCTAATTGAACCTAATATAGTATGATGCAGCATAAAAATCGACTAATTGCGAGACGCGTTTGCTCAAACGATGCTACATAAGAAACTCGTGCATAAAACGCCAATAATGTGAATGACATTATTTTTTTCCACATAATATTCCACATATTAGTGTCTATAGAAAAACGCAATCTATAAACTTCTTTTGTTTCAACTGATGTTATTTTGCGTAAACTGATACTATTATACAGTCCGCTAAAAGACAATCTAATAGACAAACAGCGGAGGCTTACTTAATGTATGTAAACATTTATGTAAAAAAATATCCGACGGATCCGAAACTGACAAGTTATAATTTATAAGCCACTCAATTTTATGAATATGCCATCTGCTATAAAAAACACAATACAAAGGCATGCATTGACAATTAAAAAGCCCGACAAATCAATGTAGGGAACGAATTGGATTTGTCAGATCAACAACACTGGGATTAAACATGGAAATTCGGCACAAAATTATCGTACTGCGATTCCCGGTTCAGCCGTTGCTTGGCCCAATTTCGAGTGGGCCCTATCGTTTGGTCAAATAAATGGTGCGCGAAAATTTATGCCGCCAAACTCCCTCTTGCCCTAGATTCTTTGTACCTTGTCTCGTATAGCGATCCGTCTTTCCTCACAATCGTAATGCCAAGATTTCTCGCCTTTCCATTTATTCCAACGAAGGTTCCGATTCTCCCGATAGCTTCGGATAGAGAGTAGTTAATTCAGAATCATAATGTACTAGCTATTATCCACGAATGCCCCGTATGTTCCTATGAATATCTCTTCCATACCAGAATAAAATGAAGGTAACTGTGAAATGCTTAAATGCTGATTTACGCGCAAAATAATTTTATATACCTGCTCTGATAGTGCCTCATTCTTTAAAAAAAGAAAGCAGAAACGTCCTCATTACTGTTGTACTGCTAAGCGGGCTGAAAAAGTGTATGGAAATTCATTGTTAACTCGCTGAGTGGGCACAAAAAGTCTATGAAAATTCATTGTTAACGTGCTGGTTTTTTTTGGTCTCATTGGTTTCACTGGTCCCAACCCGCACTGGTCCTAATCCGCGCTGGTCCCTATCCGCACAGGGCCTAATCGGCACTGGTTCTAATCAGCACGGGCCCGCACTAGGTTTTGATGACTGCAATAATTTTAACCCTAGACACCTAACCTTCGTCGAATCGACGAATACCCTACATGAATATCGCCATTCCTTTTCGGCGCGCGCGCCTGTCACCGCGTCTTCACTTGTCAATTCAGTGTTCGCCGAGCTCTTTCGTGTGGTGACCGCGCCCGGCAGGTAAGTACTTCCCATGTCGAAATATTACAAAAATAGTCGTCGTTTTGACGAATGGTTAGGGTTTGTGTATAGTGTATGCTTTATTTTTCATAGTGCTTGCCCTTTTTTGCAGCTATTACCATGGCTTCTAAACTCACTGAGGAAAATATAATACGTCTGTTAATGGATGAGGAAGATGCCAGTGCATTAGAGGAGTCGTCGAATAGTGAAACAGAAGATTATTTAGAGGTGCATGATGCAGAAGGTGACGCTCAAGATGAGGTCTCCGACTATGAAGATGTTTCCTCGCTCGATCTGCACGACAATGTACCGGAGTCAGAAATACCTTCGACTCCGTCTGAAGAAGGCTCAGGTAATAATTCAAGTATCTTGTCGTTATCCCAAAGAAATATCCGAAGTCGGACCCGTCATGTTTGGACTACGAGCAAAGGTCGTACTTCGAATAGAGCAGCAGCAATAAATATTGTGCGTGTTGCCAGAGGACCTACTCGTGGTCTAAGGGGTATAGTGGATCCTATTCTGTCATTTGATCATTTTATAACTAATCAAATACAAGACGAAATTGTAAAATGGACAAACGCTGAAATTGTAATAAAAAGGCAAAATTATGAGCAAAATACGTCAACTCAGAATGATACAACCAAAGAAGAGATTAGAGCTCTCATAGGCATTCTAGTCTTAGCTGCAGCTCTCAAAGACAATCATCTTTCTCTTGATGAATTGTTCAACATCGAGTATTCGGGCTCCAGATATGTGTCGTGCATGAGTAAAGAAAGATGCAATTTTCTGCTACGATGTCTGCGTTTTGATGACAAGGCATTCCGTTTACAACGACAAAAGGACGATCCCTTTACACCGATAAGAGACCTATGGGAGATGCTTATGGTTCAATGCCGCCAAAATTATGTGTCAGAAACAAATGTTACCATTGATGAGCAGCTATTGGCTTTTCGTGGGAGATGTAAGTTTAGAATGTACATTCCAAATAAACCTGCAAAATAAGGTCAAGGTCAAGGTGAAGGTCAAACATCATCATCTAACAATGATCTTCGGCCAGTCGAGGCTGTGAACAGAAAATGAAAGATTTGAGGCCTATGGTCATATAAGAAAAGGCGCATGGCAAAATGTTATTGCTCAAAATGCAATACCGCAATTTGTGGTGAGCATAGAGTTGATTTTTGTGTAAAATGTGCTTCAAAATATTTTTTTTTCGTGTTTTAAAAAATAATAAGACTGTTATGATTTATGGTTGCCAAAGAAGGAAAGGTTATTTTTGTTAATTTGTTTTTTTTTGTTAATTTTATATGTAACTGTCTTCAATGATCTCAAAAAGTCTAGTGTTTTCTAAACATTAGTATAAAATAATAATTTTCTTACCAAACTACAAATATTTTGTTTTATTTCACTAAAATAATGTATGTTTCACTTAATACACTATTAAAATTGCCTAACAAATACATAATTATATAAAATTAAACGCCGCCAAAAATTGTTCGTCGAATCTACGAATGGTTAGGTTAAAAGGGATGTGTTGGAAGGTTAGGTGTCTAGGGTTAAAATAAATTGCAATTAAAGAATTAAGAAAAATTTACTATTATTTCCTTGTAGGTATAGTATAAAGCACCACGTATCCCTCGAAAGAAAGTACTATTCCGAACTCTTGCGGTGTATTAAGTCAAATACACCCGAGTTATTTTCTCCTCACGGTTGCTCGTTGTTTTTTTTGTGTGATGAACCGATGAGACAATTTCATTACCGAATCATGATTGATAACATACGTTTGTGGCTAAATAGTATTGTAATTTGCGAAGAATTGCCTAAGTAATAGATATAACTACACTCACGAGCAACCAAACCGACTCAAGCGCTACCTCTGCATTCAAAAATTGTTTTAAGTAAAATATACAACAATTTAATAAAAATGATATGTCATTTGAAAGCTTAAAAATTCATCTTTTATGAGATATCATCATTATTGATATCCATGTGTCCTTTTTTTATTATTGGTGTCTGAATTTAAATGGGGGGAAAATGAGATTATGGATAAAGGAGTTGTGTTCAGAATTGACACAAATTAAACACGCTTTATTCTTAAAAAGTATAAAATTTATTGGTTCAGTATTTGGTATGCCCCCCTAGGCCTAATTACTTGCCCGTGGTCGGTTCTTCATCGACATTATTAATTTTTTGACGGTGCCTTGAGGAATAACTTCCCACTCCTCTAACAAAGCTGCCTTCAATTCTTCTAGGCTCGTGTGCGAGGGAGGAGCGTTCGCGGGGGCCATGAGTGTGGCCTCGATGGGCTGCTGGGCTGGTTCGGTGGGTGGGCGGCCTGTTCGGGCCACTGTGGTTGCGCGGCGGTTTCGCGCCTCGCGGTGGAGCGCGGGGCACGAACTGTGGTTCGCTGGGTGCGGGCTCTTGCAATTCGCGCAGTTGCAGGATGCGTGAGCGGACGGGGGCAGTCGGCGGCGGCGTGCGAGTCACAGCAGCACATACAGGCAAGTGGTCGGTGACACCCTTGGTTGGAATGGCGGAACACGGCGGATAGCGGTGACACTGCGCGGGGGTCTTCTTGCCTCTCCAGGCCTCAATCTGGATCCCGATCATACTCATGAGCTCACTCACCGAGTAGATGGCCGGGATGATCTCTGGTGTCCTTTTTAGTGCTGCGTAGTACAGGCATCCGGTGCGGCCTGCTCGGGCCCGGATCTGCTTTACGTGCTCCGTTATGAAACTTTTTTCACCAAGGGCTTCGGTGATATTGTGCGGCGTCGTGTCCAGGGGTAGCCCTGAGATGGCTATCCTGAAGCTGCGGTCTTCAGGGCGAGCGTGCGAGTACCAGCTCAGCCCGCTCGCTCCTTGGAAATTTGAGAGGTACGTGTTTGTGATGCGACTCTCGTTGTCGTCGATTGGTAGGAAATGCACACCCGTGCCAAACGCGCGCGCACTTGGTAATCATCCAATCTTGCCGTGGAGGGCGTATATGTGGTACCCGTTGGTATGTGGGAGCATCACTGGCGACCGGTTGCGCGGTCGGTACGGCGATGGATGAGGTGGCGGTCCATCTTCTCGGTTCTCTCGTTCTGCTTCGTTGGGGGTAGTCTCGAAACTTTTTGTTATCTGAGCATAGCTTACCGACTGTGTCTGCGGCGGTAAAGCAGTCGGATGCTGGTTACCTCGGGCGGCAGGGGCGGTTTCACGCTTTGGCTGGTGGGCATCGTAATTCGGGGTTGTTACCTGGGCGGGTAGTGGAGTCACCATGGTAACAGGGGAGTAATCCCACGAGCGTCTTCTGCGAGGTCGTTTCTCCTCCGGCGTGAGTGGCGTCTGATTGGCTATGGGCTCGATCTCGATGGAGCGAGGCGGCGGGAAAGTAAGCGGTAGCGTTTGGCTTTCTTACTCACTAGAATGACAGGCCTGTCACCGAGGCGGTAGTTGGTGGTGGCGCTTTCGTCACACTCTAATAGGCGGACGTAGCACCAGATCCAGTCCTCAAACCTTTCAGTCAGTAGTCCCAAGTCCAGGAGGCGGGCTGCCATCTCTGCGTTCAATTCATATTGGACGCGGGGCGATTTTGGCTCGCACGTTACTGTTCCGTAGCGCATGATGTGTATGCGTTGATTTCGTCGGTCATCGTCTGGTCAGGGGGTGGCTGGTTAGTCATGATGCGAGAGTGGGGGTTACGCCTGCGCGAACCTAGTTGAGCAGCGCCTTACGGCGTGCTCAAGGCCTGCGGCTGAGTACTCGGCAGTCTCCACTGGCACAGGATGGCACCAGGCAGTCTCTCGAAAAGAAAAAACTTACAATTTTTTCCTCGAGGAACTTGCGGGTGGGTTGTGTTCCATGCGCGGTGGCGTAGTACAGTCCTTGGTAAGGGTTGAAGAGTCACGGGGGTTTTTAAAGGGGTGGAGGGTAGCGCAACTCGCAGATAGCGTAGTGAGTAATTTGTCCCATATGCCCTAATTGTGCAAGTGAATATGTTGGTACTTGTTTTATTTAATGGTGTTGTTTTTTTAAAGCTTAGGTTACAAGCTTTCAAATGACATATTATTTTTATTTAAATGTTGTATACCTTTATTTATAACAATGTTTGAATGTAGAGGTAGCGCTTTAGTCGATTTGGTTGCTCGCGAGTGTATTACTTAGGTACTACTTTACAAGCTACAGTTATATCCTCATCATAAAAGTATCCCTGTTGTAATGATATGATATTAAGAATTTTATTTGAATAAAGTCCTTTGGTCTTCATACATTCCTGTTTATCAATTAAATATAGTTAAGCTCTTACCAGAGATTTGTTCTCTTTATATATACTTACCTCTTCAAACTTTATCATTACTTTGAACCAAATAATTTTATATTCATGAAAAATTACGTCTATATTAATGAATTAACCTATGTATAGACTTGATTTACTATGGCAACTTTGTTCAGGTGTTTTGGAACAAAATTCGCTGAAGGTACTGTCTTCTTATATAAATATATGGAACGTGTTAAACATACAATACATGCGTAGTCACTTAAAAGCACCAGTTATGTAATTTTTCTTGGGTTCCAGAATAATAATAAGGCGTTCAAATATCACATGGCTCACCACTAGGCAAACATGGGATGACATGTAACGCAAGCGACTGCTGCACAAACAGACTAGTTGTCTCAACCTAATTTATATACAGGCACACGTGGAAGCTTTTAAACGTAATGAGTTAAGGAATGTCTCCATTGTCACACGACATTTTATAAGAAGGAGCGTAAACAGCGTAGTCTACCCTTAAAAGCTATCTTTAAAAACATATGTTATTATTATGTGTTTAGCTCCAAAAGAGGCGTTTTTATGGGTGATTATTTGCGCAGGCTGTCAAGGTGAGGATGGTTGGTGCGGTAGTTCAAAACTACTGCACCAGCTTTGTATATAATTACTTAGGTAATTCATGTGTATTGTATATCTTATAGTTTGAGTAAATCAAATATTACCTACCTATTCACGACGCTTCAATTTAAAGCAGTTTAGGAATACCGAATTTTTGGTATTCCGTTTAAAAAAAAGCAAACAAAAGCAAAGCAAAAGAAAGAGTCTATATTTTAAAGAATTACTTCGCCCAAATCACTTTGGCAAGTGAAGATTTTTTTAGGTATGAAACTTTAAAAATCAGCGATTCTAGGAATTCTAATTATTGAAATAAGTAAATTATCTGCAAGAATGTGGTTGCTATAATCTAAAGTCATATGTATATTTATATACCAGAAAAAAAAACAAAATACATTAGACACCTCGTTGTCTTATCTATAGTCATATGCAAAACTTTTGCACATAAATGTTAAATAAAACGACCCACGTCAAAGTCACGTTTGAAACTTGGTCAATGTATTCAAATAAGTTCCACCAATAATGATAAGAATGAACCGATCTTCTGGTGTCAATTTGACAGGCTGGACTACATAATAAGGACAAGTTGTTATCTTATACTTCTTTCGTTACTTGAGCAGCACTTTGCAGTTCTGTTTTTACATATTGTAACGAATCGGGATGGGATTCCAAATTTTATGTTTGTGACAATATACTATTATTTTACCAAAATGCGTTAGAATGACAAAAACAGCTATAACCATATTATATTCAATAGGTAAACCAGTGATCGTTATTCTGTTCATCTCCCATTAAATTATTAGGTATTTTGTGGGTATTTTAGTTCAAGAAGAATCAATCACAAATTGGTATTATAATATCACCACATAAGTAAATTGAACTCGGAACTGCCACGCAAAAAAAAATAACTGATATGCATTTGTTATTATGCTTAAAAAATAACTGATATGTAGTTGGGTTTAGAGAGATTATAGAATAACCATAGTAATATATAATGGACCAATTGACACTCGCATGGAAATGACAACTCTGTACAAGAGATAAAAAAACAACAAATACCAAATACATAGACTATAGCAGGTATATTGCTTCATCTGTCTCACACTTATCAGCCCAATTTTACTTCACAATTGATTAGGGAACAGGCAGTCCATTCTCCATGTCTATAGGGATAACAAATCCAATTATTCCTTTCTCGAATCGAAGACGCGCTCCGCTAATTTCGATGCGACAGACACAAAACCACGGACTGACCTAAAAACGTCGTACCGCCAATGCGTGTATTTTTAGCTCACTCAAAATATTGTGAAGACGGCGCTGGCCGGCGCGGGCCGAGCGCTAAAGGAAACAGTTTCCTTACACGGTTGTGTGTCACGACGGCACCAATGTTTACCCGTTGCTTTTTAATTACGAAGGCGTCATAAATCTCGAACTAGGTGCAACACCAGTACCACCGACCGCTTCAACACACACGTGATAAAGATCTAATGCGTGCATTATGTTAATGTACTCTGTTAGCTAGCTTAGTTAATAATAGTATCACCTATTTCAATTTAATTTTATGGAAAATCTCCCAGTTATGTAGCAGCAGTACCTTTGATGAGGAAGGTAGGCTCTATAGGGTTGCTACGATGGTATAGCAACTCGCAAGCGCCTATAGTCTATGGCGACCGCTTACCATCAAGCAGACCATATATTTATTTACCAAACTTATTACATAAATAAAATATATTTTTGTTTTGAGTTACGGAAGCCTAAAAGGGACAAAAAATAACCGGCCAAGTTCGAATCAGACTCGCGGATGAAGGCCTTACCATCATCTATACAACATTAGACTCTACTTTAGAAACGGCAAAAATAAAGTCACTTCTGTTGTATTGTATAGGAGCCAGGGGTTTATTTTTAAATTGGATATACGACTATATATTCTATGAATATTTCAAGCGTGTATCGAGCAAAAATCGGAAAAAATCATGTTTGTTGTATGGGAGACCCACTTAAATATTTTTTTCTGTTTTAATCAAAACTGTCTTGCTATCACGGTGCATGATACAGCCTGGTGACAGACAGGTAGTAAAGTCTTAGTAATAGGGCCCCGTTTTTACCCTTTGGGACCCTAATAATTAATCCACTTGACTAGATAAATTTGAAATAAACAGGGAGAAAAAAACAGCCCTTGCCGAGTTTCTTGCCGGTTCTTCTCAGTAAAAGATCTCCCGCCAAAGTTTTACCATGGCGCAGCTTCTCGACTTTCACAAGTTCTTGTAACTGAATAAATGATTTTGGAATTTGATTTCGATACTGACATTGGGTAATGAAAGAGCATCAAAGGTAAGGTGCACTATTAGATCGACAGAAGCAGCTCGATGGTGCATGGTGCATTTGATGGCGCGTTCGGTTTGCGATCGTGAAAGTTGAACAACTTTGACAATAACCAGATGGGTGACCATAATGTAAAGTAATGTATATCTCAAGCTATCAAGCCGGGTCAAAAGTGCCTGTCCGATTCAAAATTCGAAAAATGTTCGAATTTCGTATTCAATCATGTTCTATTGAATACTAACCAATAATATCCCTGTTTCTTTATTCTCAAATGAATTGTCATTACCAAAATATTACATCATGTTAATTTCATAATTTGCCTCAAAACAAGTGAGTACCTAATCACTGTTAGACGTGAAAACGATTAATGGTTTCTAATTATGATGTTAACCTGGTAATATTCAGCCAAATGAGATAACTCTTTTATGAAAGTAATAAATAGAACTTTCAACGCGACCAGAACTAAAACAGTTGTCGCTTTTAATCCTAAAACAAGCTTACATTCAACAGGACTAAGCGAGTCAATTCTTATCTTGCTTGCTGCTGATAACAAGGGGCATCTGGTTCGAGCTCTTAAATGTCGTAATAGCTAGTTATTTTAACAAAAAAAAACTTTCAATCTGTAGACAAAACCTTGTTCCATATTTTGTTTGATCGTCATTTGTTAAATCGATTACAAATTATAAACAGTTCGACTGATAATTTTTTAAGAGGCAGCGTTTTTTTTTCACGTTTGTTTTAATTTAACTAACCTTTGCAGTTGACAATAGAGGCCGTAGAAAATCAGTCTGCTCTCAATTATAAGAAGAGGGAAATACAATTTGTTTGTAAAGAATAATCATGTTTATATTCCCGTTTCATAACTAACTATATAATATTGTTATTTAAAGCATTTAACTGCTACGTTTATAAATCTAAAGAAAAATTAACTAGAAAAAAATCGACCCGGTTCAGGCTTGGAAAGGTGCACGTTCGAATCCTGTCTAATGCCTGGACGCGTGTGCAATGTTTTTCTAGTAAAATTTCCATAGATGTAATGATGTAATCGTTTTATAAGTGCAAAACAAATTTTCTGCAAACTTCTTCAACATGCAACTAGTCAACTAACTTTTGTAATGATATTTATCTATGAGTAAAACAAACAGAATTTATGTTCGCCTAATAAAAACAATACTACTTTTTAAACTCAACCATCACAAAGATGGGGAAAACCCGGAGAGACCGAGTAGGGAAACTCGGATTAATACAAAATATTAAGCAAATAAAATTGTAACATAACAAACAACAGATCCGAGCCACGATTCTGTAGATTTCATATTTAATAAAAAAACCGTTACATGCTTCATGTTGAAGTGTCACTACCAATTAGCCAGGGGTGCCCAGTTGGGGTCGTCGGCCGATACTGGCAACTCGCCAACTAGCCTCCGACTCTTCTATTTGAACAGTTTGCATTTAAGCTGCGACTCCATTCTCGGTACAAGCCATACTGTTGCCAAGACGACACAATTTAGAGTCCGACTACTATAATTTTGTTTTTTTTTTTCATTTATAAATTTGAAGAAATTTTTTATTAGAAAGAAAATTACTCGGTCTATCTTTCAGACAGAATAAGCGGAGCTGGATTGCAGTGGAATTTAAATTTCCCGATTTATAAATCTAACAGATTCTAGTCTAGATATGTAATAGTTTAAGGCCGCATTGTTTCATCCATAGTTAATTTATTTATTTATTGAGGATCACCAGTGAATGATACAAAGAATAGATAACATCAAATACAATTTTACAAAACAAGAAACAGTGTACATTCTATTTAAGGCGACCACAACATGCAATATATGAGCAGACATGATTTTTAAAATTACATTGATTTATCTTAATTAATAAAAACATAGTAAAAATTAAAACTAAATTGAATTTACATAAATGTACTAAACATAGGAATACAAAACATTGATTAAATTAAATTGAAATACATTACATTTATCGAATTAAATTGAAGTACATTTTATTTGTTGAATTCAATTGGAATAAATTGCGTTTAATTTTCACATAAGGTTATTTTTTCTCTAGTCTCTCTAGTATGGGTAAATTAAACTATGGATGAAACAACGCAGCTTAAGTTTTGTTTTTCAAAAATGTAGTAGGTATTATATTACGTAGTTGTGTCGCGTGGGTATTTACAATAACATACTTATATTAAGTAGCTCGTTTTATATCTAATTTAATATCTTGCTTAGTAGAGCAAGGTAATTGTATATACACATCAGCTTCTTTTCTGTTACCTATCTTAATAGTAGGGTATACGTGTGAGAGAATATAAGGATAAGCATTCTCAAGTGCGCAGGAGTCGATGAAGCGACGAAACTTAATATTTTGCTGGCTAGGAGTCGATAAATGTTAAGGAGTTTATATCGTATCGATTACATCAATACTGTGTTACTGAATATTCTTCATTGTAAATATTTAGAAATATTCAGTGTTATTTAACGCTAATATTTTTCTTATTATCAGCAATACATTACATTGCTGATAATGTTGTGTATTATTTTCAATTTGAATATCAATAAGAGTCAATTTTTGAAGTGACGAATTTACAGATATGCTTTTCATAAATAATTGGAAACTAAAAAACATTAATACTTAGTTTTGATCCGGCCGTTTAGGAATTTTTAATTGTATGGTTGTTACTTAATGAATCAAAAACGTCTGAATGCATTTTGATAAAATTTGGCACACGTATAATTTAAAACGCGGATTGAGATAAAGGATAGTTTATATCTCGGATAATAATAAGGTTTTTGTGTGATTCTCAATAAACGAACTATAACGCGGACTAAGTTTCGGTCGGAAACTAGTGCCAAAATATAATATCCCTTCCAAGGGACTTATATCGTCAATATGTGTATGATGAAGTTGTCATGATTCGTTGAACCGAACCGCTCACATAGCCAAGCGCTTGATTCCATGTAATTAAGGTTCATATTCCTCCGCATCACAATGACACGACGCATCAATGTAACAGGACTCTTGGTTGATTAGCGCACATGACTTGCTGCTTTATTGACTCGCCATCGGGTGTGCATAATAGGCTCAGCGCACGACCCCACGGAAACTGCATGTTAATGCCCTTAAATTAAGTTTAATCAGAATCTTTTGCGAGTTACCTTAAACATTTGCGGACGACACGAGGCAAGTTAGCAACAGTGAAATTAAAATATTTTATATAGGTACCTACATAAGAAATGTAAAGATTATTTTATTACTAGAATGAGATATCACTTTGGTGTTATTCCGCTCCTACTACTATTTTGTAATACGGCCTAAACTTAAGTTACTAAAGTGACACAAATATAAAAATCCTTGCAGTGACTGAGTAGGGCTATAAATGTTAGTGGTATTTGTGCTTTACGTTTTATTTTGACTCGTCTTACATTATTCGGTACTAGCGGCCGACCGCGACTTTTTCGCGTTTTGCGAATCCCAGAACATTTTTTTTCGTGGGATGAAAAGCGTTTCATAATCAGCCTATTAATGTCCCCACTACTTGGGCACAGGCCTTCCCTATGGATGGAATAGGGAGCTTGGACCGTATGAGCCACCACGCGGGCCCAGTGCGAAATTGCTAATGACTGCAGAGACAGCTGGATCCAACGGCTTAACGTGCATTCCGAAGCACGAAAGAGCTCGAGATAGAAAATTTTTGGTCACCCATCCAATGACCGACCACTGCGAAAGTTGCTTAACCTCAACGATCGCAGCCAAACGAGCTAACCACCCGCGCCATCGAGCTCCTGAAAAGTATTATTTTTTTTATAAATGCCATAACAAACATACAAATACACTAACTTAAAACTTTCGCGTGTTAAATACTTATGAAAATAGTATTGGTTGGAAGTAGGATTGAATTCACGTGCTTTTAAATACATTTTAGACTTGCATACACACTGCGGTTACCTGCTATAATCATGCTGTCATTTTATATTCTCAATAAAAAGAATTATTGATTTTTATTACCTACCTAAGTACGTATTTTTCTTGAATAATTTCTTTGTTATTTATGTAAATACTCACCACTCTGTGTTATCCCACCTGCATATTAAACCTGGAACAGTATCTTTTTGTATCGTATCGTTCAATACTATAGCGATATAAATAATGTCCAAATAACTACATCAAATTATCTTCTTTCGATGAATTTATAAGTCTATGTGTGTACTTTACTTTCTTCTAATTTTATGAGAAACCCGAGACATTAGAATAGTCAAAGCGGTTATTACCCGTATGGGAAAAACTGATGAAAAAGAAAACGAGTTTAAAGAAAACAAAATAAACTTTATAGCACAGACAAGAATGAAGGATGAAATAAGTGAACTCCAGAATTTAATAATTTCCGAATTACTCATAATAGGAATCCCTCTCATTTGGACCCAAATTCCAAACCAAGTGGAACTGTCTTGTTCTATGGAAGTTATCTATAATTTAGTTGAATTTAAAAATATTAAAAATATATATATAATATATAGATCGACCACCTTATTTTCAGAGAGACAGAGGAGTGACGAGCCATTCTGTTTGCGTCTTCAGAGTGATCTTTTAGCTTCCTCTGAAAACGCAACTGAGCGTGCTCGCCTCCTAGCGGTCTTTCAGGTAGAGTCTGGTTACTGGCTGCAAGCTCTTTCTTCGGCCAATATCGGGACTTTGCTTAACAGGAGCACTCTATCACTTGCCATTTCACTTAGACTCGGCGTAAAGACCAATCATCCCCATCGTTGTCGTTGCGGAACTCGCGTCGGTGAGTTGGGACACCATGGTCTCTTATGCCAAATGAGCGCTGGTCGAGTCTCCCGCCACGCCTGCATCAATGTCATACGCAGAGCTCTTGTCGCAGTCAATGTACCAGCGGCAGCGGGTACTAGAGCCTAGCGGCATTTTCCGAGACGATGGCAAGAGACCTGACGGAATGACGCCCATTCCTCGGAAGCAGGGTCGTCCTCATGTATAGGCCGCAACTTGCGTGGATACGCTTGCTCCGTGCCATACAGGTAGTACCTCTCTAGCTGCAGGCGCGGCGGCGACCTCTGCCGAGTGCTCATAGCGGCGCAAATATTCAGCTCTCAATGAAAACTACATATTTGAGCCGTTTGGTCTTTAGACTATGGGACCATGGGGTCCTAGAGCTCCTTCCTTCTTTAAGGAATTGTCTAAGAGACACACCGAGATGACCGGTGATCAAATAGCTGACAGCTACCATGGTCAACGGATAAGCCTTGCTAATCCAACTAGGAAAACTGCCAGCCTATTGGGCACCATTCCTAACAGAGGCGCTGGGTGTGATATATTTTTTATTTTGAAAATTATATATTATTTAAGTAATAATAATAATGGTTTATTTATCTTAAAAGTTACAATTGCTCTTATATACTAATTAGAGGAATTAAATCTTAAATATTTTTTACATATAAGAGGTTCGTTGACGGCTGTACTAGTATTAACTGTGTCACAACCGTCAGCGACTCCTTCCATGATATTTTGTCATGGGGATGCACAATAATTAACCTTATTTAAACCATCTAAAGTACTTAACTAACCAAAAATAAGAAAACATTTGAATTTTGTTTTGTTTTATACCGACTGTGCTTTTGCGTGTGTGTGTGTGTGTGTGTGTGTGTGTGTGTGTGTGTGTGTGTGTGCGTGTGTGTGTGCGTGTGTGTGTGTGTGCGTGTGTGTGTGTGTGTGTGTGTGTGTGTGCGTGTGTGTGTGTGTGTGTGTGTGTGTAGCATATGGATGATTTATTTAACAACAGATAGAAGATTTTCTGTCTCCATATAGTTCAGGTTTTGAAGCCAGTCCCTGAGTTTTTCTTTACACTTAATATATGTTAGTGGATAAACATTATTGTTTTTGTTTGCCAAGTTATAAAGCTGAGATGCACTGATGTAGAACTGTCGACGAGCAAGGGTAGATCTATGTGGCTCAATCATACAGACATTTCTTCCTACACGCTTTGTGATGGATTTGTATTTAAGGTATTTATGTCTTCGAAGTACCGACAATTGTATATATAATTGCCTAACTATAAGTACAGAACTTTCCCTATAAAGAAGAGAGGTGCTGTATTTTCGAGGTTTACTATATATGATTTTCAGTATAGCCCTCTGTGCACGCTCAAGCGGGAGTAAGATACCCTTTCCAATACCACCCCATACCACAATACAATATTGTAGTGTACTTTGGATGAGAGCGTAGTATACACTCATTAAGGTTTGGGAGTCCGCTGAAGCCCTTAGCTTTCTAAAAATAGCGATTAGTTTTCTAAGTCGACCTGTTAGGTTATTTACGTGAGTTGACCAACTTAAAGTCGTGTCAATGGTAAGACCTAGATATTTCAAATTTGTGAGGCGTATCAGAGGAATACATTCGCATGAAATATCACTAATAATTAGTTATTACTTACTGGTTTTTAAGTTTTATGCATTAAGTAGTTTGAAGTTTTTTGTAATTTCAAATATTTCTATGTAAATATAAAAAAATAATCCCATATATATATTTAATTTTATAGGTAAACAACCATGATTCGGAAGGAAATATAAAAAAAAGGATCTTTGGTGCAGTAACCAAGTGCTGCCATATAAACTGGTTATCAGTTATTATTAACAGTATGACAGATATTATAGGCAACATTACAATCGGATCAAATTAATCAAGGACATAAATAGATTATAATATCCTGATAATAACACGACTTAATTATTTGTCTTTAATAATGGACATGGACAACAAATAACTTAAATAATTTTATTAGTAATACTAATTCTTTTAAAGCTAGTCAAAAAGCTAGCAAATTATTCATACGCTATAGCAAAATAACACATTATTGAGCATCGACTGAAGAATGTCAGATGTTAGACAAGGATATAAATATGTTTCTTTTTTATAAAAAGAGAATGCCTGTAACATAACAATAACGTGGCGAACAGACAATTTAATGAGATAAATAAACGGAAGAACCTGCTAACATAAGTAAGCTTAAATTAAAACTATTTAAATTTTCATATCGTTTGTTATACATACCGATACCGTGTCAGATTTAACAGTTTAAGGCCTCTTAATGCAGCAAATTTTCTAGATCTCGATTCAACTAAAACTAGATTTATTTCATAATAAACTGTCAAAATGTCAATTTTACATTATTGTATGGGCTAAATCTAATTTTAGTTAAATTGAGATTTAGCAAATTACTGCAAGTTGACCTTAATGACGATTTATTTAAGAGCTATATAGCAAAAGACAGCAAGAAAAGAAAGATTCTTTTCTCAGTCTTTTGTTAGCTCCTATACAGTGCTGTCTGTTTCCAAACTGTATTGCATTATTATTGTATCATTACGACTCAATAGGCTGTTCTAGTCTTTCATGTCTAGTAAGTGCTAAATCAGACGATATAATGCATACAATTATTATCAAAGCAAGACGTCAGTACCTAATGATTGCTTTTTAAAGTCGGCATTCAGTCACTAGCGATTTCGTCACAGCAAAAGACAAAGGCGGTCGCGCCACGCTCCCCTTGATTCTCCGCTTTCCCACTCGCTGATGTTAAAAAGGAAGTCACGGAGTAAGGGTCGTTGATCCTAAGATCTATTAGTTACTTTTAACAAAACAAAGGACTTAAATCCAGTCATCGGTTCCATAGTAAATTAAATTTGATTTGTTTACTTACCGGAATAACTTGTTTGACTTTGTGCTTTAAGAGTGGACGCAGTGTTGTGCATTCTTGATTACAATCGTCAGTTTTGCATGACCTATCTAGAATACTTCATATTAGGTGTATTTAAAAGGGATATTTAGCAGGCGAAACGCATGTTCAGCTACAACCTTAGATCTTTAAAATATAACTGGGCAAATGTAGCATTTCAAA
This sequence comes from Chilo suppressalis, assembly GCA_902850365.2. Lineage (NCBI taxonomy): Eukaryota > Metazoa > Arthropoda > Insecta > Lepidoptera > Crambidae > Chilo > Chilo suppressalis. Next base: position 13,306,283 of record OU963897.1, on the reverse strand, counting down.
AGCTTGTTACGGAGTTTTATAGAGACCCGTTGCCGAGATATTGTTTTACGCTGAGTTTTATAGCGTTTTCGTCCAGTTAATGAAAGATGTTTCAGCAATTATCAATACATGTACAGATTTACCTATCGCTTACCTGTGCTTATCCGTCAGTCATATCCCCTTTGATTTTTGTGCTTCATGAATTTCTGCAAACTTTACTGACGCACAGAGAAAATATCGAAGAAAAAAACAGTGAATGAAATTACCTTTTCGGTGCTAAGAGATTCAGACAGTGAGTTAACCTGTGGCGTATTGGAAAGGACTTGCCTTTTAACGGATTAACCTGTCTTAAAGGTTTATCAAGGCTGGAGATCAGGGCCAAAAAGTGACACTATCTTCATTGGTAATTATTTTTGCTACATTATTTCTTTTTCCAATTTCCAGAAAGTAGTGTCCGTTACTCATATATAACGCATTAATTAAACTTAGTTATAAACGTTTTTTTTCTCAACGCCATGTTTAATATTATATAACCAACCATGGAAGGTAGTAATACAAACGCCGTGCTATCCAGTGCGTGGCAGATCCCGAGATCAAAAGTTTTCAAATCACCATCTGGAACCCATTCTGCGAATGTTCTCAGCTTTCCTGAGCGGTTGTGATCCCGCTTTCTTCGTGTTAATATATATCTTGTTTTATCTCTACTATCAAAACAAAGATTTAAATCGCATTAAACAGTAATGTAACAAAGTCGTAAAAACGTTTATACATCGTGTGAGCAAAACAGATTCTATTAAGTTTGCACTCACATAATACTATAAATATAATAATTTTACGTTAATATTTTTTCCCATTACAAACATCGTTAAAGGTCACAAAATGAACTATACTGTACCTTTATGTGAGCTAAAGTAAATATACACAAACAGCATTAAGCTAAATAATATATACCCAGAAGACATATTGCTTATATCACTTTCATGCATGAAGCATAACGACCGAAGTCAAATTAATAATTGAGTGTACCTTAGTAGGTAAAAAAAAAATATTGGTAACAAGCAATAAATACTGAATAAATGAAGTGATAACGGGCATCAATAGACTAATTAGTCAATATTATTATTATTATTTTTCTGGCAGAAACATTACGACTGTTAATTATCTCATAAAACGCAGAGACCTAGAAACTAAACTGATGCGGTAAATTTAACCCAACCGCACATGAAATCGAAAGTACGTAATACTCCAAAGAAAGTAGGAATAGTACACATTAGATCGCGAAAAGGCGGCGGTTTTATTAACCGTATTTTCATGGTAATTTACGTCAATGACTGAGATACGGCCAAGCATAAAGTACCTACTACCTATGTGGAGAAGTTTTTATTTAAATTCAAGATGAAATTGGAGCACAAGAGTGATTAGACACAACTCAACAAATGTTCAGACTTTCTCTGGTAGTTGGATGAATATAATGGAAATATAACAAAACGTCTTTATGATTTCATAGTTAATAAGAAGAATCTATAAAAAAGTTAATTATTTTGGATCCCAAATCTATATATTTAGGTATATAAATATATAACAGAAAGTCGTGTAAGTTAAACCACATATATAACTCAAGAACTTCTGCACCGATTTTAATGAGCTCTGATTTATTGGATTCGTGATCGTTCCATTTTTAAATTACATACACACATATGAGTTTACTATGTAATTTTTTGACCGCTAAACCACGCACGACAGATATGGATTTTCATTCAACTTTTGCGGAGCGCTGCGGGCATTGTATTTCTTCTTCGAGATATATCGAAATTGCTGTACTGGCCAATTTCGATATATCTCGAAGAAGGTCGTCTAAATAATGCTCAAATTTTCAAGCTCAAACATGAGAAAAACTGATTTTAACATCTAAAGCTACTAAAATAACAACTTAACTGTGAATCAATATTTATAAATGCAAAATGACTTAATTCTTCTTTTGTATACAAATGATGGAACGGTTTATTTTGATTACGTGATCTTTAATCTCTTGTTATTTAAGCATCTGTTCTGTACATTAAAAAATATCCATTACAAAATGAAGTAACGGAATTTTCATAATCTATACTAATATTATAAAGAGGAAAGGTTTGTATGTAAGTATGTTTGTAACGAATTGGCTCAAAAAGTACTGGACCGATTTTTTAAAATATTTTCACCGTTTGAATGCTACATTATCACTAATTAATATAGGCTGTAGTGTATTTTCCAAAAATTTAGGGTTCCGTATGAAAACTTCGATAATGTAACCCAACGTGTGTAAAAAATATCAAAAAATAGCATATAATGCGTACACTGCGGAAGTCATGGACAATAGAGCAAAGTGATGTACTAAAATATTTGTAGAGGATACCAAAATCTACAAAAAAGTCCCGGATACCATAAGTCTAACTATTACAGTTACGTCACAACTAGCGTTTTCACCCGCGTTAATTTTAAGAAAAAGGTTTATAGTAAGTCATACTTAAAATATGGACATAGGCTGTCGTAGACTTTTTTACAGAACTTTTAAAGGGGAAGAATTCCGTCATACACGATTTTTGTGTAAATTTAACCATATACCCAGCGCACGCAACGGAATCTCACAAATGAAATATTTTTACCCGATTTTGCAACATATTTCATCGATGCTCCGCTGCTACTGGTAATAAATAGCCTATAGCGTTCCTCGATAAATGCACTATCCAATACAAAAATATTTTTTCAAATCGGAACAGCAGAGCACTGTTGCATTCGGTACAACGGGTCCTAAACTACGCAACGAACTTTTTACTTGGAATGGAAGGTTTATTATTATTATGAAGATAGTCATTGTGTATAATACAAGCCTTTGAACAAAAATTATAGTCTACACTATAGTTCTACACCGAAGCAAAGCGAGGACGGGCCACTAGTACTATATAATTTAACACTAGTAAAAAGCTTCACAAAGTCAGCGATATCACGATTAAGATCTACTATTTTAATTGTCATTTCAGACAAAGTTACAGGGTAACTATGATTGTAACAGAATCTGTGGGTGAGAACGACATATTTTTAGTGGTTACTTATGAGCCCTTTCACATTTTTTGCAAAATATCGTTATTTTGCAAAAAAATGTGAAGGGCTTTTCGAGTGCCTCGTTTACTCCATTAGAAAAGATTTTGACTATTTTCAATAAAAGCAAACAGTAGATTTATTTTTTCTATTGTAAGTTAATGTAGAATATTTGCAAATACTATTTTCCTTTCGATCAGTACAAAACTGATCGTTCTACTGCAGCTAGTTTACGGAAAAAACGATAATATGCACAACTTCAAACGCCTCAATCTCTCCATAATGTGCAATAAATTAGATCAAATTAATTACTACGACATTAGAAATATGTTTTTGTTGTAATATAATGTATTAGAATTTTCATTTTCCATCTCATTAATTATCAAAAAAGACATCTAAGCTCCGTGAGTTTTCCCAAAAAATAATGCAGGTTTACCTCGTATTTTGATATTGAATTAAATAGAATTACTATCAAAAACTTTCATAAAACTAACCTACCATCATTGAATTACTGAAATATGTATATATTTTTATAATTAATATCGTCCCCTGTTTTGATACCCTTAGTTTTGGTTTTATTTCAGATTCATATGGCACCACCTTCGGGGTATACCGTTTCCAATAAAGAAAGAAAAAACTACTCTGTAAAAAGTAATGCGATACATAATAAGAAATATTGCGTTTTGCGTTGACTTGAGAATCTTCCTCCGTTTTTTTGTCGGTTAAAAGGACAAATTACTGTCTTCCATTCCGGCACATAGGTATCATATTTTCTCACATACCTACGCATATGATTCTTTGTTTACATAGATTTCAATAGAACGATGCTCTCAGGCAATGACAATTGTAAATTTTATTAGTAGGTGTAGATAGTTGTTATATAACAAAATAATCATAGCTACTGTGTTAATCAATAGATGTTTATAACCATCACAAATTAGAGCTTTATGATCTCATCTCACTCTCATAATATCGTAGATTATTTATTTTAATCTCCGTTTCTCGCTGTATCTAATAAGATAACAGAAAAATCAGTTAGCCGTCGGACGTGCTCATAATAAGTGGTTTCTTCGACATTATCGTCAATAAACACTGGAGTTAATTACTTGCAACAAGTTAATTGTATCTGCATACAAAAAAACTTAATGAAGATAAGTAAAAACCATTTATAAGTATGTTTCAAGATAAAGCACTTTAATTTCGTCAAAACAAAACACAATAATATAATTCTGATATGTTTTTCTACAGTTTTTTCTAGAGACCAATGTTCAGACTAAGGCGCCTTCCTCTCCGGGTCAAAGTGGGTTCGTTTGGCTTTCATTTCTGTTCCGAATCAATTCCTAGTCTGTACAGATTCTTTACCGAGTGCATGAAAATAGATAGAGCGTCCTCACTGAGCGGATACACAACTGTCTGTACCGAGTGCTACCAAGTGCTAAAGAGTCCTGTAGAACCATTCGACTCGCCCTAGTCCAGTCCCGCCACTCCAGCAAACAAAACCGTGACAAACAAAAGGAACAATAACGCACTGAATTGGTTCTTGGTAAAGAATCTGTACAGATTCGGTACAGAAACGAAAACAAAACGAGTTTGCAACGACCGGGTGAGGAAGGCGCCTTAGTTCCTAAATATTTTCGTTAAGTAATTTGTTATATGTTTGCTTATTAACAAAATTGTCTAGGGACCTAGCGTCAAAGCAACGATAGGTATAGACAGTTGAGCAAGCGAAAAGTTATCTTGACTAAGTTTAAGTAGAAAATCAATTGCAAATCTCTGACCGACCGACAGTTAAGATATTAGACCTTAAATGCTCTCCGCTTGAGTTCAATACCAATTACAGATACTAAAAATGATATCGCGTAATGAGTGAATTCCTTCACGAGACTTCAATTTCATTTGAAATAAACTGTAGAGAATGTGTCCCATCAAGGCACTAGGTTGTTCCTATAAATCGCTCCATGAAATATGCAATCTAGTGGGCAGGTGGCGTGCTCTACCGACGGATAATTGTCGATTTCATAATAAAAACTTGATCTTGCATACTTGTACAGGCCTTTAGTAATTAAGTGTGCGCTGTTAAGGGAAGAAACGGGAACATGCAATATAAGGTATATGTTGGTATGCCCGCCTCTTTTCGATCAATTATTTCTTTATTTTTACAGAAATAAAAAACCAAGTACTTCTTATATTTATTTATGTTTATACCATTGGCTGTACAATTTATTACTATAGCCTTTTTAATCGACACTAAAGTGCTGTTGTTATAGTTTCGGACACAACATTTACTTTGTAAAGTAAAATACTGTTACATTTGGGGTTTTTATGTTGTACTTGTAATAATAATATTAGAATATGTACTATAATTTTTTTTCACACCCTGAATCGCTTACAGGGCTGAACATCAAGGTGTAACTTAAAAGTGAATTGTGAAAAATTTACAAACAAAACACGAAGACAGCACCGTTTCATAAGCAGTAGCAGTTTCAGCAGTACTATTCCATATGAACAAACTTATTGTTCACCGCGGAAACTAGTGTGATTTGAAATTTCTTTTAAATTCGTGTTCTAATTTTAAATTGTACTGAGGATTCCATGGTACAAAATGAGTTTTTTCTTATAGATTAGCATTGCAGTAACTTACGCGAATTTAAGTAACTTTTTTTAGGTTGCCATGCCACACAAAGTGTAACTGCTTATGGAATACTATAGGTGATTATTTTTTGTCTATCTCATTATAAAGTGAGAATAAAAATAAAATATCAACAGAAGCATGAGAACTGAATAGTGATTTGGTCATGTTTACATAATAGTAAATATCTGTGAGCGTCTTTCCCAAAGAGATCGGCGTCTACCAATTTATTCCACTTACCATGACTATGGACAATTTCATGATGAACTATTCATATTTTTATGGAAAGTGCCGCACGTTAAAGAAGTGAGAGTTATACGCATTACAAATGGGAAATAAAAAATATTGGCCACCAAAATTTAACGTTAAATTATATATCGGACATTACTTTCTCATTTGCAACAATGTAAGCCATGAAATTTCCATGAAGGTACGGTTAATGTGGGTCCTTATATGTACGTTTTACGGAACTTAAAATGTCATAAAGTGAATTTATAATGTCAGATATGGTGTGGACAAAAATATTGCATTTGATTAAAATTTTTGGAAAGAGAAAATTTTCTTCTTTACAACTGTTCACAAAACACAGTTATTTCGGTAGCCGAGTGGTATCTGAGCAGGTAATTGAATAACTTCTATTTTTAAATAGCATCCTTATAAAATGAAACTATGTTGTACTTTACCTCGCCTAATTTGGCGTTGGTAGCTGATGATTTGAAAACTTGTTTTACAATTATTTTATTAAAACGATCTGAGAATACCTATAACCGTAGTTTTTGCTGGTTGTCAGAAATCTTCTTCACGACTTCTTCTTATGACGTCCACCGACCGACTTTTATCGTGGTTTCGTTAGGTAGTCTGGAAATAATGGACTTTATAAAAAAAAAGCTAGCAAACTCCAACGGTTTAAACCTCCCTTTGTCATATCTTGGCAGTTAGACAAAAATATATTTTTATGTATTTTGAAAAAAACGACGGGTTGCACTCCGGGGGTGCCGGCAGAAGTGAAAACTTGAATATTAACATTGTGCATTTTATAAGCGCACATAGCGACATCTATTGTAAAAAAAGATGCATTTTCTTCGCAATAAAGCTGCCACCTGGACGTCCTAATTCTAATTAGGACGTCCAGGTGGCAGCTCAAGTCTCTAGACTTATTATTATAATACGATAAAATAAAATATTACTATGTTTCATCCAATATATTAAAAGTCAACAACCTTTCCAATTTTATTGTTTTCGTCTTATGAATTTTCGATTAGGTCACGTGGACACGTGACCTTATCAGAACGTCAGGACTGACGCGATCAGGCCACGTGTCCTGACGCGAGTTTAGTTTAGTTTTAGACGCAGTTTTTACCCATAACAAAAATTTTGCACGATTCAAAAGAGTTGTACTTTGTATACAATTTGAATAAAGATATATTGATTTCTGATTTCTGTTCACTCACAGTTTTTGATGCCGAGTTGTTAAATACAAAAATTATAGCCACAATAAAAAAAATGTAAAATAGAAACATTATAACAAAAAAATTAAACTGTTGAAAAGTAAAATATAAATAAACCTTTTTATCTTTAGTCAAATTAATAATTGGTGCCATGCAGGGCTGAAAGATCCGAGTTCTTATTTACTACTTGGGTTAGCCTGGCACTGACACTGACTCCAAATATAAAGTCGAAAGATAAAAAAGGTTTAGTATTTTTTACTATTCAGCTGTTTAATTTTTGTTAAAATGTTTGTTTATTTATATGCTCATCTATTAGGTAAAACTGAGTTAAGATCAACCCATCCGCATCGGTGTTATACAGTCAAGTAATAAAGCGGTAACTTACTTGATAAATATATTTTTGACTGCACTTTTGAAATGCCACACCATGCATTTCAAAACATATTGGCTAATAGTACATATTAACTAAATTAAACTAATTATATTAGAGATCATCAGACTTAAAAGACTAGACTGGCACATGGAGTGAGTCACTGAACTTATTACAGTTAATTCACTTAATTGATATAGTGTCTTCTATCTAGATTATTCTTCTATGTGATTATTAATTTGTTGTTTGTTTCATGAGCATAATACTCTGAATAAGTTAGGAAGTACTTCTTAGATTTTAAGCATGTTATTATGAAGCGATTAATACTAGATTGTAAGCAAGTGGCAAGCCACCCCCCCCCCCCCCACGTTTTCCTCTTTTTGTAAGCTTGGATATATTTTTTGGATAAATTTAACACAAAAACACAAATCAATTACTACTCGATTTCAAGAGCTCCGTTCTCAATCTGTCTGCATAATGTGATCCTTTGAATCATTACGTCATTGCCAGACTGGGATATTTAAAGTAGGCACTCGATTGGATATCAACCATGCGTGAAGACGAAAAGAGATTTCAATCGAATCAGATGGTTCGAAACGAAAATGAGTTAATTCAACGGCATTGACTATCGTCGCCGCACCGTAACAGTAAGTTGTGTTTTATGTAAACAAACCTCTTAGTCACAAATGAATTAACCAAATCCAATTTACACTCAAGAAGTATAATATAATATTAAAATAATAAGATTTATTGACCAAAAAAATCAGTACAGTAAGATTAAGTAACAAACTTAGCACTAGTTATACAGAAAGTATAATTTATTAGCCTCTGCTGCTGAACTGGGCAAGGCCTGTATTTCAGCATTCAGCGCCATAAACCCCCACAGACATGAGAATACCAAACTGGACTAAATACATATCTCATAAATGAAAAGGTCAATGGGTAGCAATTCATTTTAAATTAAGGCATGTGTATAATATGTCGACTCATGCGTAGAACAGAGTCCGATGTGATTATAGAGCAAATCCTGTTTTAATAGCTAAATGAGATTAGAAATACAATATCTATCGACGTATGTTTTTAGAATTTTCGTATCTTATTAATTTTTCGAAATATAGAATCGCATAACGTTCCATATGATATTTCGTCCGCGTTACAACGCACGGAGTGTACATGCGACTGTGCGCGCGGCGCGGGGGCATCGCGAGTGTCCGGTCCGTACGTCTGTTCGACCACTATTTAATGGAGAGTGGGCGTTTTTGTGACACGTGCTAAGCTTCTTTTGATTTTTAATATTAAACCAATTTATTAAATGATTTGTATGTGAAAGCAAAATAAAATAAAAAAAAGCATAATTTTAGAGATGTCGCGATCACTGAAAATATTGAGAATGCATAATGAAGGTGCAGAAGAGCCCGAACTTAGTTATTCATTTTCAAATGTTCATGCCGAATATTGAAATAAAAATGTAGATACTGGTAAGTATACGATTTATAGTGATATTACTTCGTGATTAACACTATTTAATTTCTAAATAAACCTACATTTTGTCTATAATTGCTTTTTATCTTAGTTAACAGTTGTGGACGATTTATATTTATATAGGACATATTTGACGACGATTTGTAGAACCCATTTTAGGCGCGGAAAATACGATTTGCGTAATGAGTATGCACAGGATCATTTTTTCTGTTATAGTATGCATTAAATAGTAGACGCAAAATAGACGTCTTATAAAAAGTTAAGACGATTTCACACGAACATTATTGAACTTCTAAGCGTTTTATGTTACTATAGGACGTTTTTCTATGAAATCTATGATACAATTTGATGGTTTGATGTTAAGATAGGACGTTGTAAATGGGATAATGAGATTAGTTAGGACGTTGTTCATTTGAAAATTTCGTTAAATATAAAGATATATTGTTTTTAATTAGCTTAATTACTTACTAGGTACATATTATTGTAATATACATTTAAAAAGTATTACTTTTAATATCTAATACAATTATTTTTTATTTCAGTTGTGAATGTTGTAGAAAACGGCATGTTGTCACCTTTACCCACTGGTGCAGAAGAAATTAGTCAAGAATTAGCTGATATATGGGAGGAAGTTTTGCAGGAAAATGGTGGGAGCAAGAAAATTATCTGCGACAGCTCAATACGGAATGTCATGTCTGTTCAGTCTGTTAACGATATTTACAGCAATCAACCTAGTACATTTTCTTTGGAAGTGCCGTCTAGTTTCGAAAATTCATCATTAATACAGCTTGAAGAGTTAGAGGTTTCTCACCACAGATCTACCCCGGTTAATTTGGAACTGTCAGTATCAACTCCTATGTCGTCTCCTACTAACCTTCATTCAACTTGCGATAGCGTATTCTGCCCTAATCATGTAGACTCCTCTGCTATTTCATCATCACTTACAAATTCGCGGGCTACTTCATGCTTTAATAACCACACAGTGACTCCTAAACTGACCAGAAAAAGACAGCGGCGTCCAAAAGAATGGATAGATGTTAAACGCAAATGCCTTAAAAACTTAGGTAAAAAATATGTAAGGAAGAAGGGAAAAGCCGTGGATGAAAAAACTATGGGGCCGCCATGCAAGTGCCGCTACAAATGTTCTGGTAAAGTATCTCACCAACAGAGATTGGACTGTTTCACAAAATTTTGGCAACTGGGAGATCGAGCTAAGCAATGGAATTTCATAATAAAATATTCCGATAAAATGAAGAAGAAAAGAAGCCTCAATCAAGATACTCCTAATAATAGAAAGTTTACTTTTAAGTACTATCTCCCTCTCATTACAGGCACCAGCGAATCTCACTGCGAGAAAATTGAAATATGCCAAATAATGTTCCTCAACACTCTTGCCGTTACTGGAGTAGCATAAGAGAAGTTCACGCAGATGGGATTGATGCCAACAAATCGTTTTTTAAATACGACCTGATTCAACCTGATTATCATATTTTAGCGGTACAAACCGAACTAAAACCTGCCTATTCTGAACCAATAAAGATTCCTGCTGCTAAATATAAGGATCTAATGGATATGTGCCGTTCAGAAGTTATTCCATTAGAATATCATCAGTACTTTAACTCTTTGCCACATCATATCATTGTTGATGTTTCTGAGGAATCAGATGATGACCGGTCAGAATAAGATATTCTCATCTTGCTTATGCTCTTTACTTTTTGTTTATTCTTTTTAGACTTGAATGCTTATTGCTTCTTGAATGCTGATTTAGAAAAACACATTATAATTATAAGTTCCCCTAATTGATTTAATTATTACCTATGTGCACACACTGCTAAACCGCGATGTAAGACTGATTGATCATATTATGAAGACTGTATGTTTTATCGTATATTTCGAAATAAGTACCTATTGTTATGTCCAAATGTACTCATACAAAATTTTCCACTATTGCAATAAGTATTAAAACACATCTATAAGTTTAAGATCATACCTACTGTGATACGATTTGCCATTTAATTACTTATTAGTTTTGTTCTAGGTATAAGTACAATTTAATTTTTGTTAAGTATGTAGAACCTCAACGTTCATTTGATTAGTAAAATTATTAAAAAGAAAAATGTTATTTTTGATTTTGTAATTAGTGCAAGGTTTATAATTCTATAATATGCACCTTCGTACATTGTTCTAATAGGTACATAGATGGTCAGACTACGCTAATTATTGCTGTGATTTATGGTTGCTATCATTATAGATGATTCCATCCAATGTTCTAACCTATATTGAGATTTTTAATAAACGATTTGAGATAGCAATTCACTTTTTCATTTTGCAATATGGGGAGATAGGTATAACTAATATTATGCTTACATGCTTAAGTTTCTCATATACATAAGACCCTTTGAATATAGGTAATTCCAACAAAAAACGACTCATCTTAATGTAGCACGTCACTTCTTCCGTAAAACAACGTTCGATGTTTTCTACGGACCTCCGCTCTTATGCTATAAAACGTCCTATGTTGATATGGAACTCACTATATCGTAAAGTAAATTATTTAGAAATATACAATATAGAGCATTTAACTAGGCTGTGATATAATAACAACATGCCAAAAAATCTAAAATGTCAATTCTTGCCGTTTAAGAGTTACACAAGTCAAGAACTTCTAACTCCTCATCTGAAAACTATCAATTCTGCAGTTCGGACTCTGTTCTACGGATGAGGCGATGTGAATTAATATGTAATGTATGAAATGATGTGTGGGTGTATGTGAGTGTATTTGTGTTTATGTGTACAACTGCGGATGAATTTATGTTTTAGTATTTGTAGCATACGTGTATGTATCAGTTAGAATTATTCAGCTTAGTTTATTTATAAAATTTTCGGTTTCTTCATAAGACATTGCTTGAAGCCACTTATAGATTACTTCTTTTCATACTAACCTGGGTAATGGGTAAATATTCAACCGTTTATTAATTTGATTGTATAGAAAAGGACCTAAAAATTAAAAAAAAAAATAACCTGTGGCTGAATTTCGTAGGTGTCCTTACTATGGAAAGAGGTTGGTTAAAAGTCTTCGTATAACCTTTGCATACTTGAATTTATATCCTATAAACTAGAGGTGCCCTGCGGTTTCACCAGCATTAATTTAAGAAAAAGGTTACAATAGGTCACCCTTAAATATAGAGATATGCTGTCGCGGACTTTTTATAGAACTTTTAAAGGGTAACAAATTCCATCATTAATGATTTTGTGTCATTTTTACCGTTTACGCAGCGGACACAACGGAAGGTCACAAATGGAATATTTTTTCTCGTTTTTGCAACATTTTTCATTGGTGCTCCTCTCCTATTTATAGCGTTATTTTATATAGCCTATAGTTTTCCTCGATACCACTATCCAACACAAAATGATTTTTTCCTTATTGGATCAGTAGTTCCTGAGATTAGCGAAATAACAAGCAACAAACATTTAGCAAACAAATAAGCACTCTTTAGCTTTATATTATTATTTTTTGTATAGATTTTATATATTTTAACAAATACTATCGAAAACTAAATAAATCTTTATAAACTATTAGCGCTTTAAAAACGAACCTCTCTTGATTAAATTCACTGAAATTTCAAATAAATAAAAAACGAAGCTGACTTCCTAAATCGGGCTGAACAAAAACGTTACTAAGTCCAACTAGCACTTGGCGGATTCTTTTTTCGGTATTCTACTATCGTATCGATACATAATGTATTAAGCATTTTGTTTCGCCCCCGCGGCGCATTACTTCCCAAGTACCCAGTGTATGGATGACACAGGACAGTCGGGACCGGGAGCACTCGCAGCTAAACCTGTACCTATTAGCGATTCCCTAGCCACAAAAACAACAGGGAACGAATCGGGAATGCGCTCTGGATCACATTCCCAGACGGTTGCCAGTTGCGAACGCTTACCCTAGAAAGGGTGGAAAAATAATATTACCTAAGCAAACTGCTTACATTTTTCTTTTTGACATGTCCTAAGCAACGTCAAAAGTTTTTCTTCAATAGAGCTTGACTCGTAAACTTAAATTATATTTTTATTTTAAGCATTTAACTGCTACATTTCATAAAAATATTCCACGGACCAGATATCAGACAGGATCCTGAAATTTTCTTTAGATCATAAACATTACGTACTTTATCACAAAATAACATGTAGAAAATTTTAACATTATAAAGTTATGTAGATAAAATTACAGGCTTTTTTTATAAAATTAAATAAAGGGTGTTATATCACGAATTTTCCGGAAACCAAATGAGAGTTGACAACCACCTTACAAAGAACTCATGTAGCCATATATTGTAGTGTGCTGAGTTTCCTGCTGGTTCTTCTCAGAATAAGGTTTCCCTCCATTGATTTACGAACCCATGGCATACCTTCTAGACATTCACGAAAGCTTGTAACGTACTAAACTTAAAAAAAATGAATATTGTAGTGTTTCTTTGCTTAGTCAGATCATCTAGATCTTCAGAGGGTAAGATAATTCAGTCTTTAGGCTGTCAAAGTGACAATCGAGTGGCTGATATGTAAGCGGTACGTAGTCAGAGAGTCATTTCTCAGGACGTCGTCGTGTCTGCTATTTAAGGTTAGAATTCATTGAAACTTTTATAGAATCAAATACTTAAATGCATGGTGTACCTACCTACATAGTAAAAAATAGTTTATTTCAAAGTTGGATTTTAAACTCCTTACAGTTGAGAACACCAAGAAGATTCCATTAGATAGTTAAATAGCACATGTCTTCCCGAGGACCTCATTTACTACGAACAACAAGTGCTGACAACCGGTCCTGCGCTTTAATTACATCTTCGCAGAAACTGATGCATTGTTTTAGGTAGGTAAGTACTGTTGCCACTGACAATGAGGCAACTTCCAATGCTTGTTATTGAAAGTCTTTATAAGCAGCTAATCAGTTTGTTTTTGCATTGAACGATATTGTTTGTTATTAAGAAAAATAAAGTTTTGTGGCTATATATATCGAATAAATATAATAATATGCATATTTCACGCATAATAGAATCCATTATGTTACTTGCCATTATAAAAGTTTTCCTTTTTTATTTGAAAGCGGCGTCAGACAGGTAGACTCTATAATCCCCAAACTTTTTATTGTGGTCCTTTAATCTATATTTAAAAACGTAAAATGACAGAATAAAGGTATCAAAATTGGAAATAACTACTTGAGTCAGCTACGATTCGCTGATGACATTGCTGTTATTTTCAGAATAAGCATTAGAATAAGAAAAAATATTATTAGAACTGGATGAGGAAAGTTCTAAGGTGGGCCTGAAGATGAATAAAAGTAAAACAAAAACCATGACCAACAGTTACAGGAAACCTATCACAGTAGCAGCAAAATAGAATATATTGATAAATATACCTACCAACTATCTTTCACCACTAAACAAATATCTTTCACCACTAAAGCTAGAGAAGAAGAAATACAGCGAAGAGTAAACTTACCTTGGAGAAAGTTCTGGTCCCTAAAAGAGATTTTGAAAAGAAACCGCAGTTTGGGTAATAGAAACGTAGTGATGGACACATGCCTGCTACCACGCTTACTATATGGATGCCTGCCCTGGGTATTACAAAAAAGGTAAAAAGCAAAATCACTACCATACAGAGAGTAATGGAGCGGAGTATCCCAAAAATCAAGAAGGTCCAAAAAATAAACAGTACCATCATAAGAGCAAAAACGTACTGATTGATGCTCTCGCACATGCTCTAAAGCTAAAGTGGCGCTGGGCTGACCATGTCTGACGTCTTACAGACGACAGGTGGTCTATAAGAGCGACAAAATGGACAGGATCCACAGAAATAAAGAGGGTTGGCAGACCATACAAACGAGGGGCAGATGACATAGTCAACAAAGCCGGTCAGAGCTGGACCAAGAAAGCCAGCAACAGGGTCGCGTGGAACGAAATGTAGGAGGCCTGCACCCTCTCAGGGGACCATAATTATTAGTGTATAAACTTAACAAATTGTGTAAGATAATTCAAATATGGTAAACAAAAGGCTTTTTATATTTTATTTTATTTTATTTTAAAAGAGGGGCAAACCAGCATATGACTTGTCTGATGGTAAGCGGTCATCGTATAGCCTATAGTCGCTTGCCGTACCAAAAATATTGCACGCACCGTTGGCTACCCTGATCCAATCACCTACCTACCCTGTGCAACCCTGGAACCTTTTACACCGACAGAAATACATTACCACCAAAAGGTAGTGTTATTTTATTGTGGTCTTATGTAAGGTGTAGGTTACTTCCCCAGACGGGCGGGCGCTCCAATTTGATTGTTAAATCCACTATGCCCTACGTCTCTCATAATCATAATTCAGTTTTAAATGCTATTAACAGCTCTTCATCTAAAAGAATATATAATTTAAAATTCCTCTTTCATTGTCAGAATTTTACTAACAGCACGTAAAGGTGTCAGATGGCAGTCCACTTATCTAATACACTCCCAGTACAACACGGGACACCTATTTTCTTTAATACCATTACACAGCGCTGTAGTGATGGGCAGTCGCATCAATCGTAAAGCAAAGAATTCGAGTGGGTCTCAGTCATTCGTGATTCCCATACATCGTGAGATCGTAAGAGCAATTACCTACAACCATCAGGGACGGATGTAGCCGCAAACTTTACTCCGAAAGTAATCGCCGCGGACATTGACGTGACATTCCGTGATTTAAACACAAATAATGAACCGTGGCCGTAATTTGATCGTGATCCCCGATAGTAGAAGGTATACGCTGTGGTATTTGATCTATTTTTATTCGCGAAGCTTTGGCGTAAGCTATCTTATGCCCAAAATCTCTTGCATAGTTTAGTCTGTAGACGATAAATTAGTTCCTTGAATGATATAATTAATTTGATTAATTGAAGTGAAACGTCATCTAGGAGTTTTATTGAGGAGTCCAACATCCTCTGGGATGGACAAGTTTAGTCCTTGGCAGCATATGCAATCGTAAGCATGCACCATTGATTCGTATTAGACCCCGTACGTGGTGGATCACGTCCCTTATTCCATCCATAGAAAAACTGTGGCCCCATCAATCGAGAAATGAATAGGCTGATGATGTTTTGAATTCATCAATTCATTCTACCTGCTGTTAAATCTTTATAACGAACATCCATTTGTATGATATTGCTTCGCCGGACGAATTGCCACTGGCCAACCTGCCGACTATGCTCACTCGAGAAAGATGATATTTCCTTAGCCCCACTATCAAAAAAACAAAATGAGGCGGACCTTAAAATTGTTTAATAAACAAATGGCCCACCTTATGGTAAGGAACCCCTAACCAATTCCTCCTTTTATAGTAGCGAATCTGACTAAACCACAGCGGCATTATTAATTTTTAACTGTGCACCCTATTATGCCAATGGCTAATCTATCCAAATAGGTACTTAAAATCAGGACTTAGCCGTGCATAATATCTTAGGTACCGGTTTTATGAACTAGATACAAGATTGTAATAACAACTATAATATCGTGGAAGGTCATTCAAGAACCTGACTAAGTGTGATTTTATTAGCTATACAAACTGAATAAAACAGCAAGCAGTCTAGAATTTCATTGAATTCTAATTTATGACTAACTAATCTTTATTGCTCACCAGTTTCTTGTTGCTGCTACTCGATATGAGGAAGCCACTTCTAATATTTTAAATGTCAATATTTGACGTCGAAACTAATGTTTGTATCTTAACGACTAGTGTTAATATTATAAATGCGAAAGTGAATTTATTTATCAAGCTTCCACGCTGAATTAATTATGTTTTTTTTTGGGGATTGATAGCATCCAGGAGTTATAGGCACCATTTCACATGAACATAATTTGAGGTGGATTTAATAACTTAAAAATTAAATATAAATTAACATACTTACCTACACACACACATAAATAAATAATTTAATTTCAAAACTAATTTTAATTTAACGTAAATACGCAGATCCTGAATATTATTTTCTTGAAATTAAATCATTTTTACTCAAACAGTAACAGCGTATACGTACACAAATTCAGCCTTCACTTTTTTATGGAAGCAATGAAAGGTCGTGTTGCATAACCAGTTCTGATTTAACAACGATAACCATTTCATTTGAAAAGATAATTGCCAGCTCTGAATGAAAAGGTTTACCCGACTTTTGAAGATATCATAGCTAAGAGGGACGGTGATGAAGCAAAGATCAAAATGCACAGTACCTAATAATTTATTGTGAGGTCATATGGACTCCAAAAAAATACTCAAGCTCAGGCGACACCGAGAACGAAACGAAGTTAGCTTCGCTATGCAAGCGCATCTACGTAACAAATTCCTGTCTCTTGGTCATGCCATAACCTTAGAAAGCCTTTTTCGATTATTATTTTTTTATGTTTCCTAATGCCTACTTTGTGAAAGGTTTTGACGAAGAAAAAGTAGATTAAAAATTTCAGAAAACTTTACTTCATACTCTATTCGATAAGTGGTGCTGCTTTTGGCAGGACAACGTCTGATAAGTGGTGCTGTTTTTGGCAGGACAACGTCTGTCGGATCCTTCAGAGGGCTTAAGTTTCTCATAGAGACGCGGCCTGTGGCCGTAGCCAGGGATGGCGGCGAGATGTATTCGCGTGCAATGTAAGCGAGTACTCGAACATGGTGTGGCGACCAAGAACTGGCCCCAGGCCGCATCTGTCTTTATTGAGAAACTTTAGATAGTTGAATTTGTCACAATTTATTTCTAAGTAGCGGCTGCCTGCGACTTCGCCTGCGTTAACTATCCCATAGGAACCAGTCATTTTTCCGGGATAATAAGTATCCTGTCTCTTTCCAGGTGTTTAAAATTTCATCCACATCCATTTAGCCGCTTTTGTGCGATTGAGTAATACAAACTTTTTGACTTAGAAAAAAGGCATGAAATAGGATAGCACTAACACCAAATAAAAAGTGAAAACATGAAAGGGGGGATATCCACATGAAGTATTTTGCCTTTGGCTCTAGGAAAAGCAAATGTCATCAAACTCAATTGTACGAAACTCTTCGTATTCGATTTCGATTTGCACTAGTATATTATTTAAGTTTTATGTTCACTTATTGGAAATAGCATATGGGAAAAATGTCAGGGTATAACTCGATTTATACGCTGACATTTTTTAAGGATTGGTATTATATAAAGAAGTGCTGTAGTTTTTCGCCCATATAACGGGGTCATATACACGATAAATTTCGAGTTACCCAAGAAACTTTACCAGCTAATTCAGGCAAATTATAAAATGGAAAATAATATTTATAGTATTCCATTCATTGCCTAGACGCCCCAGGTATTCTATACATTGGCTAGGTATTGTATACTCGTAGAATACCTGTAATATTCAGATTGCCGGTGACATACATATACACTAATTAACTTCAGTGTATTAACACTCCATTAGGACTCCGTTCAAAATTATTTTATGCATGCGTATTCCTATCAGAATTAATTAAATTCGACCAATATTTTGCTTACGCATTACGTAAAATTTTGTAAAAATTATCGTGAAGTTTGTAATTCACTAACTTTTACGACGCCCACAGCTGAAATATGCCTCCCCCAAAGATCTCCACATCGGACCTGCGCTACTCACATCCATCGGCTTCCCGCGACCTTCACCAGATCGTCTCGATCGGGCCTGCCCACCGAGCGTCGTCGAGTGCGTGGGCGCCATTCGAGAACCTTTCCACCCCAACCGAGTTAGAAAAACTCTCTCAAAGTATCAGTAAGTTTTTAGGGTTCCGTAGTCCTGACAAGGAACCCTTATAGTTTCGTCATGTCCGTCTGTCTGTCCGTCCCCTGTTTTGCTTGGAGACTGTTAGCACTAGAGAGCTGTAACTTTGTGAAGATGTGTTTAACGATCATGCCGACAAAATAGTAGAATAAAATTCTGAAAAATACTTTTTTTAGGGTAGCTCCCCTACATGTAACATGGACTTGATTTTATTTTTTTATCTTCTACCCCATGGTGTAGGATATCGTTGAATAGGTCCTTTAAAATTACATAGGGGTCCGTTTGCGAAATATTGAACTTTAAAGTACTAATTTTTGTTCGTGTAGGGCGTCCCCCCTCCCCCCCTCTAAAAGAAAACCTTTGTTAGTTTAAGAGTAATAGTCGTTAAACTAATCCATTAGAAAATTTCTGACCTAAAAAAATCCTTAGAAGAAAACGTTAAAAGTGAGTTAGAAGAAGTAATTGCTTCAAATATAGACTCTTTCCAAAATATATTGTTGTGACGACGAGCAACTACGGAATCCTACACTGCGCGTGTTACTTTTTTCCACCCCATTTTAAATTCAATAGAAATATTACATTTCGAAAACAATTTTTAAACATACGAGTATATCTCATTTTCCCAATCCGTAGAAAGCAGTCATGTGAATCACTTAAGTACCTACTATCGACGTTTAACGATTCACCCGAAAGTATCTTAAACGAAGGGAATAAGAATCAAAATCGCGTTTCCCTTATTTAAATGAACAGTGGAACTGGAACGACCTCGAAGGTCGCGCGTTATACGGTTGCGCGATATCCGCATACTTGGTCGAACGGTCGCAATTAGCTAACTATTCGCTAATGCGCCGCACACTGCTTTGTCTACAGAAATTATGAACCTATTCACTGGTAATTCACCCCACTTTTGCGATGGAACGTTTTCTAAACATTTACGATTATAGTTCGATGATTTCACGGTAATAGTTGTAGGTGTGTAAAATATAATTTTACTCCCTCTATTTCAACAGTCAAGAGCTCGCTGAACTGCATTTAAGTTAAAGATGGGCGATTGTTGGTGATCCCAATAATCGAGTGGTTTGATACTACTAATACTAACAATCGAGCACAAAAACAATCGATCACTGATTGAAAAATTCGATTCACTTTGCCAATAAAAATTGGTCTGTATTGTCGCAATACAATCTTATTTACTTTTCTTTCTTTTACAAGTTCGAATAAATTGTAAGGTTACTCGAATAATTTGAATGGCTTCTACAATCGAACTATTCAATGTCATTCATAATCGCCCATTTTTAAGTCAATAGTTTCTAATATTTACAACCTACGAGTGCTGTACTCGTAGGTTATAAATATTTATGATGTGTGACTTCAACTTATAGTAAAATTGTAAAATTATGTTAGTATCTGAACAGAAAATATTAATTTTATTTACTCAGTTCCAACAACGCTTTATAAACTCGTGTAGGTAATGAAATTAATAAAACTTTTAAGTAAGTATCTATTTTTACTATTAAACATTTGTTTTCAGCTTCACGCTTCATTAATGTTTGTTAATGTTTTTCTTTATTTCCCTGTGTATTCTAAGTATCCAAGATATAATGGGCCTCTATTATATCTTTATGATATTAGTACGACACATATCTAATTTATCATGGAACCAATTCAAAACTCACGAGTAAGTCAGTACGTTGACAGAAACGTACCATCTAAGATAAATTTAAGTACTTTACTCGTGCTCATTATTTTGTCTTATAAAAATAATAATAAAAATATTTGCCGGTAAACTCATAATTAATTATAATAAACATTGTTTTAAAGTTTGCTTCTTAAGAAAACTAAAATTTTATGCAAAATTTAGGTAACAACATTTGAATTAATATTGATTTCCACTTTCCTCTATTTTAAGACGATTCATTGGTAACCGATTAAAATAATGGAAAATAATAAATAAGATATATACTGTCATTTACAAGATCTCTATTTAAAACACGATTGATAGTATGACTCCTAAACAAACTACATAAAAATACAAGCTTTCTAAAAAAATCTAATACTATCAAAATAATAATCCATTTCCACCATCTCTATTTGCTCAACATTTGGCGGGGATATCACAAGCCAAATAACGTGATGTTTACTATACGGAAATTGTTACATTCCTATAGGTTACTGACTGGCTGAGACCGCGACGGACTCTCTCATACCAATACTTCCGATCCAATCTTGTTCCATTGCGAATGGATTAAAAAGAAATATTTAATATTTAAGATGAGTGACAATTCTTGGAATCGGTTCGATCCAGTTTTTACAATCAAGTCGATAAGGACCTACATCCATAATTGTGTTTTTACGGTAGATATTTATGTTTTAATACTTAATTAAGAGGGATCTTTAACTGTAAATGACTTTGTAGTTTTTTTTAATTCCACATATTCTGATAGTCGGGTTTAAATTATTTATAAAACTAGCAAACCAGTGAACCAAATGTTCACCAAAACCTGATTTAAAAAAAAATGTATTTAATTAATTGAGAACTTCGGAGATTTTGTGTGGTTTCGTTTGAAATTCGTGATTTCTCGAAAACCGGAAGTGCTACGTTACTCAAATCCGGTTTGTAGTCTTATCAGACTATTCTTAACTTATAACTTAAACATTCTCTTTATCTATCTCTTACGGTTTGGCCGCTGAAACAGCACCACAGACGGACGGACGGACGGACTTGTCTAATAGATAAGAGATGCGATTGATAATGAACACTCTAAGAAGTTTCCATACAATTGTATATACCAAATTTTACCAAAGATGGGTTTTATTTAATGAGATTGGCATAAAGTAAAAATTCATGCAAAGGACTTATTTAATACCTTAATCGAGCGAATAAAATAATTTATGTAAAGTGTTCCATAAAGTATGTGACGCTAGCTGTTTGGTAATAGTCGAAAGCAGAAGTAACAGATGAAACGTCACCGTCATCATGTTATATGAAAATGCAAGCGTTTAATGTCCTATTTTAGAGCATTTTATTAAATAACGTGAACGAATCTGCGGTTTATGACTATTTTCTTAAGATATCGGAGCATACTTAATTTAACTATCAACTTTCATTACGTGATTGTTAAAAACATTCAAAACCTACGATAATAGGTCCTTTACCTATGAAAATGCCGTACTGCCGTACTGGCAATTCAAGACCATTATTTTTATTTATCGCTAAAAATTCTAAGTTGAAAAATTAGTTTTTAGCGAAAAATAAAAATTCTAAGTTCGAAAATTAGTCATTTGTTTAATGATAAGGGTTTTGTTGTTTTCAGCGCATTTGTACGTTTTTCATCATGAATACGTTCAAAATTTGAGTAATTATGCAGTATGAGCACCGTCGTGGCAGCAAAGCAGCAGAAGCAGCACGCAACATCAACGACGTATAAGGAGTGAACACTAACGATCCCACCACCCGTTATTGGTTTGCCCGCTTCCGTTCTGAAAAAACTGACCCCTGAAAAAGTGATGGTCACACTTAGGTGGTCTAGCGCCGGTGTCATTCATCACAGCTTGTTACCAAACGGGATGAGCACTACTGCAGATGTGTACTGTGAAGAACACAATGATGGGAAGCTCGCGCATCCCCAACTAGCTTTGGTCAATCGTTCGGCTCCGTTCAAATTCAAATTCAAATGATTTATTGTGAAATGTAGGTTAGTACAGCAATTTGGTGTTAGATAAAAAGTTTAGTGTCCCTACATTTCGACCTTATTACAAGGTACACAATATTTTTAAGTAATAATCAGGTTTACAATTATATAAAAATCTAAATTATGATATTACAATTTGAACCGTTACTACTGCACGACAACGCGTGACCTCATACTGCACAGCTGACGGTCTCCAAGTAACAAGAGCTATGGTTGGAAGTTCTCCGGCATCCACCGTACTCACTATACCTTGCCCCTACAGACTTCTACTATTTCCAGAATTTGGATAACTTCTTCTACTGCTACGTTGGAAAAATGCATTGATTGCATGCGTAATTACTTTGATTAATAAAAATAAAAAATATAGAAAAAAGGGCGTTAACTTATTTCATAAAAAAGGCAATTTCATAGGTAAAGTCCTAATATTAACTTAAAGTTTTGATATAGGAGATAATCTTTAAAAATTCATTATGAATACTATTTGAATTATCGTTTTACGAAAAATTAACTTACTAATAGGTCTAAATAATTTTATGATTATGTAATGAATACAGTGTAGAATGTAAATTGTACAGAATGGCGAAGGGACAACCCATGATTTTTTTAAATATCATTTTATCCTCCGATTAACATCGCCTATAGAAAATATCTCTAAATAGGTCCTTACGCTACATATTCATATACCCATTTAGAAGAAGAAATGACTGAGCCATAATTTTGGGTCCAATGTTGTTTTATTCCCCAATGTTAGGGCTGCCGTTTGTAATAAAAATAAACGAATAGTAAAAGGGAGGTTTTCTTAGGAACATTATGTTGGGACGAGGGTAGCATTTAGAGGCTTTTGTGAGAATAAGCCTTTCGCATAATACAATAACACAAACAACCAAATATACGCTCCTTTCGAACTAAAAGAAGAACAATTCGGTTTTTACGATCTCTCATATCAAATTACATATTTCGTAATTTGCATACAATAAATAGTTTCCAACAACTTGGGCCCAAATAAGTTGAGTGTGATTTGAGATGTTTCGCTGTAAAGCTAAAAGCTTTACATGAATAAGTAGCTTTTGTTGTTAATTAATTATATTGTTTAGTACACCTACACAATACGTACTTGGCAGAAGTAGTATTAAATTCATATTTTCTAATATACCTAGAATTTAATAATTACAGCTCATTGACTGAATCACCAAACTTGGCTAACACAACGTGTAGGTTCTTTTTGTGGAATTCAAAGTGGAATGTCGCACAGTAGCTGTTAGAAAATTTATTCGATCTGCGTTTGGTAATAGTGATGCGTAGACTTTCACTGCACATGCGCTATACTAATATGAAATCTAGTAGTGGCCTGTTGTGATAACTACATATTAGAGTTGTGTAACAGTGTGTCGTCATCGACAGTAACTTCAAGT
The DNA here is from genome assembly GCA_902850365.2 of Chilo suppressalis. Lineage (NCBI taxonomy): Eukaryota > Metazoa > Arthropoda > Insecta > Lepidoptera > Crambidae > Chilo > Chilo suppressalis. The sequence goes on along the minus strand of OU963897.1, from coordinate 13,282,411 downwards.
AAATGTTAAACAATCACAAACGCAGCTGCACCTGGCTGCAACAGTGGAGTTAAAGCGACTTTCCGGTCGTTGGATGGATGACCAAAATTTATTATAACTAGTTCCTTTAATATATTGAATGGCATGTTAGGCCATTGGTCCATCCATAATTGTTAACATTTACCAAACAGCACTGGGCTAGGGAACCGGATCATGGTCCGTGCTATCTTTTGAATTCCTATCCACAGTAGCTGTGATATAAAAGTGCAAACTCAAAGGGACCATAACGATGATGATATACGCCATGACTAAATCGTGGACATACTTAGCTGCTGTGGGATCCATGAGAAATCAATCATAAAAAGTCACAAATGCGTCTTATATTAACTAACTATAAACTCCTGAAGCATATTTAGTCACTGTTATTAGTGTTGGTTAGTTGCTTTCTGATTTTGAAGGCTCTATGTGAATTCAATAGTCCAATTTGCTTTTTGTGATTAGAGAAACATGAAAAGGATGTTTTAGGAAACAGATTATCGATAGTAAGTATCACAACTTGCAGTGATGGTCTCATAAAAATCTTTTCAATGACATTTAAAATTATGTCATTGAAAAGAAATTTTTTTATGATCTTGTTTCATTTTGGGTCCAAGTTTGTTTGAAATAGTTGCAATCTCCTTCTGAAAATTTTGAAGATAGTATAGCATCCAAATACAGTACCCAAAATAGGGGATGTACGTCTGTGGAACTTTGTCAAAAAATGTACAAGGATATCATCTTTCATGATTGAAAAATAACAGTAAAGATTTTTGCTAAACCAAAGGTTAGCATAGCAGTATTTATCTTTTCTTGTTATTTTTTCCCATTCATCTTCTAAGTGGCTAAAATGAGTTTAGTCAAGAATTCAGTCTATGAAAGGCTAAAACGGGGAATGAAGGTTGTAACCCAAGCGAGCTAAGCTGCAGGTAGAATTCTAGTCTTAAATAAATCAAAATTTTCCACACTCAAAAACAAAAAAAAAATGCTGATTTCACTTAAAAAGTAATTATATAATTAGATCTCGTGTTTTCCTTAGCAGCATAATGAACTACCCATTTATGTCCTTTAAATAACTGTACATTTCCATTTCACAAAGGGCATTTTTAATTAAATTCGCATTGTGCGTTCTCACTAAATAGACCCATCCAAATTAGAATTCGTTGTGATGTTAACGGAAGATTTGAGGAAACATTAAATTAGTATGTTTTAATAACGAAAAGTTAGTATCCTCTGTAGAGTTATAAATTATAAGGCTATAACAAATAGCTGTCTTAGGTAAGTAGGTATAATATACCACATAACTTGTCAAACGGTTTGAAAAGTTCTTGTTAATAGACATTGTTTTGGTTTTGCTAAAATGGTTAGATTAATCCTATTAATGTAATAATGAATGTTGAACTAATAAAATAAGATAGGAACGATGATCCATAATTGAGTTTTCTGTCAACTATTATGATTAAGTACAATGCCGCCCTAATTTTACGAATTGATCGCATGGCTTTTGAATTTCACATGACGTATGCAGGTCCGCTATATAAAAAGATTCAAAAGTCATGCCTTTTAATCTCATTAAGGAAAAGAAATTGTAACTTCTGCAATATTTTATTTGGTTTGAAAGTGTTTTTTATAGAAATAACATATACGTTATAGGTAATTGATTTGAGTACTTTTCTCATTATTCATTAATTTATTTATTTATTAGAAACAAATGGTTATACATATATAAACGTGAAAATATTTACAATATTACATCACTATAGACCAATACTTTTCTTAATAAAAATCGTTGTGATACAGCAAAAACCCAGCTAATCGAAATGAGGCGACAATACAAGTCGACCCAGTCCCCCATAAATATTAATATAACTATTGCTATGAGTCAAAAATACATTGTTTAATAGTAATTTTGCAAGTGATGTAGTTATACATAAAACATATCTGAGAGCAAACAGTTCAAAATTTTCATTAAAAAAGTTACATATCGTAATCGTTCACTTTATAATCAGGAAGTGACATTATGTAGGTATACGTGACAGAGAACTTTGCAAGGATTTTTAAAAGGCTCTCGCACAAATTACGTTATTTACCTTGGGTGCTTAGTTACCTACCATTCACCTGTCACTCATCATAACACCTTCCAATGAACATGTTGGGGATGCCTACAATACCAAAATATTATCAAAACATTACGTTACTTTAATTAAATGTAAATTGATATAGTACTAAAATACTTAAAAATGATACTATGTATTTGTCATTGATACCTTACCTACCTTTATACCTTAGATTAGATCAGTACTACACGTTACTTAAATAGGTTTAAAGTAATACTCAAATTACTGTATCCGTGTTGGTGTTATCTTTTATGTAATCATTATACACAAAAATAATATTTTTGTGTAGTCAGAAAAAAATAAATGACTAGCCATTTTTATTTTTTGCTTTAGGAACAAGCTTGAGAGAAATTGCACGAAAACTTGAATAGAAAAAGACTAGGTGTAGTTATGCCATATTCTCACTGTTCAAATTACCAGATAATCGGATCTACACTTGACGAACAATGAGCGATTCTTTGTGGAACGAAAACTAAGCGTTCGTCGCCGTCGCGTGCGCATCTGCTCCGCCAATTATTCCGTTAATTGGAGAGGATCATTGTAGAAAGTATGCACTGAATATCGCCATCAAGCCTTTTGTATCCGGTGATTATACTTCCTATAAAAACTCGTTAATTGAAAACGTTCTTTGATTGACAGATTCCTACCATAGACACAGTTCATAGACAGAGTATTATAAAGAAAAGTAAAGATAGTATTGTTAGGTACGTTTCGATTGATGTGTATACGGAATAAGTGCCTGTTGACAAAAACATGTTTGTTGAACTTCTAGTATTTGTGCTGACAATTTCCGTGTTACACTCAAACTTCCTCGTTTTTTAGGGCTGCTGCTATCTTATTTTGATTGAAGCTTCTTATTATCTGAGGAGATTTAAGGCTTTATGCGACATTCAAGCTGAACAGGTTCCTTAAGATAAACTTAAATATAAATTATAACAACGATGCGACCCGTTCAACAATCTGAAGACCTCCAGTCAAACAGCCCTCCCGTCATTCAGTCAGCTATGCAATGTCAACGCGCAACGCGGCCGAGTGCAACAAACTATAGCCAGGTCATTGCCGTGGACATTAATTTGTACACTGATGCCTCACCACGCTCATCCATGTCCACTCCATGGCATAGGTAGGGACCGCCGAATCTGCTGTTTTGCCTATAAACGTCTCACCAATCACTAGATTTACACCTTAATCTGTGCAACCCAAGTCGCAAATTCGTGCGTGTAGTTGGAATGCTCATTCGATACAGCCGCAGTTTTAGTGTCGATTGGTAGATTGTTGAAAGCACGTGCCCGACAAAATAAATTATTCAGCGGCATGTCACACACTGCCGCCGCTTTATGCAATACGTCATTTCTGTATACGGATACTCGATAATGGACAGTGGCATCTATATCATAATGTAAATTGCTCTTGTTTCTGCGGTTTTCGATAAATTTTCAAATCTGAATAAAATATAAGACTTATTTTTTGTTGTCAATGTTGTTTATTCATTTATCATTAGTTCATTAATCACTAGGAAATCGCTTTTGATCAAAACATTTCTTAAATTCAGTAGGTACTTCAAATCAAAACCTAAGCGTTTATATGAAAATTATTTATCAAATTTCATACGTACTTCCATATAAGCTTAATACATCACAATTATAAATCACAATGAAATTCTAATTATTCTCCGGTCACGTGGTACTCCGCGGACTATGCATCCAATGAACTTATGCCTAAAGCTAGTCATTAGCATCTAACTCACCTGTCAAACACGGACAAATAAGGAATGACTTCAATACAAATGCAAATCAATAAACATATTACGTCAGGTTTGGTGTAAAGGTCTATTGATGATCGTGAAAGGAGCGTGGGCAATGAATAGACCTTAGGACGATGACTCAAGCTCTTCCTGTGGCCTTTAGGGGAATCTGGTGGGACGCAGCCGGAAAGTCAATGCAGCGCCTCTTTGTCTCGTTGCTCCTTTACTGGTTGGAGTCATTTTCATTTAAATGGTGTTGCATTTTATCTCTTTAATTACCAGTATACTGAAAAACTTCGAAATAATACAATTAAGGTTTTCTTTACAGTTTTTGTGTTTCTGTCGGCAAGTGAAGGGCCAGGTCTCTGCAAATTAGGGGATTGGGGTCTGGATAGACGGAGCGAATGATACTCTGGTGTCATAAGAGTGTACAGGCTGTGATGGCCGCATACATAATGCTTTTACCAGTTTATTAACATATATAAAAGCAAATTGCATGCCTACATTCAGGCCTTACGAAGTCGGCATCGAAGGTTCCTTACGTCACGTAGACCAATTTTAATTATGCTCAAAATGGCCACATTTACCATTATTATTTGTCCTTAAACAATAATGTTATTTTGATTATCATTGCGTCACGTAGACCCATTTTAATTATGTTTTTTCTATTATCTATGTTATTAACCTTTGACCACTTTTGTTGCCAACACGGGAAAGTTAATAGGGGTGATGACGGGGTAAATAAAATAATAACAGACACATATTTTTTTCTTTTGTCAATCAATAAAAACATTACAAAGATAGCGCGTCAATGTTTGAGAGTGCGGGCTGGTGACGTCAGTTATAAGTAAAATTGTACCAACCCTTGTCGTCATGCGACATTTCGGATCAATATTATCTTTGTATTGTTTTGATTATGTGAAAAAGAAAAATACGTGTCCAACACTTTTTGATAATCCCTTATAGGTTAAGAAAAAAAGTTACTCAACATCCATAATGCTAAAGAAAAGTTTTACTAAAAAAAATCCACGCGGACCAGGCAGCGGACGGGACTCAAACCCGCACCCTTCGCAATCTGGGCGAATGCACTGACCAATTATGCTACCACGGCCCTGATGGCCGCGTCGAAAGGATATCGGCGAAATCAGCCCTAGCATGCCCAAAAGAATGTCCTTCACTTTTATTTTTCTATTTATTTTTAATTTATTAGCAATTAATCATAGTAAACGGACATTCTGTTTAAAAAAAATAAAAGTTCTGTTACTAGATACTACAGTCTGTTCATCCTAACTTGTCCTATTTGGTAAACAATCTTGGCACTCCTTTTTATTGAAAATACAGCATTAAAAATCAACTGATAACTGGATTCAATAGGTTTCAGCCTATAATAACGATTTATTTTAATAGTTTATTGGCTTCGTTATTATTTTATTTTTAAATGGGCGATTTTGTTAAAAAGTTGTGCCAAGATTGTTTACCTATAGGTGACCATAGGTATTTATCAACATAAGAATAGAACTAGGTACCTCAGTTAATAATACTTATCACTAGTATTTATATTATATTTATAAAAAGATTATTTCTGAAACTATGTAAAGATAGTTTTTTTTTTATACTCCCATCCCATATAATATCTGTTTATTTTTATGAAAATCATAATGATAACCAGGTACATACCTTATTTCCGATAGTAAAATATAGAAACGGGTAAATGGAAAGACTTTAAACATTTCATTTGAAAAGAAATCTATTATTACAACAGGTAGGTATCATAGGTGCCAACTGCCAACACTATCAATATGAATATAAGCATTTATTATTAATTGCATTTTATGTTCATTTAATGCATATTATATAACTGCTTACATAGAGATGAACACTAAATCTATTCAGAATATATAAAGTGTACATCTTTTACGATTAAGCATAAAATTATAACCTCCAAATCCGATATATTCTGTAGTAGGCCACGGTTCCTCAAGTTGTCCGTATCTCAACAAATGCCTAATTAGAGTTTATGAATGATTCCGAACACAACTAGCATTTTCTCATTGCTGTGCATTCTAGGGCATTTAATGTATGGGGAACGAGCAATGTCCTTTCCTAGCCTTAAGCTGCAAGGCAGCGCCATCTCTTCGCATTGTAGGTAACCCACAATGTCAATTGAATACTATTTCAAGTATTTGAAAGAAGAAATAGCAATTATAGTTATGTTTTTATTTAATTTTAAGCATTTAACTGCTAGATGTTTAAAGCTAAAGAATAGTTTACTAGAAAAAAAAATTGTGGGTTACCTACAATGCGAAGAGATGGCGCTGCCTTGCACCTTAAGGCTAGGAAAATTTCGACGCGGCGAATAGGGCCGTGGTAGCATAATGGTCAGTGCATTCGCCCGGATTGCGAAGGGTGCAGGTTCGAGTCCCGACCGCTGCCGGGTCCGCGTGTTTTTTTTTCTAGTAAAACTTTTCTTTAGATTTAAACATCTAGCAGTTAAATGCTTAAAAATAAATAAAATCCATAATGCTGCCATAATCTGTGTGTTTCTTTAGTCTAACCTTTAACCAATATATCAGATTACTCATAAACAACTGGCAATAATAATAAGCACATTAATGTAAAAAAGGTGAAAATTATCTGACACGTAATGACAATAACAACGACTGCTCTATAAGTAACGTATTTCAACTTTATTAGAATATCTTCCTTATTCGTTGCCGGTGCGACGACAGTGAATTCGAGCGGCTTACATGTTCCGCGAAATGCGAGCCGTTGTTGTCGTACATACCTACCGCATTAGAATCGTGTTCAGTCATTCATTACTTGTATTAATATTGCTCGCGATCCGCTCATTGTTTACTTTTCCTTTTGTTTACACAACGTCACCATCGAACAATAAAGTGTGGACACCCAATTGCCACTTCGGCGTTGAATCGACAACTTCGTAAGACTCTAAAGCTATTGTTTAGTCCACAATCTGTTTGTTCAAGTAACATAAATATTACATAACAGTCAACCTTAAAACTATTTCTTGATATCATCGTTATGAAGTAAACATTGAACTTGATTTGTGGGTTTAGACAAGTGGTATTCTTTCATTTGAACGAAAACGCTAGTTTAAAAGCTGTAAGCTTTGCGCATTTCCAAACCTTTTTATATTTCAATGATAGTGTTTTTCCTTCCTATACTCTAACTATATCGTATATGCATATAAGCGTAGAAGGTAATGTCGTAAGACTGTCGCATTGCGTTTACCACTCGATTTATCAATGTCCCCAGACATCTTGGGGTACGTCGCGGCACAACAATAAAGAAAACACGAAAACAAATGGTAAGTCATAACCATTAGACATGCTGTATTCTATAAAATTGCTACCTTTAAAAGGAATGCAAATATATTCTGTTAAAGTAAATATCTTACTGATAGAAACATATGCTGTTTAAGGTTTGCTTACTAGATAAACACGACTTCGTTGAAAAGATACGATTTATCATCGGTGCCGTCTTTGTTATTTCGCTATAACAGCGATTACAAGTGTATATATACACAGCCATCACAATCAAGACTGTACGTTTAGGGTTCATCCACAATCAAAAGTGCAGAACACTGTACAGTTAAAATGCAAAGGGGTTATTATCTAGTCAGCTTTCGACTATTAATAAGCCATCGCGAAATTAAGTGGACGAGACGCTTAGAATTATGAAAAGCTGTGATGCAATCAACCGTTATAGAAATATCAGAATTACAACCGACAAGGTCTATTTGAAGAGTGTTAAACTGAAATTACAGTGAATTAAATACTAAGGGCCACTCGCACCAACATTCTTAACTAAAATTAAGGCTTAATCCTGTATATTAAAGTCAAATAGAGGTAAAATGAGGCTAAGCCGCGTTGTTTTGAAACATAGTTTTAAATATGACTATAGTTAAAATACTAGAGAAACAAATTACCATTTGTCAAAATTTTACACATTTAATATGTATTTAACGTAACATTGACTAGAGTCAAATTTAACTAAGGATTAAACAACGCGCGGCATTAGACATTTTCATAAAATTGATTTAAGAAACTTGGTGCAAGTGCGCCTTAGTGTTGTATTTAAAACCAGATAAAGCGTTTGTGATAATGCATAAGTGTATAGCAGGTGTCTAGACAGACTTATTTGACGAGGATGTTGAGCGACATTTCCCAGCCGGTTAATTGTGGTGGCGTTCCTCACGAAACCCTGGTTTTTTGAGAGACGAGCGATGGAATCCAGACGCAGCACCTGGCTCGCACTCTCATGCGCTAAATTGTCTGAATTATTCTTATTTTTATTATTATTATCTGATGAGAATATATCAAACATTGCAAAGAATATCAATTTATGTAATCATGCATACCTAGCCATTTTGTATCTAAAAGCGCTTCATTATTATTGATTCTAAAACGTGTAAATATATTGTAACATTTTATGGTACTTTGATAATTTCTGTCCATGTGTCTTTGTTATATATAATGAGAATGTGATTTGATCCTGTATCAGCGATTTACCTGCGAAATTTGTAAAAAGTCACCTGAACCTTGTCTTATCATTTTATTTCTTGTAGTGAAAAACCTCTTGTGAAATTTATACCTACAAAATGTATTTTCCTTATAATATATTTGTTTGAAATTTTACGCTAAAAGAAGGTTTTGTTTTGTGAGTCTACCTATCCCTAATTTTGTTTTTTTTGAAGTTATACTTCTTTAGGCGCGTTATGAAAACATGAGAAATTTTAAGATGCGCGCGTATCACTGTAGCACAAAATTTTAACAGCATGAAGTTGGTCACTTTAGCGACCAACTTCATGCTGTTACTTTTGTGTTTACCGCACATTAAGAAAATCTACCAATAAAATAGAAATAGAATCTCTATTTAGTGGGTGCTAACGACTGCATTGTGAAGGCCTATCAAAAGTATTTATTAATCTGGAACAACGGAACCAAAGCGCGATTCAGGAGACTACAGCGCCATCTCTTGACCATTGGTGTAGTAGAACCAAAAACCACATCTTTATTTTTTGTAATAAAGTAACAGTTATAGGTATTCATATTTATAATATTTATCCACATGTTTCTAGTTTGTATATTCGGAATACATGTTTGAGTTTCATACAAGTGCAAATCACATATGTTCTAATAAATTATATTCAGTAGCGATTTTAATTGAATATTTTGATTATTTATTTATTTTTTCAAATTAAAACTGAACTTTATTGACTGTGTCCTTTTCCAGACTTTTTATTAATTTATTGTAATTAATTATTTGCATGCAATTAAAAACTAATTTTAAACGATGCCAAAGAAGGATAACTTCTCACGCGCCTACATAAGTACACGCACCCATTTTTTTTTTAAAAGCGTATTAAAAAGTAAGCATATTTTACTTCATAACATAAATAAGGTTGTAGCAGACATATCAAGTCGGAAAGGGATCGTCACCGGGTCAACTCGAGCCATTCGGAATTCTTTGTATACCGCAACACCCACTAATCGAAATCGTAACGTAATCTTATGGCTCAATACCTTTGGTCGCTAGCCCGAATACAATTGCCAATGAAATTCGGGAAAACGACTAAGTTAGCAAATGAACGGAGTCGAGTACTCGGTCGGTTTTCCTTTTGATTACACAACATTCGTAATCGCCTCGCCAAAATATTTACGTTTTAAAACATCACTAACATTTCTATCTCTTAATTGAAAAAACAACATCAAAATCAATAACAAATTAGGCACAAGCAAGGCTAACACAGCAAACTCGATTTCGTTATTATTTAATACAAACTTGTTAATTGAGGAGCCGCTAAGAGTTTCTAATTGATTATAATTATAGACGAACCAGCAACCGGCAGAGTGTAATATGTAGTCGTGTATGCTACTAAATACCGCTCTGCATCCGATCAATTTCTTTCACTTGGTTAATAATACAAGTTATCTACTGGTATATTTTTTTCATTCATGGTTGTTAAAGTTATTTATGTTGTTTTATATAGATATTAATACTTTACGCTATAAATTACTTACGTTTTAATATTTTTATGAGATTTGTTGTATATACTGTATATAACAACTCTCATCGCATCAATGTATTGTATGTAGTGTATTGTTGTCTATCTTGTGTGAAAACCTTGGAAGGGGGAATGAAATCTTGAAATTGAATCGAAACACACGTCTTAAACTTAAGGTTCAATACTTTAAAATGAAATGTTTTTAATAGAAATATTATAAACGCATATCTTTTGCATTTTAATAAAATATTACTGTGTTAGAATATAAAATGGACAGTTAAGTGAATTTTCCTTCTTAATGTAACATACTTTTTATTGACACTTTGTAGTCGCAGTTATCACTTTTAACTTATTGCAATGATATAATCTGCAAGAGAGCATTACATACATTGTTTAATGGCTGTGTTCATTTTTAATCTTTATAAGGCATCGCTAAGTTTTTCCGGTAAGGCTGGTCTGGTTGCTCATCTACTATTGCTAATGAATTATAGAACGCCCTTTCCAATTGCAATTCTGATTAAATTGCTAACCAAATCTTGTTACTATTGTAACTGTAAAAGTTTGTAATATAATACGTTCATCTCGCTGAAACGATTGGACATATTTAATTGAAACTAGTTGATGACCGCGAATATGTTTCCATAAAATATTTCGTTCTCCATTTGGATGCCCTCAGGTTTATTTTCTGGTGCTTTTTCTCTGTTATGGCTCAGGGTAGTACTTATATTATGATATAGCATTAATACGAGTATTATTTTCATTATCCATGCAAACTTAAAGCTCAACAAGCGACGTTATAATCAGAGAAATATATACAATGTTGTCTAATATTCAATAAGATGAAAACCGGCTGAATGCGAGTCGAACTCGAAGGGTAACACTTGAATATAGCAATTATTGTGCAAAAAACGGCAAAAAATTAAGTTCATAGCTCGTATCGGTACCCGATGGTACATCATAACCTTGCAAACTTTAACGTGAAAATTTCAACTTTCCAACTGATAGATATAAAAATCGAAACGGAAAGCGGAGGCTTTATAATAAGGCTTTGATTGTCATCATTTGGATATACCTACGAAACTGTAAAATGGCCGTCTTATTTTTTTATTGCCATATTTTACAATTAATCACCATGAATAATAACCAATGCGTTGATTTTGCAACCGGCCAGCTATACAGATAATAAAATAATGGTCAACGGAAATCCGTAACATTAAAAAATTAACGAGGTTGTTACCATCAAATAATTTTACTACCTATGGGGCTGATTCTGACATTATTCTCTTAAATCAAAACTAAATTGACAGCAGTCTATCCTTTTCATTATGTATAGAAGATGATTAGGATAATATACTACCTACTACTAAATGTAGTTTTTTACGTTTAGATAATCTTGCCAGAATTAAAAAAAGTTGAACTAATAAAGAGTTGTAAATCTATCTCCTATTACTCGAATAATATGATTTTGTTTATTTACGATACTGCTGTTATTAGTATTATAAATTAATACATTGTGAATATACACTAATAAGATTTTCGCTACTTTAAGTACTAATTTCTGATGATGAGGCTATTAAATAACATGAAGAGGGTAATTAATATGATAAGTTATATTTATACTGCCTTAGTAAAAAAAATTTTTAATACCGTGGATTAATACATAGGTTATTTCTTTGTTTATTATTTTTTTATTTTTAATGTTCATTCGTCTATGTGTATTGCTATCGCCTATATAATGATAAATAATGAAAATTTAACCTTAAATAAGAAACGGTATTATTTCATCCATTTTTTCTCGACGTAGTGTAAAATGTTTGTAAATGGAACGGAATTCTTTGTTTGCGAACCAACTTGCGCTTAGCCGTTTCTTAACCTGAAAACCCCACGATCGCAGAGCTAGCCTGTATTTAAGGAATTATTTATTTTACAAGCCAAGTTTATATTGTTATACATAGGTACGCAACTCAATCAATAATAGGTACCTATATATTATAGTCAAGGTCAATAATTGAAACTTGTTATGAGCCGCTGTTGTCATTTTTTGTCTTACATTTAGTACCTAATGTGATTTAAAGCTAAAATGCGTTCACTAGATATATGTCCAATCTAACAAACTGATTCCTGGTCCATTTAACCGATAATTCGCGTAAAAATGTCAAAACACTAGTCAAAACTGACAAGTTTTCCTTTCTTTACTTTCTAAATACAAGTAAACTGTATTAATGTGGATCAAAAATCTTTGCAATTTGACCTTTGTTATTAATGTAGGTGATCATCTTTTAGAAAAAATTCAAATTTAATTTCAATTTACAAATAACCCAAAATCGTAAACAGGAACTCTTTCGAATTCTTAACATTAAGAAAAACTTTGGTAAAATAAAAGGCATATATGGTCGAAATTACAAATAACTAACCTCAACATTATTTGTCACAGGGAGGCGAAAAATCTCTCATTTCAATTAGGATTGTTTTCAAAATAACAACTTTGTTTCAGGGATATTCTATACATTCAAGTGAATGTCTACCTTAAGTCTTGCAATGGTTGCAAGAAAATAAGGTTGTGGTGTTGGGTCAGGAATCATACCTTGAGTTCATTACATACCTCCTCCGCACAGTTTACAAACATTAATTTTAACATTATCCAAACTCAACACCAATACATCAATAAAATAGTCCCATCTTAATTACCACACATTCGAGGAAAACCAACTGCTAGAATTACGTGGAGATATTTTTTAAGAAAATAGACTGTTAAACACAATTCTCTGCCTGCGCGTCGCTCTTCGCGCTGCTTGCGTGCACAATCGGGTTAACACTTTTTTTTTTTTGAGTGTGTATGCTGTTGGTCGCAAATGACCTTTACTTGGTTTAGGGAAGGCGAGATCCTTAGGGGACCTCAAGCCGAGAATTGGCGAGTGCCTCTAGAGGTATTCCAGGCGGATGACATCTCCTCACGGGTGGAGTCTCCTCTCCGTCTGGAGCCTCTAGACCACTCGAACCTGAGGGGGTCGGCTCAACTAGAGGGCGACTCTGAAACTCGGTCCTCGGCTTTAGTTAGCCGTTGTCGTGGAAATCGGGTTAACACGTTTACATGATCGTTATCGAGCAGTTACAGTGGTAATAATAATATCCGAAGAGAATGTTTATCACGACGTGTTAATAAGCAAAAAAATATTATCCAACAAGTTTTCGTCTTAATTTTGGAATTCTAACATTGAGCGTTATATTTTTTATAAAGCAAATTGACAGTTGATGGAGTTTAAATTATCAACATTTGTCAAACATTTTTTAATGTTTTTTTTTTATTTTGTATTCATTGGTACGGTTTAAACATTTTTAAAATTACCTATACGAATTCTACCTTTTTTATCTCCCTTCTATACCTTAACCAAGAGCGATTACTGCATACTTTCGATTTTTGTAACCACGTTCTATTTTTGTTGAAGTGTAATATACACAGGGTTGAAGTATGAGATGCTCAAAGATAAACAATTTGGACGTTTCAAATGTCAAAATGTTTTTTGTAATCTATGGTTTATTAAACATAATGTTAAATCCTTTGCTTTACCGATACCCGCATTGCTTAGCCTAGAACCGCAGACCTACAGTCGGCTCGCAATCCATGCATACGTGCTCATTTAAATTGAATTATCTGCAATACGTATAGAGCCATCGTCCGCATACTTAAACCAAAGTTTTATGCATCACTGGATTGACGCAACTGATGATGTACACTACGTAAGATAAACAAGATACAAGCATAATGCAATTTGTAATCTTGTTTGTTTTTCATGGCAATGTCTTTATGTTATGTACGATTATAACATCAGCGAAGACATAGAAATGAATACTACTGTGATTTTATTTATGATTCGTAGTGAGCTAACGTTGACTGTCAAGATACAGTACCCCTAGCACGAACCAATATCGAATTCGTTGAATGTGTACTGATTTTTAGTTCTCGTTGCGTACGTTATGGCGCTAATGTTTAAGTTTTCATACACAATTAGACAATAACATTATGGACTCGCAAACTATTTGAATTCGATAATGGTTCGTGCTATGGGTACAGTACAAAAAAATGTGAAAGCAAAGGCAAGAACTAAATTTTAATTCTTATTGTAAAGCAGCAGATGATATAAGATTACGTAGTATTTATTAATATTCCTCATAAATTCAAATAACAACGACAGTGTAAATCTGGAGTTAAATTATTTTCTATCATAGGTTGATATATGTACATGTCGCATAAAAGGATATTGGTATAATAAGTACTAAGAAAAAGAAACAACCAAAGAGCTTATGAATGCTAAAAAAATTACTTATTTCAACTACCATTACATTACTATAACAGAAATTCATACTTAAAATTATGCCTTCCTACTCGAATTGCAATAAAACAACAACACATTTGTAATAGCAAACACTTTCACATGGCCTAATGCTAAATGACGATTGTTGCCTAGTTTTTTCACCCGTTGAACACATTTCTAGCTTGTCGAACGGACTAAATTAACGCTCCATTGACCATAAAGGCTAACAATTGTCTATAGTCAGCTGTAATCTAGCTACCGTGGAAAAATATATTAGTGACTAGCTGTGCCCCGCGGTGCTACCCGCGGTTTATTAGGGATATTTTCCCGTAGTAAAATGTAGCCTATGTATTAATCCAGGGTGTTACCTAACTGCATACCATTTTTTTTAATTCACTCCAATCGTTTAGATTTGAAGAAGTAACAAACATACACACTCACAAACTTTCGCCTTTATAATATTAGTGTAAAGATTATCTTCGCGATCTTCGTGGTCCATACAACTTTTAAACCCTTATGTTACCTTGTGCCTTTAGGGGGTCAGATTTAGAAAATCTTTTCTCAGCGCACGCCTACGTAATTATGTATGCAAAATTTTAGCAAAATCCGTTCAGTAGTTTGAGCTGTGCGTTGATAGATCTGTCAGTAACGGTTGACTTTTTTAAATGCAGATGATATACAACTGATTGAACTGACGACCAAACAAGGGATATTTTTATACAGGGTGTATAAAAAACCTTTAGCGAAGTCGAAGGCCACGTATTTTCCACATCATGACGATCATTTTTTTGTATATATCTGGACCATACCTGGGAAACTTATGGTTATGGAGATATTGAAGGTCAATTCACATTTTTTTTTCATGATTTTTACAAAAACCTTGTTTGGAAATTTTTTATTGACGCACTTACACATACACACAGGCACATTGATGGCGTAGCGCCACAGTAGCGCGTCGCGCTAAACATTGTGGCACTGGAAAAATAATTGTATTTTTTTTGGCCTAAAAATACAAATGTTTCCCATGTATAATATTTTGTAATATTACTTGTTTGGGTATACAGAATACGTAGTTTTAGTCTTGGTCATAGGTTTTTTACACCCTGTATAATAAAGCTGCCAAATAAACATGCGATCCGCCTGTTAATAGAAAGCCCTGTTTACCCTATCACCTACCTTGTAAACCTTAATAAACGCCTTCTGAAATTACCTTTTTTTGGGAAGACTAAATGTTCGTCGGAAGTTAATAGCCGATGGAGAATCGTAGTAATGTAACTAGGAACTAAAGAGTTAAACTAACTCTAACGCAGTGCATTTCAAATAAACACAAAATAATTAATGGTAAAACAACCAAATCAAAAACCCATTTAAAAAGGCAATTAGTATAGCGGTATCATCATTCTGAAACTGACGGAACAACCGGCATGGTATCCAATAGAGTTAATTGTGATGTAGAGGATATCAAAGGTTTTGTAAACATTGCTTGCTACACCACTGCACACACATAGGATGCCGGTGTTTGGCAAGTACTCAATGGTATGACGCAGAAGTATGCGAACTACCTGCTAACCAAGGCGGTAAGGTCGCGTAATTAGAAAATAAAAATATAAACAACCGTAAAGTAGGGAAGCAGATAAAATTTAAACAAATATAACCAGTCAGAAATTCGAAATTTATAATACAAAAAGTTTATTTATGTAAATACGATTTTTTAATTCGTACGTTATTTTAAAAATAAAAATACCATACCAGATATAACTAGACCCAAACATAATACCAGACCCAACAGTCCCCTCTATGTGGTCTCATTTCCTTAATTTTTTTACTTGATCATAATAGAAATACGATGAGGAACTCTAATAGCTGCTGGTACCTATTTAAATGTTTCCAAATTCTTGTTGAAGATATTGTTGTTTAAAAAAACTTATACAGCTACTAATGGCCTGATAAATTATTCATTTTTAGGGTTTCGTACCGCAAAAGAAAAAACGGAACCCTTATAGGATCAATTTGTTGTCCGTCCGTCCGTCCGTCTGTCGTGACCGTTTTTCTCAGGAACGCGTCTGTCGTGACCGTTTTTCTCGGGAACGCGTCTGTCGTGACCGTTTTTCTCAGGAGCAAACTGAAATTCATATCTAATACTCAGGTCTACTGTCCCTTGGAGCTGTAAAAGAATCAAACTCCTAAGCCAAAGATACAGCCGTTTATGCCGAAAATTTTCGAAACTCGCACGGGAATCAAAACCTACAGGGTACCTCCCGTGAACTTAGAATCTTGAAATTTGGTACGAAGTAACGTATTATAGTACAGATAAAGGAAAAATTGCGAAAACCGTAAATTTTTAGTTAAATCCTATATTTTTTTTAATAATTATTAAAATATACCTACCGGTTTATACGGAACCCTCGAAGCGCGAGTCTGACTCGCACTTCGCCGATTTTCTTTTAATGCGATCCTTGCATAAATGCACTCGATCAAGAAATAATTCTCACAAAGTTCTACATAGCTAATTAAATAAATACCATAAGGTTATTAAACAATAAGTGTTTTAAATGTATTTGTAAACGGAGGAGAGTTAAATAAATAAATAAATAAAAAAAAAAGCCAAATTAGAATTGTGTTCATAAATAAATTCGGGTAGAAATGTCACTTACTTATTTTCTCAGTAAAATTCTGAACGGTTGATATTGGATGTCAACTCTTAATCACTTATTACAAAAATATTTAGAAAGTGCTTTGATTACAAAAAAAACCCTGTACTTAATCGCTTTCTAGTGGTTATCATGAGTGGGGTTTCAATGTTGGAGCAATGATTGATGATTGGGTATAACCTAAAAGGCCTTAGGGCTATTTTCACTAGATCTGATAAAGTTTATTGGCATTATCTGCCGCATTTTTTACTTTCTAGACGGAGTAAACGTAAAAGACTAGACCGAAGTGAAACGAATTTGGGCACTTCGCCTGTAATATTTTATAGAATGGATGAATATTACATTTTAAGTAAGAGCCGTATTCGTTTTTCAAATATACTTACAAATACAATGCCATGTCCTACAATAAAACAGTGAAATTCTTTCTCACAAATAAATCTAATAACACGACAGGGAAAATAAGAAAAGTAACATGGAATCCAAGTACGCACAATATTGTTGGAGATATTTTGCAGCCTTATTATGAGTTATTCATGTAACCTTATCGCGTTAGGAATACAAAAGCAGCTTCGTAGACGTAAAGATGTCAAAACGTGGTGTGAGAGTATTTTGTTACATAAAATTATCTTTTCTAATATTGAAAACTAATCGTTGTCAGCGACTTCGTCTGAGTGTGCTTTAGAATTGCCTAATTGAATCCCTAGAGAACCTTCGAAGATAAAAATCTCGAATCGGTATGTTTATCCAAGGTAAGAACCTCACCTTACAGAAGGCCGTAGTCACAGTCAAAACTTTTTTATTTCAACTGGGTGCCTATTTAAAACCACAAAATAAGTTACCGATGCGCTGCCCTAAAACTTACTTCAATATTTAACATAATTTGTACGGAGGCCAACTTATTTTTTTCATTTTATTCCAATTTCATGAAGTCGAATTTTATAATAACGAAATAATGAGACCAACTCTATTTTAAACGGGAGCTCCACAGCTACCATGGGCACAGATTACTTAATAGTTACCAGAGGTGGGTTTCATATACCCAAATCAAATTGTACCCAAATATACAAGATACATATATCACTTACATTGCGTCCTACAGCTGAGCAAAGATACACCGAGCGACACAGCTCTTTATATCTTCGCTACTTTAAACAAACACCACATTCTTAAGCTGTGCAAAGAAGGATTTTGTTCTAATTTTTTTCTTAAGAAAGTTCGTACGTTTTATTGTGTACTGAGGATGTGTTCGGGATAATCCCAGCTGTTGCTTTCCACGTTGTTTATTCTCCGGGGATATTCTGCCATGCATTAAACTGTGGTATCGATATTTGCCGAGGTAGTGTTTTCGGTCTCCTATTTTCCGAAGAACTTCTAGTCGCCAAAGACTTATTTAAGAAAACTGGAATCTTCAATAGGAATAAAGATATCGTGGTTGTTTTAATGAACTTATGTTTGGGTCACCTTATGATTTCTATTATTTGAGTGTAAAAAAGTCACTGTTTTAGTACATCTGTACATATAATACACGACGCATGCCACATATTTAAAAATCTGTCTTAACGGGTCGACCAAGACAGTGTTTTTTTGTTATATTTTTTACTAGTGGGTCCTTCGTCTGCGCGAAAATTGGTTTCCCATATACAAACTTCCACTCCCACTCCCAAAAATCATCTTAAAGTGGGTGAAATGGGAAAAGATGATTTCTAGGATAAAAACTGTCATATATCCTTTCCCAGGACTCAAACTATCTCTATCCAAATATCATCTAAATCAGTTCAGTGGTTTAAGCGTGAAGGGGTAACAGATAGACAGACAGAAAGACACACTTTCGCATTTATAATATTAGTATGGATTTCATGCATTAAGATACTGGATTTTTAGGGGTTATTCGACTGAACTCCAAAAATCCTTCTACTTTAAATACAAAAAAATTTAATATGTCAACCAAAGAAAAAGAAATAACCATAATCATTCAAGTTTTTAAATATTTTCAACATTAATAGGAACATCAAAACATAGCACTGAAAATATCTGACCCATTCGTTCCTCGGGTACATTGCCAAAGTTCTGCGAATTTCTCACAGCTAAATTACGCCATTTTCGCAGTATGGCTTCTGCCACTGTGGCCCAAATGTGCACATTGTATTAACGGAATTGCCCACATTTCAGCGGTATTGTCTCGTGCCAATAGATAGCTAGGAGTATGACTTAATCCACCAAACTACCAAAGGTCGAAAACCGAGCCATGATTTGTTACAACTCCACATTATTTTCCGTTTCACTTAAAACGATGAGGAATAATGTACCTACTTACAAAAATAAACATTTACCACGAATCAAACTTTGATATCGCATACTTTTAATGACTTATAAAATGTAAGTGTATTTTTATCGATAATTAACTGGTTTTTGTTGGTTAAAAAGCAACGGGACCGATTACTCGAGGTACCCAGTTTCAGAAAAAACTCAACATTACCATTTTTAAGAAAATAAAATTGCATTCGTGCACGTCGTTTTAGAGCTGTCTTTAGTAACAACTTTTTTTGGCAAAACGAAAACTGCAAGATGCTAAGTAAACCGAGGTAGCCGCTCGTTCTATTGTCCTAGTTCCGTTACACTTCTTCATTAATTAAATCCACTCACTGTACTAATTTGCTCACTCGCCGTTATATTCACCATATTATGAACAGCGCAATAATTTAAGTAATGCTAAAACTGTATATTCTGCAACCGTCCTGTCAATCATAAAATCATTATATTAACTTACAACAATTGCAATCCTACTAATAAAAAAATCCAATAAAAAGCACAGTTTAAAACCGTTTGAATAAAGTGTTTCATTAAATTATTAGTGTAAGTGAAAACAAAGGATACCTACAGATACAAATATTAGATATACTTTCTAAATATTATTTTAATGATATAAATCATGAGCAATCATCATCATCATCATATTGACGGAATAGACTACACGGACTATAAACTACCACACTCAGACCCAATATGTATTTATGAGTGCTAGCGGCTCTTGATGCAGCCAGGAGTAACGGCATAGCCTGCCTTTCGATAAATAAATGAGCTCGAGATAAAACATTTTTGGTGTCCCATCATAAAACCGACCATTGAAAAACTGCTGAACTGACACGATCGCGCACAAAACTCGTTAACCACGACACCATCGCGCTACTATAATATGCTTATAAGCAGAAATCGGAAATAATGTAACAAATTCTGAAGAAGTTTGTGGTCATATTGAAAATACTAATTTGTGGTTTTGAGTAGCTGTATTACTGACTATAATAATGTAAGGGACGCGTGATTAACTCACTTCACTGAACAGTAAGTATAAAATACGGATAAACAATAATGATGAAGTGCTAATTCGGAAAGAAAACCAGTCATTAACACAAATAATATGTTCAGCGGCGCAATTTTTTTTACATAAGATGAGAAAAACAATGTAAATTAGGTAACAAAAATGTGATACACATTTAACGTGATTGTTATATTAGGTAACAGCCAAAAAATGTAATAACATGCCACTATTTATATGACTACCATAGAGGAATATTATATTTCGGGGTATATAAGTGCGTTTATTAATTCCACTATAACTTCAAATTTCTTCAACAGGTTTGGGTTTAGAATATTCAAATACATCTGTAAAATTCATACATCAGAGTTTGCGTCAAATTTGGTAGTTCTGATTTTTTGAACAGACTTCTTTATGATGTTGGCCCAATGGATAAAATCCATCTTTGTGATGTTGGGCACCAAACGAAACTACTTATGTCAAAAATCAATCAAACTCCGAAAATTTCCTCTTTTTTCTAGATTTTGGCGATTAATGCCCTAAAGGTCTGGTTATTGTTAGTATCTTTTCATAATGTTTTTAAAGACGACTAAATTTGCTACAATGAGAGACAGAGATGTCTTTACGTGATCACTTTGAATTGCGTTTTATTTCTTTATTTTTTCTGTTAATTTTCCACAGAATGAAGCCTTTCCAGCCAGCTAGTCATATAATAATTATCATTTGCTTATAATCTATCTGATATTATACATACAATTGAGCATTCAAAAAGAGATATGAGGATAGACAGTGCCGTATAGACTATAAGGTTGTTATACCTACTCAAATACTCTTGCTTACTGTACTTGTCACAACGGAGACATTGAGTCAAATAAAAAAGAAGAAGATCCAAAGTAATAAAAAGGCCTTTCTTAATAAATGATACGACAAATTCGACTGATTACTAATCAACGCCCTGGAGCAACCACATTGAACATTTCAATAACGTTATCTTTCGAAGCACGTAATGAAGATGTTGACGAGCGCTCCAGGGGTCCTCAGAGATTGTACTGAGACTTTTACTATGTAACTTGGAAAACACGGATATAAAATGCCGTTGCTGAAATTGTTGGACTTTTTTCTTTGAGATAGTAGGTTTATGCAATTTAGACTTCTTTATAATACGATACCTGCAAAACTTTTTTGTTCCTTTATAAGTAAAACTGAGATAAATAATGATTGCGTCTACGTGTATGCAAACAATCTCGCTACTCTTAGCACTTTAAAAATAAACCAACGTAAGTACTTTTGGTAAAATAGTGAGCAATGAAGCACTTTATACTTACCCAGTAAAATTTTCTTGAGATATAAAAATGTACCAGTTTAATGCTTCAAATAAAAATACAATAAAACGCTATAAATTATTTTCATTGAAAAATAATATCAACCTGGAAATAAAATAAAGTAGTACATACTTCCAATAGTTTTAACTACGCATGTCTGTCATCAAATATATCTTCTGATTATGATGAGCTAAGAATAATATGACAATTGTCAACGAATGAAATTGTCTGTTAGTTACATCATTACGTTTTGACGAACAAAATCATCGGAATGATGATTGAACCATTGTGTTCGATTCACAGGGCTGTGATTTCGTAAGATGAGTAGAATAAAAACTTATACAGACTGAACCTGTAATGTGTAACGATAATAAAAAATGAAGTTGCGTGAATGAATAGGAACATGAAAGAAATACATGATAGAGAGAAAGAGATTTTTTATTAAAAACGACATGAATGCCGATTGTATTAAGCGAGAAGAACTAAGTTTTTGACACCTATTATGTATAACAATAAGAATCAATAGAAATAATCGATAATGTGAATGACTACAGTTTAGATCTCGCTACAAACAGTCTCGCTTAATGCTAAAAGCCAAGTTACTAGATAAGCTATGCTTAATGACTAATACTAGTGAACAGACATGTTCAAGCTATTGCATACTATTGCAGCTAGTGTCTGACTAATCAAATAATGTATTGACCTATCAACAAGAAAAGCAGACAAAGCTCATTTTTCATGACACGAACCTACCTACAAAAAAATGTAACGCTGAAGAAATCGAATCTAAATTTTCGCAATTTCGGTATTTACCGAAAGCAGCAAAACAAATACATTTTTGGTGCGCAACAAGACCTTCAGTTTTCAGTAATATCTAATTAAATTAAATTTTTGTGTAATCTCGATAAGTTTCTAGGCCTTACATTTCTATTGTTCTTTATATAAGTACAAATCCCTTTTTCAAGATTTAATCTCCACCTTACCGAAGACTAACACTATACTTTTTTATTATAGTATTTCTGTATTTGAGTAAGGTTCCAGGACTCCATGGGGTAGGGGTTTGGGTTGGAACTAGTAAAGTGAAAATGGAATCAAATACCTCCGCGGCTAAACTCCGCTCACACTTAACATCAGTTCGGGTGGAGCAGTACTGTGCTGTGTCTTGTAGTAAAAAAAGGATTCATTTTGTCGTCATTTGATTGCCCACTCGGTCTCTGGTTCGGAGCTTATAAGTTCTCCTAAGGTTTTCCTGTTTGTCTCTTTCGTGCCTGACAACTGACATAAACAACATTCACCCCTATATTATTACTTTTCTCGACAGGAAGTCCCTCTACTTTATATTAGTACCAGGAAGGTCGTGTTTTGATTTAGGTCAAACTGTCCTTTATCAACAACAAAAAACTAAAAAGGAATCATAATATATGAATACCTACAGCTCAGATTTTTGCAGGCACTGATAACGACACGTGACATGGTCGTAAGAACTAGTGATGTGCCGAATATCCGTATCCGTATTCGTATCCGCGGATATCCGAGGCAGAAGAAAGATCCGTATCCGTGTCCGTATCCGTTTCTTTTTGGGGGATCCTTTACGGATCTATTTACCTTATTAATTTTAAATTTATAGATAAGATTCTTTAAGGTTATGGTGTGCGGAGGTGTTAACGTTCATACGTATGAGAAACGGTGGCGTGATTACTCACAATAATAATTGTCCAGATTAACTCACGTAGTGTTTATAATCCAACACACAATTACACACACATATTAAAGTACAGAAGGAAGTACACAAGAAGAATAGATAGTTCGGAAAGTAAGCAAAGCAAAAAACAGCACAGATAACTACGGCTATAATATTATTAAGCAAAAGCACTTTACGAGCTAGCGAAAGCTTAGGAATTAGTATCGAGTGACATAGGCTTCGCGCGGTGTATCAATCTCGACTGGTATGCGTGGCTGCGTTGTGCGCTCGCGCTGCTTGTATAGGGAAACCGGTCCGGCGACTATTGAGTTGCACGTTTCCATTTCACGACGGCGAGTGGGCAATACCGTATCATCCGGCAAATGTTCGGATGATGTAAATAATATAATATGTAGATAAATATAATTTTGTATAAAGATAATTTTAGTGAATATTAAATTGTGTAAGTATAATTATTATAAAATATATTTGTGTGTTGTTAAATAAATATAAGTTTAGATGTAAGCGTAATGTAAATATAATTAAGTATGTGAATTAATTATGTATAAATAAAGAAATTAAGTGTAAGTCACCTACATCACTCCCCTCCAGAGACCGTGTCTACGGGCGATAATAGTTAGGGAAATTTACCCTTCGGCCCGAACGTGTTATAACTGGACTTGGGATAGTGTTCTGTGGTTCCGTATACGTAGAAGAAGGAAGGATAGTATCCGACAATATATAGGCCGGTTTGAGGCGGTCTATGGATACTGTTAGATCTTTTCCTTTAACACGAATTTTGAAAGTTTTGTTACCCCGTTTCAATACTTCAAATGGACCATTATAATTATTTTTAAATGTACCTTTTAAAGTGTCATCTCTAACGAAGACATGTGATGAAGTATGTAAATCTTTATAAACAAAAACTTTACTTTTGTTATGATGTGAAGTTGGAACGGGTTGTAAATTTTCGGCAAATGAACGCAAACGGGCAGAAAAATCAGTAACGTCGGTGGTATGATAGTCAGTTTTCTGACCAAAAAAATCACCTGGCATTCGCAAGGTCTCCCCGTATAGAAGTTCAGAAGAGGTAGCTTGCAAATCGTCTTTAACTGCATTACGGATACCGAGTAAGACTAACGGCAAGGTTTCTGTCCAATTGGGGCTATTATGACAAGTAATGGCTGTCTTAAGTTGCCTGTGAAAGCGTTCGACTAATCCATTGCACTGAGGATGGTAAGATGTAGTTTTCCGATGCTTAAATCCTGTCAACTTTGCTAAGGATTGAAATAAGGCTGACTCAAATTGTTTTCCTCGATCGGTGACAATATCGGTAGGACAACCGAATCGAGAAACCCAGCCTGATATAAAAGCTTTTGATACGGCCTCTGCTGTAATTTCGGTAACTGGGACAACTTCAGGCCATCGCGTAAAGCGATCGACTGCTGTCAAACAGTACCTATAACCAGCAGATGGAGGTAAAGGACCTATGAGGTCTAGATGTACATATTTGAAACGCGCCTTAGGTAAATCTAGTGTACCGAAAGGTGACGATACATGTCGATTCACTTTAGCACGCTGACAAGGCAAACATGACTTAGACCATTCGCGACAGTCCTTTCTCATTGAAGGCCATACATATCGCTGAGCGACTAACTTAGCACTGGAGTTTGCACCGGGGTGACTAAAAGAGTGCAAATGTGTAAATATTTGCCTGCGAAACTCTTTGGTTACAAAAGGCCTGGGAGTCGTTGTGCTGACGTCGCAGTACAAACGGGTACGACTTCCAGGTATGTTGATTTTCTCCAAACGAAGAGAAGTTTCGCTTTTAAGTAGTTGTTGTAACTCCGGGTCAGTAGATTGAGTTTTAGCAAGAGCTTCTAAGTTGACTGGCATCTGCAGTTCATCGACACGGGAAAGTGTGTCAGCGACGACATTGTCTTTCCCAGCTATGTGTCGTATGTCTGTAGTGAACTGAGATATGAAGTCTAAATGCCTGTATTGTCTCGGAGAACAGTTACTCTTTCTCTCGTGAAAAGCATAACACAAAGGT
Organism: Chilo suppressalis; assembly: GCA_902850365.2. Taxonomy (NCBI): domain Eukaryota; kingdom Metazoa; phylum Arthropoda; class Insecta; order Lepidoptera; family Crambidae; genus Chilo; species Chilo suppressalis. Next base: position 13,257,174 of record OU963897.1, on the reverse strand, counting down.
TTGTGGTCTGTAAATATAGTGAAGTGCCTAGCCTCCAGCATGTACCTGAAATATTTTATGCTCTGGTAAATAGCAAGGAGCTCACGGTCATAAGGAGAATACTTCTGTTGTGAGGGACTCAACTTGCGGGAGAAAAATGCAAGAGGTTGCCAAGCACCATCACTATATTGTTGCAAGACTGCGCCTATAGCAATGTCGGATGCGTCAGTTGTTAAAGCTAACTTAGCTTGAGGATCTGGATGTGCTAACAAGGTTGCATTGCAAAGACTTTTCTTGCAACTCTTGAAAGCATCTAATGCATCTCCGGTTATATCTACTGGTTTTGAACCTTTGACGGAACCTGTCAGCAAAGCGTTTAGGGGAGCTTGAATTTGAGCAGCGTTGGGCAAAAAACGCCTGTAAAAATTTATCATGCCCAAGAATCTCCTTAATTGCTTGACAGTTTTAGGTACAGGGAAGTCTTGGATAGCCTGGACTTTACTTTGCAGCGGTTTAGCGCCAGAATGAGATATGGTATAGCCGAGAAAGGATACCTCAGGCTGTCCAAAGACGCATTTGGCGGTGTTGATAAGGACTCCATATTTTCTCATTCTGTCGAAGAGCTGACGCAGGTGGTCTTCGTGTTCAGAGTGACTTTTTGAGAATATTAAATAATCATCCAAAAAAGGGTAGCAAAAATCGAGTCCACGCGTCATTTCATCAGCAAACCGCTGAAAAGTTTGACCAGCGTTCCGTAAACCGAATGTCATAAAAGGAAATTCGAATAATCCGAAGGGTGTAGTAATTGCAGTCTTCGGAATATCGTCCTTGGCAACAGGGATTTGGTTAAAAGCTTTTACAAGGTCAATTGTAGAAAAGATTGTGCATCCGGAAAGACTATGTGCAAAGTCATGGATATGACGAATAGGGTACTTGTCAGGAATAGTCCTGGAATTGAGAAGTCTATAATCGCCGCATGGACGCCAGCTGTTATCTTTTTTCGGAGCAAGATGGAGAGGCGACGCCCAGGGGCTGTCAGATGGACGAGCAGTACCGTTTGCTATCATTGCGTCAAATTCCAACTTCGCAATTTTCAATTTGTCAGGAGCAAGTCTACGAGGGTTACATGATACTGGGGGGCCTGGTGTGGTGCGAATATAATGTACAGTGTTGTGTAGTGTTTGGCGTGGTGAGCCCGCTGGCCGTGTAATTTCGGGAAACTCACCGAGAATGTTGTAATACTTGCCAACGCCAGTCAAGATTTTTACACTTGAAATCAAGCTGTCTGCAAAAGAAATAGAAGCTACAGTGGACACATTAGTTTTGTTATCAATTAAGCGTTTGTTTCTAACATCTACTATTAAATTGAAAAATGACAAAAAATCTACGCCTATGATTGCTTTAGTAACATCAGCTATTATGAATTGCCACACATAGTCTCGACGAAGTCCAAGGTTTAAACTTAATTGAACAGTACCGTAAGTGTCTATTGTTGAGCCATTGGCTGCACACAGTTGGTAGGTAGTCTTCGCACGGCGCTCGCGGAACGTAGATCGTGGGACGACACAGAGATCACTACCTGTATCCACAAGGAATTGGATTTTCGATCTACTATCTGTCACGAACAGGCGACCAGTCTTGTTTGGGCAATCGTCAGCCGCCATTACCGACCGCCCTGAGTGTTTTCCGGCTTGAAATCGCAGGGGGCGATGCACTTGTGAGCCTTGCTTCCAAATTTGGCATGGTACCAACAGAGTGGCTGCTTCTTGTAGCGGGAACTCGATCTCCGGGAAGATGCTGATCGACCTCGATGACGGGGGATGGATCTGTTACGGGATCTGGATCTGTCCGCTGTCAGTGCCTTAACTTGTTTGGTAAGCGCTGTAATTTGTCGAGCCATATTTTCCAGATTGTAACCGGCTGAGGTGGTAGCAGAAGTGGACGCAACTACTGGAGCTGAAGGAGCGATATCCTGGATTCTGTCTGCAAGATCGGCTAAGGTTTCCAGTGAAGAGGTGGTCTGGGAAGCTATGATCTGCTGCATGTTGTGAGGCAGGCGGCTAGACCAGATCGTCTTCACAAAATCCTCGGGAACACCAGGGCCAGCTAAGTTCTGCAGGTGGCGGAGGAACTGGGAGGGTTTTCTATCGCCAAGTTCCTCGTGCATAAGGAGTTGCTTCACCTTCTTCTCTTTTGAAGCTGAGAGTCTCTTAATTAACTCGCTTTTGAGCTTCTGATATTTATTTGTCTCTGGAGGAGTAATTATGATGTCCTCAACTTCTGCTGCATATTGGTTGTCGAGTTGAGAAATGACGTAATAAAATTTTGTCGTGTCTGCAGTGATATTCGATATTGCAAATTGCCCTTCTAATTGTGCGAACCATATCGCAGGTTTATCCGGCCAAAAAGGTGCGACACGAACTCCGACTCGATAAACGTCGGATGGTGTAGTGGACACGCGCACTTCGGAATGGCCGTCTTGGCGTCTGACGTCACTCGTGGATCTTTCCCGAATCGTTCTTGTAGAATCATCGCTATCACTAGCCATCTTTTTGACAAAAATATTGGTAGTCGATTTCCAGGTACAGAGTAATTAGCGATGATGGTTGTGAACTTGTGACTAATGTGTTCTGTCGGAGGTCACCAGTTATGGTGTGCGGAGGTGTTAACGTTCATACGTATGAGAAACGGTGGCGTGATTACTCACAATAATAATTGTCCAGATTAACTCACGTAGTGTTTATAATCCAACACACAATTACACACACATATTAAAGTACAGAAGGAAGTACACAAGAAGAATAGATAGTTCGGAAAGTAAGCAAAGCAAAAAACAGCACAGATAACTACGGCTATAATATTATTAAGCAAAAGCACTTTACGAGCTAGCGAAAGCTTAGGAATTAGTATCGAGTGACATAGGCTTCGCGCGGTGTATCAATCTCGACTGGTATGCGTGACTGCGTTGTGCGCTCGCGCTGCTTGTATAGGGAAACCGGTCCGGCGACTATTGAGTTGCACGTTTCCATTTCACGACGGCGAGTGGGCAATACCGTATCATCCGGCAAATGTTCGGATGATGTAAATAATATAATATGTAGATAAATATAATTTTGTATAAAGATAATTTTAGTGAATATTAAATTGTGTAAGTATAATTATTATAAAATATATTTGTGTGTTGTTAAATAAATATAAGTTTAGATGTAAGCGTAATGTAAATATAATTAAGTATGTGAATTAATTATGTATAAATAAAGAAATTAAGTGTAAGTCACCTACAAGGTGAAGAGGGTAAGGCGCACTAGCGACGCCAATTGCCGAGATTCTGACGGTCCACAATTATGAAATAGATCTGGTTTAGTAGCTAACAATTTAAAGCAATTGGCGTCGCTAGTGCGCCTTACACTTTGCCTTAAATAGGTGATTAGGTAGCAATAAAAAACTATTAAATTCAATACAGATATTCTTTTATTTCTTAAAATCAAATATTTGGCTCCTTTATGTTGCAAACTTTGCAGTAGTTAGTTATCATACCAATAGTATATAACTACAAGGTACCAAATCAACTAGCTTTTTAATGAGATCAATATTATAAAAAGTTATAAGATCACTTTTTATTAAGAAAACAAAACTTAGATCTTCGTAATATTTTAAATTCCAATCAAATAATGTTTTAATCAAGTAAACTAGTACTGCGTGATACATACAGTGTTAATGTTAGATAAAAATCACAATGACAATTAGAGGAACTTAAAAAAATTATAAGTCATAATTGAAATTAGCAGTGGTAAATTATACTTCAAAAAGAGTAACTTGGCAGCTTTGTCCCCCAAAAGTCTTTTACAATGAGGATCATAAACAATTCCTGCTGCACTAAAAAATTGCTCACTTGGAATACTTGTTGCAGGTGCAATATGTGCGAGCAATGTGACTAAGACCTCCAAACTTTTTACTGTTAATTTGCCAATACTTTAGTTGGTCTTGATCTCTTGGTAATCTTTTTTCTGACATATATTCTTATCTTAACTTAAGATCCGTATCCGCATCTGCGGATCTTGACACCAAATGTCTGTATTCAGATCCGTATCCGCGGATCTACATTTTTGACGATCCGGCACATCACTAGTAAGAACGTGCAAATTTGTAGACGCTGATAAGGAAAAATCTTTATCAACACCTTTTGCTACCTAGCTGATGGAATAATCTGACAATATCTGAGTAAAAATCGATATTATACGATGCCTTAACTATTAAGTAAATATAGAATAGGTAATATTACCTATTATGCACTTGTGTATGTCTGTATATTTCTTTACCATTAGCCAATTATTAACAAAACATTATCTTCTCTACATCAAAATCTATCAAACCATGTATATCTGTTTCAAACTAATTTTATTTATTTATCATTACTTAAGGTTTGAAATTTTTATATTTTGGTTTACCCATCCTTCCATGCCCGATGTTTTGGAAGATTTCTGTAACATCGAGCGTCTTCAAGATTGATCAATAGCCTTATAATTTTAAAACCTTACTTTACCTAATTTCATACCAACATCGACATATTTTTCAGTCGGTCTAATTCGTGATATACCTAATTATCACGTTAAAATATTCGGTTGTAAATGTAATACGCATCTATTTCACTTTACCTTCGTATCAACTTGCGAGTGTGCTTGCCAAACACTCTTGCAACAAAAATCGCAATGTTCACATTGTTTTATCGTAAACACTTTCATTGCGTACGGATAATTATGTTGGCATACAACCATAAAAAATATTTAAAATAAACAGATTACATAAGAGTTTGCAATCGTTTAAAGAAGTACTTAATGAGAATTTTATGTTCAACAATGCAAAAATTCGTCTTTTTATAACTACATATTTATTTACTTAAATTTCATACTTTCTTCAACTTGTCACTACGAAGATAGGTGTATACCTACACATACAACTCGAACACAAACTCTTAACCCCGTAACGATTTTATCCCGTAAAAGAGAAGGAAAAATACGAGTTCCTTGTTTTCATTCGTTCATTAATTTTCGAGAGACAATTTGATTCATTTATTATCATTTGCGCTTATTATTATTAGCGAATTTGTGAATGAATATTATAGTATATGAAGTTGCGTATAATAGAATGACGCACAATTAATAATGTGAAATAGCATGTTATCATTATTTTTGTGGTCAGTTGTTCGCATAATATTCGGTGTCAAATAACAAAAATCTATTTGTTGTTCCTATAAATAATGTATGTCAGTACATACATAGACCACCCACATCGATAGCTGGGATACCTATACAGTTACCGCAATCACTTATTAAGTGTATGGGTAGGTATTAGGTATGTATATATTTTTTTTGATATTTCATTCTTTTTCAAACTTTTAATACATTTGACCACGGTCACGGGAAAAGTTCAAAACGTCAAAAATTAGGTATTAATCTTACTATAAAACCAAGGTACTGTTGTTGTTTTTTTTTCAATTTACTTATGTATTTGTCACGCCACTTTTATCAGTAGTAGTAGTAGATAAGAATTTGATTATGCATAATTTTTCAAGGGAACAAGTACGGGTAAATTGGTACTCTTCTTCTTCTCTCGTAAGATAGGTTTCTTTTTTATGTTAGCAATGCCAAATGAAAGTTATTTTTTGTTTGTAGGTTTGCCGCGTAAAGGCACTAACCGTCTGACCTTTAGTTGAGATTACGATTCCTTCAATGTTACCTATATTTTGATCAGAATCCATGTTGACGCGTCGTTAAACAGTTTACCCAAACCAAATAAAGACATGCAAAGAATTGAGATATTCAAAGTCACGAACTCGAGTTAGGCCTAGGTTATTATAGGTAATTCTCTTAATAAAGATGTAGGAAATATCTAATAGCTGAAAAATGCCGCAAAGGTAAAGAAGTTTTACTGACTAAAAGATCAATAAACTAACTGAGACAAAACAGAAAACACCACGGTATCGTTCAACAAAGATATTATAAATAAGATTATCTAGTCAGAGAAAGAAACCAAAAGGCGAAAAAATACAAACCATAACGAAGAAACGACAGACATTACCCCTATTTTTAGCGACTCGACGCCAGAACGGGTATAAATAAAACGAATTAAAAAAAACTGAGCTAAGCCAAACGAAACACTATCATCCGCTTTCGGCAACCAAAACTGCAGATACGCTATGAATGGTTGCACTTGTCGCATGCAGCTTATCATCGTAGTGGGAGCAGGGGGACTATTCTGAATGTTCGTAAGCGAAGATTCGAGTAGTTACCTACTAAAGGTTTACAAAACGTTGTCAGTAAATGTGATTGTTTTGGTCATGTTATGATTAGAGATACCTAGATTGGAGTTTTCGAGCTTAGCAGATTTTTGGTCAACTCAGCGCCGACCTAGGAAGGTAAAAAGACCTAAACTTAAAAAATACTGCAACAGCCAAACCGACCGACTATTTTTTCATTACATATTGTTTTCCTGTAATCAGTAATGTTGCAAAGGCTAAATTTTATGGTAAACGAGTATTTTTTTGCATATTAACATGAGTATCTAACCACGTACCACAGGCAGTGCATTTGATTTTTGCCATTCTTCTTTCATAAAATTTTATATATGACATTTCGTTTACGGACATTCTGAGTACTCCCCCACAGCCCCGCAAGCCGCGATTCGCCCACCGGCCGCCAGTCGCGCCGCGCACACCAAGCTCTTTGTACGTGTCGCATCAGCCACGCTTAATTTATCGTATCACGGACCCGCAGTGGGATCGATCGGACGTCTCCTCAGCTATCACGCACCGTGACTCTGTGACTCCTGTGTCCTTAGTGTTGTGATGACATGTGCTTTTCTCGTGCCCGATAACTGGAACGATTTTTGTGGCGACCACTAAAATTTTTGACATCACCGTAAGTAGATTGTTTGTAAACAAACGAGATTATTATAATTATAAACCTATTGGTGGAAAATTGTATAAAAAACAGATGAAAAAAGAAATAAATTAATGACCATTTCCAAATAGCAAAGGAATACACACTATATATATATATATATATATACTTTATTACTAATTTATTATGTATTATTACTTTAGAGCTATATTATAAAAATTACAAGTGAAGGCGAAATATCTACCCAAAAAAGAAGACTTACAAAAGAAATATTCTATAGTTCAAGAAAATTCATTAATAAATGCGTCCCTTTTTTAACATGCCAGTCAAAGTCATTTAGAATGCAAAGCAATAACCAAAGGAAGACAATGCAATCTTTCCAGTATTGTTACTGGAAAGATTGAATTCTAAGAGCACGCCCCCACATTTACATTAAAACATTACCAAAACACAACAGCATCGACTTCGAAGCACAAAAGTGGTATTAGTAAAAACGCATTTCAAAGTTGCTAGAGCGTCAACACGCGCGTATATTTTTACACTCCAACAGAAACATAAAAGAGTTACCGAAAGCTATGCATAGTACAGCTGCTCCTATTGAAACAAACCGTATTTATTATTACAGCATAAGCTTTACCGTTGTCTGTATGCACATCCAACTTGTTAATTGTTTCTATAACTGTAAAGTTTTTGTGTGCTAACATCATTCTTTGTATTTTATTGTTTCATTACTGAAGAAGAATCATTTTTATTCCATTATTTTTGATATCAAATGATACACTGCATGATCCGGCGCGCGCTCGATATCCGCTTGCTTCCCATCAACTCCATCAGTGACTGGCACTTTTAGTTATACACTTTAACGACTCCTGCTTACGATTAGTTTATAATAAACACTCGAGATGACTGTCATTATTTGTACTTCAGCCTCAAGTACTTCCTCCTAATGTTTGTATAGTTCATTAAACAAATATTTGTTTATTTTTGTTTCAATACACTATTCCTACTTCGTCGATGTAGATTCATTTCAGTGCATGCACCACTGATCTTGTCTATTTGAATATAACTGATAATTGCAATATAATTGATACTTATCCCTCATGTATTGAATGTTTTCAAGTTTCATCACTTAGCTTATCGTATTCTGCGTATCTCAAGGTCGGTCGTTGAATTTACCGCAGACGGTGGTAACATTGCGATTGTCCTGAATATCAATGTTTTGTACAAAAACACGCATATCTATTAAATTAATTAATTATGTGTTAACAACGTTCATGGGTGGGAATCATATATCTTATTTAAATAGTAATTCTGATTCACTATAGACGGAGCCTTTTTCACGAACTCCTCCTCAAAATGGGGCGATTTCAATAAACAGCATGTATATGAAACGTGTACTACTTAACTATCCACGTTACGAATGTATCTCTGTTAATCTGTAAAATATCCATTTTTTTGTATTATGAGATCAGACAGAACAGAGCTCATTGAGATCGGCCGCAATGGGCCGTATTGCGAGCGCGCATCTGCGACCTGGATGCCACCAGACCGTCTCGTGTATTAATCTGGACAATTCATCAACGCCGACCACAGTAATTAAACGTCTTGACTCGTAAGACACTCAAAAATATTCAGAACAGAATCTCGTTTCAAGAACAGCATTGTAACTGACAAGTTAAATTGATACTGCTACAAACCAGTTGGCGAAACGAGCCACTTTTTAATGTACATAGCGTCCTTAACTCGATAATCTGCTTTATATCAATCGATAATAATAAAATTAAAACGTTAAACTCGAGGGACATTAAAAAGTGAACGCATTCCTGTGCCGGTATCGGACCACTCCATAACAAATTTGTTGTTTTTTAAATGTCACTACTCCCTCATAAATTGTATTAATTGTTGTTTTTACTGTCGTTTTATGTAAAACATCGATGTAATGCATATTAATTATCAAATAATAGACAACATAAAGCCGCTTTAACTATTCCAAGACTTGTGGTTTTAAGACAATAAGAAAGAAAATGTATAAGATACGGTTACTGCTAAAATCTTTCTATTCCTTTTTAGTCGACGCAAAGATTGTCGCACTTTTACGCGATCTGTAAATTTTTTGCATGAATGTTTTATTAAAGGAAAACCAAATCATTTGTTTAATTACTTACAAATTAGCTAAGTCCCTTCTTCAAGAGAAAATTGCCTTAAAGATTATAAGATCGTAAGTAAGTAGTTTAAAAGGATCATGAAAGCTATATTTAAATTTAATATTTATTGTACAACTATTGACAAAAAGATATATTCAGAGAGCTTGATTAATATAGTTTCTAATACTATACTTGTGTTATTATTTACTGGTATTAAAATAGTAATAATATTCCTCCTTTCAAAAACTTTATCCTTGTGTTAAGACTCTTCTCCATAAATAGCAAAGTAAATTGATGGCCATCTATACCCAGATATCGACTTTTACAAGCATATTCTATATTAGGATTATTGAAAACAATCTTATCATTCCATTAGTTCTAAACTGGTGAGTAATCTTGTAGCTGCAGTAATGCCTTATCAATTTATTTTCATACCTTTCTATGTTAATCATGAATGCACTCCTTCATTACTTTTTAATTTTAAGCCTACTGTTTTTAGGGTTCCGTGAACCAAAGGGTTCACTGAACCCTAAAAACTATAAGTAGTTTCATCATCTCCGTCTGTCCGTCCCCAGTTTTGCTTAGAAACTATTAGCACTAGAGAGCTGTAATTTTGGGGAGATATGTATATCGATAACGCCGACAAAATGGTAGCTTAAAATTTTGAAAAATATTTTTTTAAGGGTAGTATTTTTTTTCAGCATCTACCCCATCGAGTGGGATATCTTTGAATCGGTCTTTCAAAATAACTTAGGGATTTTTAAGACTAGTATTCGATTTAGAAATATGTGTGCGAAATATTGAGTTAGTGTTAATTTTTGTTCGAACAGGGTCCCCCCTCCCCTTCTAAAAGCTTAACTATTGGCTAGAAAAACCTGGAAAAATTAATGATAATAGTGCTTATCATTATCTTTTTATTAAAACTATAACGATTAATATATATTTATTAATTTAAGAGTCATAGTCGTTCAATTTTGGTTAAAGAAAATTTCTAACTCTTTAAAAATTCTTTAGAAGAAAACATTAATAGTGACATACATGAAGTTATTACAGCGTAAACCTTCTGGATATAAGCATGAACTACGGGTGTGTTTTAGTCAGTAAGAGTCTAACATATCCTTGCAGCCGGGTATCCTTGAGGATTTCACACCCGTTCCCCCGCCTGGGAGGATATATATAGGTTTTTCTAATTTCCGATATAGAAAACAAAGACTCCTACTCAAATATATTGTGGTAACTACAGGCAATTACGGAACCCTACACTGCACGTGGCACGACACGCACTTGGCCGGTATTTTTTTATCTAATAAATACTGTATGGATGATGATCATAGGATGCTTTTATTATAATTTCTTAGAGTAATTTTTTTATACACTGATAAAAAAAACAATTAGATACTGTTACTAAAGTTTGATAACTGAAACTTGCGGTAAGAAAAACTTAGGAATTATGAGTCTTTCGCTCTTGGTCTATCATAAACGGTCGTTAAAGCAGAATTTCGATTAATATCTATGATATCGTATCTTTTTAGTACTTACCTTATACCCACTATATTCTGTAAATGTAATAAAGAAAAACAAGCGGAGATACCCAATTTGTTACCAAAATTATATAATGAGAGACCACGGATGCACCGCCGAATCTTAAAAAATGCCCAAAAAAGAAAGAATTAGGCGCCGCCGCCGAACTGGTTTGGCGTAACTCCGGAAGCGAACAGGTTCCACCGCGCTGAGATAACTATTAATTGGAATTTTAATTTTTACTAATGAAAGAGATACCAGTGGTGCTCTGTCTCTGGTCGTGAATCGGACTTTGATGCTATTACCGTGGATTGAGTAACTGACGGCTTTCACTGAACACAAGGTAGTTGTAATAGGCGACGCACGCAATGTTTTTAGGTAACTTAACCAATTGTGGATCACTTAGTTACGAAGTGCTTCAGTCAACTATAAAGATGACATAATGTGTTCAGCTGATTGGACATCAACAGGTTTCTGTGTTGTTACACTAATTGTAACATCATTCTTTTTTACACTCGCGAATGATGAAAATGCATCATTATTTTTTTCCACCATCTATTCCGATTCAATTAATACTCCTTAGGTTTTAATATACTAAGCTGATGATTTGTTTTTAATCCATTTCTTATTTTCATTCACCAATTAAAACTTTTCTAATAAAGTGTCTAAATCTTGCTCTTTATAAGTCGTAAATTATTCGTGAATCAATGAACGCATTGACTCGTAGCTCGTAAAAAAGAGATTCATTATAGTTAAATTAGTAAAATAACATCTTGGTTTGAATATGTTCGTGACTACTACATATAACGAAAAGCCGTGATTACCTTTGCTCAATTTAAACTTTGGTAGAGCACGAGAATCGTATCGGACGTAATTTTCGTGAACCCATGTCAAATGTTTTGCAAATCGCATGTTCGTCTCCACTAAGATAGCAAGAAATTTTCAAATGGTTTTAATGCAAATTACTATATGAAACTCGAAAAAACTCGGTTTGAATTATTCTCGGGTCATCATAACAGGTCACGGTTGTAAAATAATTTTAAATAAGTGCGTGAAAAGTTAGAGTATAACAAAGTATAATAGCCGAAAATTTCAAAGAATACGACATATTATACGGCATATTCTTGGTATTTTTATGGCAACTTTTTAGAACAAAATATAATGGAGACCCGGATGGTAACGGACTATTATGTCAACGAGGCTACGTACCTTAAACTAAAATTTTACAAGGATGGTCTATCTCAATTTTCGCAAATAAGCTGGATAATATTAAAACCACTCTAAATAATGCTAGTCAAAAACGGTTGCCTGATAAATATACACCAATAGCTTCATTTAGAGACTAGTTTTATATTCAAAAATACAAAATTAATTCGATATTATAAAAATGTATGTAGGTAGTCTTTGTTATATAATTAGGTATTTATTGTTCATAATCGTTTTTAAGCTATTTGTTTTGTTTGTTTAGAATGAATAATTTTAATAGTAGGTTAATGATCCAATATGTAATCGTTTTCTTTTGCTATAATGTATTTGTGTTTGCATTTGTTCTTTTGTACTCATTATTTGTTTTAGCCTGTTGTCTTAAATATATAGAATTTGTGCCATGTTAAACTTAAAACGTTATTACGAACATGCAGTTTCGAATAATTTGCGGCACGCGTTAGCATTAAAAGATGGTAAAGGAAATATTCTTTACATTGTTGCTGTAGGTAATGCTTGTACGCATTGATTTCTCCTAGCCGCAGAGATCAGTTTATGCTAATTTGCAATCGTAAAATATTATCGACTATACAACTAAGAGGACAATTTTGAGGCAGGAAACACTCAACTATGTTTTATTGCCCACTATTAATGTCTCTTAGTTGGACGTGTTTGATTTACCTTCGCTGCCGGTGCGAGGTGGAGCGACACTTCCGACACCAAGCACATTATGCTGCTCTTATCTCTAAACTATTAAGAACATTGACCCTTCCCGCTCCGTTGCGTAATAAAATAAGGATAATAGCCCTTCGTAAAATAAAAGAAGATCAAAAAAGCTTTACCAATGGCATTTACAAATTGTTCTCGGGCATCATTTGTTTTGTTTCGAAATCAAAGGTGTTAAAATTTTACAGCGGCTTGTTTTGTTATATCATAAAAGTATACAGTGTAGGTGGTATACATTTAGGGGCATTTTCTTGAATGAATGTCCGCCCACAGTTGTGCCTGCTTCGCGCCCACCTACGTCTGTTGTCTTCAGAAATATACCTTAACTGTACCGGTAACAAATTATCCCTGTTAAATGCATAATTGTATGACTTTAGATCACTATGCTGTTGTCGCCACTTATGTTTAATTATATAAAAATAACTGTCACTTATAGAAGATGTGCCAGGAACATCTAAGCTACAGCCAAGCATTGTTCAAAGTCTTACAAAATAACTTCTTATTTTAAGATTTGAAAAATGTTTTTTAACAATACCTAAAGATACATACAATCACGCTATTTTAGATTCAGCATTCAACAATTTTATTTTAAATGATAAACACAAGTCTACAATCATGAAAATTCATAATAATAAATATAAACTATTAAGATCAGTTATTAAATTCTTAAAATACTTCGAGTCTCAAATAATACTCACCATGGGTGAGTAAATAGAGATGAAATTTTATTATCCAATCACTTAAGTATTAGATAACTGTAATATGGCAAATATTTATCACTGATAAATCAATTCATTGATGTCACATTCTCTTATGATCGATATGCTTAGCTATGGATAAGATTAAATTCTTTAGCTTATCACTTAAGTATAGCATTTTAACGTCAATGCTTCATTCTGAAAGATGTGAAAGAATATCAAATAAAGAAAATTTAAAATAAGACAATAATATATGTCACACGCATAGTGAACACTTTAACGATGCCGCATAAATGCCATTGATTGATCTAAATTACTGTCTAAAAATAACATTGACATTTGCAGTTTTGTTAGACCATTGTAATGTCTTTTGTATTCAATTCAGATAGCGGCTGCGATGTTTTATCAACAAAATAATACTATTTCTACTTCTAAAAGAAAACCTATTTTTTCTGAAATGAAATATGGAAATGAATGAATTTAAAGGAAGGTAGGAAATAGCGAATTTTTCACTGGATTGGAGCGCTCGTCTAGAGGAGTAACGTTTCCACCTTACAGAACACCACAGTGAAATAACACTAACTTTTAGTGATGTTGTTGGTGTTACGATGTTGTGTTTCTGTCGGTGAGTAACGTTCCAGGGGGGCAATCGTCTAACGAGATTGCTATGGCTATCGCTTACGACTACATTTTATTATTTGTCAGAAATATCAAAATGAAGTCGACGGTTTTGAAATCCCTCGCGCTCGTTTTTTTTTCTTTTTCATTGGTAATAACAATATTAAAGAAAATGAGAGTGAGGTATTTGAAAACTTCGGCGGTCAGAAATAACAAAATGAAATCGTAAGCGATAGCCATAGTAATCCCTTTAGGCAACTGACCCCCAGGGTTCCACGAGGTAGGGGCCATCCCCCATGACCCCATGGTCAGATGCGAGTGATATTTTTTTTTCGCAAGTATCTATAGGATATGGTGGCTGCTTACTATCAGGAGAACCATAAGCTTGTTTGCCACACTTTTAACATTAAAAAAAACTACAGACATAAGACTAATCCAGACGAGCTACCAAAGTAATATTATGAATTTATTTTATTTATATACCAGCCCCATTCGTGTGTAATCATATTTTTTACTAGCGGCCGCCTGCGACTTCGTACGCGCGGAGTTATTTGCACATACTTTTTGACCCCTGTTCAGTGCTCGTTCCCCATAGGTGATAGCGTGATAATATGTAGCCTATATGTTGACCCGACTTCTTAGTAATATTCGTGCCAAATTTAAAGTAAATCCATTCAGTACTTATTGAATTTATCCCGGAAACACATACAGACAAACAAGCAAAAATTCTAAAAACTATATTTTTGGCTTTGGTATCGATTGTAGATCACACCCTAATTATTTAAAAAAATATTCAATGTACAGTTTTGACTTTCCTACCATTTTATTATATGTGTAGATATCTATACTTGCAAAAATTATTGAAATCACACCAGCCTAAGAAATGAGAATGGAGTGCGCATGTCTTCTCCCTTTTTTAAACACATTCCATAAATAACTTAATATTAAATAAATTTAAATTAACATCGCCCACTTTTTAGAATACCTCACTGTGGCCTCACTAAGCTTTTGGGTTTAAAAGTATTACATAAACATCCCTGAAACACAAAAAATAAAAGAAACGTTGCAGTAATTTTATTATCCGATGAGATAGTGGAATGAGCATTCAAGATTTTCTCTAGGGGCTACAGCGTGAAGTTCCTATACTTTTTTAATGCAAGTATCTGAAAATTATCCCGCCTCACTCGATGGTAAATTAAATTGAATTTCAGTTTAGACGATAGATGAAGGGGCAGAAGAATATGCTGCTCCAACCATTCTGAACCCAATTCCCTACCCGTTGGGAGCCTTGAAACCTTACCACCAGAAATTCTGCTCTAAAAACGGAAGTGTTATTTTGCTGTGGTATTTTGTAAGATGGAGGGTTGATTCACTAGACGTTTCATTCCCATTGAAAATCCGCTGGTTCCAAACTTATTTAAATGATAAAATGAGGGTGAAACATTTTTGAAAGGGTTGGTTATGCTTAAATATTGCTTCTGGTAAAGCAAGCGTCTATTGTCTTTGGTAAACTAAAGCTTCTTTACAAGCTTAATGATAAAAAAAAACATTATCTACCTACATGCTTTCAAACTATTACAGGTAAGTAAGCAGTTACAGTTTGATGAGTGTACAAGATGTTTATTACAGCGAGTTGTATCAGCAAAACATAAGACATCTAACGGGTGTTCATCGCGATTATAGGGAAGCCAACACGAGACACTTGATATTATGCAATTGCATTTAGCAAATAGTAGTGTTATCATTGTGTTTTTATCGTCGCGAAACTTTACACTGATGATCTTGGCCTGGATAAGCAACAGCTGATCCGGGAAGTGATGGTGATCATTTCGAAACGTAAGTATGCGCCTACATTCTGTGTAATACCCGTGGTATTACAATGTTGTAGTCTATATTTTCATTTACAAACTAGCGTTGTTTAACTACGCAACTTCGTTTTCGTGGTCTTTCAATAAAAATGTTTTACTGTGATGAAATAATGAATTAGATATTATGGTGAATTGTTTCTGTTTGATTATGAAACAAAATAATGTAAAAGCCGTCTAAATACAATTTAGACTCTCACACAAAGTATTCAGCCACATGACGCCCTCTGCTGAGCATAGACCTCCACCAAAAATCTTCTAATATGTTGATCGGTTCTGAGCTGTCCGCATATCCAGCGGCTTCCCGCTACTTACAGTAGATCATCGGTCTTTATAATGGTTCCATATCATCGTAAAATGTTAATCACATTTTAAATACATCGAATGGATTGATTTGCTTTTGCTGCTTTGATTTTTCCATTTTTATTTGCGATAATTTTATGTGGAAACTCGACGTTATCTGTAAGGACTTGGTTGAAAAGAGGAATTATTCGGTTTCCGGCAGCAAAAAAACATGTAGATTATTTGATAGCTTGTTTTATACTATAACATAAACAGATACTTTTTTTTTATCTCTGATTATTTTTTTATTTTGTTTAAAAATTTCTCAATTATATAAGGATGCTGGCCACCCTGTCATAAGTAATGTCATATTTTTAGTGTGGGGCGGCTTATAAAGTCAACTTAATCACTATGGTAAATGTCAATCAGTCCAATCTTGAATAATATTCGTGAAATCGTGATGAATGCTGTGATTTGTATTTTTACTTCAAAGAGCCTTACTAAAGAGATAAGCTAAAATCTATGCAAGTCACCTATTCACAGTCGATTAAGTAAATACGTTTTGTTGTGACTCCGTGTATTACTGATTGTACCTTCAACATCGCCGACCAAATATCCTTCATTCAACTTCGTCCTTTATGCCTTCACCGTCCGAAAAGTTAGACAGCTGATGAATAGGTTAAGATATACGGCCGTGTGTACTGAATAACAAAAGGTTTCGGTACACGAGGACGTGGTAATATTAATGGTAGTATCTTAAAGTTTTGTATTTATTATTCTGTATTCTGTTATTATATTTTAATCGATTACTTTAACTAGAAATCATATGATCTACCTAACAAACGCTTAAATATCAGTTTTATCTACAAACCAATGTAAATCGTTTTATGAAAGTCGAAGCTGTGATAGTTTTTTTGTTTTAGTCAAAAGGATATAATTTTTATGTCCCAGTGTGTTTATTAGCACAAGCATTTTATTCTTGCCACCTTTTCAATAAAGCAAACATCACGTTTTCAATATTAAATGATATCAATTGTTACACACACCACATATACTATGTGCTCTCTTATCTCATCAATCTTATCATTCGCACACTTTCACACAACTAAGTATCGACTTGTTCCCTCCACATAATTTTAGGTATCAAAGTAAGCTTTTCTTTAAACATAACAAAAAATGTATGTGTAAAATATTTTAATTTAAAGATTGTTGCAGATGTTGGCTTGTAAAAGTCTTTTTCGTTTAAATATTTGCCGCCTTGTTCGTAAAAGATCTGAAATTAACACAATTTCGACATTTTCATTATGGCTAAGAGGTGTTTCGTAGAAAGACAAAGTTAAAGCATAGAATTCGAATTCGTTTACAACAATTTTTAATGAGGCGGCATAATAGTTATTTATGCAACTGTTGTATTATAAGGGGTATGACGAATGTGGGTTATACGAATGTGATTATAGAATGACATAAGTGTTTTCTATAAAAGATATGAATTTCTCTATAAAAGACCCTGAGGACAAGGGGCGTTCTGAGAACTTAAAATTCATGGAAAGTTTCGGCTCTGTGGTAGGAAACGCGCGTGAAAGACAATGTATTTTTTTTAATTTTAATACCATACATTGAACAGTGAAAATTGTGACTGTCTTATAAGTAAGCCTTGGGCGCGGACGGGACTTAAAAAGCTTTTTTTTTTCAAATATGACATTGAATGTTTTAATGTTGGCATTTATAAGCTAACTGCTTCAGAATCTTTAATAAGTCTTAAACAGAGGTTTGAAAGCATGGGTGTAAATGAAAAGAGTTTAAACTTCATTTACGAGATTACATAACTTCGATTACATTTTGTAGTCGTCAATGAAACAAATATTTAATCACTGATTAGTTCATCTTTTTTTTTCATTCGACATTTTTTAGATTGTAAGAATGGAATGTTTACAATGATTTTCATTTACTCCGTCTCATAATAACTATAATATAATATTAGCATGTACCAAACACTTGTGTAAATACAAACAAACGTCATATTATTATGTAAACAAAGACTGCTCTCAGTGGGTAAATCCCTCTGTTTACGTCGACTCCTATCATACAACTTCGGTATTTAATTATAAACTTCCATTTTATTACTTTAAGTAAGACCAACTTGCATTGAAGTTGTTAAATTAAATTGAAAACAAATTCATGACACGTAATTAAAAATCTCATTCTATCCAAACAGATAACAAAGATAGATTGACGTTTTAAGTTGGCATATTCTGGTGGTTGACAGAAGGTTTTTCTAATAACTAAGATTAGGTGAATGATAATCATATTATAAGAAGTGATCTTTACCAATGAAATTACTATTAAAATAATCATCATCAGCCTAGTTATGTCCCCACTGCTGGGGCATGGGCCTTCCCTACGGATGGAATAGGGAGATTGGGCCATGACCCACCATGCGGGCATAATGCGGATTGGCGGGTGCTAACAACTGCAGATGCAGCCGGGACCAACGACTTAACGTGCCTTACAAAGTAAGCGTGGAGGAAATCGAGATAGAAGATTTTTCAGTCACGCATCTAATGACCGACCACTGCGAAAGTTGCTTAACTTCAACGATCGCAGCCGAACAGCTACGAATCGCTAATCACCAGCACCATCGAGATCCTCCTCTTCCTTTTAAAATATTATTTTGTAATTGTTTCACCCACTAGTCTTGAATAAAAGTAACAATCTGTGGATAGAAGTCGTGTTCAACATTGATCCAATAATATGCATCTCCCGAGTACCTGTCTATTACACTGACTGACAGCAGCGTGGTGGTTTAAGACTTTTAAAACTGTGATTCCATGAGCAACATTGAGTATTTTTTTAACTTGTGCTTGGGCTTTCATAAAACGACCTTCAAAGTTTTATGCTCCCACCGGGAACAATTGAGAGAGGCTATTATGGAAAAAGCTTCTGAAGGTCAGCCACCCATTAGCTAAAATCACAGACGTACAGGTTACGGTAACACATACATTTAACCTACTTGCTTTATTTTATGAAATATATTTTTCAGGTTAAATTTTGATGAGAATCCTACTAATATTATAAATGCTAAAGTTTGTATGGATGATTGTCAGTCTTTTACGAAGAATATCGATGATGTTAGATGATAAAATGTGTGACATGGAACCTATGATAGTCGAGACCATGGGACGATTCTTGAGGTACGTTACAATATGGTTGTAAAAGCTTAAACTTATTAATTTGATTGACACATATTTTTTATCCTAGATAAATGTTAGGTTCCTGTGGAATACTCAAAAAACTAACTTTAACGAGGGCGAAAATGGGGATGGCCTCTAATATGTTATAAAGTAGGATTTATTTTAATATAATATAAAAAAGCTAGGTACCAGTCAACACACAAAAATAATTACAATTAGGTTTGCTTAACCCTTTCAGAACGTTCTCAATTGCATTTCAGGTGTGCAAGTCACGGATTTGATTTTTTGTCATAGCAAATGCCTGTTTAAATTCAAAATATTTACATGTTTATCACCCTATTATGAGAAATATTAAAAGTATTTCTGTGTGATCCTTAAACGATTTAGCAGTTTTTACTTAGTCATGGCTATGATTATACTATTCTTGACGTATTCTATAAGCACCTGAATTTATGTGACTTCAATCAAACATGCACTATTCATACATAACAAAGTTCTAAGTAGCAAACTTGTTTTTATAATTTCTTAAGTGGAATTGATATATTTAATGCCTTTTGGGTCACAACTCTTAATAAAAGTGTAGGTAAGCAAAACAAATATTAATCTACTTATCTTAACAGAAATAAAAAAAACGAAGTTTTCTTTACTTATATTGCAAAAACATTGTTTTGCTGGTACCAATATCGTATAATTTTCTTCTTGTTAATGTTTTGACAAATCATTCCAGAACCATAATAATGGATGCCTTCACGTGGTATTAAAGCCAACCTTTGTAGGGTGTAAGCTGTCGTCCCCAGCCACAAACCGACCCTCACAGATTTACTCGATACCGTCACACACACACTATAGTACATTTGTTATATTTTGATTTCCTAGTGGCTACTCTCTGAATTACCAATAAAATTTCTCATAAATTCAATCATTTTAAGAAAATAAATAAATAAATGAGTGTTGGAAAACTCACACCAATTAGCCTAGCCCCAAAGTAAGCACTTCAGGCTTGTGTTATGGGATACTAAGGTAACGGATAGAATACATATACTGTACATATATAAGTATATTTTTATATAAAAACATATTAAACATCCATGACTGGAGTACAAATGCTCGTATTCATCACACAAATATCTGCCCCCACCGGGATTCCAACCCGGGACCTCTCGAGTCGGCGACACCATGAAACCTGGCGTACAAACCACCGATTGTAGATAACCCACATAGAAAAGAATTTGAGACGGCCATCAGGGCTGCGGTAGCATAATGGTCAGTGCATTTGCCCAGATAGCGAAGGGTGCGGGTTCAAGTCCCGCGTGCTGTCTGGTCCGCGTGGAATTTTTTCTAGTAATGTTTTCTTCAGACGTGAACATCGAGCTGTTACATGCTTCAAGAATCAAAATTATAATTCTGTTAAGCTTAATTACTATAAAGGTATTCCTTTATTGCAGAAACTCGATGGTACAGTTAAGTGCGTGCGGTCTGTGATCGTGAAAATTAAGTTACTTTCGCATAATGGGATCATAGTTTGGGTGTTAATTTTTCCTCCTTACTTTAGAGCCGTTAAGCCGTTGGTCCCTGCTTAATGTGCAGAGAAGAAAGAGGAATAAAAACTTTTTCCGGATCATTACAAAAGTTGGATTCTAAATAAAGGAGCTCAGCACGACTGCTTAAGAAATCAAAACAGTCTGGCACTTATGAGAAAAAGTTTATTATTGCCCGAAGATAACGCCTGAGTTCAGCGCATTTGCCTTTCGGGTAGGTTTTACCAATATTCTGCCCTGATAAGCTGAAAAGCGGTATCTCAATCAGAGTAACGTTGGAGCAGTAGTATTTTGAGAATTATCTTTTTATTGAGAGCTGAGCTGACGATTTACCTTAATTAAGATAAATCATAACTAAAAATTAATGAAGAAATATAGTCGTAAACTATAAGTGGGGGACACTATATAATATTAGGAATATCTCTGCTCCTTTTCTTATTTGTCTATGGTCTGCCTTGACGTATTTTATCACACTAATATTATAAAGGCGAAAGTTTGTGTGTATGTTTGTTACTTCTTCACTAACTACTAAGTATAGAAAAAATGACATGCATGAAATAATTACAAACTTAAATTTATCGTTTATTGACATTTCGATGTTAAATTTAATAATATTACATTAAACTAATTAATGATCTATGTAAATGTTATATTTATTGCGTGCCGATAAGGCAGAATATGGCTGTACTTTACTAAAATGTATCTGTGTAACAACTTTATAACCTATATTCGCAATAAAGATGATTTGATTTGATCACGTCTAAACGGCTGGAGCGATTTTAATAAAATTTGGTATGGAGTTAGCTATCACCCTGGATCAACACATAGGCTACGTTTTACTGCGGGAATATCCCTAATAAGCCGCGGGTAACACCGCGGGGCACTGCTAGTATATAATATAAGGAATATCTCTGCTCCTTTTCTTATTTGCCTATGATCTGCCTTGACGTGTTTTATATTTCATATGCCGCCATCTCAAGCAGCTGTCATCAGACGTCAAATGGCCGGATATAATGGCACAGAAATAATCCTTACGTCACACTGTGGCCCTTGTTACACTGTCCCCTGCTTAACCCTACTACGACCTCCGTGGCCGAGTGGTTTGTACGCCGGGTTACATGGTGTCGCCGACTTGAGAGGTCCCGGGTTCGAATCCCGGTGGGGGCAGATGTTTGTGTGATGAATACGAGCATTTGCACTCCAGTCATGGAAGTTTAATATGTATTTCTATATCAAACATACTTTTATAAGTACTGTATATTATTATGTATTCTATCCATTACCCTAGTATCCCATAACACAAGCCTTACAGTGCTTACTTTGGAGCTAGGCTAATTGGTGTGTGTGTTGGAAATATTTATATTTATATATTTTTAATATGAAAGTATGAATTCTTTTGCCTGCTGAAATTAAAGAAGCAATTAATAATTGTTAAATTGTGTTAACCTTCAGTTAAGTAATTTATATCTGTTGGTTGTGTGTTAGTCAGTTTTATTTCCAATCTAAAGAAATTTTATAAGAAAGAAATCCACCACCAATTTACTTACTTATAACGATGTTTTATAACCGCTTACTTAATTGTCAACACTCAAAAAACACAATGAAGGTATTATTTGTTGCATAATCGCGTTAATTATACCGGCCAATAAATTACCATTCACGGCAGCGAAATGTTTTAAATTAACGGTCGCTCTTTCCTCATTTTCAAATATTTTAAACATCGATCGATCGTCTGTATTGGCTTCTATTTTCGCAATCGGTAGTAATACGATAATTTCCGTTACTCAAATCTATTCATCCATTTAATTTTGAACAGCAGTGCTATTGTGTAAAAAACAAACTCACTTTTCACCTCAGTATCCGCTATGTGACTTAAAATTAGAACACGAATTTCAAGTAAATATCAAATCACACAATTTCGGGGCAAATTCCCCGATGAAAATTGACTTTGTTCTTAGAATAGCACTGCATTACTAGTAGTAGAAGATTCGAACCTACATCGACCTTCACCGAGCTGATAATAGAATGAAATATATTTTTTCATCATTTTCCAATGATTAATTTTACAGTATTTTTTTAGGCAACCCATTTTAAATATATTTTCTAAATAAAATAAGTTTCATTCTATTATCAGCTCGGTGAAGGTCGATGTAGTCCCGGATCTTAGAATATAGTAAGAAAATAAGAAGAATTCCACATAGTTAAAAGAAAATTCTTTACCATGTAAAATGGAATAATCAAGATTTAGATAAAGCTTAAGGTTCGGTATGCAAGCAAAATTTGTTAACCTAAAGTAGGTGGTATAAATTTAGCATAGCTATAAGGCCCCGCAAATAAACCCACAAAAAGCATGTCCGACAAGCAAAAAATGTTAACATAACATTATCTGCATGTCACGGTGTCTATTTCTTACCTCATCATACTTAAATAATACTTACCTTCCGTCAGCAATATATTAGTTTGCCTACATTTAAAATAGTAAGTAATTATCTCAATTTTACACTTCCAGTTAGACATAGCATGTCTTTATTGTAATTTATCGCAAGCAACTTACTTACTCGTATGTTCTTGAGATCATAAAAATCAGTTAATATGTTTTCACAACCTAAACTTCAAGGCATTTTTCCGACAGTAATACCCTTGCCAGTTCCTGATAAAAATCTGATGTTATCTGCCATATAAAATGATTTAGCAGATAGAGGTTTCTGATATGTAACTAACCTACTGTTTTATCTTCAGATTTTCTCGAATACCTATAAGAGCGAAATAGTAGTTCATCTACGAAAAAAAACCCGAACAGGCAACCAAGGAATTAATCAGCTAGTTATAAAAAAGACCCGAAAGAAAAGAGAAAAAAACATTTCATTAAAAATATACACATAATCGAAGTTACAAATGGAGAACCTTCTGCCTTTTTAATTCAGTTAAAAAGTTGTTATGATGATTTCTAAAGTAATAAATAATTTGCGAATTGATACACTCCCTATTTTCTACACTACAAATAGATTCCACTAGCTACCTACACACTTTGATGGCCGCCCTATTGTCCTTTAAAAGATAGCGATAAACCATGCTGTGTGAAGGAATTTTTATATTTCCGAAGCCTAGACGCCTTTAGAATTATGATTTAATGTTCGTTCATGGCATGAAGTGTTAATAAAACGATGTAGTACAAAACAACTGGTTGGAATTAAATATAGCTCTGTATTAATCGTTATAATTCACCATTAGCGATAATTTTTAAAGACAATAATAAAATAAGGAATTAAGCTTTAACACCTTTCGAATATAAATAAATAAATAAATGAAATTAAATATTGGAATTAGATTTTCAGAATGGATAAACCTGGATACTTCATTAGGGTTTAAAAATGTGATCTTTATAATGGTTACCTTAGGACAGAATAAAAGATCTTGCAGTAATATTCTTTTGTCAACCCTAAAGTTGGAATGCACGACCTTGTGGTTTGAAGAAGAAATTCAATCGCGCTGTTAAACAACTCCACTATCGAGGATTCGCTATTAGATTACCAGTACTGTTTTCACGAAAGTTGTTTAGTGTCTAAGATCTTACTTAAATTCTAAAATTCTATTTTTACTTTTAAATTGTTTTGTGTATTATGATTTATAGGCTATATATAGCATAAACATCTTTCCACGTACTTTTCATAGTAGTTGTGCTTACGGCATACAATAGGGATGATGACTATTTTTTTTCTTCGTTTATCAGGTAGATTATCAAAAAGTATTCGACACGTATGTTTTCTTTTTTCACATAATATAAACATTGCAGAGATATATTGATTTGAAAAGTCGCATGACGTCACGTTTTACAATTAAACAAGTACAATTTTCACTCAAAAGTGACGTCACGAGCCCCTATTCCCAAACTTTGACGCGCTATAACTTTGTCATTTTTTGGTTGATTGCTCAAAGAAAAAAAATACGTGTCCATTAGTTTTTGATCATCTAATTGACGAACTAAATAGAATTTCATTTACTGTACCCCGTCATCACCCCTATTGCGCTACGCTTATACCCGCCATCTACTGAGTAGTGTGATTGATATTCAGCAAAAAATAACATGGTAATCAATGCAAAACGGGTTCTATACTGTTTGAAATAAATTGTTTAACAAATTATTATCACTGCACAACCTTTTCCTCTAAGAACATTTCTTAATTACAACAATATGCTGGGTTTGGTAAATAAATAATTGGTAAATGAGAAATGATTTGCATTTAAATATTTACTTTATCTATTAAATAAAAATCTTCAAATTAAATTTGTGGTTCGTTGCTTGTCAAGTGTAAACCGACAGCTCGACATCGAACGTTTTAATTTATAAATCTTATTTCTTCTCTGCGAATCATATTGTTAGCACATAGCCTTTCTGAACTACATCCGTTCCATAATACGCCTATACGCCTTTTTACGCATATCGCATCATTATAGAATCTCCCAAAACTATTTGCACAAATAAATAAATATTTTTTCTATTATGAATGTGATCATTAACCGAGTGCTTTTACCATTTTGAGATAAGCGGCAAAAACAATGTTACCTTTATAAAGCAATAAAGGTGATAGAGACGGCAGCGTTTCACTACCATGCACGTAATTTCTAAGACTTCAATATTTGTTTTGCATCGCAACATAGCCTTCTAAATGATTATGGGCATAATGTGTAAAGTGTGAATGTGTTATTTCAGAGCCGCGCCTGCGCCCCGCTCCGCTCATGCGCGCTGGCATGAGGTGAGTCATCGGACGCTTATAAACAGTTTACACCCGCATTGCAGCGCACGCGGCTTTCAGCTAACGCCAAGTTCAACAAACGTGGTTTAACTTATCATTTCTCAAATTAGACGCGAGTATCCGAGCGCAATATTGAAAATACAACGTGCTCAAAACAGTTATGGGACTTGAATATACAACTTTGATTACTTAAAAATTAAAGAGGCTTCCGTAATCTCAAATAGTTTTCCTACGATGCTGATCTCGATCACGTTTGAAGTAAAACTAACATTACAGATCTTATTACCTCATCCCTGTAATGGCAGCCTTCAACGTGCGCCTTTTAAAACGCACGACGCACCACATTATCGCGAAAGCACTCGTGAACTCGCTATTAGTTACTCGCACACCTGCCTTGCGCCCGATGTCATTGCCCGTCAAACGCGGCCCTAGCGTACATATGGTAACCAACCATCTCGTACGAAAATAAACACACTCACCATATCCCATAAGGTAAAACTTAAGCACGACATCACACGACGACTGTACGCCAACTATAATGGCAAACACTGCACCGTCAACTATGCTTAATTGCCTCGGACACTGTTCACAAGCGGTTTGCTATTTACACGAAGCACACTTTTGGAAAGTTTTAATTGTCTTTTATTAAAAAAATTGTGTGTGTCAGCTCCGACGCACGACTGGAGTTTACTCCTTAAGTTCGATAGTCTAACCAGACGCAAAAAGAGTTTATTTAACTTAAAAAAGATTGATATTGTATGAAAGGGTAAATTAACAAATTAATGAAAATAATATAAATATATATTTATTCATTTCATATACATTTATTATAACTAATAGACGAAATATATTACATTAAACTTTTTACAATAGTCAATTTCAGATGTGCATAAATATATCATTAGGAATGTTGATAAATTATGTAATCATTATTATCAGACTATTATCATTTTTTTAAATATTAATTAAATCAACATTGTCTGCATTATTAATTACAGTGACTAGTGGTTTATGGTAACTAAAATAAGACACATGGACGTTCGTAGATACGTGGTTCATGAATCTTGAAAATACCGCATCAATGGTTGTACCATACCTCGTTGTCGCCATTGCTCTATCAGAAACAATATCTAAATTTAGTTCAGATTTTAAAAATTTTATTAATGTCAATCCGTCATCTTTGTTTGTCAAAGTTGCGCGACATAGGATGCGCACCAAAAACGTAACGAGGTCATACATCGATAGATTTTACTCCTCACATTTTTCTCATACCGGGCCCCTTATATATGCAAATCGATTCTTAGGGCTAGCGCATATATACAACTTATGCATCGACTAAACTGTTTTGTCGCGTTTTGTAGTTCTCGTGATTTCCACACAACTAAACCGTTTAGTTGATGGAGGTACGCATACAATAGATGCAGTCGATCGTCGATTCTTTTTATCTCCTCAATTCGACCAGTCTTTATAGACCAGTAGCTACGCTCGAATCAAGGTGTTACAAATAATGTCAATTAACAAGAAAGTTCTAATTTGTGCTTTGCTTTATAGAAATTTTAAATATTGATATTGTACAAAATCTTTGTTTAATAAATAAAATCATACAAATTTTTTTTTATTAATTTATTTACTAACATGCTTGTGGCCGCCCGCGACTTCGTCCGCGTTTAATTTAGTTTTTTGGTTATTCCTCGGGAACCTGACATGCATACTTTCTCCCATAGCTTTTTCTTTAGATTTATGTCTGAATACTCTTTCAGACCCTTTAAGTAAAGTGCAGGTCTTTTTTCTACACTAATATACTACTCTGTATCCTCCGTAATAGTTCCCGCAAAGCCCGCCATGGTGACTGAAGCCGCTCCAAATGCTTATGCTAGACTGACAGTCGCGGATCGACTGTTTGTCGATGGTATGTGCACATCAATACAATACAATACAAAATGAGCATTTGATCGATAGTTGCCCAACTTTTTAATCAAAAGCAGATCGATACAGCTTTTTGACTTTTTTGTTGTACAACTATCGAGTTGACAGTATGTGCGCTTCAATATATTGCTATATACATACGATACACAACAAAATTGTTGTTCAACTCAAAGTTTTATATATGCGCTAGCCCTTAAGGAGTAAACTCCAAAACTTGGTGCCGGTGACTACATCTGAATTGGTTGATTTTCCAAAAAAAATGTATTCCCTATTTCACTACCATAAAGTATTATTTTGCGACATAATTAATTAGGTAACATTGCCATTTATAATATTACTATGCATTACACCGAATACCTTTTATATTTTATCAACCACAAAGTGATAATTAAAATTAATACATAATTATTTCATAATCCAATAGAAGTATTAATGTAAAATATTTTATTGCAACTATGGTGAAACAATAAAATCATTCAGCAATCGTAACCAAAGTACTTTCAAGATAGGTAGATATCAAATCATTCAACTCTAATTATCCAAAGAACAAGGAAATCAGATCAGACGATGGTATAAAACGGTGCTACATGAAAAATCAATTCAATCGGTAGACTTAACCCAAGATTTACTCCTTAGAAATTCGTAATTGATATTCAATATATATCACTTTAAAGTACTCTTGATACTTAAGTACTTTACTACTCAACATTTTAATATAGGTACCTACGTTATCATTGTAACTTACAAGTAAACGTAGAAACTACCTATCCTGGTTTGTAAAATTATAGCTTTCCATAAGAAAATACCGTCCTCCGTAGCCAACCTGATTCCAGTCGCGACAGAAAAAGCACTGAGTAAATATTATATGATATTCTCATAAAACTATTACCCACGTACATCAAAACCAATAATACTCGTGTAAGAATAACAAGTGTAAGACCACATATCGAAGGAGATGATGTTATGAATAGAATTAACAATTGGGTTAAGAGCTGATTATACTTGCGCCTGCTGATTGCGCCAGCCGAAGGCGCCAGCACACGTATCACCAATGACGTACAATATATATGGAAAATTTATACGGTAGTCCCTGTGTAACGTACCTCAAGGACAATCCTTCCTTTTGTCAATCATAAATTCCATTTCACACATTTTGTCATCTACCATCATAGTTATTCATCATATTTATACACATCTTTCATTTTCATTACATACAAGGATTTTTATGTAATGAAATGTTTTTTGTGGATTTTCTTTAGTCAAATTAAATTTATTGAAACCAGGTAATAACATCAATATTTCAGAACAATTTTAATTTTTATGAACGTTTATTACTAGTGCCCCTTTGAAAAATTGCAAAAATTCTTTGTACGTAACCGAGGTTTCGTACGAAGAGAATAATTCCTTCGTCGTAACTAGTTACGAACAAGGAAAAACAATTCCTTCATCGAAACCAGTTACGAAACTACGGTTTCATAGGCGGCCGAAGGAAATCTGACGAGTAACGAACAACAACAATTGTCCTGTGTTAGTGTTCATTTGTTTTTTTTTTTTATCATAAACAGCTACATATTTCGAAATCCAGTTTGAAATTTAAATAAATCCTTGGCTGCCGTGATTAGAAGTAAAAGATCGTTCCATTTTTAAATTAGTCGTATTAATTTGGCCACTAAACACGACAGATATGGTTTTTCATACAAATTTTGCCGGCCGCTGCTTGCATTTATGTGACCAGTACAGCAATTTCGATTTATCTCGAAGAAGGTTGTCAAAATAATGCTCACATTTCAAGCATGTTTGAGAAAACGTAATTACTAAGCTGGTATCTAAGCAAAGTAAGACCGAGTTAGGTACGCAAAGTATTTCTTGCTCCGCTAGGAATCTTAACTGGGTGGTAATCAGGAGATGTGCCATTATCCTGATGCAGGTTAAGGATTCGTTGCACTCATACAGGCACCAATTTGGCTAGGAATGCGGTGGATTATGCGCAAGCTGCATGATAATTGGTCAACCTAATGACCAGTTACATAAATGGGTTGGTACTCAAAATATGTTGGTTGTTGTGTTCACATTTTTCGCAATAATCAAGAACGACTTCCACCTACTTCAGAGAATTTCCATTGACAATCTTCTTAGCGTATAATACAAAAACATCTAAGACACAATGGAAATCATAATGTTACATAATGTCAAAATGTTTTTTCAGGCAGTGAGTAGATCCAATCAATGATAAACGTAGCGGTAGAGAAAAACTC
The DNA here is from genome assembly GCA_902850365.2 of Chilo suppressalis. Classification (NCBI taxonomy): domain Eukaryota; kingdom Metazoa; phylum Arthropoda; class Insecta; order Lepidoptera; family Crambidae; genus Chilo; species Chilo suppressalis. Next base: position 13,227,575 of record OU963897.1, on the reverse strand, counting down.
TTGCCCATTATTAATAAACGTGGAATAAGCTTTGACTAATTACACCGTGTTTTATTCCAATCACTCAAATGCCATTTGTCATTCAATGAACAGAGACAAAACATGAAGTAACAAATCCAATCTTATTCTTCATTTATTAATGAGGGGGTTGGTGTACTTAAATCATCTCATGCTATAACATGTATCTTACGTGAGACTAAGTTATTGTTTCCATCTGTAATACTCTTAATGCCATTTATTGTCTCAAAGCAGTGGCAGGGATAAAATAATACTACGTGTAAAAGAGCTTTTTATAAGCCTATTTGCAGAAAATAAATGACTTTTATTGTTTTTCATAACTCATTTCTCTACACAAGATCTATTGCTTCTACACCAAACGTTACCTTGACGTCTTCCTTCTTTAGACCTTGAAAATTATTTTGATGCTATATTTTCAATGTAAACTATTATTATCTTGTCTTACAGCATGAAATTACAGACAACATAATATATAATTATTCACGAGTGTCATTTTAAAAGAAAATGAAAATCCAAAGTTATCGAAATAAGCTTCAAAATAGTTAACTCGACTGTTGCAGACATATTTTGAATACAGTACTACAAAATCCGGAAAGTTTGTTGCTACAGATTTAATTATTCTATGTTTAATGTATGGAAGACTTAAACGTTACTTTTATGCCCACAACTAATTAAGGAAACCCATGAAATGCAACCTTCTCACGTACCGAAAATTTTAGACACAAGTGTTTGAATTAAATGTTATATTACAACCAACCGACTAACTAACTAGTCGGATAAAGAGTGCAAACAAACTAAAAATAAAGATATGTCTGACACAACAATTATAAGGTTGAATGAAAAAAAATATAGGAAATGGAATTCAGCATGGTGATTGAATATCTAAACAAAAAACTATTTGATAAAAAATAAAGAACTTTTGCATTAGCATAGTACTCCTTAAAGTTTACTATCCTGGGCCTCTCTCAAATCTTCTATATATATAAAACTCAAAGGTGACTGACTGACATAGTGATCTATCAACGCACAGCCCAAACCACTGGACAGATCGGGCTGAAATTTGGCATGCAGGTAGATGTTATGACGTAGGCATCCGCTAAGAAAGGATTTTGATCAATTCTACCCCCAAAGGGATAAAATAGGGAATGAAAGTTTGTATGAAACTTTGTCAATTTTAAACCGATCGGGCTGAGACTTTGCATGCAGGTATGCAGGTATAAGAAGAATCATAGATGAATGTCATTGTGTATAATACAAGCCTGAGAACAAACTCTGTAGTCTACACTTCAGCTCTACACCGAAGCGAAGCGAGGGCGGGCCCGCTAGTGTATGATAAAAACAGTTTTTGTCGCAACTTTGTAGCCAGATCAAAGGCTTCATAATTTCCGGGTTGTTCATTAAAATTAGATAGAAGGTTCTCTTAAATGTGAAAAGTAAACCTGTTAGTCTTTTATAAGCCTGTGATCCAGAACAGGTTGATATGTAGACAGCTATTATATACATGACTGGCGTCTTCGAGCCACTTGGATTTCCGGCAGTCTCATATTATAAACACTGCTTTGACTTCTCATTGATGACTCACTTTAACGTTTAACTTGGTACGACATTAAATATTACTATGATGGTACATGTGTCAATCATGCAGATGTAATGAACTTAATGATAGTCACCAACGGTTCACATCCCCTGGCTCTCTTGCGGTTGATCCGGTCTTCTTTTAAAACATAATGCATGTACAAACAGGGTAATGAACTCGTTTTGTGGTTCCTTCATCATCAGTTAGAATCATCGTAAAGTATAACTTTTTTAATTATAAATAGAAATCTAGGGTTTTCACTTGCATTAATCTAGAATTGCACTTTAAAATTTATCATTGATAATTAGTTGTTACTACAATATACAACTAAAACCAAGCGACAAAGAAAACACAAATCCAGTTTTTAGCTCAGATGACGAGGATGACTTATTTTTATTTTCAAGTGTGATTTTATAATAAATGTAAATAAGAATGAGCATCTATTGTTTGAAAATATTATAGATGACCTAAAATACTTTCATTTATACGCGCATGCATTATTTACCCTGCTTTAATGAAATAATTTTCTAATGCAATATCGTTTTGATTACACGATCCATTCTGTGAATGTTAATTGTTGATTTGATAACGAAATTTCTGAACTGTTTAGTTAATAAAATGTGCGGCAGTGCTATCTGTGCAAGATGTTTGGCGTTAATCCATATTTCTAAATTATGCTAAATGTTGGTGTTGCAGGCCGTCCGGCGCATGCGGTGTGGCACGATGGTGGCGTGAGCGGTCACCATGCGCCTCTTCCGCGGGCCGAAGCGCAGGGAAGTGACCGCGCCGCGGGCCGCCGCGACGCCGTCTCCGCGCCGAGACGCCGCCGCACCCGCCCCCTCCGCCGCAGCCACTCATACGCACGACTTCACGCTCGTCACCGCCTTACCAGCCATGGTCATGGAAGACGATGTCAAGGAGATGAAGAAAGGTATCAAGACTTATCTATTGAATGTGTTGTTCATCTGGTTTATTCTAACCAAAAGCATTTTTTGTTATTATCTTTTAAATAATACTTGATTTTAGGCAATATGATAATATGTAAATTAATGTTTCCTTATTTCAGTATTCGCAACGTGGGGTCGAAGAATGGGGAAAAAATTAGATATGCTGAAAAAAGTTGACGCAAAAGAAGCTAGTGACGAATCTCCGCCCAGTGAAAACTTCCGAGATGATTCCTCAACTCATTCCACGATATCTGGTCAATATAAAAAGAAACAACATTGGAAAATGGGTCGAAGCAGTTCTGATTCAACTTCACTAAAGAAGGATAGTGACACGGATTCCATTCGAAGCACTTCAAGGGACAGATCTCCTAGTCCTTTCAAATCTTTTTTCCATAGAATGGGATCCACTGGAATGTTAAATTCTTCGAAATCTCAATCTCTAAATGTGCATAAAAATAATGAAAATTATCCTGTTGCTAATGGACCGTCCCTGTATCGTAGTTGTTCTACTTCACATCTCTCAACTTATGTAAAAGCTGATGATCCTTCCGATGACATTGATCTACAAAATGCAGATAATGAGAATAAAAATTCTCCAACTAAACAAACCGATGTGCTAATAGAAGACAAGTTAACAACAGTTTCAACAAAGGCTATTAGTTGTGACAATATTCCTAATTTGGACGGACAAACTAATAACAGTACATGCAAAAAACCCAACTTTCCATATGCATTTTTAAGGTCAAAGTTATCAGTTTTACCAGAAGAGAATAGTATATCCTCACAACAAAGAGCCAACTGTGTTAGACAAAGTTTTTCGGAAAGATTGGATCGTAAATCTCCCAAATTCAGAAGAGAAAGATTATATTTAAGTAATGCAAGATCTGAAGAACGATACCAAAGTAGTGACAGTATCTCCATCCATGAAGACAACATGTTACTAAATAGTGCATTAAGAAATGACTATGATTTCTCCAGAAGTTCTATGAGAAGCATCAATGAGATAGATAGTAATATGTACCCAATACGACGAATAGATGATACACCAAGGCGATCTTCAATGATATCGCATCGGCCTCCTCTGGATTATGATCCTATGCTCATTCCAAGAAACAGAAATAGTTTACCGGTCTATGAGTATAACTCTATTTTGGGATCCATGAGAGATTTAAAAGCTGAACTAGCATCTTCATCACAAAGCATTCATCATGGCCCAGAGACTGGTGAAGTTCTACAAGCACATCGCTTAAGTAACTATGTTAGTTCCAATGAATCTGGATACGATAGTGATGGTCGTCCAACTGATGAACATAGCAATCATTCTCCACCAGGTTATTCTTGTCACTTGTCTTCTAGCTCCATTCGAAGGGACAATGAAATTAACTCTGAGGTTAATCATAGTCCTTTCTCAAGACAGTTAAGCTTTAACCATAAAATCAATATAAGTAGAGTTCAGATTCCTATGAGAAGAAGTTCTACTCCATGTGCATTATTTCCTATTGAAAAAGGAACTGCATACGAATATGAAAATATAAACCGGGAAAATAATGATAATTATAGCGTTACCAAAATAAATCCTCATAGTACTTTAGAACACAGTGATGGCAAACCACCGCCACTGCCGAAAAAGACTGTAAACAAAAAAGCGCCATATATTTACAAAACTATTACACTGGATGACCGTGTTCAAACAAGGAAAAATAAATTATATAATCAAATAGAAAACACAATGAATTCTATTAATTGTAAAGGTTCCATAAAAGAGATGAAATCAGAAAATTCAGTATCAGAAATAGATATTTTTGGTCGAGGACCATGCACAAAACGATTTCGAAAAATAAGATTGTTGAAATCAAGATTAGACGAAAGTTTAGGAGTATATTTGGCGCAACATAGGGTAGACTTTGACAGTACTGGATCAAATTACGAAATAAGGTACATCGTCGTGAAACTAGACTTTGATGGAATAGCGCACAGGGATGGCAGACTAAGGATTGGTGATGAAATAGTTAATGTAAATGGCAGAGTTTTACGTGGCTTATCATCTTTGAAAGAAGTTCAGCACATCGTAAACTCGTGTTCAACTGAAGCTACAACGGAAGATGGGTCATTATTTCAAAGATATCAAGTAGATCTTGTAATGGCTCATGATGAAATAACACCAATAAGCTTAAACCGTATTATGAACAGTCAATCTAATGAAACAAGCCCCGTAAAATCATCACCATCGAATGTACCACCAGATATTATTTCACAAACAGTGCACAAACCATCATCTTCTCATCAAATAACTATTGAAACCCATTTTCCAAGTGACAACCAATATTACAATGCAAAACAAACCAGAGGCCAAGGAATACCAGACCCCAATATGAACAGAAATGAATCACAAAATAAATGCGAAGTTGGTGTACAAGTAAATAATGGATTGATTCATCCCAGTCACAAAAGCGACGACGAAAAATTATTAGAAAAGAACACCTACGCCCAGACGACATCATCTTTGCAAAACGTAACGAATATTGAAATCTCGATGCGATCTTCACCGACGCCTAGAAATCAGCACAACAGCTATAGGCCTATATCACTCCACAACTCTAGAGGGTTACCAATAGTAGGATATCCAGGTTGTAATGATAATACTACCAACGAAATTAAAGAAAATTCTCCTCACTACATAAAACATGTTCCAAGGTTGTATCAAAACAGGTCTTTTGAAAGTATTCCAGAACAACTGAGGAACAGTAGTCGAAGTAGATTTTTCAGTAGAGTTGGCTCACAAAGATGTTCGCCGAATCACAATTCTCACATGTCAAGACGTCAAGAATACACGGCATCTCTTCATGAAGGCCAACACGGAGGTCACTATTCCCACAATTCCATACAAAGAGTGGAATTTTGGAAAGGTCCAGGTCATAAGAGTCTTGGTTTCAGTATAGTAGGAGGGACGGATTCACCAAAAGGGCAAATGGGAATATTTGTAAAAACTGTTTTCCCTAACGGCCAAGCTGCTGACACGGGTAGTATATTCGAAGGTAAGTCTAATCTCAATCTGTGAAGAAAAATTTAAAGTTCAAATACGTCATCGTTTTTAACATGCATTTTATGTTTTAGGTGATGAGATTTTGTCTGTAAATAACGTTCCAACGCGCGGGCTGAGCCATGCAGGCGCTATTTCTCTTTTCAAGCAAGTTAAAGAAGGGAAGATTGAATTGACGCTTTCTAGAAGAAGGTAATTAGTTAAATTACATTTTTTTTCTTTTTATTCTGGCACAATTCAGTTATAACATAAATTAACCTAATCTAATTACAGTATAATGGGAAATGTGTTCCCACTATTACTTTTTATGTATTAACAAATGATGATCGTTGTCAGGACTGTATTTGAGAAATTGTTAATCATCAAGATCGAATCAATTGAAATAAAGAAAGGTTGATACTTTTAAATTTAAGATAAAAATAACAATACAAAATTATCCTTAAAAAAATATAAGTAATTATTTACAATACAAGTTTATCAAATATTTTACATTTTAAAACTGCTTAGAGTACAGTTAAATATGTCAGCTTCAAAGAATGCACGATTGTTTTACTAATTTCAAGTAAGTAAATAAGAAAGGCACATGACCATATTATTATTTTTATTTCAGAGCACCTAGGTCCAGATCGGTGGAACCTCTTGGGAATTTTCGTGGCGATGGCAAAAAGGAATAATACTTCCGAGCCCTGTACTCCAAAGAGTATTATTATTATTCAGTGCAATAAAACATTCTTACTTTTTTAGGTATTTAGCCAAAGGCGAAATCTCGTAGACATAAAACATTTCTTATTTTATTTTTAATTGACGAATCGTTGGTACAACGATCTTTTGTAAATTATATTAAATTACTTCTATGAAATGTTCGTTGTGCACAATATTCTAGTTTATGGATTATTGGGTATTATTATTATTGTGCTAATGCATTATGTTGCATGGTTAATGTTATGTAGTTACAGTATGATGCTAAGTAATTATAGTCAATCATGTTATGCTAAATGTTTGTTAGCTTTGTATATTGTGAATACCATAAGACTGTATCGTTTACTATAAATACTTAACTATATTGAAACTGTTACTTAATGATATTGTTATAATTTCATTTAATACTAGATCTCGTTAATCTATGTACATAATCAGTATGACTTAAACATTATATGCAATGTCAATAGTGATCAAAATCCACTTTATTTAATCGACATATTGACAGATAGTTCATTAATAAATAGACTGATATAAAATAGGTACTGAACGTGGTACCGTACATTTTGTACATAATTATTAACTGACTACAAATACCTGCCTCTGCCAAAGCTTTAGGTATATGGAAAACTTTAATAAATTTGTCTGAAATGTAATGTGAAAGCAGACAAATGCCATAATGTTAAACAATCTAATGCTACCACATATCAAAATTAGAAGTGATAGGATTCAAAAGGTGAAATTAATGACTTAATCGGATGTTAATATCAATAGCACAAAAATATTATGTTGATCAAAGTGCCAGAAAAATTTATACGATTGTTATGCCCATTTCCGATTAAGATGTTAAAATGTTGACCTTATTGCCGTACAGAATTCTCACCAATTTCTTATGCTAGCATTTCCCATGACTATTCGTATATGCCGTAGCTAACGGTCAGTTTTAATATTCAATTTCTAGTAAAAGTTAGGCTTATTCTGGTTCCGTCACTTAGCAACAGTTGTCATTTTAATCTAAATAATAAAATATTTCGGCAGCAAAGCTCTAATAGGCCTATCTCCTATTGAAGATTGGTTATAGAAACTGTCCGTAAATTGACAGCGGTGGGCACTAGTCCCACTGCCGACGTTGAACGGGAAGCTAGTAGAGACAGAAACTAGCTGACGATCAGAGAGAAGCGAGTCTGTACCTCCGATAATCATAATAATCATAATCAAAATCACTTATTCAGTTTAGGCTGTTACAAGCACATATGAATGTCTAGAAGCTACGACATCGGTTCGTAAATCTACGGCGGGAGACCTTGTATTGAGAAGAACCGGCAAGAAACTCAGCAAGGGCTGTCTTTTTTCTCCCTGTTTTATTTGGTCGATGGTTTGTTCCTGCTTGTTTTAAGCAAGTGCCCGAGTACTACGGACCATTACTCGCGCCACTCGCTTGCGGTGACAGATTTAAGCAAAATGCACGCACGCGTTCCTCCAAGCCAGTAACGCGAATATTATCTTTGACAGGTCTTGTCGTTTAGCCACGTATTAGTGGAGTGACTTTTCGCGCGCGATGTGAACGGTCAGCGATCAACTATGAATATATGCATCAATTTTCTTTACACGGAATGTATATATATATATATATATATATATATATATATATATATATATAATACATTTCTTCAGCGTTAAAATAGTCGATAGTTAGTCGTTTCCTCGCCGGCGGTGGGGCAACTGCCGTAATCCTTATCATCTATCTCTATAGGGAATGAAAAGGAGTCTGTTGTCAAATTTTGCTAAAGCAAAAAGGAATACTCATGTAAAGTGCCAGGCTTATAAATAAATGAAGCTTCCATTATGTGATTACATTTAAACATACAGCGAATCAGGTCCGTCCATATAAAATTGTTGCAATGATAATGTTATTATTTCTATTGGTCATTATTTATTTCAATGTTCCACTTTTTTCAATAACAATATCTACATTTACTCATCGGCATCGGCTATAGCCATTTTCAATGTAAAGGCAATCATGCGAATTATATTCAATCACATGTGCAGTATTGTGAATTACATTTGATATGTTTTGTAAATAAATTATTAAACATAATTTCATTTTACTGTATCTTTCAATCATCATCCTTGAACGAAGAAACAACTATAGACTTTAATAAGTATGATTTATTCGATGCGAAATAAAACCGACTATAAACTATAAAATAAATATAAGTTACTACGACTAACAATAACAATAACGAATAAGCAAGCATTTAGTGGCAAAGATCAGCACCTATTACTCTATCACAGTATGATCAGTTAATAAAAAGTACATCTTGAAGTTTACAAATTCAATAACAGTGTGAAAACTGTGTCATATCGATTTTACTTGATGTCGCATAAAATGGCTACACCCCTTAGAATCCAATGGTCAGGATTTTTAATAGTGGGCAGCCACAGTGGAGTGATGAAAGTCAACCCAGTACGAACCGGCTTCTTATATACCGGACACTAGAAAAGATGTTTAAAGTAGAAGTAAGTAGTTGTACGAAAAATATATTAAATTATAAGTATATAGGTAAGTATATGATTTTACAACTAAACCGTTTAAAAACTTCCAAATTTAATATTTAAACCGTTTAAAACCACATAAGACAAAAACTGGAGCCTAACTAAATAACTTTTTTTATTTTTCATCATCCCATTCATGCACTCTTACAATTATGAATAGTCCTAGTTTATATATCTTTTTATTTTAAGCATTCTACTGCTACATTTATAAATCTAAATATTTATTATTATTTTGGTGTGAGTGTTACATATTAACATTTATTTATTCATAAAATTAAATAATTTAACTAGAAAAATTCCACCCGGAGCAGGCCCGTCGATCTCGTCCTATGCCTAGACCGAGTGGAATTTATCTAGTACAATTATATTTAATTTTATGGATAAATAAATAAATATAAATATGTCCAAAACTCACACCAATTAGCCTAGCCCCAAAGTAAGCACTGTAAGGCTTGTGTTATGGAATACTAAGGCAAAGGATAGAATATATTATTATAGAGTGATAGATATACATATATAAGATAAAGCATATTATATATAAATATGCATATTTAACATCCATGACTGGAGATTTGCACTCCATTCATCAGCTCGTATTCATCACACAAACATCTGCCCCCACCGGGATTAGAACCCAGGACCTCTCGAGTAGGCGACACCAAGGTGTGTGGTGTGGTGTGAACGCCGGTTTCAAGAAACCGGCGTTCATACCACTCGGCCACGGAGGTCGTCGTATTGAATAGTCTGTTTTCCTGCCCCGTAGACCTGACTCACTGTAGTAGGAACCCGAAATTTCAGAATAGTGTTATTTGGTAGATCCGAAAATAAAAACTATCTGCAACTACTTTGATGACATATTTATAAAATCAGAACCTTTAATTTTAATACCTTGTATTGATCTAACCTGATAAAGTTTAGGATCCTTTGGTGCCGTCGAGTTGATAGCATAAACATGAACGACTGGCAACGCTGTATACAGCATTTTGAGAGTCGATTCACAGAGCCGCAGATTACGCCGGTCCCAGCCGGCACCATCCAAAAATAATCCGTGAATGAAGACCCCTTCCTACAACGGGTTTGACGTAAATTATCAAGTTATCGTTGCTATTTTAGCAGCCGTATCTACTATAAAGTTTAAATTACTGATAACCGGTTAAAACAAGGGCAACTGTGCCTCCTTCTGCTGCTCCAAAAGTCCTGGGTTTGAATCCAGCTTTAAGGGCGTGAGTACCGTTAAGCGGGGAACGGATCTCCGCGACTTAACGGTGCGCACGTTACTAAGGGTCATTTGTTAGTATGGTTTTGCGTGTGTTGTGTTGGTAGGTGTTTAAAAAGGAATTGTGAAAAATTAATTTTATTTATTAACTTTATGTTTTAACTTTAGAGTGGTCTCTCTAAAATCGTAAATCAATATTCGTTTATCGTTCATCATCTAAAGATAGTTCCAAAAGATTTATGAAAAATATAATATGTTATTATTATAAATTTACCGCAGGAGGAGCTTTGATTTCCTCGTAAATGTTTTTAGTGACGTCATTATGTAGAGACACCATATCTAACGCCCAGCCTTTGTGTGCACGTGTTACCTCCTGCCGCATTGCCGTCAAGAAACCTAAAGTGATCTCACGACATTACCCGCCTTATTCCAAAACGCTGACTAAAGTTAGTTTTGGTTGAACTAACTAACGCTGTCTGTGTGTTCTTCTAGGAAACTAAAATGGCTTCGTATTTAGGCTGGGTTTAACTTAAGTTAGCGTTTTGTAATAAGGTGGTATATGTTCAACAAATAAACAATTTATATAAATATCAATTAAAATTAATTTTTACGTAAGCATTTTATGAAAATAGGCGAATATGCTAATAAGACTCCAGAACTGTAAGGGTACAAGGTTAATAAAATTTATAGTTTTACATCCATTAGTATTGCAAAAATGCTTGTACTTGCTAATGCCCATAGCAATATTTTAAAGACCGTTATAGCAATATTTCAAACGGTCTATTGAAATTCCCTTTTTTTAACTTTATCTTTATTTTGTAATTAAAGCGGCAATAGAAAAACATTATTTGTGAACATTAATATTCTATCTATTATGGTTCACAAGATACAGCCTGCAACTTTACTAGGATAAGGTTTAGTTTCTATTTTCAACCACTACATTGAATTAAAAGATTTTCTTCCCAAACAAAATTTTCGCTTACCTTGCGGATTAAAGAAACCTGTCATCCAAAAAGAAAACGGTCTCGCCTGGAAGCACCACGTGGAAAACTGAATATTCCTCTCCAAAAACTCCGTGAACCAGAATCCGAGGGTAGACGAAGACCAAGAACTCCTCAACCAGATATTCGGTACTTTTGCATCGTAAATATTATCAAGCGAATCCCGCAATGCCTATTTGTAAAAAAACATAAACCCATAATTTTGTGGTTTGATCTTCTAATGCTTTTCCCACACCTGCGCGATGAATCTTTGGTACTAAAATGCGTTCGAAATTTGAATAAGTTCCATTCTAATTCTAAGTACACTACTTCAGCAGCAAATTGGTCTAAGATCCGAACCTACATCGATCTTCCCCGAGCTGATAAATAACAGAATGAAACATATTTTATCATGAATTTAGTATATTAGAAAATATATTAAAAATGGGTTGCCTAAAAAACCCTGGACAGATTATTTATTTTTAATTAATTTAAAATTTATATTTTTAATTAAATGTTACAACATCAAGGTAATAAGAAAATGATGTCCTAAAAACAGTATCATCATCATCAGCCTATTAATGTCCCCAATGCTGGGGTACAGTCTTTCCCTATGGATGGAATAGGGAGATTGGGCCATGACCTACCACGCGGGCACAGTGCGGATTGGTGGGTGCTAACGACTGCAGATGCAGCCGGGACCAACGGCTTAACGTGCCTTCCGAAGCACGGAGGGGCTCGAGATAGTAAATTTTTGATCACCCATCCAATGACCGACCACTGCGAAAGTTGCTTAACTTCAACGATCGCAGCCGAACGTGCTAACCACTTGCAACATCGAGCTCCTCAAAACAGTATAAAACATATAAAATGTGCAGCTGTTGGGTTATCTATTATTTGCCTGGGCGAACTACTGGGTTGCCAGGTATAAACAGGTATATCGATGCCAGTTACGTTACCCAACGGCTGCACATTCTATACGTTTTAAACTTTAAGGCAGGACAACAGTTTCTTATTATCTTGATGTTGCAACATATATATTTTGACGTGACAACGTCTTAAATTAGGTTGCGGCTGGGAGTCACTTATGAAAAAGTGTAACGCTCGGTAACGTTACGATGAGTCTCTCGTGTTAAGTTTAAGTTTACATGTACAATGTTTTAGTAAACAAAATATATTTCTATAGTTAAAATTTGTGCAATTCTTATTTTCATTCAATTCCTTGTTCCTATTGTGCAATTTAATTATATTCATATCAATAAATATTCTACCGAGAAAAAGACGTTGTCACGTAAAATCTTCGCCCGTAAAACCGACTTTACAGGCAACCATTTTTTTTTGACGTGACAACGTCTTAAATTAGGTTGCGGCTGGGAGTCACTTATGAAAAAGTGTAACGCTCGGTAACGTTACGATGAGTCTCTCGTGTTAAGTTTAAGTTTACATGTACAATGTTTTAGTAAACAAAATATATTTCTATAGTTAAAATTTGTGCAATTCTTATTTTCATTCAATTCCTTGTTCCTATTGTGCAATTTAATTATATTCATATCAATAAATATTCTACCGAGAAAAAGACGTTGTCACGTAAAATCTTCGCCCGTAAAACCGACTTTACAGGCAACCATTTTTTAATAATTAAATATAGTCTGTCCGGGGTTTTTTAGGTAATCCAATATTCTGTTATATACTAAAGTCATGATAAAATATGTTTCATTCTATTATCAGTTTGGTCAAGGTTGATGTCGGTTTGGATCTCCTACTAATTTATCGCCTCCCAGAGAAAATGACTAGAGAGATACTTGTTTTGCTAACTTATTCTGTACTGTACAAGACTTCACTTACACTTACCATCAATATCTAAGTACATAATTACTAAAATCTAGAAAATAATTTAAACATTTCTCACCTCGTTCATAATGATAGTGCCATCAATAGCAAGTAGTAAATCTTTTAGTGTTGTTCTCACTAAAGATATTACTTTTTGCATTCTATCAATTTCTTGGCGCAAAAAGATTACCATAGAATTGTACATTCCATACAGCTTCAATCTGAAATAATAAAAACTGAACAAGGATGTGACGTGTGAATAGTTCACGATCCTAAACCCGCAAACGGTTTTATGGCCTTAAACTTCAGCAACATTGCCTCCTCATGTGTGTTCTACCTCTCGTAGAGCGGTGTTCTGATATAATACCCTGTGTCAACTAACATCATGTCACGGCAATACGCTCGTGTTATGTCACGTCTCCTCTGCAGTCCCTTGAACGATACACGTGCGTTCGACACCGGTAACAAAATTAAAGCTTTTTTCGTTAAATGAATGAATAAGAAAATTGCACTTAAATCCATTAAATTATTGTCCATTTTCTTATACAAACCTACAACGTGCTTAAGTTTAATTTGTATCTAGTCTAATACGTCCACTTGAGAACATATTGGGACAACAATGTAACTGTGAGATATCAAAAAAATCAGTCCTTTGATTTTTGTTTTGTTTTATTCCTAGGCTCTATATCGCGATCAAAAGTAGTATTCTATTTATTATTTTTAAAAACTACAAAGCCCTTACCTTTCTTTAACTTCATGAGGATCGAAATTAGGTGGCACTTTCTCCAGCATTTCTTTAGATTGCCTATATACTGAAGCTTCTCGTGTTTCACCGCCGCCAGAGCTAGACTCTTTGGGCTGAATAGACAATATCGTGTCTAACAAATCTTGGGTTACATTGCGCTGATATCTAAAGAAAATTTTAATTATAAATATTTTATTAAAAAATAATTTTATATCTAAAACACAGTACTACAGTCTGTTAAATAAGTATGGTTACGTGATATCAGCATTAGTGTGCAATCCGTAAGCTTGTGGTGGATCAACAGTTTTCATCTTTTCTATCTCCTCAATATATTCAGCAATATTTTTGAACTTCATAATTCCATAGCCCTTGTAGAACTGGAAGTCATCACTAAACAGTTGGTCCGAAAACCAAACTTTGGTAAAGGTGACCAGAAGGCGATTGTCGTAGTCATCTGTTACTCTACCACCATACTGCACTGCTGAAACCATGTATCTGAAAGGAAAACCAATGTATACTAAAAATTTGACATAAAAAACCAATAATACATTCAAGCATACACTATGATATTTTATTTCAGTTTAATCATAATTAACTATTGAGACATTTTATTTTGAAATTTTGTTTATAGGGTGTTAATATGGTCCACATAGAGGTAAGTGAATTCTTGGTTGCGATAGTGGACATACACTTGCAATACTAGAAATTACCACTAATACATTGGCCACCATTCCTGTGGATCTTTTGCAAAGTTTCTCACTGGAAGAACCTTACAGACCACAGTGTTATTTCGAGTTGTCTATGAGTTGGATATTACTTTCACAGACGGAAGCCCAATACAAATAGAATTTTAAAAAATTACAAACCTCACAGTTGTCCAGCTGATTCCTTGTCCCGGTTCTAAGCTGTCCAAGTGATTTTGGACGAACATACATGAAGCTAACCAATCTGCCGAGTTGAACTCGTATGGAATATTCCACCCTAGAGGGCCGAACTTACGTCTCTCTTGGACCACAGTGTGCAAGAAAGAGATGACATATATAAGTGGCAGATAAAAAGGACTATCACTGTAATCCAAGAAGTCCTGGCTCATTGAATCATATGTCCTCATGAGACTAGCTTTGATACCTAAAATACAATGAAATAAATTAACAACTCTATCGGTATAGACCATAGTTCGTTGGGTAAGAGATTTTCCGCTAACCTGATGGTGGCTCACATGTATATTTGATAGACATTTGTAACATTGTAATTGGGAACTTCGGGTGAACCTCAGTTGTAATAAATAATCTAGAACATATTAATAAAATCATAATTATAATCAAAACTGTATCCTTTTTTCAATAAGCACTACAAAGATATCGTTATTTACCTGAATGTCTCGTGGATTTTCTCCGTATCTTTCTCTAGTTCACCAAATTGCTCCATTACTTCTACCATATATTCCAAGCCCAAATGGCAATTTTGTAATAGAACCCAAAGACCCTGTTTTAAATTAGATCACACCATGTAAGTGTAATCAAATCACTATATTTTATTAAGATCAGTTTCCAAATTGTCACAAAAAATATTTAATATAATTTATATTCACAATAGAAACCAAAAATACCCATCATCATAAAGAACGGTAGACAAGGGACAAGTCTATCGTTCGTCAAAAAATCTAATTTTGTGAAAAGTCAGCCATCGATTAAATATGATTTGCAGTTTACCTCTTTTAGAGCACGATCTATGAGTTTTCTGGCATGAATTTCCTGTCCCTGTCCCATCGATATGGACGAGCAAACGCACTCCATTCTCTTAGCGGTTGTCTCAATTGATGGCGTAGGATCAGAACCCATAGCCAAGAATCCAATTAGCGGTACTAAGGGACGAGATTCCAAAACCATATGCTGAAAATATAACATTGATCATCTGGCATGAAGGGAGGGCTTAGTTTAGAGTTTGTGTTTAGAAGTTACCTTGTTATAATAGTTCCACTACACACACACTACACTACATATAAACACGAATTATTTTCATGACAATGAGCTTTCTAAAACATTTTGATAATAATAATAAAATTACCTCATAGTTCACTATAACAGCTTCAGTATACCGGGATCCCATCGAATACTCGACGTATTTCCTAAAAAATAGTATTGAAGTTAATCCTGGATTAATATTAAAAATTACTTAGATAATTGCATGCTTGAAGTATTATTGACCAATAAATTAAACCACTTACAAACTCTGAGCGAGTGTTCTATCAGGACACCATGCTCTTACTATTAATAGTTTTCTGAATACGTCAAGAGTATGATATCCATCTGGTAAAGGTTCATCTTCGGGCGCTTCCTTATCGAACCTAAAAAATAACAAATAATTTCACTAACATACGACAGCAAGCAAACATCGGGATCCAAAAACTTTTAAATTGTACTAGATATATTTACCAAGACTTCCAACCCTTCTCATTGTTGCAGACTTGGTTGAGAATATTGGTAAACTGACGCAACGATGATAACTGCACCAAATTCAGCCAGGACATATCGGTGACCCACTTGAAGGGTTTCGGTGGACAAGCGTTAAGATCTAACGCAGCGCCACCTATCAAATATCATAATGCATAATATTTTCCCAAAAGAATACAGCATAAGCCTCCCCAAGAAAGACGAGAAGAAGATTTGCTGGGTGCGCAACACGCGTGTAATACTCCTGGAGTTGGAGCCGTTCATACTATAGGCCGTGTTACATCTTACTATCAGGCGCAGCGTTAACCTTGTTTATTTGCCTTCAGACTTTTATATTAAAAGTACAGCAAAATACAAAGTTCAGATGGATAATAAAAGTTAACGCAATGTAGTTTTAGAAATTGCAGATGATACACTGCTCCTAGCAAAAAATCTTAGACACAACTAATGCTAATTATGGGAGCTGAAATGTTTTAAATTATAGTATGACAAAAAAGTTTAAAACAAAATGTGCTCTTTTGTAAGCATATATTTCAATAGATCTTTTATTGAGACAATAAACAAACCTTTGATAAATGTTTGAAACTCTTCATATGAGACATACTCCTTTTGCATATCAATCTTCAACGTAAGAAGTAACGTAAACAAGTACTTATGTACCTCGTAAAAACCTCTACTTATATACTTAAAAACGTCAAATGTCTGTAAGAATAAAATAAGTAATGGTATTATTGTGATTTTAGGGCTGTTTCGGGATTAATACTCGGTAAACTGTTCTCTTCAGCGGGGTGATTTATTAGAAATGGTGGTCTAGAAAGATCTTAGTTTCTTAATAATTTGTATTATTTATTAACAATAGTAAATTATTAATGAAAGTCCTGGAGTTAGAATATTGGGAACGGCCACTTTATGAACTACTAAAACTCAAAAAAATGAAGTGAGAAATAAATTAAGCTTACTGAAAACCCCATATTCTATAATTTAATGTAAGTATATTCTCACCAAATAATCGATGATAAAACCAATTCTCCTACTCGTGATCGGGCTTTGAGGAGACCTCTCCATAGAAATGTCGAAACGCTCCAAAAACTGCGCCAGTGATGTTTGATACATATTGCACACGAGCGACATGTTGCAAATTAGGAAATAAAGCACGGAACCGCGAGTGGCCACTGGACGAAACTCTTCGCGAGCCAAATTAATCTTCATCTCCGTCTCCTTAGCCACGTCCAATTTTTCTTTCACCTTTAACGATACGTTTATATTATGTAATTTTTTTAGCAGCGCCAAATTATTGCTTAAAATTGTATAGTAACTTTTGCAGTATTGTCACGCTTTTTTTCTCACCTCCGTCGCTGTCGCTTTTGTAATATTTAACACCTGAATCAGTGAAACATCTTCCACTAACGAGCCTTGAATAGTGGTAAGCTTGTGCAGCAAGTTTGCTTCAAGCTCCTGCATCTTACGTCTGTTTGCTGTCACGTCCATGATCAGCTGAGTACGCTCAGCTTCCATCTCTGCCTTCTCCGTCAAAATTACACGTCCCAACAGCTGGTCTTCCAGACCTAGTTATTTTGTTAACGAAATTTAAATGTATCTTTAGTTAATGCATATCCAAAATAAAATATGTATTATTTTCTAAAGACTAAAATACAAGTTTTGTTATTTTTACTACCTATTTCATCATCATCATCATCATCGACCTATGCTCGTCCACTGCTGGACATAGGTCTCTCCTATTTATTTCATTTGAATTTCTACCTAAATCAAATTACATTGCACTTTGCACAATATTTTACCAAATAAATTGAAAAATAGATAACATAAGAACCTTGCATGGTGACAGTAAAATCAATAATGGAGGTACGAGCAGAAACCTCAGGAGTATACGCAGGATTAGGAAGTTTCGTGGTTATGTATATTCTATGTCCTGCTGTCACATCAATTTCTTTATCTCCCAATTTCACCTGTAGTAATTTTAATGTCATTATAATATCTCATTTAAAATTATTTAAAAAGTAAAATGAAATTTTATCCTACTTTGAAGGAGGAACCGATCTTGATATAGTTTCGCTCAAGAATGTTATCTAGAGCTGGATCTAATTCCTCAGCAACATCCTCTATCAACAGAGGTCTTCCAAGCGAGACGCAATCCTCGATGTGATTTCTGCAAATTCGTTACATGGCAGTCACATACGTACATCTAATTACGAAAACGCTTTAGTTTAAACTTGAAATCGTAATCTAGGTATTACAAATTATTTAAATTATTATATTTATATATTAAGCATTGAATCGCTAGATGTTTAAATCTCCGATATCCAGATAGCGGTAGGATTAGAATCCCGCCTGAAACCTGGACCGAGTGGAATTTTCCATAAATTATTTAAACCTTAAACATTTAACCATTAACTTGTGTTATACAAAAATGTACACAAAATATAAACAAATACCTGAAATATTTATGATTAAGTGTGGTGACAATGAGGTCGTTATATCTCTCCATGTTCTTTATCCATATCTTGCCTTGTGTTTGGGGGTCAATTAGTAGCGGGAATCGAGAAGCTTTTGTTACAATAATACCGTTTTGTATAGACAGTTCGTCTGTTGGTAATCCACATAAGTTCCATTCACCAATCTAGCAGAAAATGAATATATTTTTTACAGTTATGTTTTTTTATTTATTTTTAAGCATTTAACTGCTAGATGTTTAAATCTAAAGAAAAGTTTACTAGAAAAAAAATCCACGCGGACCAGGCAGCATTTAATTATTTAAACATCTAGCAGTTAAATGCTTAAAAATAATAAAAAACATAACTATAATTGCTATTTCTTCTTTCAAATGTTTAATACTTGAAAAAGTATTAATTTGACATTGTGGGTTACCTACAATGCGAAGAGATGGCGCTGCCTTGCAGCTTAAGGCTAGGAAAATTTCGACGCGGCGAATAGGGCCGTGGTAGCATAATGGTCAGTGCATTCGCCTGGATCGATAAGGGTGCGGGTTTGAGTCTCGTCCGCTGCCTGGTTCGCGTGGATTTTTTTCTAGTAAACTTTTCTTTATATTTTTTACAAATCCCCCATTATACAATATAAATATAATATTTATTGGTAAACTTACAGTAGCAGTATCGGTTAACTGTTCAGTAATGTTCAAATTCATAGAAACAGGTATTTTCCGTTTAAGCAGTTCCGATAGCCAGCATGTTATTAAATGGTTTCTAAATTCTTGGTTGAAGGGACCCGAGTAGGATAAAAATCTGAAACAAATAATAATTACCTGCACTGATCAATTTATTTTATATAAATTTAACAAGATGTCAGCCCGATAAATATGCGGAAATGTTAGTTTTATTCCAGTGTAATGGCTCAATCACATTTTGTCGTTAGCCCGAATATGATTGCCAATGGAATTCGGGTAAACGACTAAATGTGAATGAATGGGGTCGAGTACGCCCGTATTCGGGTAGTTTTGGTTACCCGACAACGTCTCCAGTATTCCAGTGTAAATATTGCTTCGGGTGCCTGAAATCGAGTAATGTCTTTCGTGCACCCGAAAATGGGCTAATGACCAAGTGTAATTGAGCCATGAGCAAAAAAAAATCATTTTTGATCTGTTGGATCAAACATTGTTTTTCTTCAAGGCAATGTTTAAAGCGTAGACAAACTTGAGACATACAAATGTCCTCTAAGAAAGTTGCATAATAACATCGAATCATACCCTACTAATAACAGTATATCTCCAACAAGTCGTTCTATTTCAGATTTAAACAGTGCTGATTGCTCCGTCCATCGTATTCTCTCTCCGCTGAGGCCGTTAATAAGCGCAGTAGCTGCGTCCATTTTCTGTTGACATTTAGCTGCGTCGTCCAATACAGCTTGTTTCAGTGTCATCGCCTCGTCAAATTGTCTTTGCACGTCTGCTAGCTCGCGCTAAGTTGACAAATATTTGTTATCTATTGTAATTATGTGAAAAAAGAAACATACTATACTAATATGGAACAGATTTTATAAATACAGTACCTCTTTTGCCTCTAACTGTGCCTCTGCCGCGTCCAACTCTTTTTTGGCTGCTTGATACTTGCCTTGCATGACTGCTAAATTAGCCTTTAGTGGTAATACATCCTTATTGACAGAGTAGAACTGCGCCATGGCTATGGTCCACGAGATAAGACCAGCCACATTACCGCAAGCAACTTTGGCAGCTTCAAATGTATATTGCCTAAAACATTACTTGCTATAAATAGACGTTGCCTACGTGCTTTGTTACAGAAAAGCTACTTGACCATATTTAGAATTTATATTGTTTAATAATAATTACTTAGTCGTATGTTTTCTTTCTGTCAAATATTAGTATAGAGGTATTTCAGCACTCTGTCTTTGTATGTAACTTATTATAATTGAGAAGCATCTTCCAAAAATATAACTGTGATACTTACGGAAAATTGAAATAAGGTTGCAACAAATCAACCATCTCAGCATTTATTTCGTCCTTGGGATAAAACTTCAAGTTGTTTAGAAATCTTGTATCAGCCATTACCTAATAGATAACAATTTATTAATAACATTAAAATTCAAAAACAAAGACTTTATTTAATCTTATTTTGGTTAAATATACAGTTACAGAATTATAGGATTCCCGCAAGTTGCACTATTCAAGGCTCGATAGTAATTTATAATTCCTGGCCGAGGTAATATCTAAATATTTATACAATACTAACCTTCAGTGATTCCGCCCAAGATGCAGTTAGAAACTGCTTTTCGGGGTCAGGTCTGATAGGGTCAATTTTCTTTCTAAATAGCAGTATCACAGCGTCCATAATGAGCGTAATCAGGAATGGTGGTTTTCCCAATTTTCTCACTGTGGCTATGTCAGCTGCGTTGATTGTCTGTGAAAGAGAGACCAACGTAAAAAAATACTTTTTTATAACATTACTATTGACCGCTTCACTTCGGTGTATAGCTGTAGTGTAGACCATAGTTTTTCGTTCTCAGGCTTGTATACACAATGAATTTCTTTATAAATACCATGAAAATTTATTTAACTGAAACTCAAGAGATAAACTTTTTTAATGTAATATAAATTGTCATGTTTGTGAACGATAGCGCAATAAATAAATATTGTATTCTACCACATACATGAAAGTGAAAATTTTGTTGCATAGTTTAGAACCCTTTGCACCGAATGTACAATTATTTTGGTTGAACGCACAAATCTCAGGAACTAATGGTCCGATTTGAAAAAATCTCTGTGGTAGTTATACATTTATTGAGGAAGGCTTAAGATTATATAAAATCACGCTGCGACCAGTAGGAGCGTAAAATGTTGCAAAAACGGGCAAAAATATTCCATTTGGGAGATTCCGTTGCGAGCGCTGCGTAAATGATTAAAGTTAGACAAAAAATACGTGTAACGGAATTTTTCCTCTTTCAAAGTTCTATAAAAATGGCCGCAACAGCATGTGCTTATCTTTTAAGTTTGACTCACTATAACCTTTTTCCTCAAATTAATCAATTTAATCGGTCCAGTACTTTCGGAGCCTATTCAAAACGAACAAACAAACAATTAAATCTTTCCTCTTTATAATATTAATATAGATTTTCTATCGCCAATCGATTTGAATCTATTTAATATTTTAGACGACTGCCCAAAAAATTGTGATATAATTTCAGGTTTCTTAAGTACGATTCTTTAGTTTAATTAGGTTTTTAACCCACGACTTTCTTACCACAGAGAGAAGTTGACCAATGTGTTGACCAATGAATTGTGTATGTATTTTGAACAATGCCTTTGGTTTTCTTGAAGGAAGACTGCTCAGCTCTGCGCAGGTCTGATTTTGTGGGAACGAAGCCTAATGTAATGTATGTCAAGCAATAGTTGGTTATAAAAATCTCTTTGTATTGCATATGTGTGTTATTTTGTTTATCCTGTCTTTATATCCACGTTATGGATGATTAGATTTCAAATTGAACGTAATACTAAATCTATTTATTCAATAGTGGAAGAGTCTATAGTATAAACTATTTCTTTTATAATTGAAGTTTGAGTACACTTTTATACCTGTAAAGCTGCCTCAGCAGCATCCAAAGCTGGCTTGGCGGCAGCTAATTTCTCTTCAGCAATGGCTGTTTCAGCAGCAATCACGCTCACGAGCTTTACAGCCCGGTCTTTCACTTCCAACACTTCAGCTTTCACTACTTCAGCTGCAGCTTGAGAATCGGCCACGGCTGCCAATACCTATCAAAATTTAATTATATATCTTACCCTTAGGAAAATTATTCTTATGATAAAATTGTAAACAGAAGAAGATGGATTATATTTAAATGTTATAAAAAAATATTTAATCGAAAAGAGGATCCATCAAATTATGGAGAGACAAAGTAATTACATTAAAACTATATCAGAAACAGCAAAACCTACCTCTTCAGCTTTAGCAGTGGCCTCTTTAATTTCGACTTCCTTCAATTCCAATTCTTTCTTCAATATATCAACACTTGCAGCAGCTTCCACAAGTTTATCTAAGCCAGTTGTCATTCTGAAATAAAATCAGTTCAGGCAAAGCCATTATTACATTATATTTAAAACGACTTTAAAATTAGTACATATTTAAAAACCACAAACCGTTTTGCCATTTCAGCAATATTGTCATGTTTTTCATTATACAATACTTTGTACCCTGCGAGGAATGATAAATAAGACTTAGGTGTGACGTGAGCTTGTCGCCTAAACCTGTCATAATAAGTAATGCATGTGTCAGCCACGTTGTCTTGTACCATACCCATTATTTCTATAAGTTGCGTTTTAGCCTCTGCAGAGCACACCACCTTTTAAACAATGAATTTAAAGTCATTCACATTGGTATAATAAAAACCGACTAAAAGTATGACGCTAAAAATATTATTCTTGTGCAAATACATAATTAAATTATAATATACCTTAAAGTCGTGAAGGAAATGATGAGCCACTTCAATTAATGCTTCTCTGGGCCACTTTTGGAACCAGTCCATTACTGAACCAGATATTAATCCAGGAAATTTCAAAGCTCTACTACGGAATTTCTCACCCACCTAAACATGAGTATTTTGGAGTTAAATCACTTATTCCCAGAAAATAAAGAAAATAAGAAATATTCAACTAACCGGAGAAAAGCACAAAACAACATGTAAATTAGCTCTAGAACGCATGATAAAGTATTCGTATAGAACATCCGGCACTGGAATTCTTTTAGGTGCATATTTCTTCATTATCGGTGTTAATTCATTTAATATTTCATCTAAAATAAGAGTTAAATTATAGAATGTTTTTAGATGCCTATTTCTAAATCCAAAATATTTGAAACAAGGTAACCGACAACCATTTAAGTACTGACACACCGGTATACCAACAATTATTCTTTTTAGAGTTCCATACCTCAAAAAGGAAAAAGGGAACCTTTATAGGATCACTTTGTTACTTTGTTATCCGCCTGTCCGTCTGTCTGTCAAGGAAACGCGTGAAGGTATCGAGTTGTAATTAAAACGTATACACAGGTATGTGGTCCCTTGAAGCTGTGAAAAATTAAAACTCATGTTGCGTACCTACAAAGTACGAAACCCTGGGTGGCCGAGCCCGATTCGTACTTGTCCGGTTTTTTATAACTCACCTCAAATTAATGCTCAATAAAAAACTTAAACGCATTAAATCGTTAAAAAGGCTATCTATCTAATTTCCGGTTTCCTTAAAATATGACAACAAGTTAATATTATAAAATAATAAAATTATACCCATCTCATCCTTAGGAAACAAATTAGCAATCTCGCCAGAGCTCAGGATGTTATTTAGAAACTCGAGAAACTGTTCATCCTTGATATCATTATCGGTGAAAATAAACGAAATACCACGCCCCTGTAGTCCAGCTATACGATACAGGATCTTAATGTCATCCATAAAGTTACTTACATTATAAGATCTGCCAAAGTGAATTATTATTTAAATTTCAATACTGTTGAATTTAATAGTCATGAACATACACAAGTAAAACAGTGATTTCGAAAATAATTAAATCTGTTTTATATGTCATGATTTACCTTGTTAATGTGATTTGATAAAACGAAAAATTTGCTATATGCGAAGCCAATTTTGTCAAACTCTGTTTGCCAGATCCACCAACACCAACTAACAAAGCATTTCCTCTAAAAAATAGTATGAAATATTTGTTTTAAACCTAAATCTTAATTTTATTCAAGAAAGCCTTACAACCGAATAACATCTGCTTACCGCGGCGTGTTTATTATCCTAGATATTATGAAAAGATGCACCATGGCGTCATGAAAGAATACCAAATCCAAATGAGCTCCTCGAATTTGCTCGTTGAACAAATCTTGGAATCCAGCCAACTTCGAAAGTACGAAATCCCATCTAACAGATAAAAAAGTTAAAGCTTCATTTACAAATATCCCTTAAACAGTAAAATAGCACATAAATGTTCAAATAAAAAATTACTTGCACATAATTTCGAAATTCTCTCAACTTCACCGTCTATATTTTGTGCCTTTATTTTATGCAAATCATTTTTAAATTTATATTTAAAACAAATATCGCTGATTACAATACTTTCTAGATAACTGAAGTATCTTAAAATCAACAACCTCTGGACTAATCATTTGTCTTTGTTTTATCTATTTAAAACCCTCTACTTACGATGGTAACTCCTCATAAATTTTGGGGGCATCAGTACTGAAATCTTCCTCATCTTCCTCCCCGGTCGGATCAACAGGCTCCCTGAGGAAGTTCACGAAGAATGTTTCCTCTGTAGGAAATTCACTGACTACATCAGGCAGCTCTTGAGAAGCAGTCTTCCAAAAGTTTGCAACGAACCAATCCTTATCTTCGAACGTTGTAAATCTGAATTACATCAGTTAAATATTGAAAGAATTTGAAAAAGTGATAAATTAACTATAGTCGCTGTCAGGAGAAGATGTAAGTATATAATGTAAATATCATATAATATAGCGCCGTAGTTCGTTGCATTCGATATTTACTCGAGCGTCAAAATGAATTTAGAATACCATGCTTAAGGGTTGATTTTTGTTAACAGTGAACAGGTTCTTATAATTAAAAAAAAGTAATATTGCAAACAATAAAAAAACAGCTATTACCTACCTAATTTGTAACCTTATTAAATTAAACAATAAACAAACCTATCTGAAATTACTCTCAAGCACTCATGGAACCATAATTTGAGTGCTGTGTTGATAGATTGCAATTCTTCTTTCTTTATAAAAAGAATTCCTTCCCAAATTCGAGATAAATCACGTAGATTGAAAACATAGTGAAACTTCGCAGGTGTCGGTAGCATTTTAGTCTGCAAATATATGTAGTTATTATTATTTTTAATATTATTTATTCAATATTTATACGGGATATAGTATTGAGTACCTTTGTTTGCTGCCAAATTATTCGTGTAACGGGTACCAATTTCGGCATAAAATCGACGATTTTCTTATCAAATCTTGATTTACAAAAGTAACCTGCACTTATAGTTTCTGTAAAATATTTAATTTCATACGATACACCGAAATTTAAATAAAATATAAAAAATACTTACAAGTTTTGGTGTTTTTTACAAATAACTAACCAAATATCCTATCCATTGAAACCGTACTAGGTAGTGTACAATTAAATATATTGAATTGTCGTTTTAAGCGAGGTGGAATATCATTACGGCCACCACCTAAACAGAAGTAGGTACAAATAATAAAATACATGAGCATATTTATGGATAACAAAAAATGTTGCGTTACTAAAATGATATTACCAGGATGTATCATAGCACCAAACATCTGTATTCCAGCAATAGTAATAAAATCCCCGGGCTTATCTAGAGAATAAAATCCTCCGCATTCCATCATTTGACGCACTATTTCATTTGTTACCTAATAAATTTAGAAATTTTAATGCAGACCATGCAAAATGTTCCTGATCCATTTATCTAAGTTATGTATCTACTAAAAATTATATCACCTGATCTCCCCACTCGTTGACCACAGGCATATTGATATCATCAACAAATACAGTCATCGATCTGCCCCCTGGTGGACCATAAGTCATTCCCACTCGTTTTTCCACGTAAGACTCAATAATCCTCTGTAGCAAAGTTTTAATATTACTCAACGTAAATTCTTGCTTAAATAATAATAATTAATTCGGAAAAGCTTCACAATAGTTATTTAGTCCAAAACTAAACTTATAGAAGACAACAAAGCGATATATAAATGAAAAAGAATTTATGTTTATCTTAAAATTAAATGTCTCTTCAGAATTCGATCTCAAGACCCAAAGGTCTTGTTAATGTCATTAACATTTTGGTACAACGACTTTCTGCTCCAAAGAGCAGAAAGCGCTGTCGTTGTACCAAAGATTTGTCTATTGTGATTTAAACGGTTCGAATATAACTTGCTTGATGAATTCAAGTTGGTATTATTTTTTACAATATACCTATATTTAAGTATTATACTCCATAGTAAAAAGATGTTAACTACCTGAAACATATTAGGAGTAGTTGCGGACGAAAAATTAATCATCTTAAACAGCTTAACCTCATTGTCATACTTTGTCATGTAGCTCTTTAACATCACTGTTTTGGCAGTACCCTGTTCACCGATGAGCAGCACTGCCTTGTTTTGCTTGGCAATCGTATCAATCAGGAATGAAATACATACGTTATCAACATTTGGTACTAAAATAGAGGCATACTCTGGAATACTGTCAGAGGGGTAAATGTAGTCTTCTACGCTCTCAGACCTAAAAGTATAATGGGAGTCGATTCAAATAAATGATGAAAATACAGTAGAAAATTCATTTCAAACTTTATTTAGCTAACCAGTGTAGCCAAACCCCAGTTTCTGTTACCATATACTCAAATGGCATGACCCACTCCTTGGACTTTGCGCCAGGCCAGTCCATCTTCACTGGCAACTTCATCATAAACTCAGCCATAAGGGTGCGAGCGTCCAGTTCTAACACGGCACCCAATGACCACATCATCGCGAATATGAACAGACGCTCTAGATGACGATCCGTGTGTATTTCTAAAAGTTAAACGAACAAAATCATAATAATAACAATGAGGGGTAAAGCAGAATATAGTATAATAATTCTAGTAAATGAGTTACTTACTTCCACCAGGTATTTCAATTTGAAGAAGACCAATCAACACATCTATGCATTGTCTGCAAAGGTAAAATTTAAAAATTAAATTAAATATAAGAAAATAAGTAGTCGTAATTTCCATTTATTTTGGGGATATTGCAGCAATTATTAAATCACAAACGAGTGAGATACGCATGTACTATGCTAACTGAATAATAATGCAAATATAAACAACTATAAAACAGGAATAACCATTTCATACAGATTTGAAAAAAACACTATTATTCCAAATATTATCAAATTGAACAAAAGCTATTATTTTTAATTTCATCTGTCTGATTATACATGTTTTTTTTTGTAAGTTATTATCTTTAACCAATAATAAATATTTTGATTATTTATTCTCTAGATAGAGCGTGGCAGCGTAGATGCGTTGAAAAAAATATCTCCCACCTGGTGGGGTCTAAGTCGTTTTTCCTGTCACTTAGTGTTCAGAACAACGCTGAGCGATAATCATGTCAACTACCAAGTTCCATGTTGACACTATTGATTCAAAATGCTGAGTTGCGCGATAAAAAATTGCCGAAATTAGAAAGGACGCATAAAACAACCAACAAGGTCACTTACCATCGGTAAGTAACTCATTATTCACCATAAAAAAATAAAACACATCATATTAGTTTAAAAAAATACGACTCCATCTTGATATTTTCAAAGTGATGTCAGTGTCTCATTACAAAATTCCACAAAAACAGTAAATATAGCGTAATCAAAAGTAAGTATGGAGATCCAAAAATGAAGAAAGAGCTTCGATAGAAAAATACTTATGACGAACACGAAGTCTGCAATTTCTAACTGTTTTCAGTGGCTTGATAAGATCTGAAAAATGTATAAGGCTAAAGGGAAAATATTTTGAAAAGGATAAATAATTTCATGTTTTATTTCTGCCATCTGCCCCTTTATCTTGAGCAGTGTGCGAAAGGAAAAATATAGATTGATGACCTAAAGCTTACAAGATTGTAAAACAAAAGTTTTGCGTCACAGAGGCATATACATTTTATATGTACTATTTTAAAGATAAATAATAATAAACTACTAAATTCAAGGCATTTCTATATTAACATGACTGTTATTTTCGTAATAAACAGGTTAAAGTAAATAAAATTTTGTAAAAAAAAATATCTAAGTATAAATAAATCTATACGTTTTACAGATGTTTCTACGTCTATGATTTTTAAATGTGTGAACAATATACCTACTAATTTTGATTGAGATAAAGATTACCCATTTTTGGGGATTGTGGCCTATCCTGCTTACAATCATCGTCTTACACTTGCGAAATGACATTTATATGTCACAAAAAATGTAATTTCTCATGTGAAAGAAAAAAGATTCGCGTGTTCTGTTTTGCGTGTCACGCACACAAGTATAAAACCTGGCCTCTTTTATCACAGTGTTTACAAGGTAACGCTCTATCTAGAGAGTAAATAATGAAAGAAAAAATATTATAAAAGTTAAAAAAATGCTAAATGTATATTTATCTTTCAAAAGAAGTATGCGCATTAATTTGCCTCGTAAACAAGTGTTAGAAAAAATATACTAACCTAATGTAAATAGCTTCAAGTAACTTCATTTTCGTTGTCAATTTTTGTTGTACGAAAACATGAACTGCATCATACACTTTATTAAACGCATTACGGAACGCATCTGATTCTTTCTGTGATCTTGTTTTCAACCATCCCTACGAAAATGAAATTTAGATATATTTATACATATATTGATATTTAGACATGTCAAAAACCCTTTCTTCTTCGAGCTTGAGCAGTGAACAATCCATTATATTTAGATTTAAACATCAAGCAGTTACATGCCTAAAAAAATAAAAATTATAATCCATTATATTTTAAAAATGAAACTTTTATTACATCCCTTCCAATTTTTTCATGCATTTACCACAAGTCGAATTACAACCGGACTCGAAGTAAAGCAGGGCCAGGGGAACAGTTCCATGCAAGCATCTCTATTACAAATAAATTGCACACACAAATTTGTTTTTAATAAGTTGTTAAATTTACAAGAAAACAGTTTTACCTCTAATATGGGCTGCCACTTGAGAACCGAGGAAGAAAGGAATACCATTCCCATTCGACTAACTGTTGCAGGTGAAGCATTGTCCACGTTATCTGGTTCGAAAACCAGTTTACTATTCTGAGCCATTGTGATGCGGTCACCATTCGCAAGTGTTAACGTTTTATTATCATCCAACACGGAGTTCAAATTTTCTATCCATACGGCGTCAACCGGACCATCTAAGTTATTGACAGAAAATAAGTGACTTTTTAAGAGCATTTTGTACATCTTGTCTAAAAGGTTAAAATTGTTTATTCATATTATTTAATCATCGTTATCTTTATAACTTCCATAAACTTTGGAAAAACGCGACTACGGCAATAAATGAAAAATAAAGCTACAAAGTGACATCTTTTGAAATTAACATAACGTCTTGGAGAATGCATGACATTTCTTAAATTTATTAATGAGTTAACGGAAAAGAAATGTGAATACAGTTTAAAGCACACACCTAACACAATCCATGTCGTGTCAGACTTCTTCACTTTTAGAGCTCTCCTCCACAAGGTAGAGAATATTCCGTCCGTCCAGTCATTAGTCGCTACATCTAAACGACCAAACATTTGCGGAGCCGTTATAGCCTGTGCAAATAATAACAATTATCGTACACTGTCCCTGTGTACTACTTACTGACATTCAATTTCTACTATAAAGCATAGTATGAGTCTTTAAAATATTAGTTAAAATTAGTAATTGGCATCCTAAAGTTAAAAAGTGCGAATATATTACTGTAATCAATATCTCAAAGTAAAACTCATATAAGTACATAATCGGATACCTTAGGGTTCATTCTCATTTCACGATGTGGTTTTCCAATCACAGTGAGAGCTGCCATCAGAGTATGTATACATGTTGTCTTTCCGGAGCCTGTTGGACCCATGGTCATCAGCCCGTGCCGTACTAGGGACGTCTCAAACAATTGAATTATTTTCAAATTCCAATCAGGATGATTTACTAGACCAGTACGCTCAGTTACTACTGCTATTGCTCGTTGCATCTCCCTATAATAAAATTAAATTCAAAAGTATATAGCAACCGCAAGATTTATAGTCACGTAATTATGGACCATGTAAAACTATTATTTACCTCTGAACAGTTTGAGTCAGTTTGATGCCAGGGAACAAATCTTCAATCAAAGAAACAAATAGAGGTTCATCTTCATCAACCAACTTAGACACATTCATTTCCCTAAAAAAGACAAATATTGAGTTTGATTTTTACCATCTAAAAAACTGTATTTTTTTTTTACTATAAACTTAATATTTTAAAACACTAACTTCAAAACTCTCATCATTATGTTTTCTTCAGTGCTCTCAGGATTTGCTCGTTTTTGTGCGCCCATTGTTCTCAATACCGATAAAATATTTCGAAGACCGAAATCATAATGCACTTGCTTTGAAAGCTGCTCTTCGCACAATTTATATAAAGTAAAGAACTTACGAGCTATAAAGGAAAAAAAATGATTTACAATCGAAAAAAGTATACCTTAGTTATACGTAAAAATTCTTATTACCCAATAAAATGTTTTCTTTAAAACCGCAGCTGGCTAATTTGACTCGTATAATGATTTGTCGGTCAGGTACCATCATTGCAACAGAGCGGAACTGTATTTTCAAATTTTCGGGTAGTTCTTGGCGACCAGCATAACCAGGATTCATAGTTATAATAAAGGCAAACTCTGGATTCAAGCTCACCGTATCGCCGTCACTACAAAAAAAATAAAATACTCTTGCAAAATTAAGATGCTGTTCATACTTTTAATTAATAAATATATAAATTACTTACCTAAATATGAAGAACTCTTTCTTTTCTCTTCTGGCTGTGAGGCATATGTAAATCTGCTGTGCAGCTACGGACAACACAGGCAACTCGATTCTGTTGAACTCATCAAAGCAACCCCAAGTTCCAGATTGAGCTAAACCTTTATAAATTCGACCTAAACCTAAAAACAGACCGCAAAGTTTCATGGGTACCCGTAGTGAAATGTATAATTACTTGAAAAAACATATCGCCTCATCAGCCATCTGATTCAACCAACCTCTGAAATCCATTTGGTCAGAGCAATTAAATACAATAACAAGTTTTCCAAGCGTACGGGCCATGTCTTTCGTAGTTTCCGTTTTACCAGTTCCAGCTGGACCAGCTGGAGCCCCACCCATGCTCATACCAATAGCTTGTGACAATGTGATATAACAGCGATCAGTCAAAGGAGTAATTACTAAACGCTCAGTGATGCCCAAGTACTCATTCTAAAACCGTTAATGAATATGTTAGCATTGAAGTAAATTAAGTTAAGCTCAGTTCTACCCTATTAGATCTATCAGAAATCGATAACCGAACACTGTGCTCAAAAGATATGTTTTATTAAGAAATTATCATTTGGCTAACCTGATACAAGAAATCTACATCGGTAATGGAAACGACACAATCGTCAGTATCTTCATAGTAGTAGAATCGGGCCTGTTTCTGCCATTCAAAATCTATTGGTGATTTAATTCTCATTTTGACTAGATCATCAAAGATATCCCTGTAAAATATATTATTTATATTAATAACATATTGAAAGTGTTTGAGAAACAATACAATTATTAATTATAAATCGAACCTTTGATGTACGTGAATAGTGATCATCGTCTCAATCCTAGTTCTATCCAAGGGATCTAAATCCCTAACTGTTTGATCAATGAGGCCATTGAGCAGATCCAAGTTCTTCTGGTTGGTTAATCTCATAATAAACTTATCTACTCTGGCTTTCTTTAGAGCATACTCTCCGTCGCTGGTCCACAAGATTTGCATACCTAACAATCCAGCCTGTAGAAAGTTATATATATTATTTTGTGCCTATCTAAAATGTCTTAGAATAACATTTTCGAAGAAACCACGGTATTGTTTATAAAACTTACCTGACCAGGGAAATGCCAAAAACCTGACAAGAATTCAAATTCTGGATCTCCGGACATGGTTTGAGCAATGTTAGCAATTACATTCCTCACTGTGTCTTTCATTGTGTCTAATAAGACGTTCAACCAAATCTAAGAAAAAGACACAGAAAGTTTAACTTCTCATGTAACTCAAAAATATACATAACAAAACATATGTAAGCTATATAAGAAATTAGATTTACCTCAACGCCTCCAAGACATGCAACTGGTCGATCGAGTGGTATAGTTTCTCCGTTGTCAGAGTTCATATTGATGATCCTCTCTTTATCATCAAAATCAACAGTATACATGGCATCAAATATACTTGGCAAATGTGGCTATAAAATACAAGCAAAAAAAGGTTTATTGTTTCATATTCAGTGTTTTTTTTTTGTATATTCGAAAAGAAGTACTCGCATGTGTGATAAAATAAATATTAAGTTTTTCTATTCACCTGTATAGAATGTGGATCCGAAGCCTGACCCAAAATCTCCAAAAGCACAGGATCTGACACAAAAAAGAATCGAGGGAAAATCAACCTCTTTGTCTCCAAATAGCCAGTGAGAGATTTCTGGCAAGCTTCTAGCTGCTCAAACAAGTGGGGCAGGAGCTGCTTCAAAGTGTCATCCGAAGTGCAAGTCTCTACGCAATTGACGATATCTCGAGCACGATACATAATCTTCACGTAAGTCTTGTCGATCGTCTAAAAATCACCAAAGTAATTACAAAATAAGAAAATTAGTTGAAAATAAAAAGCAATAAATAATTGGAAATATGTTTTCATTGTACTTACACTAAAACGTTTAGCTTCAGCAGGCAACTGTTTCGCAATATCACCTCCAACAAATACGGCCTCAAGATACATCCATAAGTTTTGAACTTGTAGCCATTTTTCTAAAATCTCACTAGTGCCCACCAACTTATTTATCCACAACACAATATCTTTCTTAAATGGAGCATTGTACCTAGCGATCAATATTAATTAAATAAATGTTATATGAATATGACGTTTTTAAGATATATAAAGATTATAATATAAGAACAGCCAATTACCTGTTTGATGCTAAAGAATTGAGGATCATCAAAGAGTCTTCAAGCAAGGTGATAATATCAAGAGTATCCTGGGGTTTGATGAGAAGCTCGCCACGATTTTTGAACGGAGCAAATGTAAGATCTATTACTGCCCAATCAGCGATTACTTGTTTCAACTTGGCTTCAATATCTTTTTCTTTTACAGCACTTATGCAGATATCCTAAAATTTCATTATTAATATACACTTCTGGACACATCTATTGGCCCACCTTGTATTTTCAGTTTCGTTTGGTCCTAGCTACAATTTTATATTAGGTCGAGCAAAAAGTTTTTATGCAGTTTTAAACCTGGCACATTCACAATTTCATTCAATAGTCTTTTTTTGAATTTCGAACATAGAATTTAAAGAAACAAAAGACAATTTAGAGCCTGTTTGTTGATATCAAACAATCGAATACTAAGAAAACTTGGTTTTATTGGTTTACTGGGATTTAATTCTTGAAAAAGTGATTGATATCTTTGGTTTTGCAACAAACATTACTTATTCTTAACATTAAGGTGAGGTTCTATCAATAATCTATGGATACTTCACCTGAAGTCGCCGCCCAAGCTGTGGCACTTATTCAGGCCGGACACAGCCAAAGAAACGTGAGTGCTCAACTTAATTTAAGTCAATCTGCGGTCCGAAATGTTTATCGGAGGTACCTAGAGACTGGCGGCTTTGTTCGTCGCCAAGGAAGGCCACGATCTCGGGTCACAACTGAAAGGCAGGATCGATTCATCGTGACGACCAGCTTGAGAAATCGTCATCTTACCTCCATTGAGATACAAAAACAAATTCACACAAGCCAGCTAATGGGCCCAAACTAACGCGAGCCCACCGAATAGCGCGCCTTCATTTCGCACGCAGTCATTTAAATTGGACACAGCAAGATTGGAGCCGTGTACTCTTTTCTGATGAGTCTAAAATTGTGTTACATGGCAATGATGGAAGGAAGAAGGTCTACCGACGTAAGGGAGAGCGTTTCGCACAATGCTGCTTTGAAGAGAGGGTTGCTTATGGCAGTGGCTCATGGACTGTCTGGGGCGGTATATCCGCGAGCGGCAAAACTCAACTTGAGGTTGTTACAGGACCACGGCTGCCAACATTAAATGCTGAAAGGTACATTCGTGAGTGCTTAAAACCTCACGTGACACCATACGCCGACTATGTGGGCCCAAATTTCCTTTTTATGCATGATAATGCAAGAGCCAATGCGGCCGGCATCGTCAGGGAATATCTTCGGGATGTGAACATCACAGTTATGGACTGGCCAGCCAGAAGCCCAGACGTGAACCCCATTGAGCACATGTGGGACGAGCTAAAAAGACGTGTTAGGGCTCGTCAGCCAGTTACCCAGACGATGCAGGAGTTGAAAACTGCCATAGAAGAGGAATGGGAGATGATCCCTCAAAATTTCATAGAGCGGTTGATAAACTCTATGCCTAATCGTATGAGAGCTGTGGTAGATGCCCATGGAGGCAACACGCGTTATTAAATTAAACCTTTATTTGATAAAACATGTTTTTTATTCAAAAATTGCCTTTAACAAGGCGCATATCCGACTTGTTAGGCGTAGCTCCATGTCGTATGGTATTCTGAATTCAAATTTAAAACAATACGATCGAAAAAGATGGTAAAATGTATCAGGTTTAAAACTGCATCAACAGTTTTTGTTCAATCTAGCAATCATATTTCGGTAGGGGCCATCGAAACCTAAACTCTAAGGTGGGCCAATAGATGTGTCCAGAAGTGTATTTAACAAAAGCGTTCATTGCAAGCCACATAGGTCGATAAGTATAGTCATATGTTTTAAGTCCTTAAATCAATTGTTAGTAATAACGTATTTAGTCCACCTAGACCTTTTATTAGTTCAACGGAACAGAGCGGATAACACTTGGTTTTACTACGTGATTTTTCAATCTATTTAACAATCCTATAAATTATTTAAGGCAATTTTTTGATAATCCTAAACACAAGTCACAATAAGACGTAAATAAATTAGAATGAAAACCAATATTTTTTCCTCTTTGCCTCTTTATTTTGGCAGCAGTCGTTTATATCTATAGTGCCGAAAAGTGCTATTTACAAGATTTTTTCTATGATCGCACTTACTTCTTCTACAGACCGACAAGGATCCCTACTAATGCGAACGAAAATCAGAACTAACGCCGCCGCCTCCGTAAACGTCAGTTTTTTGTATGTCATTTACGCAGACAGCGGCGCCCCCCCGAACCGTCACTCACACTCACAAAGATCCCCGTCGCACTGTATATATCATCATCATCATCAACAGCCTATCTTAGTCCACTGCTGGACATAGGCCTCTCCAATTGCACGCCACTCAGATCGATACTGGGCTACCTGCATCCAGCTCCTGCCAGCCACCTTGCGCAAATCGTCACTCCATCCTGTCTGAGGACGTCCTACACTACCTTTGCCTAGACGCGGTCTCCACTTCAGAATTCGTCTACCCCAACGGTTATCGGTTGTGCGCCAAATATGGCCAGCTCACTGCCACTTTACCTTGCTAATCCAGTGGGCTATGCTGATAACTCTGGTTCTCTGTCGGATCACCTTATCACTGATGCGATCCTTCAGAGAAACGCCGAGCATAGCCCTTTCCATAGCGCGCTGAGCGACTTTGAACCTGTGGGTCAGCCGTACCGTCAATGTCCACGTTTCGACTCCGTATGTCATCACAGGTAGGACGCACTGATTGAAGACTGTCTTTAGGCACTGTGGGATCAACGATGTCAGGACTTGAGGTATCTTTCCAAACGCTGCCCAACCCAGTAAATACGGTGGTTAAGCGATTTTATAAACTTTTTTTGTACCTTTTCAATGCGATTTATATGCACCTGATAGCAGGGACTCCAAACTGTGCTGCAAATATCAAAAATAGACCTAACAAACGCAAAAAACAACATTTTCAATGTTGATATTTGACTGAAAGGTTTACTAATCCTGAGAATAAAGCCTAGGTTACGGTAAGCAGAACCCAGTATATGGTCGATATGATTATTGAACGTTAATTTTGAGTGTAAACTGATACCCAAATTTCTAACTTCAGTGAATCTTTTGAGAGATGTGTCATTACTTTATAGTGGAAAGAAATGCTATTTTCTTACGTGTAAAAGAAATTACATTACATTTATCGCTGTTAAGGTAGAACCGATTGTTAACACAATACTTCTCCAAAGAAATCAAGTCTTCAAATTACAACAATCATTTCCTGATTTAACTATGAATAATTTAGTATCGTTAGCATATTGTAAACAATTACGATTTTTTAAACAGTGCTTCATGTCATTAATATAGATGGCAAAAAGCAACGGTCCAAAATGGGACCCTTGAGGAACTCCAGAAGGTACAGGCAGAAACTGAGAGCAATACCCCTTAACTACAACTGCCTGATTTCTATTTCTAAGATATGAATCGATCTATCTGCTGAGAAGGATATTTTATCAGTGTTTAATATGACTGAAATTAGCCTTAGGTTAGCTTATGTTGCTACGGTGACTATATCTGCTGCGTATGAGTTTGCTGCAAAAATGACCGGCAAAACACTTTTTACACAAGATCATTTATGTATCATTTACGGTCGTACTCAAGAGATGGTAGTTAATTGATTTTAAGTTTGATCAAAATTCATCATGCCTTTTTATTTGATATATAATTAGACAACACATAATTTTATCGTTTGATTGTTTTGAGCTTGTTCTATTTGATTTGGTTTAAATCTTCGTTCTTCTTCCGTTGCAGGTTTATTTTGTCCAATTCTTCCCCTTTTTTCTATTTTTGGTTTATTTGATTGATGTCATTATACTTTCAGGAATATTACAACCTTTTAATATAGTTATTAGTCTCAGAACCAAACAATGCACGGTAAGGGGATCTGGCAATTATGCGGTGGAAAGAAGAGTTTTTTATAGAATTGAACAAAATACAACCCATGGACCATTTAATAGATTTATTATTATCTTGCATCCATCTTTTTACGCTGCCTTGTGTTTTAGCACGTCGAGGACTACCGTGAATAATTAAATTCTTCTAAACGCAGAATAACATCAATCAAATAGAAACGCAAAAAAACGAGTATTTTAATAAAATAAGTGAATAATGATGTTATTTAAGAGTAACATTTGTGGTGCAATCCCAACTCCACTTTTTATATTTTGCTCAGTTTTTGCGTGATTTGCATAGTACTCGAGAAGCTTTTCGTCGTAAACCCTTTTGTTATCACTTTCTTCCTCATTTAATAACGAATTATGCACTTTTTCACTGCGAGAAACAACTGAGCAACTTCATGAACTGAGCAACTTCATGAACTGAGCAAATCTACGATATGGCCACAACATATAGATAAGGTAGTTACTCTTTCCTAGTTATATAAAAATTAAACTAGCGTTAACCAACCTCAACATCTTCTTTGTTTTTCAGAAGAGGTGCTTCCATCACATTAGCTAACGTGAAAGATTCCGATTCCACGTCCAATACGCAATCTATAATAAGCAAATTTTACAGTTAAAATGTTATTATATGCTGAATTTCTGAGTAACTGATTTTTTGCAATTTCTTTAGTAATCGATATTTACTAAGCAGTTTTTCTAATCTGCGCCAGTGACGGTCTTTCATGGATTTGTCAGCCATCAATTCAAGTAATGGACATGTTTGGTTGAAGTCGTCGATCTTGTCTTTTAACTCTATATAAGCAGGCCAATCTTTCATAGCTCTCGGCAATTTTCGGCACCTAGAAATCAGCAAATTCCAAGTTTCATATATTTTTAATAAACAACAGAAATTCTTATCGATTATCAGTATGTATGCATGCATTACCTTATATCAAAGTCTGCTAATTGTTGAACAATCTGTTCTATATCAATTTCATTCCATGGTGTTTCGAAATAGCCATCGATGGTATTCATTACTGCCAAATACAAAGAATACCTGAAAAAACACATTATAACGTAAATTCCAAATGTAGTTTTTGATATTCCATTAAATTCCTTCTTTGACAATTATCAAAAAAACAAGAGATGTCATAAATACACACACACATAATTATACTTACAACTTGCTCAACAAGTTGAATTCCTTCTTTTTAACATGCAGTATGGGGTAGTCTTTTACTTCCATACCGAACAACTTTTCACCACTTGAGTACATTTCAAATCTTCGCCATAATTCGTCAAATCGGGCTTGGAACATAATAACTCTGAAATTTGATTGTTTATTAACTAAAGTTGACATTCATTTGTTACTATTTTCAGAAACGTTATAGGAATTCTGATTTGGATTAGAAAAGTCTTTAGAAAATTATTTAGCAAATACCTGTCACTAGCTTCTCTTGCAGAAAGACCAGGCGTCATAGGACCGAAAGAATCGTAATCTGCGTCAAATTTCAACACGTCTGATAAGAAGCTATCCACACCCTCTGTTAGTTCCTTCTGAAGTGGACCTTGCATATCCACAATCCTTTGCTGCACTTGCTGGGACTTAACACAAATATTTACTTTATATTTCTTTAATCAAAATTCGTTTATTTTCACATTAGTATTAGGCCAACAATTTATCAAAGACTATGATTTAAGAATCTATATGATGCTATAGTAAAAATAAAATTTAGCATATAGGTACATACTGTAGTGAGCATAGTTTGGAATGCATATCTAAGTCCGTGCACTAGGTCAGCATCATCTTTGGGTATATCAATATTGAATTGATAAAATGTTGCATAGCTTTCTTCTATAAGATCCAATTCCATGTCCATACTAGAATCATAAGATATATCTAAGAATTAAAATCAATATATTATAAAATTGTTACCTTAGTCATAATGCCGTATTGATAATTACATACACCTACGAACATCATATTATTCCAATAAATATTAAATAAAATATTTAAAACAGAGGTACCCTATAAACTCCTCTCGAATCATTTCGAGGCACATCATGGCGACTCTTACATCGTCCAAATCTTTTATCTTCTTGCTCATGGTTTTCATGCGATCTTTAATAAACTGCATCATTTTCGTTACTCGTTCTTTGTATGCATGACTTAAAAGCTTTCCCAGAATTCGTTTCCACTCTATCGACTCCAAATGAAGTGCTAGCTTTATTTTATCTGTAATTTGCAACTAGTTTCCAGTATCTTAAATTTCCTATTATTGATAATTCTGTTACTGTCATACATATAAATGAATTTATTACTTACCTTGAATTTAGTTTGTGTAATAATCAAAAATGAATGAAATTAGAATGGATTTGAGTGAAATTTGGAAAACAAACTTTATACCTAGGAAATATTTCATCTCTTTTGAATTTATCAAGAAAGTACTAAGTAGGACGTCCAGACCCACTGGTAGATTTTATGTTTTTTTTACCAGGCAAAGATTACCTAGGAACTTATTAAATTTTAAAGCCCTTGCGGATGGAGTCTCGGTCAAAGTAAAATGTATAATATAAAAAAGCTATATTACCCATGTTGATTTCGATTGATCCAATAATATGCCTCTCAGGTAAATTAAGGACTTCTTCTGTTTGATTTTCGTATTTCTTAAGCATGTCCCTAATTATAACATTCAGTGGATTCGAATCAACAAAATCTTGTACTTGTTGAACTCGATCCTCTGCCCATAAATGAGCAAATCTTCCATAAGTCTACAAGTTTTTAAAAGTACAAACATTTATTAACTTATAATACACATATAATAAAAATAGTCACAGTTTTGCTTATCGAACCGCGAAAATAAACTTTGACTTTAATTGTACTAAATGCAATAAATTAGGATAAACACCTTCAAGAGCTTTTCTATATCAGGTTTGTACATGTACATCATCCCTTGGAGCGCCATTACCGATCTCACGATATCTTTATGTTCAGACACCATTCTAAAATAGTTTCTTATACCTCCCATAGTAGATCCCGTTCTCGATCCTGTGTGTAAATTAAGTTTATAATACATGTTTAATACAAAGCACTGATAAATATACCTAATTTAAAAAATATATCCTCTCCAATATCCTCATAAATGGAAACTAAATGTTTATGCAGATATCTGTCTGTTACGCTTTTATGTTTAAACCGCTAAACAAATTTTGATGATTTTCGGTGTTGAGATAAATAAGACATCGGAGAAGGACATAGTATGTTTTTTTTGACGCAGAAATAAAACTTGACATTGGTGAAGTGAAATAGAATATAGAATATAAAAGATATAATCTAATATTCTACGCAGATGAAGTCAGTTTATATTTAAGAATAGATATAGTATTCAGTTCCTAAGTTTGTATACTTGCCACTGATACTCCGTGTGGCCAACAAGGATGCTCCTGTTGACTTTTGTTTCTTTAACAGTTCTTGTTGTCCCCACATGAACACATTGCGATGTATATCCATAACACAGTTCAGAACTACCTAGAGTTTAAAGCAACATTTTCTTTTACTCATATTTACTTATTGCTATAATAATACACATTCATAATTATTGATATTCTTATACAAAACCTGAGAGAAAGAGGACTGAATCTCTTCCAGTGTTGGTTTTATCAGAATACGCGGTATCGCCAAATACATCATAGTCAACATAAGCGGATTCAATTTTTTTTGTTCTTCTGGATCTGTCGTCATCGTCAAAAAACTGTTAAAAACAATTGTAACTTTTTTATACAACACCTTTGATCTTAAAAGACGACGTAATTTTACAGGTAAATATAAAAATTACGGACGGTTAATGCCGGCTCTTTGATGGTAGATACTTTAAATAAGTGAAACAATGTTTATATTATAACTCAAAAATGGGCATTTGTTATATAAAATTTTTCAAGTAATTCTTCTAAATTATTTGTGGAAGTTAAGCGCCATTTACACGAAGCAAATTTCTTGCCTGTTACATACAATTAAATTGAAGCAATAAATGACTTAATGATGTTGTATACAAGTTCTGCTTCAAAACTTTTCTTAATGTAAACAGCACATACAATAATTTCTTTAGCAATTTTTGCATTCAACTCTTGCATTCAATTCACGTATCATTTGAAAACATGTGTGCAGTAAGTGATTGTGTGTTAATCGACGCTGCTCTTCGGAGTCAAGAAATATTGAGAAAACGTCGTAAACAAGAATGCATTTAATTATACCAAGAAAGTTTGAAGTTGTAAACATTATCAGCACCGGGCACCGATGTGCCGATATAGTATCTTTTTCGTATTCCCATGATCTGCGTCCTTAATTTTTTGTTGGAACAGAGTTATTTTTCGGTCCACACTGGGCTCATTCCGCACTGGGCTTATTTACTGGGGGTGAGTAAGAAACCTTTTTTTATGGAACAGGGAGATTGTGCCATGACTCGCCACGCGGGCCCAATGCCGATTAGTGGGTTATATAAATATTTTTTTATCACATCTATTCGAAGAGCTAGTTTGTTCTCTATTTACAGGGACCAAAATAGCTTTTTAAATCCTAGGGACCAAGATAGCGTTTAAATCCCAAAAAAGTAAGAAAAAATACAAAGCGTGAAATATATTTCGCCTTCGTTCATCTGTTTATTACGTACTCAAATTCGGAATTATAAAAAAATATAGTCTTCTTTGTCTAGTGAGAATGTCTTCTTTGTGCAATGAGAATGAAATTATGCTTAAAATGTGATAGTCTTTTATCTACAAAATCCTTCACTATTTTTTTTTTCAAAAAACGATCGCGCCTTTTTAATTATTATTTTCTCCCTTAGTAAATAATTTCCTGTTAACTTCGTTCCAACCGAGTGTTCCACGACACTCACGCATTTTTTTTGTTTATTATTTCTTAGTTCCAGATCCATCAACTCCAAATTCCTGACCAATTTGCTGTAGCATTACGTGCATCACGATTCTTGTAATTCACCCTTTCAGAGTCCAATAAACATTCTTGGTTACGATATATTTCAGTGAAATTAATTAAATCAGCAGAACCGAATTTAAATACTTTTCGTTTATAAACAAACCCAGATCTAAAACGTTCAAGCCTTGAATGAAATATTCGCCTGCGCAAATCAAACAATTCTAGAAACAACAGTCAAATAAATGGTATACGCACAAACAAGTCTGTGGATAGCATGCCAATTTTTGAAAGCAATTTTCTCTTTACAATAATTGTACTGGTTGTGAACGAAAGATTTTTGAAATATATTTTGTCAAAATT
The DNA here is from genome assembly GCA_902850365.2 of Chilo suppressalis. Taxonomy (NCBI): domain Eukaryota; kingdom Metazoa; phylum Arthropoda; class Insecta; order Lepidoptera; family Crambidae; genus Chilo; species Chilo suppressalis. Next base: position 13,185,077 of record OU963897.1, on the reverse strand, counting down.
TATGCAACCATTTTACTATGTCCACGTAGAAACAGATGTTTACAATTCTGAAAGTCAATTATTGCGTGTCATTAATTTTATGCAATTATTGCTCTTGTACTCTTGCACAAGAAAATTGCACCGTGTAAATGGCGCTTTATACATTCTGAAAGAAGGTAATAAATTTTCTATCTTTATTTCTTTTATAACCTTGAAACGGACGCTCTTCTTCTCAAAATATCCAAACTCTGTCTAGTACACTTAATCAGAGCCTCTAAGCATTTCGTTGCAAAATATGCAAATAGTTCATTGCATTCGTTTAAAGTAGGCACAATATCAAACCGATCTGGATTTTCAATTTCCATAAAAGCTAAACATAAAAATAAACTTAGAAAAATCAGGTATCACAAAAATTATGAGGTATGAATATTTAACAGTGAAAGTAATAAAACACAGAACATGTATAAATACTTTAATACCTGCATCTTCGGGAAAAACTCTAGTGGCCGACGTTACTTGTTTCAATGCTTTTTCAATATCCAGCCTATAAATTGCATGACAAATTGGAATTTATTCGATCGGATTTTGATTAATTATTTTACAAAATTACACTGACATAGTTGTTTTAAATTTTTTTTAATTAAAAGATGCAATTTGGTTAGGAAACATAAAAAGTTACAGATTGATTTCATAGTTCAATACCTATCTATCCAAGCCTTCTTAATAAAATGCTACTTATGCTGAACTAAAAACAATGCCCTCTAACCAATTATCTTTGAGGTCCTTTATTTGTTTAGATGGCACGCTGTCCAAAAATTTATTGATCAATTCTATAACTGCAACTTCAGCATTCCAAGATTTTTGCTGCAGCTCATTTGCTAAAATATTCAAAAATTCATTTAAACACTACAATATTACGTTATTTTCAGATTTAGAAAATTAAGCTTGATTACCAATTTCATCTCTCCTGACTAAATTGTCTTCATAGAACACGGTGGGATCTACTGCTTGTTCAGGTAGATACACTAAAAGAGTCTTTGTTATCGACTGTAAAATAGTATCTATTCTAGCTTCTTTCATATCAACTACCTGGAACAGTTTTGTTTTACGGCATTTGTATATGGGTACTAGTTAATGTATTTTATTTTTTTATTTATTTATTTATTTTGTACACACACAATAAAATATTACATAAAAGAGAAACAAGAGACATTTCGAGTAAGAACTTAAAATTTTGTAATTAACAGTTAACCGACCTCTTTTACGAAAAGATCCACTTCATCTAACACTTTCGCAATGTTCTCACAATAAGCTGGTATTTCTAATGACGTCCATGTAATAGTAGATAACCCTGGCTGGAAAGCCTTCTCCAACTTTATTAGTTGCGCTCGTAGTAAAGGCAAATACAATTTAGGCATACTCCTGTTTTTACAACATTTATGAATGCTTTTAATATTAGAGGAAAACCTTACATAATCAAATCAGAGAATTGCATCATAATGAATAACCTTCTTATGGCATTGTTCCTTTCAACTAGATATTTCATTCTTTCAAAATCCCCTAATATTTTATCTTTACAAAAGGCTACTATTTGAGCACCATCCGGAACACCTGGCGATACCGAAAAAACACGTCATAATATCTTTATTATCAACTTAAAACCAATAATTCCATTATATTATCTTCCATATCTTCAATGCTTGAAACTGGGATTAAAAACAAACTTAATGTACCAGCTATTATTTTTCCTTTTTTACACTAGACTTTCATGACATCCTGAGGTATTTTTTCGCCTCTATCCCATGTTCTTTGAACATAACTAATATATTTAGCTCTTATAAGCATTTGGAACCTTTAGTACTAAATTAACATAAATATAATAAATGGAATAGATAGGAAGGGCACCATACTTATATATTTATCTTGGTCTGGCTCAGTCATTGGATCCATTTTGATTTATATTTTAACCACATTTACCTAAATGTTTTGTTTTTAAAGTTCCGTAGTCCTGACAAGGTACCCTTATAGTTTCATCATGTCCGTCTGTCTGTCCGTTCCCGGTTTTGCTTGGAGACTATTAGCACTAGAGAGCTGTCATTTTGTGGAGAAGTGTATATCAATCAAGCCGATAAAATGGTAAAATAAAAATTTTAAAATATATTTTTTAGGGTAGCTCCCTTACCCTTACCGATGTAACTTGGGGATGATTTTCTTAATCGTCTACCCCATCGCGTTGGCTGTCGTTGAATAGGTACTTTTAGAACTACTTAGAGAAAACTACTTAGAGGTTTCAAAGCCTATCTTTTTATAGGCATTGAACTTTAAGGTGCTAATTTTTTTCTAGTAAGGTGTCCCCCTCCCCCCTCTAAAAGCTAAACTATTGGCTTAAATAACCTCGAAAAATCATAATAAATAGTGTTTTTATGAACTTTTAAGGAAAGTTATAACAGTTAAGATAAATTTGTTATTTTAAAAGTATTAGTTGTTCAACGTTGGTTAAAGAAAATGTCTTACCTATTGAAAATTCCTTTAAGAAAATATTAATAGTGAAATAGATGAATTTATTGTAGTGTAAAACCTTAAAAATAGTTTTTTTTTATTTCCGATACAGAAAATAAAGATTCCTGCCTGCTCAAATATATACAGGCAACTACGGAACCATACGCTGAGCGTATCACTATATGCACTTGGCCGGTTTTTTGTTAAAATATGAGCAGTAAGGAATTATCTTAGATTCTCAGTAACAGTCGCAGGGTTTTAGTTAACATGAAAAAAAGCACAAAAATGATCAGGCGAAAAAGTAGATATTATCGTTAGAGTCCTTTTAGAATATTTCGGGTACTACAATTAGCTAACCAATGACAATGAGATATAAGATAAAGATGATTTTAATATTAATATAAGATAAAGATGATTTTAATATTAATTTATTGTTTATTTAATTCTAATTTACCCATTACCTATTTCACATTTAAAAAATATACTTACTCAATCCAAGCTGCCACATATACTCAACCTCTCTGATACATTCCGGAATAAACAGATTGAAATTCACAATATATAAATTAGTCGTGGGATGTCTTATCAGTAAAGGTGCTATAAGACCCAATCGAACCTAAAAAGGTATTTAAGACATCTTTAAAATTATCCACATTAGTTGTTGGACAATATTAAATTTCAATGGATTTTTTAAAATAAAAAGTTTACCTGACCGACATTTTCAGCCCAAGCGTCGTGGTATATCAATTCAAATTCAGTGAAAACTATGCTCATCACGTTAAACAATTTGATACACCTTTGAGTATTCTAAAAGAGAAAAAGAACATGACATTCTTGTAACATATTCGCTATATAATTTTTCGTTCCAATTGGATAGCGCCCGCCTTTAGAAATATCCACCATCTTAGGGAAGTATGTAGTAGCCATTTAACACTTTATGCCATGATGTGAGAACAAAGTAGCAATGTTCTGTTAAGTATCGCGTGAAGTTCAAAGAACATTTCTCTTGAATACTCAAGATCAAAAACAAAATTAAGTGTATTTGTTGAAATTTAAAGTACAGAAAATGTGAACATTCCGGAAGGTGAGTGGTGCTTTACCTGGCATATTTCACATAAATTCACAGTTAACTTCACGAAAAGAATCATTTTTAATGGGATTGGCTTGAATAATTTACTATAATCTGCATTAATAACTTAGTAGATTGTTAACGCTGAAATAATTCTATTCTTAGAATCTTTTACGGTCTGCATTCAGCCAAGAACTCAAATATTGAAAGTGTAACATTTTTCCTCTCGCTTTACTGCAATTTGTGGGAGTGATTTCGTGAAATAGGACGGAAGTGTGTAACAGGAAGTCGCGAAACCGCGCGCTATTTGATTTGATTTTAGAACATAACGTTCAAATGGCTTATTCCTTTTGTAGTAGGTTTTATTTCTTTTTTTACTAATATAAGGCGAGGTTTCAAATGTTACACACCATACGCGACTATTGTAAGGCTCGCTCGTTTTTTTTTACATGGGTAATTAATGCGTGTTGAAGTTGCCGGAACCAATCACAATATGCGGCTCACTAGCCTTATTATGTACGGTTTATAAGAAAATATGTACCATGTGTGTTATAATAAGTTCCTGTTTCTTGAACTCTTCCATAGGTCCTTTGATATTCTTGTCATAAAATCGTATCCACATAACTCGGCCGGCTACAGGCGGCATATTTCTGGGCAACTCTGGGTTCTCTCGTTCTTCGTTATACCTTATAGGATCACAATGTTATTAGTAGTTAGGAACTTACATTTCGTAATAACTTTGTGATATACAAATAAATATTCTTAACATATATCGGCTACGTTCGTTTCTACTCCGAATCAAAATTAAAAAAGAAAATTTAGTACAATTTTCAAATAATATTTCATATTCCGCACTCTTTATAACCCGTTTAAGAGTGAATACACACAAATATCACCATCTGTTTTGCCATTAATAAAGTATTTTCACTACCTATCTCTAATGGACTCTATTTCCGAAGTGTAAGTACTAATCAGGTCGTAGTATTGATCTTCGAGATATAGACAATCCAGTTTCAGTTTCTCAAATCTTGCTAGTAAATGCAACGCTATCTCTGTAGTTGGACATTTGTTGACACTCTATAAAATATTCAGACGTTTTATTAATACATTATTAATTCAAGTAGTAGTAGTGATAATTTAACAAAATTTTATAAACATTACGCTTATCATGAAGTTTTCCAATAATAATTCTTGGTTAGCAATAGCATCTTTGTATATTTTGTAATCTTTGTCAAAGTCGGGTCGTCTGTAAATTAATAATGAAATTTATTAGAGTAAAAATGTAATAGACAAAATCACAACTATGACAATTAAACTTGCCTGTGATCTAGGGCATCATATGTTTTAGTTGATATTTGCTTAAACAATTTGTTAACGTTAGCGGCGTATTCTTCGATTCCTTCCAGAGTCGATTTATTTAAGACGTAGTAAGTAATGTACGTTTGAAACAAATCAATTATCTGAAATTATGTTCGTATTTTACAAATCGAAATATTTTCCTAGTTGAATTTCTTGGGCTTTATTTAATTAGTGTGAACGGAAAAATAGGTATAATGTAACATCGTTACAATATAATAATAGCAAACCAAAAACTCACCTTCAACAACCTTTTCCGAAAAGTTTCGAATTTCCCAAAAATGTACATTTCTGAGCAATCAAAAGGTCTTTCATCTGCCGCTTCCATCATTTCTTTTTGAGTTTCACTATAACACTCCCGATAAAAGCTATACAAGCCCAAACAAAGCTGGAAATGTTAAAAAATATTTCAAGCAAATTAGATTATTAGTTTTGAAAACGTTTAGAACAGCGCAAAAACAGACGACTATCATGTAGCAATGTTTTAATCATTTAAAAAGTGTATTGTGGATTACTTGCCTTTGCTTTCTTTATGAAGTTCAATTTATCCTGATTCCAAATAGTTTTCTTGCCATTATTAGTCATGTAATCCATACACATGTTCAGAATTTGGTTTGTCACTTTAACCAGCAGGGTGGAAATTTGCTTCGTCGTGTTGTAGTACCGAGACGTAGCAAATATCATGCGAACAGTATATAAGAGACCAGGAATATATTGCTGCATTGTCAGCGGATCGCATCTAAAATTTTGAAAGGATATGAAATTTTAATTATTTTTTTGAAAAAAAAAATATTTTTCTCTCAAAGTTTTACCGAGCTAGTGATAGAAATTGCATATAAACCCACCTGTACAATGGTTCACAATATTTTTCTAGTGCATACAAATACTTGACGTTATCATATGCTTCATTATAATAATCAGTCACTTGATTATCAAGTAATCTCCATTTCTGAAATCATACCATTTCTTTAAAAAAAACTTTGGGTGTGCTCTTAACAAGAACACACTGGGGAATTATGGTTTATAGGTAAAAGATAACTAGACAATAATTTTAAGAGACATATTCTGGACGGACAGATTACACATAAATAAAGAAAGACGTAACAAATGTACCCAGAGAAAAATCAGAAAACGAAAAAATGAGCGGAGAACTTTAAAATAATAAACATATTTTACAATGCATTAGTATTTGTAACTGCATTATATATAACAATATTTGAAGGGGTTTCGGTGAAACATACTTAAGGAAAACATTAAATTTGTTATTAAATCCTCAACTATTTATTATATTAAACAAATACCTTAATAAGTTTTGATTTTGCCCTTAACAATGTATGGATGTACATCTGACAGGCATCGCTCTTAATGTGCTCGATAATGGACGTAAAACTGGTAAGCTGGCGTCGCCAGTGATCCAACTCCGCAAGAGGCCCTATGTTAGAAGGCTCCCGTCTCAATTGCTGACTTTGGACTAATACCTAAGGACAAAGATGTTAAGGAATTTGTTACTAAAACTGTTTCTACTAAGCATTTTTAACTTATGAAAATCTTATTTGGTTTTATGGTGCTTTTGAAGTCATACTTAAAAGTTTTACCATTGTTATTTGCTTGACCCATTGCTTAACATAACTACAAATCTCTTCCAAAACGTGTGTCTTTGTTATAGCAGCTTTCATCTTCTCTTGATCTGACAACTCCTCTTCGTACAAAATTAAGTTAATTTTAAATTTGGTACAACAATCTAGATCTATCTTCGTTTCTGAAATTGAAATACTTTTTACAAGAATGCGCATTGTTTATTATTGTAAGTGGAGTCCAGACGCAAAGATAGAGGCGCATAGTGCAGATGAAAGATTTAAACTTGATAATCTTAGTATCAAATGTATTCGTCAGTGGGAATAATCTAAATTTATTAACAATGGCTTGTTTTAATCTACCTTATGATGATGTTAAAAATTAATAAAGTTCTTAAAACTTAAGTCTTACTTAGGTACATAAGCATACATTGTACAGAAAAAAAGTTTCAGGAATATGTTTTGTATATTAAAATACCCAGATCTAGACTTCAAAAGATGTATCATTAAAAGTACATATACGTACGTACTACGTGTGTTTATATAGTATGTATATATTTGTATAGGTATATGTTATTTATTTGATTATAATCTTTATATGTTCAAGAAAATATGCATATTTCTTTGTTTTATCTCGCTGGCACACAACAAATTCCTCTTCGTTTAGCTATACTTTACCGCAAAGGTTGGTCTGGAAGAGATCGCTTAAAGCGATAAAGACGCCTTTTCCCACATTGTTATTGTTTTCATTTTTGTATTCTGTTGTGTGTGTGTGTAATAAAAAAAAATGGGTGCGTGTACATATGTAGGCGCGTGAGAAGTTATCCTTCTTTGGCATCGTTTAAAATTAGTTTTTAACTTTTTATTAAACTTTTTATTAATTACAATAAATTAATAAAAAGTCTGGAAAAGGACACAGTCAATAAAGTTCAGTTTTAATTTGAAAAAATAAATAAATAATCAAAATATTCAATTAAAATCGCTACTGAATACAATTTATTAGAACATATGTGATTTGCACTTGTATGAAACTCAAACACGTAGTCCGAATATACAAACTAGAAACATGTGGATAAATATTATAAATATGAATACCTATAACTGTTACTTTATTACAAAAAATAAAGATGTGGTTTTTGGTTCTACTACACCCATGGTCAAGAGATGGCGCTGTAGTCTCCTGAATCGCGCTTTGGTTCCGTTATTCCAGATTAATAAATACTTTTGATAGGCCTTCACAATGCAGTCGTTAGAGATTCTATTTCTATTTTGGTGGTAGATTTTCTTAATGTGCGGTAAACACAAAAGTAACGCATGAAGTTGGTCGCTAAAGCCAACTTCATGCTGTTAAAATTTTATGTTACAGTGATGCGCGCGCATCTTAAAATTTCACTCTCATCATTTTTTCATAACGCGCCTAAAGAAGTATAACTTCAAAAATATCTGTTTATCTAAAACTACTTGTAACAATTCCTTACTTGCAAGATAGTCGATAAATAACATAATCTTAGATATGTAGGTCTTAATGATATCTTCACTTCTCGGGTTGGGTGGGTTGATATCTCCCCAAGCCTTGCATGCCTTGAGAGCTGGCACGTACACTTCTCTCATTGTTTTAAATATACCAGATACCACATTCTCAGTCTCTGGATTCATATCGAAAAACACTAGATAGTAATCCTGCGTAAAGGTAATAATGTGATTAGTTAGTGGTCTGATTAGTTTTATCCTATTAAAATGTTTCCATCAACGCGATATTAATAATCTTCTGGACTACTCATATTATGAATCCTTTAAAATTCCATTTATACACCAGTGGTGTAGGTAATTAGATTGAATTTTCATAAATCGCCAATTTGAAAGCACAAATCACAAACGAATAATAGGCATATGTGTAATTTGCTCACTTCAGCGACATTCTTCATGTCTATTACTTTATTCTTTATTCTGTACATTGCTATACATTGACCCTGGGTGGCTATAGAAGATGCGTCCGATATATACGTCCGTTCCATCCAAGTCTTCTGATTTGGGATAAATCGTCCAGTTTCTAAAATAATACTTTAAATCTTAAAACGGACCTAAGAATGTAAGTACTTACCAAATGCTAACTTAGCCGCGCAGATATAGTAGAAGACTATTAACAGATAGGGTAATTTCGAAATTATTGTGGGTAAATTATCACAAAAGTGTTCCAGCAATAATTTTATCAAAATCTTGCACGGGCCCTGGGTTTAAGCGGGACAAGCGATTTCCCTAAGCGCGTGACAAGGAACGCCCAATAGCTAAATGGGAGAATAAATTCAGTGAAAAATCAAATTTACTTGAAGTAAATTTGATTATTCACTGCAACGGACACTGAAAGACAATCTTAGTCTACCTTGATCAATGGATTGGTTCTGCGATGTCTACTTACGAGTAGATCCAAAGAATGATTTAAGTTGTATTTCTCACCTTTTTTGCATCATTATAGCTTCAGGTTATATTAATAATTTTAGGATTGCATTTAACCATGTTATGCAACATGAAGTAATACCTAGTGTTAGCAGAAAAGAATCTGCGTAGCGAAGAGAGAGGGACGCTTGGAGAGGGTAAGAGTTGTAAAAATCGTTAGGCAGAGCCGCCTTGATACGTGGAAGCTCTGTCCGTTGGTACAGCGAATATATCGCTAGTAGCATTGCTATCGGGTGACGTTAATATTTTAATATGAGTTATGGTTATTTGTGTGATTAAAAGTTCACAGTCTTTGTGTGATATTTTGTGGTGAGAAATAATAATTGTGTATTGTTATAGTAATTATAAGTTATTTACGGGATTGTTACAATGTACCTTGTTTTTAGCGAGTTTCCGATATTTCGGCACTGTTGCAAGTGCCATGATCACGGAGTCAGGGGGTATTTGTACTGTTTGACTTCATTAAAAAAATAGTGAATGATTAACAAAGTTACTGCTTACCCATTTTTACTGGAGGCAGCAACGCGTCACAAAGTACAATACAATTCCTACCGCCTTCAACCACTGCGCTGTCTAACAATTCTATATGAACATCCGCATCAAACACACCTTCCTACAAGAGTAGGTAATGATAAAAGAATTATTGAATTGAAGAAAAAAATTTATATTTGCAGGTTATGTTTCTCACCAGAACATAGTCAACTGACTTATCCAGTATCGACGCTGCATTCTCAAGCAAAAATCTACTCTGAGTCTTTATGCCACCCATGCGATTATTACGTGCTTCCTTAGCTTTCGCCTATAAAACATTAGAAAGATATAGTAATAGCAACTAAATTAAAACCAACTTTCTAATTACCGAGGAGATTTATTTACTTGTTTCTGTTTATACGAATCTTGAGCCAGTGCCAGCGTGCTCATTGAAATTTTGCTTTTCTTCTGAATATCTTGCAAACGTGAGCCGAGATCGAGGATTGCTTCCAACGCGGTTCTGTCAACTACCACCACTTCTTGATCTCCTGATGCCCTGAAGAGTGTTGACTGTTTATTTGATATTCTTCTAACGATTTCATCGATTCTTTCTCCTGTTTCCGCCACATCCGACTCTCGATCACCTGAGGCTGCGGCTGCTGCAGCATCGACTGCAGCAGCTTCTCCAGCATCATTGTCAGCCGGTCCAGCATCCGGCGGCGGTGCTTCGCCACCTTCAGCTGACATTTTAACAACTATTCAAGGTAAATTAGAATATAATATCTGTTTTTAGCGACGACACGACACAGCTTTCAAGGTGGTCATCCACTGATTTGACGTTAAATGAAAACTGTCAATACTTAAATGACAAAATATTTTAATCGAAATTCAAATATTTGATTACACACACCAATGCGTGCAAAAAGGTTGAAGGCCCAGTGCGGGACTAACAGCTTGATGTGCCTTCCGAAGCACGGAGAAGCTCGAAATAATACGTTTTTGGTCACCCATCCAATGACCAGCCATTGCCAAAGATGCTTAAACTTCGCCGTTGAGCTCCTCCGAAAAGATCGGGTTGCATTATTTCCTACTAATATTATAAATGTGAAAGTTTGTATGTTTATATGTTTGTTACTCAATCGCGCTAAAACTGCTGAACGGATTTTGATGTTTGGCACGCATACAGCTTATGATCCAAAGATTTACCATGTTTTGACCGCACCGAAATCTGTCTACACTCGAATGACGAACTCCCATCTCATTATGTCTTGTCTAATCAGTGTTCATCTCACAAACTATAAAGTGATGCTAGGTTCATCTGAATATAGTGACAGTTTGACGCTGGTGAGTAAATACCGCAGGCATATTTTGCGAGAAAAGTGTCTCAAAATGCCGCGTGCCTTCCGAAAATGCACTTACAATACTAGAAATACAGAATTGACATCAGCATCCTTCAAAAACAAGCAGCCATACACACATCAATCATACTCAGTAAAGTTTTGGAAGATACTGTTTTCTTACACAACACACGAGACCAACACATACAAAACACGCAACAAACACAATCATCAAACACACCACATTTATCAATCACGCCCAACAAATCTCATACACCGGACACACCACAGCCATCAAACACACAACGGATAAGAGAAAGAGGACGAGGAAGGAGAAGAGTAGCAACTCGCACTCGATATATTACAGATGCACACTAGTTAGGTGCTCCTCATAATTAACGTAATATGTTACGGTTTATTAAATATGTTATACATCAAACTAAATTATATAATAATAGATATAATAGAAGACATATTGGGGATATAGATACCTCTTTTCTTGTGGGTTACAGGACGGGGTATTTATTAAAACCGACAAAATGTCGAGATGGTGAACTCAACCAATCAATTTTAAAATAATATAATATTCATAATTATATTCAGGGCTTCCTGTAAAAATTTCACGTGTAAAACATTTAACTATAATATGTCTCTCTATACAGTGGATCCCCGGTAGTCCGACAAACATTTTGCAGGCCAGTGTCGAATTATCGAATTTGTCGGATTAGAGTACTGCCTAAGACCCCCTATAGTCCGTTTTTTTTTACAAAAGAGTACCTTGTAATCCGACTAATTACAGATCCAATGATAAGATTACACATAATATTTTGTTATGTATGTCAAATTTAGTAAATTAAACAACACAATAGAAAGATTACGTTTTATTATAAAAGTAACGTCATTAATGCTATAGATTTTACAAAAAAATATAAAAAACAATAACCTACGCGTCGAGCACAATAGTGATGGTGCGTACAAGTTGTAACTTGTTCAATCGTGAATTAGCTAATACTTGTATGTAATAAACGATGTCGGATTATAGGGGGTGCCGCATTAGCCAGTAGGGGCCGGATTACCGCGGGGCTCCACTGTATTTGTTTCTTAGGTTTTCACGCACACCACTCATTAAATAAAATAAGTTTCAATGGTATAGATGCACTGATTTATTTGTTTATGACTCTCTCCCTTTCTGTCTTTTCTTTATTTCTAACTAGTTATAATTTTTATAATTTTAAAGCATGTAACTGCTTGATGTTTAAATCTAAAGAAAATATAACTAGAAAAAAATCCACGTGGACCAGGCAGCAGACGGGACTCGAACCCGCACCCTTCGCAATCCGGGCGAATGCACTGACTAATTATGCTACCGCGGCCCTCGCGGATCGCGTCGAAATTCTTCTAGCCATTCTTAAGCTGCAAGGCAGCGCCATCTCTTTGCATTATAGGTAGCCCACAATGTCAAATGAATACTTAAATATATATAAGAATATCTAACTAGCTGACCCGGCGAACTTCGTATCGCCCAACAGTCGATGAATGTGGTTTTAAAATTTTAAACAATTTAATTAATTATTTTACAGCCGCAATAAAACAAATACAAAAAAGTTAAAAAGTTTATAAGAATAATATACCTATATTAGCTGTCCCAGCGAACTTCGTACAGCCATAAAAAATAGCGATTGGTGGTAGAAGGGTAAAAATTTAGGGTTGTATGTATTTTTGTATCATAAATAAATAAAAACAAAAAAATTTGACCAAAAAAATTTAAGGGTGGACCCTTAATATTTAGGGGGATGAAAATAGATGTTGTTTGATTCTCAGATCTACTGAATATGCGTATAACACGAAAATCGGTTGAGCCGTTTCGGAGTAGTTCAATTACGCACACCGTGACCCGATCATTTTATATATATATATCTACTAGCTGACCCGGCGAACTTCGTACCGCCTTAGCGTAGCTTTGATGCACTATTTTATTTTGTATAGCTGACCTATCTTATGTATGAGTACCTATTCAATTTGAACTGGAATCTATAATATCCTCCATATAAAAATGAATCCTTATTTCCCAGGTCTCGCCATACCTGAGGACTTTACTAATTTTTATTAAATAAAAAACAACATATATATTTTCATAATAGTCCGAAGGCACTTTAAGCCGTTGGTCCCGGCTGCATCTGCAGTCGTTAGCACCCGCCAATCCGCATTGAGCCCGCGTGGCGGGTCATGGCCCAATCTCCCTATTCCATCCATAGGGAAGGCCTGTGCCCCAGCAGTGGGGACATTAATAGGCTGATGATGATGTTGACTTTCAATATATTGGACGAAACATAATAATATTTTATTTTACAGTATTATAATAATAAATCTCTGTCTAGGACGTCCAGGTGGCAGCTTTATTGCGAAGAAATTGTTTTTTTTTATAATAGATGTCGCTAGGTGCGCTTAAATGTGATTCATGCAAGTTGATTTTTCTGAGAGATAAACTTGTTAATGTAATATGAATTGTCATGTTTGTGTACGATATCACAAAAAAAAAATATTGTATTCTACCACATAAATTATAGTACTTTTATACTGATAATTAAAGCAATTCGTTCCAATGTATTCTCTAACCATTCCAAAATATCAAAAATGCACAATGTTAATATTCAAGTTTTCACTTCTGCCGGCACTCACGGAGTGCAATCCGTCGTTATTTTTTCTATTTTTGTGTAAAAATCTTAATGCAGTTCACAGAATACATCTACTCACCAAGTTTCAACAGTATAGTTCTTATAATTTCGGATGAAAGTGGCTGCGACATACGGACAGGCAGACAGACAGACAGATTTTCTTTATATTTTTTTCCGTAAGAACCTTGTACAGAGTATTAGAAAACTACAAAAAAAAAAACAGCCAAATCGGTCAAGCCGTTTTCATGTTATGTCGTGACAACGGAAAACGGGTTCCATTTTTATATATATAGATATAGAGGAAATGAAATTTCAATAACTTATACAATAGTGTATCAGCGACATTTAAAACAAGGTTTGTTGTTTGCCAGGGTTCTTGGGAAATTAGGAATACATAGTTGTATATTTTTGACTAAACACCTTATTTTAATTTTAAAAACCCATGTACCAAAATGAAGCAGTAAAGATAATGATTATATATTTTGCGTATAATGTATTTTATAAAATTTATTTATTTTATATAAAAAAATCTATTTCTGATAAAATACAATTCCATTTAGTATCTAAATATCGTCACATATCACCCCGTACCGTATTTTTATAAAATAGAATATCTCTCATAAGTTCTACTGTTTTGTATTAAAAGGCTTGACATGCATATGCATAAAGTTGATGGCAGGTAGGTAACAATGATAACGGTTTTTATTAGATCTTTACGAGTAGGATGTTTGGAACTTCTACTTGATCGGCATCTGGCGTTCAAATTTATGTGTTTAGTTATTTACTGGTGCCTCACCAAACCTAATTTATATAATGAAAATTGATTTTCTGCATTACTTTTTTTCGTGATTTTAATTGTTATTCTGCTATTCGGGGCGGAGAGGAATCCAAAAAATCAGATCTCATAGAAATCGGTCCAGCCGTTCCTGAGTTATAAGTGTTCTAACTAACGACTTCGTTTTATATATAGATTATCCTAGTAAACTTTTGAAGATTTTTGTATTTGTTTTATTTCGGTTGTAAAATCCTAAATTGAATTAAGTTAGATATTAAAGATTTTACACATTTATCGGTTGTTATAAAGGCGGTACGCAGTTCGCCGGGTCAGCTAGTCATAATATAATTGCAATGTACTAATTCACCACATAACTAAGCATTTGTATTTTTCGAAATTCAAAATGTATAATACATAAATCAAAACGATCGCCTTACATAGGATCGCTGAGCTTATGTAGACATTTATATTTTTCATTTCATTCAATCCTTTTGATCAGTTACTGTTTGCAATATTGGTTAAAATACCAAAAAAATATATTATCTAGATGAGACTCCCATTTTAGTTTATTTTTTCGATAACAAATTGACTTTTACTTCACTATTGTAAAATGTCAAAACGGCCATCATCATAACGTCATTACAAAATATAGCCGCAGTTTTTCGGTGTCAGGGCATATCTAACGATTCAAATCTTTGTTATGTTCTAGATTAAGACATAGGATACTTTTTATCCCCTAAAATGATGTAAGAAATATCCTATGTCTCAATCCAGGTCATAAACTGTTTTCATACCAAACATCCAAATCCTTTCAGTAGTTTAAGCGACATTGAGTAACAAACATACAAACTTTCTCATTTATAATATTAGTAGGAGTAGGATAATCCATTTTATTAGAATGAAATATTCCCGTATTCTAATGTCAAGCTGACAAGTTAGTAAGGTGTATGAATAGTGCAATAAACCATTGCCAGAAGAAAAGAGATTTTTTTAAACAACAAAGTCAGGTGTACAAAAATGTCAATTAGGGATGCCCGATCTTTTGCATTGTTCGATACGTACAGTTTGTCTATAAAGTCGTGACTTAAATGTTTGAGGAACTAACATTATTCATGTGTCTGGCACCACCAAACTTATGTACATCAGCTGTCATCGAGTTTCAGTTGTGGAAGAGTTTTCCTTTTGTATTTATTATTGTTTGGATTAAACTGTAATAAATTAAGACGAAATTACACAGAAATGTCAATAAGTTATTGTTTCTATTCCGTTACATATTTTTTTACTTTTTTTCGGGAAAATCAGATAGTCGGATAGTCAACGAAGGCTTTAAGAATGATGGAAAGTTTGAAACTCCTGGGAAAACAGGCAAGGCCGGCCAAAGAAAGAAATGGTCACACAAAGAACCATGGCCAGATGCATTTAGTGAAGATACCTATTATTTGCACATTTACAAATTGTTGAAGTTATACTTCTTTAGGCGCGTTATGAAAAAATGATGAGTGAGAGTGAAATTTTAAGATGCGCGCGCATCAATGTAACACAAAAAATTAACAGCATGAAGTTGGTCGCTTTAGCGACCAACTTCATGCTGTTACTTTTATGTTTACCGCACATTAAGAAAATCTACCAACAAAATAGAAATAGCATCTCTATTTTGTGGGTGCTAACGACTGCATTGTGAAGGCCTATCAAAAGTATTTATTAATCTGGAACAACGGAACCAAAGCGCGATTCAGGAGACTACAGCGCCATCTCTTGACCATTGGTGTAGTAGAACCAAAAACCACATCTTTATTTTTTGTAATAAAGTAACAGTTATAGGTATTCATATTTATAATATTTATCCACATGTTTCTAGTTTGTATATTCGGAATACGTGTTTGAGTTTCATACAAGTGCAAATCACATAATATGTTCTAATAAATTATATTCAGTAGCGATTTTAATTGAATATTTTGATTATTTATTTATTTTTTCAAATTAAAACTGAACTTTTTTGACTGTGTCCTTTTCCAGACTTCTTATTAATTTATTGTAATTAATTATTTGCATGCAATTAAAAACTAATTTTAAACGATGCCAAAGAAGGATAACTTCTCACGCGCCTACATAAGTACACGCACCCATTTTTTTTTCCTAATTAAACTTTTAATATACTATAAAATGATTTTTAGTATTATTTTCTTAACAAGTGTGTTAAAAAACGTCGTATGATGATACCTAACGGCTCTGGTGTCAATGGCACCTCAGCAGTAATCACCATCATTACACACTTTTACACTATAAAGCACTATTTTATCTATAATAATTTTATTCTGATTCAATTAAATATGCTTGGCTAAACTTTTTATAAGCATAGTTACCTACTATATATAAAACAGAAACAAAATACGACTGTATTGTGTGTCTTATTAATTGCCTATTTTACTTGAATGAACTGCTAGTATCAAAATCATTTTGGTCCGACTGTATAGGGTTGCAACATGCATACTAGTGGCGCCATCATTTAATGTCACGACTTTATAGACAAACTGTACTTTGGTCAACCGATCAGCCTTGCTATCCAACGAGGAAATGCTGCCAGCTTATTCGTCACCACTCCTGACGGCGGCACTGGGTATAATATATTTTTTATTTTGTAATTTTTTATTTATTTAAGTAGGTAAGTTTTAAGATTTCTTATTTTAAGTTTTTAGACACTGGTATCGATTCTGGCACGATTCTCTAAATCTAAACTTGAATTTGACAACAGTGTTTCCTTGTCATTCTCTATACAGAATGAAAAAGAGAGACCGATGTAAAAATTAGTTTTAAGTTTAGAGAATCACGCCAGAATCGATACTATTTAGTAGTTTTATTTTTTTTAATTTAAATATATGTATGTAAATAACCAAATAAAGTATAGAGAATGAATTTGTATTATAATAATATTATTAAGAACAGTTTATCATACAAATAATATAATAATTAATTATTATAGTATTATTCACGTAACTCGGCATTTGTATTAATTACTTTTTAACAAATATCAAAGCGTTTTAGTCGGTGACTTTATTGACAGACTAAGTTATTCTGTTATATTGCAATATTAATTTATGAAACTTTATGATTTTGGTCTTAATATTGCTTCAGGGACGTGTTCTTGTAATGTCCAATAGTAATCCGCTAGCATACTCCACTTGCCCTAATATCGTGTTTATATAGCAAAAATGACTTGGTGGAATGTTTCATGCAGTTAATCATTGACGGCGCCCTATTTTTCATGTACGGAGTCTCTTTTCAAGGAAGAAATGTGGCTGAACATAATGTGTTTTCAACGGCATATTACAAAACAAAGCGTAATAAGCACATAACATCACCGCGTCAATACACTTGATTGGTCATTTTCGATAAAATTGGAAGCTTTTCTTTTAATATTTCATCAATCAATGTATATTAATTGTCTGATTTGAGGATCAACAAATATTTTAATTAGATGAGAAATCTTTTTCAGATTTTCATGATCTAATGTGTTTTTTTCGATTGTTATTAGCGTAGCGGTCAGATCGGAACTTAACTTTGAGGTTGTTCCGGTATAGGTAGTTCTTTACGATGAGGAATCGTTTTTTTAGCCAATGGCAGGCCAGAATACTTAATTTTAATTTTTTACATAATTATATTACCTATGGTATCAGTAAGACAAAAATAACAATCAGATGAGTGGTTCATTTTTTTCGATGAAAACACCCGCCCACCCGTTATGCGGACCCATACATGTAATACAAAATATGTGAGTCCACAATTTATCTATGACAGAAATATGTATAGTGTTCATATATTCTTATTATAGTTATTATATTTAGTTTCTTATTATATTTAGTTACTGATGGTATCAAATTCCTTCGCAAATTTTCAAATTAATGCCGGCACAACTGTATCAAAACTTGTCAAGGCTATTTCTAGTGTAGAAATATTCTTCTTATTAATAATCTTGACATAAAATCACTTAACTAAAAAGACACTACGCTCTTTAAATTAAAAAAAAATCTGAATGCGAAATCAAAATAAATATGGTAATAAAATGAGTGTAGGTAGATTATTCAAAATTAGTAAACACCTTTCTTGTTACAAAATTTTACCAGTGTTGACCAGTGTTATGCAAGAAATAAGGGTCGTTACGAATGACAATTTTGAATTGCATTTTTTTTACTTGTGTAAGTTTTAAGTTTTTTTGTTTAAGCGTGGGTAAGCTTGTAAATGGTGTTTATTTATTCGTTCGTTTATATTTTGATTGGAAACGCGATTTATTCTGCAAAGGTTTTTTTGTAAAATTTTTGTTACTACGTTTTGTGTCATTTTGTTTTTACTCACTGGAAAATTGTGCGCTGGTTTGTTTGTTTGTTCGTTCGTTTATTTTTATGGATGTGGAGGCGTTCTTTTTGATTTTTATTTAATGGCATACATTTTTATTTTAGAACTGAAGGACAAGTTAATGTTGGAGGGCGCGCCCGAGGACGGGGACGTGGACGCGGCCATGGACGTGGGCGTGGCCGAGGAACAGATCCCATTGCAGATCCTATTCCATCAACATAAGTGATCTAATAGTTTTAGAGCTGCTGCAGAGCCTAAGCGAAAGCACGCAGTTTTTTCATGTGATTTCAATGTAATTTAATTAATTATAACTGTATTTCAGATCAGGCACCCAGGCAGTTGCAGGAGGAAGTGGTAGTGGCACTACCACCAAAAAGTAAGCACATAGATAAATTATATGAACTAAAACCTATTTTCATTACTTGTATTATAAGTTTATTCTACTTTTTTCAGCCAGGAGGAAATCCTGTCTAAAATCCGCGCGCAGCGACAATTGACTAAAAGTCGTTAAAGCAACTTGTCTGTCGCTGCGCGCCAAGAACTTTTGGACAGGAAACGAAGGGCACAACTGCACCGGCGGGTATTATTACCCGATGCTCCCCCTCGCAAGCGTCGCGTGCAATAAGTTATATTATCACTTATTAATATTATAAATGTTAAAGTAAATTTATGAGCATACAAACTTTATCCTCTCGAGAGCCAAAGCTTATGCGCCGTTCTCACCTAGAAATAATGCACTCCCTTACAGGGCCCCCGCGGGTCGGAAACGATTGCATTGTTTTGCCGATTTCTCTGTTATTTTGTAAGAATACCCTACACAAATTATATATATTTGCATTCAGTATTAAATTTTCTATAAAACAGTGTGTACACAATGCGTCATGTCTATAATCTATTTTAATTACGGTAAACTCGGGAAAGATAAAAAAAAGTCGTTTATATGGGTAAAATGAGGTATATTTTCAAAATTTGTAAATTTCAGGTTTTTTGGTTATTTGTACATTCCATTATAACTTACCAAATAAAATTATAAAAACCATACTCCTACAATTTTGTTTTAAACTATACCGTTTACAATCAACGCGCATGATTGGACACCCAAACACGCAATAAAAAAAACAAGGGTCGTGTTTCAAGCGGCGATAAAAACGAATGCGTCAAGTGCGTCGATTGGTGACGTTTAGGTTGCATAAAGTCTCGGATGAATAGTCTTTGTTCATTTTAGTTTCAAGAACTAACCAACCGAGCCCGTGCCAGAGCCCAAGCCTGTGCCTGAGCCCGAGCATGTGTCTGAGCCCGAGCCCATACCTGAGCCGGCTTCCGAGGTCATCATTGGTAAGTGTCATGCCCTGAACATAAACCGTGAGTGAAAACACACAACTTTATAAATTATGTAGTTTGGGTTTAACAAATAAAAATTCTGAAACCGTTTTCTAAAATCTTTATTTTTTACAGAATTGATAGACGAGACAGTGTCGTCGCCAGGAGTACAGGCCCTAGCCGGAATGTCATTAGTAAGAAATATACTTTTTATAAATCCACTTTGATTTGAGAAATCATTAATTAATCCCCGTCAGATGAGGTGGTGTTATAAATTTGTGTTATTATTGGATGGAATATAATTCAGGTCTTTACTTTTTTCAGATGTCAACAACCCTGACTTCGACGTGACCGTGTCTGACTCGCTTGACCGTTTAGAGACATTAGACAGTGACGACGAGGACCTCAATGACATCGACGACTTAGTTGACGGAATCCCGTTCATTACTGCGGCACCGCGGACCGTAAGAGAGCAGATTGCGGATGACACGGGACTGACTTTGACCGAGACTGAGATTTTACGACTGGAGGAAGACACCAGCGATCGCCACGTTCGGGAGTTGGTTTCTTCCAACGACTACTTCGAGTTTAACTGGAGTGAAGACAGAGTTACTTTTACGGGTGAAAGGGAGGTGTTTACTGGTGTACCAGGACCGACTTTCCCGATCACAGACGAGACTCGACCGGTCGACATTTTTTATAAAATGTTCGACAGTGACTTTATCGACATGATGGTGACAGAGACTAACAGATATGCCGAACAGAGGATGTAATAGACCTATGGACCTTAGTCTCTATATTTTATCATCAAACTGTATTATTTCTTTGTTTGATACTCCCATACTTACTAGATTTGTTTACCAGTCTCATGAACAATAAATTCTCAGGCTCATTAACGATCATTAAGACAAAAGAACGTATCATAATGATGTATATCTTATTTGTACTATTAAACGTACCGAGTAATGTTATACTCTCTTAGAAATAGATAAGATAATGTACACTGTACAAGGGTCGTGGTGAGCATGCACTCATTAGTGATAAATATCTTAATATAAAAACCCCTCTACCCTTGAGACAGTCAGTTCTTCTGCAGTTCTTCAATGACCATCGTCATAAGTGGTTGTTATATATTATAATAAAGTGTGTTCGTGAATAACGAGTAATTCCTTACCAGCACCCATCTGACATCATCGGCTCACAGTACGCGCGCGCTTTACATATTTTTGGTGTCAGAAGTGGGATGCGTCCGGTTAAAACGGAACATTCATAAAGTGAAGCAAAGTGTTTGGTAGTGAAAACTGTCGTTCCTGTTTAACGTTCAGTTACTACTCGCACAAGTCGCAAGTACTAACGACGTGATTCAAGAATCGGTATAAAGGCGTAGTATTGTCTCCGACTGACTACGTACCGCATTCGTCGGCTGTGATTTTGAAGACGCTGGTAATACGAGTTCATCGATCCTGAGGGCTGAGCTTCGGCATCACAACAGACACCTCAGAAAACGAGCACACAAAGACCAGAAGACTCCGCAGTAAATCACCACGTGAGTTACATTTGGGTGAAAGTGTTTAAAAAAAACCACGTGAGTGCTACTGTGTATCATTTCATTCGTGAAATTAAGAATTAGATTAATTAGATTATATTATTTTTAGCGATACATTTATTTTAGAAGGATTTAAAAGATATATTGTTTTGATTGAAATAATTAAAATGTCGGTCTCAGATGCATCTTCAAGCAACACTCAAGGTGGATTTATAGATATCGGTTTAGCAGAACGAATGATTACGCGTTATAATGGAGATAAATCTAATTTACATGTTTTTATTGATAATTGTGACAATGCTTATGCTTTATTACTCCCAATATATAAAATGGCATTCGTTTCGATAGCTTTGTCAAAGATAGATGGTAATCTAAGAGCAACTCTCTTAAATAGAACCTTTGACTCATGGGAAGACTTAAAAAATCATCTTTTAGAGAATTATTCAGAAAAACGTACTTTTGCTCAATGGCAACTAGAATTAAATTCATGCAGGCAAAATCATAATGAACCTGTTTTAAATTACTCAAATAGAATAGAAAATTGTTATATTAAATTAATTAAATCTTTAGACCCTAAATTAGGAAAGGAAGCTCGCGAAGCAAACATAAATTTATTAAAAAATCAAGCTCTGAATATTTTTATAAGTGGTATCAACCCACAATTACACATCTTATTAAAATCTCAAAAACCCAATAGTTTCGAGGAAGCAGTGTCTATTGCAATCTCGGAAGAACAAGAGGTTAAATCGCGTCAAGAAATGAATCTCAGACATAATGACAAACCTAAGCGTTGCACTAACTGTCAGATGTTAGGACATTTATCTTTTCAATGTAGAAACAGAAATCCAATGATAAGAACAGTCCAATCTAATAATGTAATAACGTGCTTTGTTTGTGGTAAAAAGGGTCATTACGCTAAAGACTGTTGGCATAACAATAACAATAAATTTAAAACCAATTATAATAAATCATTAACGAATAGTAACTCTATTCCTAAGTTTAAATCAAACCGCACAAATAACTTTAATAATTTTAATCAAAGATCGTGTCAACAGGAGCATTTAAACTCCACCAGTCCAAAGACGGCGGCCGGTCTAAGGACTTCCCACGAGAGCAGGGCCGAGTAATGTTAATAGATACAGGCATATCTTCATATGTAACATTAAACAGCGAACAACTTATAAAAGGTAAAGGAACATTTTTAGTTGATACGGGTGCAGAGGTGACATTAATAAAAAATAGCATATTAAGAAATGGTACAAAAGTTTACGAAGACCAAAAATTGAAATTAAGAGGAATAGATAAGGATGCGATTCCTACAGAAACCATAGGGTATACGTATCTACATTTTGAGATAGGAGCAAAGCGAGTTTATCACACTGTTTCGGTAGTCCCTGATAACTTTCCTATCGATCATGAAGGCGTAATAGGTAGCGATTTCTTGCAAGCAGTAGATGCAATTATAGATTATAAAAACGATACAATTAAGTTACTAGGGCATTATTTAAAGGTCGAATATAATAATAAAACATTAAATAAATGGAAATCAATGAGTTCGGATATCGGAAGTAATTGTGTGATTTACGAATCACCATTAAAAGATGATATATTAAAATTTGAGAAAATCAAAACGTTTCATACGAATAAGGAAAATGATAAAGTTATAACAGAATGTAGTAAAAGAAATAATTATGTGAAAAAAGATGTTATAGTTGAAAAGGAAATTAAAAAGTGTAGTGAAGAAAAACGGAAAATTTATAAGGATTCTATAGAAATAGAACCTAGGTGTGAAAAAGTTATAGAAATAAACATCATTAATTCGAATATAAAGGAAGGAATAATACCAGATAATGTAGTTTTGACAGAAGGTGTTTACCTTTGTCCCAGTATAGTAAAAGTAAACAATTCAAAAGCATTGACAGTATGTTTGAATACGACAGATAAAACTGTGAGAATAGATAATGTGCCAGTTTGTTTAGAAACATTAACTAATGATAATGAATTAGAGATAGTAAATGTTAAATTAGTGAAACAAAGAAAAAATAATGACTTCGATAGAAAACGGTTAGATAAGTTAGAGAATATTCTACGAATTGATCATTTAAATAAGATAGAAAAGGATAGTATTATTCAATTATGTAAGGAATATAACCATATATTTCATTTAGAAGGAGATTTGTTGACGACAACTGAAACTATTAAACATGAAATACCAACGACATCACAGAAACCTGTGAACACAAAGTCTTATAGGTATCCTAAAGCACTAAAAGAAGAGGTAAATGAGCAAATAAATAAACTTTTAAAGGATGGAATCATAGAACCGTCAAATAGTCCATGGAATTCGCCAGTTCGGATAGTTCCTAAAAAGCCTGATGCATCGAAAAAAAAGAAATGGAGGTTAGTAATCGATTATAGAAAGTTAGATGACATAAGTATTGGTGATGTGTATCCATTACCACAGATTCATGATATTTTAGATCAGTTAGGACATAGTAAATATTTTACAACACTAGATTTAACATCTGGGTTTCACCAAATTAAAATGAATCCAGAAGATCAAATGAAAACAGCTTTCAGTGTTCCCTTAGGACACCGAATTCACAAGAATGCCTTTCGGACTGAAAAACGCTCCGTCTACGTTCCAACGGTTAATGAATAATGTATTAACAGGATTACAGGGCATTAAATGCTTTGTATATTTAGATGACATAGTTATTTACGGAAGCTCATTAGAAGATCATAATTTGAAACTAAAAGATGTATTTAATAGACTATCAGAGCACAATTTAAAACTACAGCCTGATAAATGTGAATTTTTAAAAACTGAAGTAATGTATTTAGGTCATCTCATTACTCAAAATGGTGTTAAGCCTGATCCTAAAAAGATTGAAGCTGTAAAAAATTTTCCAATACCCCAAAATCCCAAAGAAATAAAAAGTTTTCTCGGTTTAGCAGGATATTACCGAAGATTTATAGAAAATTTTAGTCAACTTACTCAACCTTTAACTAAGCTTTTAAAGAAAGATCAACAATTTAATTGGACTAGTCTGCAACAAAATTCATTTGAAGTCTTAAAGGAAAAATTATGTGAAGAACCAATATTAAAATATCCAAATTTTTCTGAACCTTTTAATTTAACTACAGACGCAAGTAACTTCGCTATTGGAAGTGTGTTATCACAAGGAATTCCTTCAGAAGATCTTCCTATAGCTTACGCTAGTCGAACATTAAATAAAGCCGAAATAAATTATTCCACTACAGAAAAGGAACTTTTAGCAATTGTGTGGTCTGTAAAACATTTTCGACCATATTTATATGGCAGGAAATTCCGTATTTTTACCGATCATAAACCACTAGTCTGGTTATTCAACGTAAAAGATCCTGGTTCACGTTTAGTTAGATGGAGATTACTTCTTGAGGAATATGATTACGAAATAATATACAAACAAGGTAAACTTAATCATAACGCAGACGCTTTAAGTAGAATAAAATTAAAAGATGATAACGAAGAAACATTATTAGAAGAGAAACATATTAATATAACCACGAAAAGTAGTGATACGTATTCATTTTTCCTGGAAGAAATACAAAGGAAACCAATTTTATTTAATAATCTGGAAGAACACAATGGCAAGATACCCAGCAATGCTAATGAAGTTATAATTACTTCGTGTGATTTAGATAGTCTTAATGACAAGAGTTTATCACGATATGAACAACTCGTAGAGAAACTTCATTTAAAAACACCTGAACTGTTTGATACTTCGTTGATACAAGAAAATGGAAGAATACTGTTGTTTTCTTTTGTAAAACTTAATAATTGGGATAAGGTGTCATATGAAGACATTTTTGAGTGTATGAAAAATTTAAAACATAAGATTCTAGAGAATAAAATAAAAGAAATAAGTTTTAGTGAATTTGCGCACTTAGCTTTAAAATGGCATAAGGTAAGAACAATTATCAGATACATATTCCGCGATACAAATATAACTATAAATGTGTATCATTCTTTAGTTAAAACTCCTAAAAAGGAAGAGATACTCACCATTCTTGAAGAATACCATTCAAATCCTATTTCAGGACACATAGGATTCCATAAAACTTACAAGAAAATTAAGTCATTATATAGATGGGATACTATGAAGAAGGATATTAAAGAATATATTCGCAAATGTAAATCATGTCAGGAGAATAAAGTAAATAGGAAAAAGAACAAAATGCCGATGGAAATTACTTCGACTTCTACTGAAGCCTTTGAAAAAATTGCTTTAGATATCGTAGGGCCATTACCTATGACAGAAAATGGCAATAGATATGTACTGACATTACAAGATGATCTCACAAAATACTCTCAAGCTTATGCATTACCCCAACATGATGCTGAAACCATAGCTGATTGTTTTGTACGAAACTTTATTTGTAAATTTGGTAGTCCAAAAATTCTTTTAACGGACCAAGGTGCAGATTTTATGTCGAATTTGCTAAAAGAAGTAACAAAAATATTTAAAATAAAAAAGATTAATACTACTGCATATCACCCTCAGTCTAATGGAGCTCTAGAAAGGAGTCATAGTACATTAGCTGATTATCTTAAACATTATGTAAATAACGAACAAAGTAATTGGGATAAATGGTTAGATTTTGCTATGTTTTCCTATAATACAAGTGTACATACCTCAACTAAATTCTGTCCTTTTGAATTAGTCTTTGGCATGAAACCATCATTACCTAGTTCAATTACGAAGGAACCAGAATTCAAATATACCTATGAAAATTATATTGATAATTTAGTTTTAAAGTTACAAAAATCACATAAGTTAGCTAGAGATCATTTGATTAGATCTAAAGAAATAAATAAACAATATTATGATAAGAAATGTAATAAGGTAGAATTTAATATAGGAGATTTTGTATATATAAGTAATGAACAATCAAAGTGTGGTAAATCAAGGAAATTATCATCTTATTGGTTAGGACCATATAAAATAGTACAGATAAATTCTTCAGTTAACGTTACGATACAAATTAGGAATAAAAAGGTAAAAATTCATACTAATCGACTGAAACACGCGATTGTTTCAGAATAAATCACCATGTGGATCGCATTGGTACTCTTATTAACACCTGGAATTTACGCAAGTTTATACAACATAACTAGTACGGGCAAAGCAGGCATATACTTCGAACATGTGGGAAAGGTAAATCATTTCGATAGTGAGTGGAATTTAATTACGTACTTAGATATCTCTGATATTCACAGGAAAATAAATTTAATTGATACTACATTTGAAAGAACGAAAAGCCTTTGTAATCATGACAAGTTTAGTAAATTATCAATGTGCCAAACTTCATTAGTAATTTTAGAACAAATCATACCGCAATTACACAATCAAGGTTATGTACTGACTGAATTGACAGGACAAAAGAAGCGAGTTAAACGCTCATACATTGATGGTGTAGGTAATATATTTAAATTATTGTTCGGAACATTAGACTCTGAAGATGCTAAGAAATACGATGAGGAAATTGAAAAGCTAAGTAATAATGAACATGATGTATTAGCTTTGTTAAAAACTCAATCTAATATTGTAAAAACTACCATAGCTAATTTTAATAACAGTATTACTGATTTTACGTCTAATAAAAAGATCTTCAATAGGAATTTAGAAATTCTCACAAATCATAGTAAAAATGTTGAAATTAAATTATTTGATATATCTTTAAAACAAGACTTGGATGAACACCTATCTTTATTAACTCTAATTACGACCGAAGTAAATAATGAAATTTCTATTATCATTAACACTATTTTATTTTCAAAAAATAATGCTATTCATCCCTTGATTATAACGCCTGAACAGTTCGTTATTGAGTTAAGAAAAACTGTCCCTCATTTGCCTTTACAAACAAAATATCCACTAGAATTAGTTGAAGGAAATGCATCAGAGTTGTTATCTATTTGTAGTTTAATATCATATTATTTGAATGAAAAGCTTGTATTTGTAATAAAAATCCCTTTAATTACTCAAACAGAATATGATTTATATAATGTAGTACCAGTTCCAATTAAGAACAATGACAATACTTTTATTTTTATACTTCCAAGTTCAAAATACTTTATGATTTCTAGTAATAAGTTACATTATGCTATTATTGAAAATGTATCAAAGTGTAAACAAATGTCAGATAATGTAAGATTTATATGTAAGTTAGAAACACCTTTATTTTCTGTACACGGTAACAAGCTATGTGAAATCGACCTAATGTTGAATAATGTAAAACTTCCTACAGAATGTGATACCAGAATAAGTTTGATAAATAATGAGCAATGGTATAAACTTTATCATGTAAATAATTGGATGTTTGTCACTCCCAAGAAAATAGTTGCTACATTGAATTGTAAAAATCGAGAACCATTGGATATCGATTTATATAACACTGGTATAATATCAATCTCAGATAACTGTAAATTATATACTGCTAATATTGTTTTACAAACAGAAGTTAAGAATTTAGAAAGTTCATATAATTCATTCTTACCTCATCTAGATTTAACTTTAGACGATTGCTGTAAAAAGGTAAAAGACAGAAATGTCTCAAAAATTGACTTTGTACCTCTAAAAGTTCACGATAATGATTTTGAAAGCCTTAATTTAGCAAGTCACAAATTAGATGAAATCGATGATATGATAGAGAAAATTGAAAGTCAATCAACATTTAATAAAGTAATAAATAACGCTTATTTTATTTACATAGTTGTATCTATCTTGAAAATAATTGGATTATATGTATTGTTTAGACTAGGAAAATATATAATAAAACAAAAATTCTTTTGTTATAGTAGAAATAGAGTCTTAGCTTTAGAAGATGCCAAAGGTTGTTGTGGTCGTATAACTAATTGTATTACCTTTAGGGTAGACAATAGAAATTTAGAACAAGGTGTTGAATTAGAAGATTTGTCAACAAATTCCAATGCAACTAACGTAGACCAACCTTTACGGCGTAGCACTAGAATAGCTCAATTAAAGAAATTGTAAATGTTATTACAGATAAAATAATAAACGATGTAATTGTTATAATAGTACTATAATGTATTAAGTTGATTATAATTGTTGTATTTTAGTACTTTGTTAAGAGATTATTTTGTTAAGAGATGTATTGAATATTAGTAACATTGTATAATTATAGAAAACTGACGTTTTCTCTTAAAGAAGGGAGGTGTAATAGACCTATGGACCTTAGTCTCTATATTTTATCATCAAACTGTATTATTTCTTTGTTTGATACTCCCATACTTACTAGATTTGTTTACCAGTCTCATGAACAATAAATTCTCAGGCTCATTAACGATCATTAAGACAAAAGAACGTATCATAATGATGTATATCTTATTTGTACTATTATACGTACCGAGTAATGTTATACTCTCTTAGAAATAGATAAGATAATGTACACTGTACAAGGGTCGTGGTGAGCATGCACTCATTAGTGATAAATATCTTAATATAAAAACCCCTCTACCCTTGAGACAGTCAGTTCTTCTGCAGTTCTTCAATGACCATCGTCATAAGTGGTTGTTATATATTATAATAAAGTGTGTTCGTGAATAACGAGTAATTCCTTACCAGCACCCATCTGACATCATCGGCTCACAGTACGCGCGCGCTTTACAAGGATATCTGTAGACAGACAAGACTCTACTAAGAAATGTGCTCGCCCTCTGCGATGGCAACCAACTGACCGTGATGAAATGCTGGGATTTTTGGCAATAATGATATTGCAAGGATTATACCCCAAAGTAAGAGAGGAAGCCTATTTCTCATTTGATGGGTTTGGGACGACTCCTTACTTTGGGCGTATAATGCCATACAACCGATATCATTTGTTAAAAGCATTCCAGCATTTTATCGACAATGACACGACTACGGACTTGACAAAACTCAATGAAATGAAATGAAATGAAAAGTCATTTATTCAGTCTAGGCTGTTACAAGCACTTGTGAAAGTCAAGAAGCTACGCCATCGGTTCGCAAAACTACGGCGGGAGACCTTGTACTGAGAAGAACCGGCAAGAAACTCAGCAAGGGCTGCTTTTTTCTCCCTGTATTGATATATACAGAGTCGTCAAGTTGAAAAATGACTTCAGACATACTTCTGAAGTCACCTTCCATTACATTATTTAGGGTATAGATATATAGTTACAACAAATTTTATATTTAGTATATATAGGAAGCGGCATTAGATAGGTACCATACTACTGTTACAAAACTGACTCATACCCATCAAATAAGAAATTACAAGAAACACTATGTCCATGCATTACGATCATTTAGATAATCATTAACTTTATAATAGCCCTTATTCATAAGAGTATTCTTAATCTGAGATTTAAATTTGGTTAGTGGAAGCTCAATCAGATCTTGGGGAACTTTGTTAAACAATGCAATACTACATCCCAGAAATGAACCTCTAGATTTTTGGAGTCTGAAACATGGAACGGCAAGCTTGTTCTTAAATCTCGTGTTTAAGTTATGGGTTTGACTTTTTTTTGCAAATGCGTCATAGTTTCTTCTTACATATATTATATTTTCATAGATGTATTGCGATGCCAGTGTTAAAATATTAATTTCTTTAAATTTTTCTCTAAGAGATTCTCTTGCCTTTAAATTATATATGGCGCGAACAGCTCTCTTTTGCAGTACGAAAATACTTTCTATATTAGCAGCTGAGCCCCACAACAAAAGGCCATATGACATAACGCTATGAAAGTAACCAAAGTAAACCATTCTTGCCGTTTCCACATCAGTTAGGAGTCTTATTTTTTTAACAGCGAAGGCCGCAGAGCTCAGTCTACTTGATAAGGCATCAATATGAGGATCCCATTGCAGATGCGAGTCTAAAGTAATACCCAGAAACTTTGTAGAATCCACTAACTCTACAGGCTGCTCATTTATTTTTAAACTAGTATTAACCTGCCTCACATTAGGTAAAGTAAACTTAACACATTTTGTTTTGCTAGAGTTTAGTTTTAAATTATTTACCGTAAACCAGCGAAGGACTTCAGAGAGAGCAAAATTTACTTCGTCATAACAATCATTTCCTCTCCTAGCTTTAAACACTAAAGAGGTGTCATCAGCAAATAGTACTGTCTCACACAATCTCTCAATAAAATACGACCTGTACTCGACTATTTAAATTTCAAATTTGCCAGTTTATACAAACCAGCCCAGGAGATAGCCATCGTTGAATCTTTGTTCAAGTGGCACGGTCGTCTGAGCTTCTCTCAAAAGATTAGCTCCAAAGCCGCTCAAGTGGGAGTGAAGACGTACGAGCTGTGCGAGTCATCGACGGGCTATCTCTGGCGATTTTTTGTATATACTGGCAAAGACGGACCGAACAGGACTGATAGGACAGGACAGGACAGACCGGACAGACCTGAGAACAGTCAGAACGACCCAGACCATGACCGCACCGACGACGGCCGTCGCGAAGTTCGTACGAGCAACGCTACTGCTAAAACTGTTTACGACCTGATACAGCCACTACTTCACAAGGAGCACACGCTAATAATGGACAATTTCTATAATAGTCCATTATTAGCGCGCTGCCTCAAACGTGACGGACAGACAGACGTTTACGGCACTTTGAGACTTTCTCGAGAATTTGTTCCCGAGTCAATTAGGACTTTAACGAAGAGTGACATACGAAAGGGTAAAGTAGTGGTGACGTACTGTTCCGATCTGGCGATGATGTTGTGGCGTGATACTAACCTTGTTAGCATGATTTCCACATATCATCCCCTCCAGATTGGATCAAGAGACAGACATGACCGACTGACTTACAAACCAGCGATCGTCCTGGACTATAATAAGTCTATGTTATTTTTACAAGTGACCACACCCACAAACTACAACATCTTGTGCGCGGACTTACTAAAAATATATAGACAGGTTGATCTAACTTTTGAACCGCGACTTCTTACGCAAACACGACGGGTGACAACGACGACGACGACCACAGCGACGACGACCACAGCGACGACGACGACAGCGACAACAAGGACTACGACGAAAGTGACATCTATGGCCATAATACGGCAAAGAACTCGACTATACGTCGAAGGGAACCACTTCCCTGTCCCTACTGGTTCGAGAAACACACGCTGCTGGATGTGCACTGTAAAAAAAAGCCATCCAGAACAGCTTATAAGTGCCCAGAATGTGATGTAAACCTCTCCATCGTCGGCTGCTTCAAGGAGTACCACAAGCCCCCTTCGACTTAAGTTTTGACTGACAGACAGTCTTACCCCTAAGTACTTCTGACTCAAACACGACGGTTGACGATGACCTACTTTATCTTTCTAAGACACAAGAAAAAATGTTAACACGAACTAGTAGACTTAATATTCATTTTAATTTTTCTAATATCATAAATGTGAAAATTCTGTATGTCTGTACTCAATCACGCAAAAACTACTGAACAGATTTGGTTGAAATTGGTGAGCATATAGTTTATGACCTGGATTGAGATATAGGATACTTTTTATCCCGGAAAAGTGTTTGGTTCCTGAAGGATTAGAAAAATCTATAGCTAACGTGGACAAAGTCGCGGACGACTGCTAGTATATAATATGTATATACTTATGTGAAAAAAATACCTAAATGAATATATTCATTTATGTATTATAGATCAAGAATTATTGTAATGTTAATTTTAAAGAATTAAGCTATAAAAAAAACAACATCTCGGATACTGCGCATTTATGTAAAAGAAGTCTTTGTTTTTTATTTGGTTTCTAATAGTAAATAATATAATTATATTGGAAAAAAGAATTAAAGTGTGAAAATAAAAAAAAAAAATATTTAAAACTAACCAATTCGGCTACTACGCAATAAAGTCCGTATTGAGCCTTAGGAACGGCGGCCATCTTGTGAATATTTCGGTCGCCCGACATGGACGAAGTGGTGGTGGAGGTGAGGAGTCAACAGGATGTTAGATTTTGCTTTACTGAATTTGATACAGATTGAATAAAATAAAGTTTTTGATACCATTAAAAAATAGTTAAATTCCTACCATTTGAGAAGAACAAAATTTTACATTTTCCAAATTAACATTAGGAAAAAAGCGTTTAATTTTAAAAGTTTATGTTTTTATTTATTTTTTGAGCATTTAACTGCTAGATGTTTGATGATGTTAGATTTAAAAGTTTATTTAAAATTGACGTTTTGGTCAGTTCTACTCGCTGTAGTTAATTAGTTTTTGAGTTACAGAGATCCAAATATTCTGTAGTGGATTCTTTATTTACCTAATCAGCATTACAGTAGTATTTTTTGTTTGGTCCTAGCTTCATTATGTAGCGAGAAAATGGCATTTTTACCTAAAAATCCGGGGTGGTCTTTTTTTTACAATGCGCGCATTGTGCGGACTGTTTGGAGATGCGGGCGCGCGGTAGCGGACTACCGAGTGGATCAAAAATGTAAAAAGATCTTTCGGCAGGTAAAAAAGTATGTCATGTCATATGATTTTCTAGATATATGATTCGTATAACATGACATTTTTTTATCCTATTCAATCGGTTCTTAAATTAAATGATCAAATTGGCAAGAATCGGTTTCCACACGACACAATTTGATTGCCAATCTGATTGCCGATTGAATTGGGTACAATCTGGTCGTCCGTCTACACATACACAACAAGATCGCCAATTTCAGTTTTATTTGTTGCCTCTGCTGAACGGACTTGTTTGTATTAGGATGCCTCTTACCAAGAAGCAAAAAATTGGATTAATCTTGGCTCTAACTACAAATGTAGATGAGAAAAAAAGAAAAAGAAGACTGTGGACAAAACAATGGTTATTAAAAAGAAAGCAATTGAGGCACTTAAATGTAGTTATATTATATTTAAGTGACTCAATTAATAAACTTAAATATAGTTATTCTTAAAGAGTAATATTTTTAAAGAAAATATAACTAGAAAAAATTCCACGCGGATCAGGCAGCAAACGGGACCCGAACCCGCACCCTTCGAAAACCCTTTAAAATATAACTGAGTTATATTTTCTTTAGATTTAAACTTCAAGCAGTTACATGCTTTAAAAATAATAAAAATTATAACTATAATTGCTATTTCTTCTTTCAAATGTATAATAGTTGTAAAAGTATTAATTTCACATTGTGGGTTACCTATAATGCGAAGAGATGGCGCTGCCTTGCAACTTAAGAATGGCTGGAAGAATTTCGACGCGGTCCGTGAGGGCCGCGGTAGCATAATTGATCAGTGCATTCGCCCTGATTGCGAAGGGTGCGGGTTCGAGTCCCGTCTGCTGCCTGGTCCGCGTGGATTTTTTTCTAGTTATATTTTCATTAGATTTAAACATCAAGCAATTACATGCTTAAAAAATAAAAATTATAAAAAAAATATATAATATTATTTCTATTTTACCCCAGCATGCGCGCATATCATTGAGTAGAATATAAATTTAATTAAATGATTTTTTATTTTCAATAACAAATAACTGCCTGGTCCGCGTGGAATTTTTTCTAGTTATATTTTAAACATCAAGCAGTTACATGCTTTAAAAAATAATAAAAACTATAACAGTAATATTTTTATCAATATTTTTCCTCTTATTCCGCAAAATCTCTAAGGAATTATGCCTTGCTTGTTTATTTTTATACAATGGGCTAGACACATCCCAAAGGCATGGCAAGTCTTTTCATATATCTAAAATCTCCTCCATTACTTCCCGTTCAGATCCAATAGACATAATATTGACGTCATGTTGCTCCATCTTCTTCTCAAAAGAGAAGTCAACGCACACACCCGCTCTGAACGCCGCTTGCACAGTGACTAACTACGTTAAAAAATTGGCCAGTTAGCGTCCACACCACCCAATTTGATTGGGCAATCCCGAAGCGACACCGACCATCCAATGACCTTCAATTTCATATTTCCGTCCACACAACACAATTCGATTGTCAATCTAATCAAATTGGACGTAAAATTGTATCGTGTGGAAGCCACTTTTTATTATTGAATCAGATCGAGGATCCCTAATGTCAATGTCATTTTTGCAACGACTGCATGCCTGCATGTAGGGGTGTCCACTCTGAAAAAACATCGATGTATTTTTTTATTTGATACATCGCAACTATACATCGCGGTCATTCGATGTATCGGATGAAAACATCGATGTATTTTAAACATCGAGTACTTTTTCTGAAAATTTATTACAAACTATATACTAAATTACTTATGTGGAAAGTGACCCATCTCAAGAGAGGTCATTCTTTCATAGTAAAAAAAAATACTCTTGAAGTTTATGAAAAGACCTTAATCCATAATTTTATTATAGTTTATATATTAATCTTTCATAAAATAAAAGAATTAACTCCTTTCATAATGAGTAAGTAAAAGTAAATACAAGTAAAAGCCATGTGTCAGAAAAATCTGTATTATATTTTTTTACAAAAGATCAAATTAAAAAAAAACACTAAATAACCCGCTAAATTTTTGCTAGGTCTGTCAAAAGAATATTAGAAATATACTTCAGTCTTAGTTTCGTTCACAAAACTAAAGAAAGAAAGAAAGAAAAAGTATTTAAAATAAATGTTCATAAACATAGAAACTCGTAGTTATTTTTTATTGTCACTGCACTGACTCTTGCGCAATGCTACCAACATTGGGTATATATCAGAGAATTCGGAATAATGATGCTTTCATAATAGTAATAAGTAAAATTTTAGTGGTCAAACTTAAGTTTTTTTACTGAGGTCGAATCAAAGAGGATATTATCACTACGTGGTCAAACTATTACCAATTCGATGTTTCTTTAAAACATCGATGCATCGAATATATCGAAAGCTTTTCAAAACATCGGATCGATTCGATGTTTTTCATTGCAAACATCGATGTTTTCGATGCATCGATGTATATCGAATATCCCTACCTGCATGTAGGGACACGATATCGAATAGAAAGTATCGATACTGTACTCATGAGTAGTATCGGAAAAAAAGTATCGAACTCGTAAAAGTATTGAAACAAAAGTATCGATATTTCAAAGTATCGAGTACATTTCATAGGACCTTATAAGCAATGTAGATACTCTTAAAAACGTGTAATGTTAATATAATCAACTGCAAAACTAAACGTGAATTACTCAAGTACGTAAGTCTCAGGACACACTAGATTGCTTCTGCTTCCAATTATATCAACGCAATCGAATGTTTTAGAAGGTTTGCTATGATTCCACTAGATGGCGTTGCCATCAATATAAGGCGCTTATCCAAATTTTTAAAGGTATCGATACATTTTTTAATTTAGTTATTTAGTTGAAGTATCGAAAACCAAGTATCGAGTACAAAAGTATCGGTATCGAAAGGAAAAGTACTCGATGCCACAAAGTATCGATACTTTTTTCGTGTCCCTACCTGCATGCCGATCGCGGTGGCGGGACGGAACAAGTTTTATTTTATCATGAAATTACAGTTTTAATTTCAGGAGCTAAAATTTTTATAGACCTGAAATTCAAGTATTTAAAAGTCATATGTAAATTTTATCTTCTAAGTAAAAACATGCGCCGCGGTTGGAGAGGTGGGCGCTATAGGAATAACTGGGACAGATCTAACAAAACAAATAATACAAGTGATACTGGTAGCTTGAACAACTCCACCGTCTCAGCACGACCATCTAATGTAACTGGAATTTCGAGGGCTCCTGCAAATCAATTGCCTATCGTCATACCTCTCAATAGTGAAAATGATCTATGGAAACTATACTTGCCAACTGAAGGTATCTTATAATTTTTTAAGGTTTACTAAAGAAATATCCCTGCCTCTCTGCATAGTAAATTATACACGGACTAAAAGTGGTGTTTCTGCAAATCTAGAGTATGTTCACCAATTTTGTCTTTGTCATTCCAGAGTATCCACCAAATGCTGAAATCTCAAATCACACAAAACATTTTAAAGCGTTTATAGAGCAAAACCGAAGTTTATTTGATCTGGAAAAAATTGACCAAACGCGCAGTGTTCTTTTAGATGTTCAAAATCTCACAAATGATTCAGATTTCTGTTCTGGCTGGCCCACTTTTAATTCAGATCTGTTTGAGAAACCTGAAACTACATTACATGTTTTAGAATATTGTTTACATCAGGTATGAAAACAATCATTTCATTGGCTTATTTTAATGCATGAAATATTAATTCATATGTTATTTAAATTCTGTGGTAAAATATGTTTTACAATCTGTTTCAGGCCTTAAAATGTGAATCAAAAATAAAAGTAAGGGTTTTGAATCATCAACCTGTTGTTCCTCTAGCAAATCTAAAAGCTAATTACTTTGGTAAGTTTGTCAATATAAATAGTGGACAATATACATGTTAAACATGAATATAAATTTTATTCAGCATTAGATAATTAGATTTTGTCTATTTACACTAGTAATGATGGCAGATTTAACAAGAGTTACTAAGATAAGTTAACAGTTGCATAGTCTGCGTGTAATTTTTTCTAGTTATATTTTCAGCAAGCTGTTACATGCTTAAAAAATTAAAATTATAACTATAGTTGCTATTTCTCCTTTAAATGTTTAATACTTGTAAAAGTATTCATTTGACATTGTGGGTTACCTACAATGCGAAGAGATGGCGCTGCCTTGCAGCTTAAGAATGGCCAGAAGAATTTTTGACACGGCCATCAGGGCCACAGTAGCATAATTGCTCAGTGCATTCGCCTGAATAGAAGAGGGTGTGGTTTCAAGTCCCGTCTGCTGCCTGGTCTGCATGGAATTTTTTCTAGTTATATTTTCTTTAGAGATACATAATATACAAACTCATCAGACTGGTTTAGACCCCAAATGAACAAAGTTTTATAAATTTTTAATAAATGGTATATCAAGTTTGGCAAGGATTTGTAGAAAAGATAGTAGGTACATCTTAATATCTTGAGTTCCTCAGTGCTTTGGAAGGCATGTTAAGCTGTTGGTACCAGCTGCATATACAGTCATTAGCACCAACCAATCACTGGGTGTGTGTGGTGGGTCATGGCCCAATCTCCCTATTCCATCCATAAGGATGGAATAGGGAGATTGGGCCATGACCTGTGCCTCAGCAGTGGGGACATAATAGGCTGATAATGATAGCATCTTAATAATCTTAGATTTCTAATAAAATTCTCGTGTCACGGTGTGCGTAATTGAAACAGTATGACCGATTTTTGTGAAATTTTATTTGCATATGTAGTAGGTCTGAGAATTGGGCAAGGTCTATTGTTCATACCCTTAAATATATTTATTTTTTTGTGATACATCATACAAAAATACATACAACCCTAAATTTTCACCACCAACCAATACCACCAACCCCTATTTTTTATGATGGTATGAAGTTCGCTGGGGCAGATAGTTATCATATAAAATTGTAAAAAATAAATTTCAGGTAAACTTGTAACAATTAAAGGGACAGTAATAAGAGTTGGAAGTGTCGGACTGATATGCACTTCTATGGCATTTGAATGTTCCAGTTGCCACAATGTCCAAGCTATAATTCAACCACAAGGTGTATTCACTGGTAAACATTGTACATATAAACAAATATTTTCTCTCAATAATACACTCTTTTTGCCATATTAGACATCAAATAAATAAATATTTCCAACAATTACAATTAGCCTAGCCCCAGAGTAAGCACTGTAGGCTTGTCTTATGGGATACTAAAACGGATAGAATACATATACTTATATTTAAGTATATTTTTATAGAAATACATATAAAACATCCATGACTGGAGTACAATATTCATCACACAAATATCTGCCCCCACTGGGATTCGAACCGGGACCTCGAGTAGGCGACACCTTAAAACCCGGTTTACAAACCACTCAGACATTATGGAGGTCGTCAAATAAAGTTTCTTACACGGCTGAAAAGAAACAGTCCACAGAAAACAGAACCGCAAGAAACAGTGTGGACATGGCACAAAACAAAAGAAAATGTATAAAACAAAAGAAATCAGTCCGGAATCCGTGTTAAGCCACAGAGAATAAAAAAACGTATGGACTAGCGAATGGTTAAGGAAATTAGTGAGACAACATAAACAGAAATCTTCTATCTCTCTCTTCAAACAAACAAAACTCATGTGACGTTTATATCATGTTACACCACTAATAATCATTTATTTTTATAATTTTCCTCACACACTATATAAAAATCAAACTTTAATGACATATTATAATACTGTATATTATAATAGTAATCTGTTAAATTAATTATTTATTCTAGCCCCTCAAGTATGTCCAAGTTGCCGTGGTGGATCCAGGTATGATCCGTTGCAGTCATCACCATTCACAAGTACCACAGATTGGCAGGTGGCTAAGATACAAGAAATTCAGTCGCAGGTATTGTTTTTCTCATTTTAATTTAAAAACTTTTACTTAGGGATCAGGTAAATGTTTTGCAATAAATAATTTTTCAACAAATATTTACCGAATATCGAAACTTATTATTTTAATTATTTTTACATTTCTTTTAAATAAAGAACATTTTTATAGGATTGTGAAATTGCATAGGTACTTGATTCCTAAAAGTGTGTATTAACCAGCTTACTGTTTCCAATTTTGCATAATAGTATTGGCCAATTTACTTTTTTTTTACCCACACACACCAATTAGCCTAACCCTAAAGTAAGCACTGTAAGGCTTGTGTTATGGGATGTTAGAGTAACGCATAGAATACATAATACTGATACTTTATGTTAACATCTATGACTAAGGTACAAATACTCATAATTATCATACTAACTAATTCGGGATTCCATCCCTTTTTTTTGTGTGGGAAATGCCTTACGCATCCTTCAACCACCGGGAGAGAATAAGCCATGAAAAATAGTGGTTGGTGGTAGAAGGGTGAAAATTTAGGGTTGTATGTATTTTTGAATGATGTATCATAAAAAGCAAAAAAAATGTCCGAAAAAAATTAAGGGTACCCTTTTAACATTTAGGAGGATGAAAAATAGATGTCCGATTCTCAGACCTACTGAATATGCATATAAAATTTCACGAAAATCGGTCGAGCCGTTTCGGAGTAAGTCAATTACGCACACCGTAACACGAGAATTTTATATATTACATTTCTTAGTATTTGCCATTGATTTTTCTTGAATATAGAAGCTAGGTCCAATTATCATCTTATACTTATAATCTTTACTCGAATTTTGCATAATCTATTAATTTTATCTTACTAAATTGTCCTCATTATAATAAATTCGTATACGCTGACTGTTCCCGCTCCATCTTTGTTATGAGTTAAATGTATGTAAAGGTAGAAGCCTCGCTTCCTTGTTATGACAAAAAGGGTTATAGCATGTGCCAATATAAAAATTTCTATAGTATATTAAAAAAAACGGCCAAGTGCGAGTCGGACTGGCACACCGAGGGTTCCGTACAAACTCAATACCTCTATGCGTTCATGAGAAAGGGGTACTAACTTAAAAATTTTCAAAAATATTTTTTATTATATGATGTAACTAAAAATTTACGGTTTATTTACTATAAGACGTTACTTCGTATCAAATTTCAAGATTCTAAGTTCACGGGAAGTACCCTGTAGGTTTGGATTCCAGTGCGAGTTTCGAAAATTTGCGGCATAAACGGCTGTATCTGTTGATTGCTTTGGCTTAGAAGTTAGATTTTTTCACAGCTCCAAGGGACAGTAGACATGAGTATTAGATATGAATTTCAGTTTGATACCTCCACGCGTTCCTGAGAAAAACGGTTTTGACAGACGGACTGACGGACAAAAAAGTGATTCTATGAGGGCTGCGTTGTTCTTTTTAAGGTACGGAACCCTAAAAACGCCTACAGCTAAAAACAAACAATCCGCAGATTAGCACATCTAGATTCTCACCCTTTTTACAAGCTTTTATTTAACTTGCAATGTTATAAAGAAATTAAACTGGAGATAATCAAAGGATTATCTTTAAAAACATTCTGACGTGTGGTGGGGGGAGACTAGGAACCGGGTGTACACCAGCCTCCAGTCCTGGACGCGAGGAGCAAGTTCGGGCGTCCGGGATTCGAACCCGGGACCTATGAGTATGCGACGCCATGAAACCCGGCGTATATACCACTCGGCCACGGAAGTCGTCAAAATTAGATAACAGGTGGACCCCATAGCTTTTACGTCAAAGTTTTATTTTTGCTCAAACGGCTCAATTACCCTTAGTGGTCAGCCTGTATTCAGGTGCACGATAGACATTACTCGAATTCGGGCACCTGAAGCAATATTTGAGGAGCTGGCGAACAAAACGGTATAATTATGAATCTGCTCAAACTATATTTTTACAGACCGGAGGTTTTGGGCCCGTTGAATTTAAATCTCAAATAATTTTCAATCAAAACCGCCAAAAACAGTGTTAAGATTACTAAATTTATAAATTAGAAACCATGCCAAAAGCTCACTGTAGGAATTTCATTTAGTTTTATACAGTTCCAGTAAAATTTAATTTTATGTAATTATACCGTTTTGTTCGCCAGCTCCTCATTTACACTCGAATACGGGTTGGAAGACAGTGGTGTCGATTCCGGTATGATTCTCTAAACCTAAACTTAAATTTGACAACAGTGTATCCTTGTCATTCTCTATACAGAGTTAAAAGGACAGACTGATGTTAAATTTAGTTTTAAGTTTAGAGAATCCTGCCAGAGTCGACACCAATGTCGTTAACCAAAACCGAAAACTACCCGAATACTAGCGCACTCGACGCTGACAATTTACGCGTTTACCCGAATTCGATTGGCATTCGTATTCGGGCTAACGACCAAGTGTAATAGTAATAGAGGTGGCATACAAACATAATGGCCTTCCTAATGGTAAACAGATACCATAGTTTTTTTTTAATGTAGTTACTTTTATTGGTGTATGTTTATAGTAAATAACTTTTTTTTTTATTATTATTGCCGCATTCGTGGATTTCTTTATGCCTAAAGGTTGACTGGCAGAGAATGCTTTTAGCGTTAAGTCCGCCTTTTGTCCATTTTTTAATTGTGGCAATAAAGTTTAAATAAATTAGTACATTACGATACACGTGACCTAAGTTGCCCATCACTGCACGGCGTGAAGTTAGCGCCCGAGCGGAGCGAGGGTGCTAAACGCCGTGCAGTAATAGACAACTTAGGTCACAAGTATCGTATACTATTTTATAGCAAGTGTGACATAAACCCGCCCCGGACGCGGGCAATAGGGGGGGGGGGTTCGGGGGGATGCCCGAGGGATGCGATTAGTGTTTTGAAAGTAAAATTCATGTATTGCAATCACAAAGAATTGCAATACAGACTGCAAGTCAAACTCTGAAAAGAAAGAATTCCGGTTCAGATTACCATTTTGAAAGTATATTTCAAAAGGAAAAAATCAAATATCATTACAACAAAATAGAATTTCAATGTATCCATGAACGTTTATTCCTTGATTGGCATAGTAAAGTTAAGTTACGCGTATCGTAATGTACTAATTCTACATGAGTGAAGTTGGTCAATTCATTTACACACCGTGCAGAAATAGGCAACTTAGGTCACGGAAAAGCGTGCGTAAAGTGCGGGTTTAGGTCACACTGTGCTATAAAAATAGTTTTATAACATCTTTACCCTCTCTTTTAGGGCATATCAGGCACTATTCCTAGGAGTGTGGAAATAGAGCTACAAGGTGATTTAGTTGGCACTGCTTGCCCCGGCGATGTTCTTTCCGTCACTGGTATTGTACAGGTATGAATTATTTAATTTTTTATGTATATGTTATTTTTGATCAAACTGCAGTTTTAACTAAAAAAAATTTTTTTTACATCTAACATAAACAATTATGTATCAGCACGGTAATAATATCTATATATTATTACCGTGGTATCAGTAATTATCAAAAGGTGTAGGATCAAATCATATCTGATACCTGGAAAGAATGTAATTTGTTGTAGTAAAAAATCTAGCAGAGTATTGCTTAAAATAACAATATAATAAAAAAATATCTAATTGTTTCTTTGATTTTCACGCACATAACTCATTAAATAAAACAAGTTCCAACGGGTTACATTCATTGATTTTATTCTGACGACGCATTCCTGCAAAGGCTGCGAAACGTCAATAAATAAATAAAATCAGTGCACCTAACCCTTTGGAACTTGTTTTATTTAAAAAAATATCTTTTTTGTAGGTGAGAGGAGAAAGTAAAGGTGGTGAAGACGGAAAACGAGCTGCCAGATTATTGCAACTTTATATAGAAGCTGTTTCAATACACAGTCAAAGAAACTTGAGCAATCCAACACTATCTTTTACTTTGAAAGACTATTATGCTATACAGGTAGGTACAAAGTTTTCAAATCATGCTTAAATACATTATTAAACGCTAACAAACGTTAGCCACTTAGCTAGGCTGTCGGATCAAACTAGGATCGGTCGAAACGAAAGCGACAGGAATTTTGTCTCCAACTATGCAAAATATCATCAAAAAAATAATTATACTTAATAATGCAATTTATTTTAAAGCGTAGTACCCAAATTCTGAGTCGTCCAAATGTAACCCCATAAGGGTAAGATTCACCCAGAACTTGACGTATCTATTGCTTATTTGATTCTTAAGTTTTCACACACACACACCACACATTAAATGAAACATGCTTAAACCAAAGAGGTATAAGAATAGAGTAGGGGAGATGTACCCTCTACTACAATTGGAAGTGTCCCTCTAATAGAAAGAGAAAGAAGATGAGAGACCGCTAGCTTTCTCTCTCTAATCGCGCATGCGCATTGGCAACCGTAAGCATCTTACTGTTTCGATGTGATGCTATTGGATGCCATGCGTCACAAGAGAGAGAGAGATAGCTAGCGGTATCTCATCTTCTTTCTCTTTCTACTAGACGGACACTTAAAGCCGCCTTCCCCACTCTATTATTTATTTGATGGAAATTATTAAATTTAAATTATGTAATTTATTAAATTAAATAAATGATTAGGTGTATTTTTTAGTGACATGTGCCTATTTCTATAATAATTGATTATGTATTATTAATATGATTATGAGTTATGTTGCTCGAAATAAATGAATTTTATTTTTTATTTTATTTATTTATTATTATACCTCTATGACATAAACAGGTCCAAAAAGCGTCTTTTTAGAACTTTTTTGACGTCCTTCTCAGGCTGCAATCTTCGACCTGCGACCATCTCAAGCTACGACGTCAGAATTATGATATTGATTTATTTATGACGAGTCTAAACTCGTCTAACTTAAAAGTTATAAAAAGACGCATTTTAAACTCGTTTAAGAATGTTTCTTTTAGTATGTAACCCCATAAAGATGGCGTGGACAGAACTTGAAATATTTTCTACTTTTTGTTTAGGAAATCCATGCTTCAGAAAACGTCTTTAGACTGCTAGTTCATTCCCTTTGCCCCACTATATTTGGACATGAAGCAGTGAAAGCCGGTCTCATACTAGGGCTCGTTGGTGGAACGGAATTAGAAAATGGCCCGAGATCTAATCCTCATGTGCTTATAGTTGGAGATCCAGGTTTGGGGAAATCACAGTTACTTCAAGCTGCGGCCCATGCGGCTCCAAGGGGTAAGAATATCATTTATAAATAAATAATAATTAATCCGTACTAAAATTATAAATGTGAAACTGTATCTGTCTGTTACCTTTTCACATTTAAACTACTCAACTAATATACATGAAATTTGGTATAGTGATTGTTTGAGTCTCGCGAAAGGACATATGATAGTTTTTATCCTAGAAATCACCCTTTAATAGGGGGGTGAAAGTTTGTATGAGATACCAGTTTTTCCATGCAGACGAAGTCGCGGGCATCTAATACTAAATAAATATTTTTGATACTGTAAACTTAACTTGTTGAAACACGTCAATAATGCTAACTAGCTTTTTCATTTCACTACTCGCTGCCAGTTCTGATCAAAGAAAATGATAAAATTAATTGCATAATTCAGTCATGTATTGTCTTTTTTAAATTGTTATGATGTAGGCGATGTAGCCCAGTAACTTTTGTAATGGTTGGTCATGTTATGTCGTTGGTTCTAGCTGCATCTGCAGTTGTTGGTAGTTCACCAATCTGCACTGGGCCCGCGTGGTGGGTCAGGGTCTTGTTTTCCTGATCTATCTCTTAACGACTTTTTCTTAGTTTTCCCTTCCTTGATGTTCTGCTTTCGTATTCAATGTCACTTTTTCTCTTATAAATATAATACAAATGAATCGAATGAATGCCGAAGTATTATCTTGAACCTCTGCGAGCCAGAGGCCCCATGCATGAATTTTGAAGTTCCGGAATCGTTTCGCAACGTCAAAGTTTTTATTAAAACTAAGTAGCGCCTACACAAAATTTGACGATAAGATTTCGAAGCTGTTAAGATTCGTACTTGGGTCTCAGGTCTACCATAACTTAG
The DNA here is from genome assembly GCA_902850365.2 of Chilo suppressalis. Classification (NCBI taxonomy): domain Eukaryota; kingdom Metazoa; phylum Arthropoda; class Insecta; order Lepidoptera; family Crambidae; genus Chilo; species Chilo suppressalis. The sequence goes on along the minus strand of OU963897.1, from coordinate 13,140,228 downwards.
AGCCTGCACTGCGTTAAGCGGGAACACGGAGCGGGCGTCCGCTCCACGTGTTTTTTCATGTTATTTCATAGAACAGCGCTGCGTGAGACAGGTCTTCCGCGCAGCGAGTCTCTATGTAATAAATAAATAAATATTTCCAACACTCACACCAATTAGCTTAGCCCCAAAGTAAGCACGGTAAGGTTTGTGTTATGGGAAACTAGGGTAACGGATAGAATACATATATTGTACATAATATGTATATCTGTGTTATATTATATAAGTATATTTATATAGATAGCTCGTATTCATCACATAAACATCTGCCCCTACCGTGATTCGAACCCGGGACCTCTCGAGTCGGCGTCACCATGAAACCAGGTTTATAAACCACTCGGCTAAAGAGGTCGTCAAATGACATAAAAACTGCACTTGGAGCGAACGCCCGCTCCGTGACCCGCTTAACGCAGCGCAGGCTCTTACACCTTCCATAGAGAAAGGCTGTGCCCCAGCAATGGGGAATTTAAAAGGCTGATAATGATGTGATATGATATAGGTGTTTATGTCTGCGGAGCATCCGCTTCGGCCGGAGGATTAACGGTAGCGTTGGGTCGTGAATCTGGCGGGGACTTCGCCCTCGAAGCGGGAGCTCTGGTGCTCGCCGACAAGGGAGTTTGCTGCGTCGACGAATTGGACAAGGTGACAGACGATTATAAACTTAATCCTTACCACAATAAGAGTTAGTTGTTCAAGTTTTCGCTTCGGCCGGAGGTATGACGGTAACGTTAGGTCGGGAATCTAGCGGGGACTTCGCCCTCGAAGCGGGGGCTCTAGTGTTCGCCGAAAAGGGAGTTTCCTGCGTAGACGAACTAGACAAGGCGACAGACGATAATCAACTTTAATCTTATTACAATAAGAGTAAGTTGTTCAAGTTTTCGCTATGGCCGGAGCTTTAATGGTAGCATTGGGTCGCAACTCTGGTGTAAGGGAGTCTACTGCATCCACGAACTAGACAATATGACAGATAATAATCAACCTTATCCTTACCACAATAAGAGTTCTTCGTTCAACTATTGTTGATTTGTATTGAACAACTCGAAGTGGGGGCTCTGGTGCTCGCCGACAAGGGAGTCTGCTGCGTAGACAAACTGGACAAGGTTGCAGACTATAATCAACTTTATTCTTACCACAATAAGAGTTAGTCGATTAACTATCCGCTTGTTGATTTATCACACGTATATTATAAAGGCAAAAGTTTATGTTTGTTACTTCTTCACGTCTAAACGGTTGGAGCGCTTTTAATAATATTTGGTATGGAGTTAGCTGACACCCTGGATTAACACAGGCTACGTTTTACTGCGGAAAAATATCTTATTCCCATGGGAAAATCGATGAAAATGAAATTTCCGTAATAAACCGCGGTAACACCGCGGGGCACAGCTAGTAAGAAATATAAATAATATAAAAAGAAAAAGATGTTAACACAAACTGATATATTTTTTTTTTATTCATACTGTTGTTTGTTTTAATGATTTCGGATTTTTATTTTTGTAAGAATCAATATTAAATATAGGTATTTTGTTTCTTAGGTTTTCACGCACATCACTCATTAATAAAAGTCTTTCGAAGGTAGCTCGACAGAGTAAATAAAAAATCATTATTCTGACTATGCAGACCCGAAAAGGCTGCGAAACGTCAATAAATAAATAAAGTTCGTGCATTAACTCGTTAAAACTAGTTTTATTTAAATAAAGATGACTGCGCACCACAGTAGCTTACTAGAAGCGATGGAACAACGCCGTGTAAGCGTGGCTAAGGCCGGCGTTGTATGCAGTCTCTCTGCCCGAGCGACTGTCCTAGCCGCCGCCAATCCAGCTGGAGGAAGTTATAATAGGTAATTTGTTTATGTACTAACTGACTCGCGCGTGTCTGACTTGTCTACTTCTAATCCATACTCACCATACTTAATATTATAAATGCGAAAGTGTCTCGCATCTATCTGTTACCTCTTCCTTCACACTTAAACCGCTGAACCGATTATCTTAGCCGCCGCCAATCCAGCTGGAGAAAGTTATAATGGGTAATTTATTTATTTACTAACTGACTCGCGCGTGTCTGATTTCGTCTGCTTCTAATCCATACTCACCATACTTAATATTATAAACGCGAAAGTGTCTCCATCTATCTGTTACCTCTTCCTTAATATTTAAACCGCTGAACAGATTGTCTTAGCCGCCGCCAATCCAGCTGGAGGAAGTTATAATAGGTAATTTGTTTATGTACTAACTGACTCGCGCGTGTCTGACTTGTCTACTTCTAATCCATTGTGGCGGCATGTATAGTATTTATATTTATTTATACAAAACCACATATAAAATTATTTATTACATTATAACTTACACAACTAATACAGACTTATAAATTACTTACATCTAAATACTTATGCTAACATATTACATAATTATATATTATTTACAATATCTTATAAACTAAATATTTACATAACTTAACTATATACTATACGAAGCGCGTAGTATCAACGACGCGCAAGTATAGCTTCCGCGCTGTACGAGCAGTCTTAGCGCATCCTTTTGTTTCCAATTTTTTGTGCGATCTATTGAATGCAAGCTATCGATAGACGTTGCAGATCGCCAGTGATAAACTGACCACGACGCGGAGCGCACGCCGCCCATACGCACGCATCTATACTTCGTCTGCTCGCGCGCCGATATTTAATACGAAACCTCTTTTCATTTTGCTACTCCTTCTAATTATATCCGTGGTAGGAACCTACCACCATCGCCTAACTAAGGAACCCCTACACTGGTGACCCCTGCAGTTCACATGATCAAAATGGATGGAGGTAATGCATCTACGAGCGCATTAGGACAAGACTACACCCGAAGCGATGCGAGCGATGTTTTTCGAGTTGGCATAAGGAACATCCCATTTTATCCAGACAAGCCGTCGTTATGGTTTTCCATGCTAGAAGGTCAGTTTGCATTGGCTAATATTACCACAGATTCGACAAAATTCTATCACGTCATCGGCATGCTAGACCATCAATACGCAGTTGAAGTGGCCGATGTGATAGAATCTCCACCAGAAAACGACAAATATGTCAAATTAAAGACAGAGCTTATTAAGCGGTTGTCGGCATCCAAAGAGCGCAAGGTTAAGCAGCTGCTGGACCACGAAGAGCTGGGCGATAGAAAACCGTCGCAATTTCTACGGCACCTTCAACATCTCGCAGGTTCTGGTATACCAGAGGACTTCATTCGCACCATCTGGACTAGCAGGTTGCCTAGTAGCATGCAGACCATAATCGCTTCGCAACTCCAGCTACCGCTCGACAACTTAGCTGATCTCGCAGACCGTATCCATGACATTGCACTACCATATCCGCACGTAGCTTCTGCTTCTTCTTCATCTTTTGCTTCAACATCAAATCGACATCATCCAAACAACACGATGGACATGATGGCTAAGCAGATTGAGAAGCTAACGCAGCAGGTCCACGCACTTACTATGAAGGTCGGTAGATCAAGACCCACATTCAGGGAGAATAGGAGGCAGCACAATCGCAGTCGCAGCAGATCACAGTCCAGCTACCGCAAATACCCTATCTGCTGGTATCACGCGAAGCACGGCAGCAAGGCTAGCAAGTGCCAGAAGCCGTGTGACTACAAGGCGGAAAACCAGCAGGGCGGTCGGTAATGGCGACAAACGATTGCCCAAACAGCCACGGTCGCCTGTTCGTCACTGATCGGCATACCAGGACACAGTTTTTAGTGGACACCGGTAGTGACTTGTGTGTATTCCCTCGTGTGGCACTTAGAGAACGACGGCCAAAGACTAAATACGAGTTGTGCGCGGCTAACGGTACTGTTATCCATACATACGGACATGCTAATTTTAAATTAGATTTAGGTTTACGACGAGACTTTGTATGGCGTTTTATTATAGCTGATGTTAATAAGCCCATCATCGGCGTTGACTTTCTGTCATACTATAATTTAGTTGTAGATGTTAGAAATAAGAGATTGTTGGATAATTTAACATCATTAAAGGTCTCAGGTGCGTCAGCAGACAAGTACAGTAGCGTTTCGTCGGTTAAAGTCCAGACTGGTAACTCGCGATACCATATGATACTCGCGGAATTTCCCGAACTAACCAGACCAGCAGGTACTCCACGCACCACACCACATAAGACCGTACACTACATTCGCACGACCCCAGGACCGCCTGTTGCCAGTACACCTCGTCGCTTGGCGCCAGATAAGTACAAAATCGCCAAACAGGAGTTTGACATCATGATCCAGGATGGTACTGCTCGACCATCAGACAGCCCTTGGTCTTCTCCTCTACACCTGGCTCCCAAAAAGGATGGCTGGCGTCCCTGTGGGGACTATCGTATGTTAAATGCACGGACCATTCCTGATAGGTATCCGGTGCGTCATATCCACGATTTTACTCACAGTCTTTCAGGATGTAAAATCTTCTCCACCGTAGACCTGGTTAGAGCGTACAACCAGATCCCTGTCTGCAACGAGGATATTCCCAAAACCGCGATCACCACACCCTTCGGCCTCTACGAATTTCCATACATGACCTTCGGTTTGCGTAATGCAGGTCAAACCTTTCAGAGATTCGTAGATGAGCTGACGCGGGACATGGATTTCGTCTATCCATATTTGGATGACTTTTTGATCTTCTCCCCTGATCCATCTAGCCATGAGGCGCATTTACGTCATCTTTTCAAAAAAATGTCCGAATATGGCATTTTAATTAACACTTCTAAATGTGTTTTTGGGGCATCGGAAGTAACTTTTTTAGGATACCGTATTTCGAGCGACGGTATTAAGCCACTTGACGAGAAGGTCCAGGCCATCAGAGAATTTCCTAGGCCAACAACTGTCAAACAGCTTAGGAGGTTCCTTGGAATGCTCAATTTCTATCGCAGGTTTATCCCTCGCGCAGCTGAAGTTCAGGCACCTTTGAACGCTTTGTTAACCGGCTCAGTAAAAGGTAACCACCCTGTCGAGCTCAAAGGAGATTCACTAAAAGCCTTCGAGGATACAAAAACCAGCCTCTGTAATGCAGCACTTTTAGCTTATCCCGATTGCCATTCTCGACTAGCTCTTACCACTGATGCTTCCGATCTTGCTGTGGGCGCTGTTCTTCAACAACGCAAAGAAGGCGCTTGGCAGCCACTTGCATTCTATTCTTGCAAATTGAGCCCTTCCCAACAAAAATATTCCCCGTATGACCGCGAACTTCTTGCCATTTATCAGGCCATAAAATATTTCCGGCATATGTTAGAAGCTCGAGATTTCACAATCTTCACCGATCATAAGCCTCTCAGCTTTGCCTTTCATTCTAGAAAGTCAAGTTGTTCTCCTCGGCAATATCGATATCTCGATTTTATCTCCCAATTCTCCACCGATATACAACATATATCCGGCAAGGACAACGTTGTCGCGGACACTTTATCGCGTATTGAAGAATTGGAAGCTAGTGTCGATTTCGATACTCTCGCGAAAGCTCAAAGTTCCGATATGGATTTAAAAAACATCTTAAATGATGCTAATTCTCTTCGGCTTACGAAAATCAAAATACCCGGAAGTAAGTTCGAGCTGTATTGCGATGACAGCAAACAAACTCCCCGGCCATTCGTACCGAAAATCTTACGACGTCAAATCTTCGACTGTCTTCACTCACTGAGTCATCCTGGCGTTAAAACTACTGCAAAACTTGTAGCACAGCGTTTTGTATGGAATGGTCTCAGAAAGGATTGCAGAGAATGGGCACGAGCTTGTTTGTTTTGCCAACGCTCTAAAATTAACCGCCACGTTTCTGCACCGTTAGGATCATTTCCATTACCACGAGCTAGATTTAAGCACGTACACATAGACCTCATAGGGCCACTTCCCATTTCTAACGGTAACAGGTATTGCCTCACAGCAATCGATCGTTTCTCACGATGGCCTGAAGCAATACCCATACCGGACATTTCGGCAGAAACAGTCGCTAAAGCCCTAATAAGAGACTGGATCTCACGTTTTGGCTGCCCAACTATCATAGTTACGGATAGAGGCAGACAATTCGAATCTGATCTATTCAAATTTCTGTCTCAAATGATTGGTTTCGAACACCGCAGAACCACCGCTTACCATCCAGCGTGTAATGGTCTCATAGAACGATTCCATAGACAGCTGAAAGCTGCTATAACGTGTCACGCCAATAGCAGCTGGACAGAATCTCTGCCATTAGTACTGTTAGGTATTCGTAGCACTTTTAAGGAAGACCTTCAGTGTTCATCAGCTGAACTGGTTTATGGTGAACCTTTGAGACTTCCCGGAGAATTCTTTCACTCCAATCTAGATGGCACTACGGATATCACTGATTTCACTGCCCGTTTGCGGCAATTCACGCAAAATTTACAGCCCTGTCCAGCTTCACGACATCATACAGGCAAAATTTTCATTTATAAAGACTTGGCCACCACTAGTCACGTTTTCATACGAGACGACACAGTCCGCCGAACTTTACAACCAGCTTACACTGGACCATACAAAGTTTTAGACAGAGGTCCCAAATCATTCAAGCTGGATATAAAGGGAAAAATAGTCACAGTATCTATAGACCGCTTAAAACCAGCCTATGTACTGTTAGACGAACAACAAAATAATTCACACCCATCACCTCCTACAATAGTAAACACACCTGAACAAAAAACTACTCGTTCTGGTCGAAAAGTACGTTTACCAGATTTTTATCGCCCGTAGTGACGGTCTCTGGGGGGGAGTGATGTGGCGGCATGTATAGTATTTATATTTATTTATACAAAACCACATATAAAATTATTTATTACATTATAACTTACACAACTAATACAGACTTATAAATTACTTACATCTAAATACTTATGCTAACATATTACATAATTATATATTATTTACAATATCTTATAAACTAAATATTTACATAACTTAACTATATACTATACGAAGCGCGTAGTATCAACGACGCGCAAGTATAGCTTCCGCGCTGTACGAGCAGTCTTAGCGCATCCTTTTGTTTCCAATTTTTTGTGCGATCTATTGAATGCAAGCTATCGATAGACGTTGCAGATCGCCAGTGATAAACTGACCACGACGCGGAGCGCACGCCGCCCATACGCACGCATCTATACTTCGTCTGCTCGCGCGCCGATATTTAATACGAAACCTCTTTTCATTTTGCTACTCCTTCTAATTATATCCGTGGTAGGAACCTACCACCATCGCCTAACTAAGGAACCCCTACACCATACTCACCATACTTAATATTATAAATGCGAAAGTGTCTCCATCTATCTGTTACCTCTTCCTTCACACTTAAACCGCTGAACCGATTGTCTTAGCCGCCGCCAATCCAGCTGGAGGAAGTTATAATAGGTAATTTGTTTATTTACTAACTGATTCGCGCGTGTCTGACTTCGTCTGCTTCTAATCCATACTCACCATGCTTAATATTATAAATGCGAAAGTGTCTCCATCTATCTGTTACCTCTTCCTTCACACTTAAACTGCTGAAGCGATTTAGATAAAATATATGTATAGATATACTTTGAGTCCCGGGAAAGGACATAGGATAGTTTTTATCCCCGTAATAATAATTTAAGGGAGTAAAAGGGGGGGTGAAAATTTGTATGGAAAACGTATGCAATATCTCCGCCCGAACGACTATAATAATAGGTGATTTGTTTATTCACTAGCGTACGTAATATGTAGAGGTATGTGACTTCGTCTGATTCTGCGTAAAAAGATTGGTTTCACTTACACACTATCAAGCCCTATTTGATGACCATATTAAATTTTGTTTTCTGGTCAAAAATGATTTTTCTCCCTAATCAGTATTTTGTGGTCGTGTTCATTACCACAAAATACTTACATACTTATATTTTGAGGACTAAATAAAATTGTACTGAGACTGCAGTGTTGCAATAAACAGGAAAACCAATTTTCCTTTAAATTATCCTTTTAGCAAAAAAAGAAAATACATATTATAATTTTAGAACTGGCAAATCTCATTAATTAATACTTACTTTAGAATTAACCAAACTTTTCGTAAATGGAACTTCCTTTGGCCTCACTTAAGAGCCCTTTCACATTTTTTGCAAAAAATCGTAATATTTGAGCGCCTCGTTTACCCTTAAAAAAAATTTACTATTTCCAATAGAAGTAAACAGTAGATTTATTCTTCCTATTGTAAGTTAATGTTGAATATTTACAAATACTATTTTTTCTTTTTTTATACTGATCGTTCTACCGCAGCTAGTTTACGGAAAAAACGATAATATGCACAAATGCCTAATTCTCTAAATAATGTTCAATAAATTAGATCAAATTAATTACTACGACATCATAAATATGTTTTTGTTGTAACATAATGTATTAGAAGTTTGATTTTGCATCTCATTAATTATCAAAAAAAATATCTAACTTCCGTGAGTTTTCCCAAAAAACAATGCAGGTTTACCTCGTATTTTGATATTGAATTAAATAGAATTTCTATCAAAAACTTTCATAAAACTAATCTACCATCATTGAACGACTGAAATATGTATATATTTTTATAATTGGTTCATTAATAATTATTTTATAAGACTCGAAACATCACCCTTCAAATGCAATATATACTATAAGAAAATTTACTTACGCGCCGATCAAGGCTTTCAACACAACAAAATTTACCGAAATACGAAAAAGTATAAAAATGGCAAGATTTAAAAAATAAATGGAGCAAAATTTTTTGTGGTACTTGCACTCTGGCTTTAAATTTTAAATGCAGTTTACTTCATATTTTTCTCACTTGAACCTATATGAACCAGCAACTTTAGAAAAGCTTTATGAAACTGAATTTGGTAGTAACTTCCACATTCACTACCAGCCACACTTCACATGATTTGCGCGCTAAAAGTTTTTCTTTTATTTCAGAGCAAAAACAGTAGCGGAAAATTTAAAAATCAACTCTGCTTTACTATCTAGATTTGATTTGGTATTCATACTCTTGGATCAACCTGACGAGGTATAGACACATGGCTTATGCTAACTTTTTACTTAATTTTAAAAATAAGACTAAAAAGTGATGCTCTCAGTTTTTTTTTAGAAAATAGATGCAATGCTCTCAGAACATGTGCTGGCTTTACACAGTGGACAAAAAGCGAAAAGAATTAAAATCACGGATGCCAATTCTAGCATAATTACTAGTCAGAATGACAGTGAATCTTCTTTGAGGTAAGTATTTATGGTTTTTGTTACCCTTATTACTACCAATGTAACTACCAGTAATAATACCTTTAATTTTTATTACCTTTCTTACTACTCCAGTATGGAGTTGTTAGAAGGGAAAAAATTAAAAGCCTGTGTTACTACCGTACCGTTTACGTAAACAAATAATTTAGTATATCAATCCCAAACTGCTCAGTTTGTACAGACAGCAGACACATTATGTTACGACAAACTGTCACATTTTCTCAACAGATTGTGAAACTTATATCAAGTAAAAGTAAAATTCAAAGTCAGCAAAATTTTCAACAGTTTTGAGTAAATTTACGGCTGTGTAACAAGAAGCAATAAGAGCTTTTACGCCTTCCCCTTTGGATCTCTAGTCAGAACAAGAACTAAAGCATAGAAAGGGTTTAAATTCAACTCATAAAGTCGACTTATATAGTTATCTTATTTTTACACACACACATATATATATATATATATACCAAAAAAGGGAAAAAATATGTTGTTATGAAAAGGTAGGTACAATCACCAACAAAGAACAAAATTCCGAATCCGATAAAATCGTTTTTAATAATTTCGCATACCTATTGCTAATAAACCAATTATTTCTTTGCAGCGAAAGATTACGGCTAAAGCCTAACGAATCGATTGACACGCTGCCATTAGTTCTACTCAGAAAATACATTGCATACGCCAGAAGATACGTACACCCAAAACTAAGTACGGAAGCTGCAAATGTATTGCAGAACTTCTACTTGGAACTAAGGCATAATCACCAAAGCAACTCTCAGGATGGCACTCCTATTACTACTAGACAATTGGAGGCTTGCATTAGACTTACACAAGTATGTCTTTAGTAAAATTATGATAAGCATTAGATTGAGGTTAGATGCCATGCTAATCAATATTTTAATGTTTTGCCGAAGACTAATCCACATATAAATAAACATTTCAAATAGTCACACCAATTAGCCTTCCCTAAAGTAAGCACTGTAAAGCTTATGTTATGGGATACTAGGGTATCTGATAGAAATATATCTATAATCTCTATGATACATAAATAGGTATATTTTTTGTAGAAATAATAATAAACGGCCATGATTTAGGTTCCTACTTATGCAAAATTTTGCATACAAAGTTATGCCCCATCGGGATTCGAATCCAGGTCGTCAGAGTAGGCGACACCTTAAAAATCAGTGTACATACATACCCTTCCACCACAGAGATCCTCAAATGTATTAAAACATGTGATGTTTTTTTTTTATAAGAACAAAATTCAATATCGTTTATTCAGTCTAGGCTGTTACAAGCACTTGTGAATGTCGAAAAGCTACGCCATCGGTTCGCAAATCTACGGCGGGAGACCTTTACTGAGAAGAACCGGCAAGAAACTCAGCAAGGGCTGTTTTTTCTCCCTGTATTGTGTCCCATTGCAAATGTAAATGATATAAAAAAATATGCCAATAAAATAAAAATTATAAAAAACTGATTTAACAAAGTTTAAGTTTGGAATGTTGAGGAATAAAAGAAAAGCACGAGTAAAGTTAAATACAACGATTCTTAAAACAATGATATTTCACTTTCTTCTTAGGCTCGTGCTAGAGTGGATTTGCGAGAAGAGGCAAACGCAAATGATGCGAACGACGTAATAAGCCTTGTGAAACACAGCTTGATGGATACATTCAGCGACGAATATGGCAACATTCAGTTATCGAGGTCGATTAACGGATCGGGCGTGAGCTCGAGGGGCAAAGTGAGTATCAACCATTAGCGTGTACTCAGAGACATTAATGTATACGAATAAGTATTATAAAGAGGAAAGATTTGAATTCCTTTTGAATGTATGTAACAAATAAACTGTAAGCGTCGTCAGCTGCACCGAAACGCGACGCGACGCTGCGCGCACATTTTAATAAAAACCGGCCAAGTGCGAGTCGGACTCGCGCACCGAGGGTTCCGTACAAACCTGTAGGTATATTTTAATAATTATTAAAAAATATTTTTTATAATACGATGTAACTAAAAATTTACGGTTTTCGCAATTCCTTTATCTGTATCTTCTTTCTCTTTCTATTAGAGGGACACTTCCATTTGAAGTAGTCTCTATGGTCGCGTCGCGTATCCGTGCAACTGACGCTAACACTACTGTACCTTCTTTCACCATTAAAAATCTTACATATGCCCTGAGTAACTTAAGCTATATTTTATCGCGTTAAAATAAAGTTTAGCTGTGCAAAATTACGGCGGATAGCTTGTTAACTTTTGAAGGTTAAAATTTGGTACTGTCACTTTCTTTACGATGACATTACATTAGAGATCATGACTATATTTTCTTCATTCTTCTTTCAGGTAGATTACCAAAAAGTTATAGACGCATTTTTTTTATTTTTTTCACATAATCAAAACATGTTTTCGTACAATTTTTACTAAAAAGTGACGTCAAAAGCCCCCACTCCCATACTTTAACGCGCTTTAGCTTTGTGATTTTTTGGTTGATTGACAAAACAAAAAAATGTGACTTAATAGAATTTTGTTTACTACACCCCGTCATCATCCCTAGTTATTTGAATGGACTAGGCACGTTGCATATCCAACTGTAAAGTAAAAATGGGCAGATAACTATGGAAAAAACAAAGCATTTTACGACCAATATCGTCTACACTATCACAAAAATGATGAATTAGACAAGCTGTATCAATTATGCAATACTGCAATTGCTTCGAAAATGTTACCGTAAATGCGCATTTCGCTTGTAAATTGCATGTACGTTGTTTATAAAAGACTCAGTATTCTCGTATTAATTTTTAAGATGATACCTTTGTGCTGTGATTAACAAATTTATACAATCTTGGATGGTAATCCTTTAAAGTTTAGTAGTCCTTTTAAGTACTAAAAGTTTCTATGGGAAACAACTTATTCCACAAGATTACTAGTGGGTACCACTAGTATATTTGTTTTCTTTTTGTGAAAAATATTTTATCTTTACAGCTGAAAAAGTTCCTGGAAATTCTGACAAGAAGAGCTCATCAGTTAGGCAAAGACGTATTCACCAGAAAAGAGTTAATACAGATTCATAAATCGGCTGGAGTACCAGGAGATGCCGGTGATTTAATTGAAGCAATGCATATACACTCTTATTTACTTTTAAAGGGTTCAAACACATACCAATTAATTACTTAATAAAAAATATGATTGAAAATTCTATTATATAGATTTTTGTTTTATTTGATTAATTCTAAGTAAGTGTACAATTTAAGTATAATAATGGCCGGCCTGTCTATACAGACAAATTTAGTTGAGGCAACCTTAAATCTAGGTAGGTACATACAATCACAATAAGATTCTCAATTTTTTCTAATACTATAATAATGAGTCACATTTGGCATTAATAAAGGCACTTATCCAAATTAATTTCAACTGTTCCATCTATACCTATTACCAGTATTCTTATAGGCAAAAACGGGATCTGGTTGATAATATCATAAGTCACTGCATCGACTGCTGTACGAAAACGCTCCATCGACGGGTAAATGAATCGACAGTACCCTAAATCGCTAGTACGCTACATCGTAGGTACACCAAATCGACATTAGACCATATCGATAGTACGCTACATCGACAATACACCAAGTCGATAGTACGTTACATCGACAATATACCATTTTGAAAACACATTGTATCGGCAGTACCCTCGGTAGCAAGTGGACAGACTGCAGTAAACCATATCCATGGTACACTGCAGCGAGTGCGCGGTTCGAGCTACATATTAATTTTCAAAACATCCAAATAATAATAAATTCCCATTTATACAATATCTAGAATTACCATAGTAGATAGTTGAAAAGTCGTAGTTTAATTAATAGTCATTGCACGCCCTCTGAGCATGTTATGACGTGTTTTTTTACCTTTATTTTCATTCGCTTCGACGAAAAGCAATCGCCTACTTCCAGATAGAGCCGAAACACTGACATTCCTACTCCTACTCTAATAAAAAAACTAATGGTAATGGACTGCTTAACTCGCTAGGGCTAAAGATCTTACTTAATTAATACTTGCTCCCCATTATTATTTTAAATTTCAGATAGATTCTAAGATCCTAATTCCTATGATGACGGACCAGGCGTATGATTTAACGACATGTAATGACGAGAATAAGATTTATTAAATTATTGCACAATGTCTATCAGAATCATTTATTATCAGATAAATTACGTGAAATAAAAAGCTCTCGAACATACAGTATTCCGTTCCGTTTACCCTTTCTATGCTGATAAATTTATATATATAATATATATATAAATTTATCAGCATTATAATAATACGTATTTAAGTTTTTCTTTAATGAATTAAAAAACTACGTTACATAATAATATGACGATTTATGTTTTTATGGGTACCAGTAAGAAGAATGGAGTAATGAAAAAAAAATCACATTTTTGCGCATATGAGTGGTATACGGGTAGTCGATGTAACGTACCACGTTGTCGATGCAGCGTATTAGCGATTTGGTGTATTGTCGATGTAGTGTACTGTTGATGTAGTGTATCGATTAAGTGTATTGTCGATGTAGCGTACCATCGATTTGGGGCACTGTCGATTCAGTAATTAACCCGTTGATGAAACGTTTTCTATTCAGCGACAGTCGATTCCGTGACTCGATATTAAAAACCAGACCCATATGAAGTATCCTTGCCATTATGGACAAATGAGGCAGATAACCAATTTTACATCATTTAATAAAATCGATTCAGTTTCATGTTACAATAAAGTATGTTAATTAGCTTTATGGCATTCCTTATAGTATCTCTTTCTATCAGTCCTTGATGGAACATCTTGTAAAGCTAAAGATACTTGACAACAACAATACAATGAAACACTTATTAACATAGAATTGAAAAAAGTTGGGTGGGTAAAGCATTCAAAATAAATATTACCTACGCTGCTTCCCCCAAAGAGATAAAAGTTTGATATTGCAGAAAGTGCTAATAAAGGTGTGCATAAAAGTGCTATAAATCGAGTTTCCATCTCATCACTTTTCAAAATGCCAGTTTTTAATATCTGGTAATAATTACTATGGTAAATAACTTTACCAAACTGCTCTAAAGCAATACCCAAATAATTCAGAACTGACCAAACAAAAATATTCCATATAGTTCCATGCCACATGAATATAAATACAAAAGTGAGAAAAGATGCACATAGTTTGTTTATGATACTTTTCAGTTTGAAATGTGTTGTCATCACCTCCAAAGCTGGTATATAAATATATCTGAAAACAAAATAAAAAATAATTATGTAACAAGTTTTGCTTTTTTTATCCCCATTTTAAATAATATTATAATACTAAACTTAAAAACTGGAAAATTATTATACTGCAATCTCTTAATTAGACAACGAATTATTGTCAATGTAAAAGTTTTGAATTGAAATGAAATTATACCTACTTTACTAAAAACTTATAAAGTCCAACATCAAAATATCTCCACATCTGCGAATAAACATGCACACGAACTATGCATCTGGGTGTAGGTGGAGGATCTAAATTATCCAGTCTTGCAAATGCAGTTGTGGTGCCATATGAAATTAAATATTTAAGGTGAAATTCCAAACCCATCCACAATCCTCCCCCACATAAAGCTATTGTAGGTAATTTCCTTATTGCCTGAAACATTATTATATTTTTATAATGTTTGTGACTAGATTTTCTATAAATTCCACAAAAAAAAACCTACCTCAATATCACTCTGCATAGCTAGAAAATAAACATAATGAAAGGAACAATCTAGAAGAAATGTATAAGTTGCATAAAGAAACATATCCCACAGAAATCTTTGAAATTTAAATCTGAATTTCCCATTGTGGGAACTGAAACTCCTTTCAAAATCTTCATAAAGAATTATTGGTCCAATGTACAATAATGGAGTATATAAAACATAACTAAACATATTCAATATTAATTGAGAGAAAGAAAAGTTAGCTTTAACTACATCTGTACCAATTTGTTCTTTGCGATTTAAGTAATCCATGAGAAAACTTACACATCGCAATTTTATCCATGCAATGGTAAAAAGAACTAGATAAACCTCTTCATCTTGTAAATCGTCACGGTCTAAATAATACCAAAAGAAATATTTATACTTCAAGGAGTTGTAGCTAATGAGAAGTAAAATACTGGCTGTCCAAACACAGATTTTACCACCACCAAAATATATTATAGTTGCAAATAACATAGGTTGAGCAAGTATAATGACCAACTGTCTATATCCCATAAACAAAATAATAAAGGATATGCTTGATACAATATACCAAAATTTTATAAGTGGCATATAAGTATATCTTATTACTTCTGATACAAAAAATTGAAACAATAAGAAAAGCCAAGCAGTTTGTATAAAGAATTTCCAACTGATCCATTCAATATCTGAAACATCTTGAAATCTTGATATAAACCGCCACCCTGGTTTAAGTTCACCCAAAGAATATAATTCGCTGTAGTTGTTTTGATAATAATCTGCAAAATAATAATTTTCTTATAGAAAATGTTTAAAGAACTCAATAATAAATATAAAAACAAAACTTACTGGATTGTGCCTCAAACAACTTAAATAAACACAATATATTTGCTGCGATCCAAAAACTAAAATAAAGAAACAACTCAAATGAAGATAATTTGCTTCTCATTTTTATCAAGGTATTAATTCTTTAGAATCTGTATATTTTCACAATAATTTATAAACATTTAAACTTTCCCGTTCGTTCGGCTAACGACTTCAGATTGTTTTGTTTACATGCTAACATATTTGTCAATGTCATTATGACATTTCAATTAGAGACGTGATGCAGTGACGATCAATTATAACCTTCAATTGAATACTGTTATCACTTAAACAATCGCACATTAGAACAATAATGTGGGAGGGACAGAATGTCACACGCCGTCATTTCCATTATCGCGGCGGCACATCTGTATGTATATATATATATATTATAAAGTCCTCATCTCCTCCTCAGTCCTCATCAGTCCTATATATATGTATGTGTGTACAATATATACATGTATGTACTTATACATATTTAATTTTTTTTTTCTTTTAATACAGGTCTTTATATTCTGTTTTGTTTTCTTTGTTTGTTTTTTTTTATCTCTTATCTCATAATTCTATTACATATTTTTTCTTATTATGAATATTTACATTTTCGTTCCTCTGAGTTTTTAATTTCTTATATCTATTTTACAATCATTTTTCTTGTTTATTTATTTCCTATGATTTTTTACATATTTGCTTCTTTTTATATTTTTTATTTTTACATTTTCATTATAAATACTTATTTTACAATTGAGGTGCTGTATTGGCTTTATTTACTAGTCCTTATTTCTTTCTATTACATTTTTTACTATTTCTCGACTAAACTCTAGGAATAGTTTCCTTAATGTGTCCTTACTGATTTGTGTATCAATGCGTGTTTGTACATACATACATATTTCATTTACAAGCTATAAGAGAAAGAGAGAAGAAGAATGTGCACTGCTTTCCCTTGCATTTATTCCCTACTCAACTCCCATTCGCCTCGCCTGTACACACTTTTCGTAACGCATTCGCCAGCTTACTCTCCAAGTCAAGCGTGCGTAAAGAAGTTTTACTTCAAAAAGTCTATTATAATCAAATGCAAGTCACATCTCGGTATTCATATTTTTGAAATTTAAACCAATATTGAAGAACTTCCTTTTAATAAAGATTGAATTAAACGAAACATAAATGTTCACTCACGCTCAGCGATCTTATTGATTTAATGTTTTTCGAAAAAATACAAATTCCGCGTTATGTGGCCAATAAATACACTATACTAAAATTATATTATTATTAATATGATATACCTAACATTTTTTATTAACAATAACAATAAAAAAAATGGATGCGTGTAACTTATGTACGCGCGTGTGATGTTATACTTCTTTAGCATCATTAAAAATATTTTTTAATTGCATGCAAATAATTAATAATTACAATAAAATAATAAAAGGACTGGAAAAGGATAGTTAACACAGTCAATTAAGTTCAGTTTTAATTTGAAAAATTAAATAAATATTCAAAATATTCAATTAAAATCACTACTGAATTTAAGTTATTAGTCCATATGTAATTAGCACTTGTAAGTAACTAAAACACGTTGTGTCTATATAGAAACTAGAAACATGTGGATAAATATTATAAATATGAAAACAGTGATCAGAGGCGACGAGCGTGCCAACATTGTTTTTGACAACACGATCATCTTATGGAGCTCCGTGGATCGTTCAAAGTACCTTTCGAACAGATGTCTCGACACTAACATTCATAACGCGCCCGCGGCCAACTTCATGGTGTTACTATTGTGTTACAGTGATGCGCGCGCATCTCGAAATTTCACTCACATGATTTTTTCATAACGCGCCCGCGGCTAACTTCATTATGTTACTTTTGTGTTACAGTGATGCGCGCGCATCTTAAAATTTCACTCTCATAATTTTTTCATAACGCGGCTAAAGAAGTATAACTTCAAAAAAAAATTAACTTTTTAAAGATTCTGTCAAACGCTGGTGCTATTATGTTAAAAAAATGATGTGGTGTCGTGGGTACACCAGGTAGGAACGAAGTTCCTTCGGCTAATGTAGAATCGACACAAATTGCAAACTCGCTTGTGTATGCGACTGTCGCGCCTGCGCACGGCTCATTTAACGGTTTTATTCCACGCACTTTTTTCCACGGTTTTTTTCTTGCGGTTTTACTATCACATTTTTTTCAGTTCGGTCGCGCAGCAAAATCCCTATCCCCTCCAAGCCTGCCGTAAGGAACTTCGTTCCAATAAACTACAATGTCACAATAATCCAGTAATGCAGCCCCGTCGCTCTGCCACCCCCCTGGACTGAACCACAGTTTAGTATAATATACGACAATAATCCAGTGTTGGTATAATGCCACAATAATTTGGGGTTGCACCCCCGTCGCTCTGTCACCCCCTGTTAAGTACTGACCTTGTTATCATGTCTAGCTTAAGTTTACAGCAGATGACAGGCGTTCCTGGTCCGCAGCTGGGTATAACGTCACAAATATCCAGATTTCGTGTAACGTCACAATATTCCAGTGCTGCACCCTCGTAGCTATGCCACCCCCTACATACGCACCTTATTATCATGCCCCGCTAGCGTTCGTAAAGGATGTTAGGCAGGACTGGCCCACAGTTTAGAATAAACTACAATGTCACAATAATCCAGTGATGCACCCCCGTCGCTCTGCCACCTCCTGATAAGTACTCACCTTGTAATCATAATCATGTCTCACAGGCGTTACTGGTCCACAGCTTGATATAACTTCACAAATATCCAGTGTTGGTGTAATATAACAATATTTCAGTGATGCACCCTCGTCGCTCTACCACCCCCTATAACTTCACACATATTCAGTGTTGGTGTAATATAACAATATTTCAGTGATGCACCCTCGTCGCTCTACCACCCCCTATAACTTCACACATATTCAGTGTTGCTGTAATATCACAATATTTCAGTGATGCACCCTTGTCGCTCTACCACCCCCTATAACTTCACACATATTCACTGTTGGTGTAGTATCACAATATTTCAGTGATGCACCCTCGTCGCTCTACCACTCCCTATAACTTCACACATATTCAGTGTTGGTGTAATATCACAATATTTCAGTGATGCACCCTCGTCGCTCTACCACCCCCTATAACTTCACACATATTCAGTGTTGGTGTAATATAACAATATTTCAGTGATGCACCCTCGTCGCTCTACCACCCCCTATAACTTCATACATATTCAGTGTTGGTGTAATATCACAATATTTCAGTGATGCACCCTTGTCGCTCTACCACCCCCTATAACTTCACACATATTCACTGTTGGTGTAGTATCACAATATTTCAGTGATGCACCCTCGTCGCTCTACCACCCCCTATAACTTCACACATATTCAGTGTTGGTGTAATATCACAATATTTCAGTGATGCACCCTTGTCGCTCTACCACCCCCTATAACTTCACACATATTTACTGTTGGTGTAGTATTACAATATTTCAGTGATGCACACTTGTCGCTCTACCACCCCCTATAACTTCACACATATTTACTGTTGGTGTAGTATTACAATATTTCAGTGATGCACACTTGTCGCTCTACCATCCCCTATAACTTCACACATATTCACTGTTGGTGTAATATCACAATATTTCAGTGATGCACCCTCGTCACTCTACCACTCCCTATAACTTCACACATATTCAGTGTTGGTGTAATATCACAATATTTCAGTGATGCACCCTCGTCGCTCTCTCTCCTGCCGTAAGGAACTTCGTCGCGCCTGCGCACGTCTCATTTAACGCTTTTATTCCACGCATTTTTTCTTACGGTTTTACTGTCACATTTTTTTCAGTTCGGTCGCGCAGCAAAATCCCTATCCCCTCCAAGCCTGCCGTAAGGAACTTTCGTTCCAAAAATAGTGATATATTTAATTATTTGAAACTTGAAAATGTTTTCTGAATATAAGATAGGTACTTTTGTAAACTTTTAATTCTACGCCCTAAATTAACAATTCGATAAATGTCCAAATGCGCGCATTTTGAGAGACGCGTCTCTAATGACAATGAAGAACATTAATTCATCATAATTAGCCGATGGACGTCCACTGCTGCTGCAGAGAACCCTGCCAGAATCGACACCATTTTTGAAGTTACAATAATTAGTAAATCCCTGTCCACTATTCGTAGGTTGCTTGGAAATCTTTTTTAGGAAAACCTTTTTAGTAGCAAAATCTTAGTTTAGTTCTATGTTACAATGTGTTTGATTCTTTTATAATTCAAGTCGATGATGATGATGATGAGGACTGATGACAAATTAATGATAATATATAAATAAATATGTTGCTTTTATTTATTTCCATTAGCTATTAATTTTTTTAAAACTGTTATTTAGCACATTGAATTCACGAAACAAACACTATTTTAGGTAGGAAGGCCAAAGGGGAAGATCTTCCTCCGAGCTGGGTGACGGTGGGTCCGAGCTGCTGGTGTGCAGGGCTGCCACGCCGGTGTGCTTGCGGCCGACAAGTGAGAATTTCAAATTCAAATAAATTCAAAATTCAAGAGCGTTTATTCAGTCTAGGCTGTTACAAGCACTTGTGAATGTCGAAAAGCTACGCCATCGGTTCGCAAATCTACGGCGGGAGACCTTGTACTGAGAAGAACCGGCAAGAAACTCAGCAAGGGCTGTTTTTTTCTTCCTGTATTATATACAGAGTCGTCAAATTGAAAAATGACAAACAAAAAAAATATATATATAAAAAACTGGTTTAACAAAGTTTAGGAATGACGCGTCCTACCGTTTAGGCAAATAAATAATAATAATGAACGATTAAACTTTAGCAGAACGATTAATAGTACCCAGCGAATCAAGAGCAGACTCATCTCCGCTGGCAGCACCCATTCACGAGCATGACACATGAACCAGCCATCGCTTCGCTCAACCATTTCTGTCAAACGCTGGTGCTATTATGTTAATAATATATAAATAAATATGTTGCTTTTATTTATTTCCATTAGCTATTAATTTTTTTAAAACTGTTATTTAGCACATTGAATTCACGAAACAAACACTATTTATGTAGGAAGGCCAAAGGGGAAGATCTTCCTCCGAGCTGGGTGATGGTAGCTCGGGAGCCGCGGCCCGTTGGACTGATGTTGGTCGGGTATCGTATGAAGAGTTAGCCTCCGAATTACATTTTCGCGATGTAGGCTTCCATACTATTAAGACCGCAGTGCAGGTAACGCCATCTCTTGAGGATGGTGAGTAATGATTTCCTCCATCCGTTGTATATATGTGGGGCATATAGATGTCGCCGCCATATTTACATTGTCTTAAAGATTATTTTATCTCATTATCTTATTTTTTTAATCCGTCCATCCGTAAATCCATAAGTGATCCGCTTAAATTGTGGTGCATGACCATATTATTTCGCTTTAGTCACAATTGGATATTCAAACACGCTGCATATGCACTCAATATAACAATATTGCGTATATTCTGTGTAAAAAGATGAAATAATGCCTACGATGCTTTTATAAAGAACTGAAAAAGTTCAAAATCAAATAACAAATGCCTCGGAAACATTATTTATTTATTTGTATAATTGTTAAAACATTATTTTTTCTCAAAAATCACGCTTTGCCGTGAATGTTATTTACGTAATCGCCATTTTGTTATCAAGAAAAGGACGACAATACAGCTCAGCCGTACGGACTCGGAAGCGGATTCGCTCGCTGTTTCGCTCGCGCTGCGTTGAAGCGTACAGTTCTGTCTCGCGTGCTTGATTGAATGTTTATATTCAGAAGTGTGCGTGTGTGAGAGTTGCTTATGTAGTTGAGTCGGATCAGATTTTATTTGATGCTAGTATGAGCGTACCGTATTTTCCCTTTTTGTTTTAATCTAAGCTCATTTCATAATATTAATTATGTATATGTTGATTAAACAAGCAGATACCTTTTTGCATTTGTTTCTACTCGAGTTGCAGTCGTAGAACCTCTACGTTCAATCGATTACACAGACTACTAAGGGTTACTACGCATATCTACTTATAAGTTATACTATTCAGTCTTTTGAGCACTCGGCAGTGAATATTTGGCCATGACAAGGATTGTTTGTATCGAGTGACCTCAAACTTAGGTCAAGACGTTTTATCTGTTCTTAATTCTAGTTAGTAACGAAACATTAAATAATTTTTGTGTAGTTTTATTACTCAGTGCGTAATTGATAAAGATGAAATATAAATTAAGGTGCATTATTGTAACCGTGTATTTATTTAGTCAGAGTATAGGTAAGCCGTTTATAATATGTACATTTTAAGCAAAAACAAAAGCTACACATTGCAAATATATATTGAGAAGATGATATCATCCAGTTACGTTGGGCTGAAATTTACTTCACAATAACAATGAAAACTTCCTCATCTCATAACTAGTTTATTCAACTTAGTGAAAGTGGATCAGTAACGAATATTCACAGAACACCTATTTTTGAAGTTAATGTCACTAGCAGTACTAATGTTTGTGATTTATTTTACTTTGCACAGACTAATTACGCAGTTTATAAACCTATCTATTTTAATTTAATGAAAAATTACAGTCGTTCGATTAGTTCCAATTAAGACTGTCATCAACATCTTATTTTTTATGTAAATAAGTAGTAGGCATAAGTTTTATAGGCACCTACTTACAAAATTAGTCATCAACTGGTTCATTCTCACTTTAATTTAGGTCCTATGTGTCTATCATTGCACATACGTAGGTACATCTTAAGAAAATCCAAGACATTGATTAGTACCTACGTTATTATTTTTTTACTTTCCTAAGCGACTGGTTATATATTACTATAAATATGTTCTTCGTCAGTCGCGTACTATATATATAATATTTTTGTTATAAAGTTAGTTAATAAAAATATTTTAATATTTTACAGGTTTAGAGTACAATAAACAACGATATACTCAAAACACCGATTTTTTACTCCATGAAGCTGGAATAAACCCGAATACTCCCAAAAAAGAAAATGTAGCTCCATCTAATTTTGGAAATAATAGAGCACCACCGAATTCGGATACGCTTAAGTCAGATTTCCCTCCGTTAGGACCAACACCTTCTTTGCATATTCCTAAAGCATCACAAAATACCAGAACTACTCAAACGTCAGCGAAACGAGATTATGTAGCGCCTAATTATCCATCAATTCAAACACCAAAAACTACACAACCTGCACAACCATCTCATAATCCACAATCTTCTGGAAATCGGAATAATGTGGCAACTGGTCTTCCTACTCTTCAGCCTGCAGCCTCCTCCCAAGGCAAACTTAATTCTTATTCCAATCCAAAGCCTACTCAAATGACACAGCCAGCTGGGAAACGAGACTACGTAAATCCAAATATACCATCTAATAATCCAAATACAGAACAAGGAAAAGTAAAACATCTTGTAAATTTTTACGATGGTAAGAGTCAACCTAATAACCCTCAAAAAACCCCGAGCTATAGTTCTATTCTGCAAGGTGCTATGAATAATCAAGGTAGTTCAATTAGTCAACCGCCAACTCCCACAGTTCAAACTCAAACACATAAGCCCCTAAGTTACAGTGAAGTTATCTCGGGATCTAATTCTAATCGTAATACAGCTACGTCTATCAAAACAACAGTTAAACCATTTAGTAAGGTGACCTCCACACCAATGAGACCTACAAACCCAACGCACCCCGCTACTCGACGACCTCTTGTTCCGCCAAGTTCAGTTCTTAATAATAATCACGGAAATAACGCCGTCAACAACAGAAATAGTGTCACTGAAACTGAATTACAAACTCTTAGTGAAGAATTGTTAAGAAAGGATACTAATAACGCTGCTCGATACATCACAATTAATTATCAAGGAAAGACAACATCACAATCATTAGAAGACAAAGCTCCGTTGCCGTAAGTACTTGAAAGTTGGTAACTAGATTTTTCTTATACTTAGAGCAGAATTGATTTTGCGAGATTGCGACTGTGTCACACACCAACGAATGCCGGTTTCATATTACACAAGTGGGTGCCCGCAACTTAGTCTGCGTGGATAAATTTGTTTCCCATACAACCTCTCACCCCTATTTATCCCCTGAAACGATTATATCTTAGTTAAAATCTATCCTATGCCCTTTTATGCGACTCAAACTATCTATATAGGTACCTTATTTTATCTAAATCGGTTCAGCGGTTTAAGCGTAAAGACGTAACAGACAGACGTTTTCACATTTAAAATATTAGTATGGAAGGATGGATTAGTTTAGTGTGGAAGTATGTGAATTTTTTCCCTAACATGAAATAATTTGCTTTACTTTCTAAAAAAAACTTTCATTTCTTCCCCCTTTAACATTTCTAAAATGCACTTTAGAGCTATTGAGGGTAATGGTGTGGTGTCAAATAGAACTGTTCTATTTGATACTTTGCTATTTTAAAAATGTTGGTATTTTTTGGCAATGAATGTCCTGAATGATGTTTTACAAGTGTTTATTTGTTGATTTGATGTGTTTTAGATTGCTAACAGTGTCTCAAGAAGCATGGAATATTCCAACAATACAAACTTTTGTGGCGTTATTAGATAATTACGAAAGAGACACACTCGTAAATGAATATGTAACACCACAAGTAAGTTATTTCCTGTATTAATATACAAAAACATTTTCATTCTTTTGTGTTTCTAATTATTTGAATTTGAATCTGCCCTTACAAGCTTTTAACATTTTCATAGTAGTCTTTACTTAAGTCTCGTTTTTAATTAACTTTAATTTTCATAGGAAAGGATTGAAGAAAATTCATTTATGGATGCAATCATGTCAACTACGGTAATACGTCACCTCATGAACTTTTTCAAAGAGAAAGGTTAGTCACATAGCATACATCACATCAGTAAGGTGTAAGTAGATATAACTACATAAAACTTAACGTACCGTAAACGTAAAGTAACGTACTTACACCTTTATGTTGATAATAATTAGTAGGTATATTACCAAGACGTATCATTTATTTTAAAGTATGTGCTGATTGATTTGAATAAAAAAGTTTAAAAGCCTGACTCTATGATGAATTAATTAATTAATTTTACAGGTTGCGTTTATTAGGACTCTATGATGAATTACCTAATTATTTTTTATAGGTTACGTTACACCAGACCCAAAACAACAGAGGGATTTCTTAAAGCAGCTGTGGTTTACTCTATACTCACGAGGAAAAGGAAAAATAAGCAGTTCTGGCTTTGAACACAGTTTTGTATCAGAACTTAAAAATGGAGAAGTATCAGGTAGGCACTGGTATTATTTTAGTTAGATTGAATGTAACGGTTAATTAAAATTTTAATTGGGTATTTTTAATGTATCAAATAAAAGTGCGATATCACTAGCCTCTATACAAGACCATAGAACGTTTTAAAAAAACTAATCGGTGGTGAAATAAAAGGCTAAAGAAGTGTACACTACAAAGAAAGTGGCGAAATTATATCTCTATTCTGCTATCAAGTGCAACTATAGCTGCGTCGGGCATGATAATTTTGGCCTGTACATGTAACAATAACACAGTCTCAATTTAGTTTTGTTCAAGTCACCTCAAAGCTACTAAAGTACCTTTTTGTACTGTAAAAGAGCTACAAGCCAGCGAAGCTTGTAAACTCGCCCCGTGTCATTGAGGCTTTAGATTAAATGATTGACATCTACCAGTATTTTACATGATATTTTATCGTATGTACATTATGATATAGGAAAAGATAAAAGACGAAGTGCGAAAATCCGTAAAGTGCACAAATACCCAAAACAGTTTACAACGCTGTCTCATTAGCCACATTCTTACTAACTTGAAGATAAAATTTCAATTAATGTGCTTATTTCAGGATTACATAACTGGATATATTTCTCAAAAGAGGAACAAGCCAACCGCCTAAACTATTTAGGTTATCTGAAATACGAAGAATTTAATGGTGTAAGTATTTCAATAAATCTGATTCTAAAAAGAACATTTAAATTTAATTAAAAGAATCACGAAGATTTCCGCAAACAAGAATAAAAAGAAATATACTGATGAATCTAAAAAACCCTCCCCACACTACACTGCACCACTCTGAGGAATACTGGTCGTGGCGTGATATTATATAGCCTATAGCAGTATAGTCTACACCAGGGATGCTCAAACGGTCGATCGCGATCCACCTACGAATATCTATATTTGTTACGGTACATCCTACCTAGGTAGGTAGGTAGGTGGGGTGTATCGTGTATGTACGACAACCCTGCATCACACATACTTGCAGTCTCTCAGAGTCGATTGTAAGAAGTCTAAAAATTTTGAGATAGATCGCCAGCAGTTCAAGTATGAGCACCCCTCTACACCAAAGCGAGGCGAGGCGAGGGCGAGCCACTAGTGTTGAATACATTTAATGACCTATTAGGTACACTGGTTATTTGAATTAAATGAATATTTTTTATTACACAATGGCAATAATTACAATTCCCATGGCGACAATGCGTCTCTCACTCTTCTAACTTTAAAATTCCTCGGTAGGTATAGTTTTACATAATTTAGTTTTTCATACCTAATCGTTAAGTATAGAGCCTACTATAAAGATAGGTAGGTCAGTCATGGGTAATAGTTTAGAACTGATTTAGGTTATATTTTTTTTTACAGAAAGGTGCCGTAATGAAATTACATTTTAATCAGCAAGGAGTGGATAAGCCCGTTGACTCACTCTTCATCGGCACTTCACCGGAATTGGAAATTGCATTATATACATTATGTTACGTGACTCGAGTTGATAATGATTGCCGGCTCAAATTATCTGGCAAAGATGTTAATATTATAACATACAATTTCCGCTATCGTAGTAAAAATCTTATCGGTAGTGCTTATCCACAAATATGAATGTTATTTTTATATGTGAAAAATATAATATTTTATACTCTTCTCGTTTTATTGTTTAGCGAAATAAGTACTATTTGATTAATGCACAATGATTTTTAAGTTACAGAATTACAAATAATAAAATTAGAATATATTATTATATGAAAGAGTATTATTATTTATTAAGTAGGAAAATAATATTAAGTCGGTAGGAAGGTTCTTACTGTTACTTAGGGAAAACCACAGGTGGAAACAACAACTTATTACTATATTAATACTTTTATCTATTTTATACAAACATTCATCATCATTCAAATAGCAATAGAAAAAGTAGAGAAAAAATAAAATTTTAAAAAGCTTTCAATAAGTTGATTTTAAAGAAGTAGGTATAATTTCATTTTATTTTCATCTATAAAAAAATAAAAGCCGATATAACAAAGAGATTGAATGGCTACTTAACTAGTTCATAGATTCCACGCGGACCAGGCAGCAGATGGGACTCAAACCCGCATCCTTCGCTATCCGGGCGAATGCACTGACCATTATGCTACCGCGGTCGAATTTTCTCTAGCCTTAGGCTGCAAGGCAACGCCATCTCTTCGCATTGTAGGTAACCCACAATTTTCTAGTAAACTTTTCTTTAGCAGTTAAATGCTTAAAAGAATTAAAAACATTACTAGTGCATAGATCTTTCTTCTTCAAACACCTTTGATAATGTTTTGTATAAATAGTCTGGTAAATAAGAAAAATAAACTATAATAAAGCCATTAAACTTTAGTTACGTATACTCAAAGAGTAAGGCGTTGAGCAGACGATGGGGCGGGGCGGGCATTTTGTCCGCGAAGCAATAAAGACCGCATCTGCCCGTCGATGTCTGCGGCTGCCCGCGCCGCATACACAAAGCACACGACGGGCAGAGGCGGTCAGTTTAGGACGTTCGTTCTAGTGAATAGTCCATCACTAATAAGCGCGTGGCGCGGACTGAGCTGACCGCCCCGCGCCGCCGTCTGCGTTACTGCATATAAACTGGTTTGTATGATCCACGGCGGGCAGCCGCGGACATGCCGCGCCGCCACTGCCCGCCGGGCACCTGCGGCGCGGTCTTTTTGCCCTCTGTGTGCGTTTGAAGTATAGGATTCACTTTGAATTATTCGCGGCGAAATTGACCGGCCCGCCCCGCCCCGTCGTCTGCAAAGTGCCTAAGAATAAATAATGTTTTAGGAACTGACGCTTTCATTTCGTATGGAGTAGAATGCACAACACAAGATAGTGTCCTTGGCCTAAGCTTTTTGATTAGCTTGCTACATTTAAAGTGATCTGTGTTTTTGATTTACATTAATGATCTGTGTCAGTTCTTTTATAACTATCAGGGTATTCAAATCAGGGTATTAAATTTTTCATGTACCATCTGTTGTTGAGTAATAAATTTATTATTTGTTTTCGTTTAGCTAATGTGTCACACATTGATCAACGCCAAATGATTTTCCACGAAAATAATTATCAATAATTGACATTAAGAAGTAAAACAGGCACAATATATGCCTTCACAATATCTACCTTACTTATGCTGAAACGTCAAGCGTCGAGCGAGAGCTCCCTCTCATCTACTTTTCAAAATCCCCAGAAAAGTGGCGCCAAAAACAGATACAATATGTCCATAGAGAAAGGAAAGTATAGATGGCCATGATTAAGAAAAAATTGAATATCAAATTCATTCAATTAAGTAAGTATCTTATATAGTTGATTTGATTTGAGTTTTTTTAAAACGCGCACTGGTGTTTGATGTTGAGCAAAATGATTAAGGAATTCACGAGAAGGGAATATATCTATCGATTCTTAAATTAAACTAATCTATGTTTAAAACTAATGTATAGTGTATTTTTCAAATCATCACGTATTACTTCTAAGGGCATTTTGAGCTAATATATACGAAGGATAATATAACCCTGACTGATTTTAAGATCGTATTGATTATTGCATCGTGCCAATGGTGTCGATTCTGGCGTGATTCTCTAAACTTAAAACTAAATTTAACATCAGTCTCTCCTTTTCATTCTGTATAGAGAATGACAAGGATACACTATTGTCAAATTTAAGTTTAGATTTAGAGAATCGTGCCAGAATCGACACCAGTATCTAATTAAAATTAGAACGCTATACACCCGTATTTGAATATAAAATATGTAAATAAAGAAAAGTAATTAGAACAAGGCTGTACAAACTTAGTATTCGTAATCTTCTTATAACAAAAATATTAAAAAAATCTCAGACAGATCGTCAATATTTTGACTTTTCTTTTGACTGCTGTCATGTCGTCGTAAATCGCTCGAATTTGTTCAAATTTAGTTTCGAATTATGCAACGATGTTCCTTTATTTCTTCTAATAGTTCTAATGATTGTTATTTGTTTTAGTTTAACGCTGTTAACAGATTATAAATAAGACTGCTAAAGAGTGAAAATATTTTAACCGCCGGATTCATTTAGTTTTTTCACGATTCAAAGAAAGTATCCAAAATGAGCATGTGCATGAATCTAATTGGTGGTATTATAAAATACAATCGAAAATTTCCCTTAAAAATTGAATCATGCAACTTTATTTTCAAGAAAACATATTCTAGTCAGGAACTATTAAAGGAAGCTTACTGCCGCACCAAACTGAAGTGCAGATGTATGTAATCTATTTTTGAAAGCTAATTTTAATCGATTTCAATTATTTATACTAGTTCTTGTCCTAAACATGTTAATAAAATATGAACTCTGAATTCAAACACTGATCTTTGCCATATATATTTATAGTGCTGGAGTTTTTCCTTCAGTTCTTCACACTAATAAAAAAAAATTGCTTACTATAAAAATTGCAGTCAGCAGCATTGAAGTACAATTGTATGTATGTCTACTAGTTATCTTTCATTGCATAAAAAAAATGTATTTCAGCTAAAAAATTACCTCAAGATGTTAATCCTAAAGGGGTATTTGCTTGCAATGAGCTAGACCTAACAGAAGTGAAAGTTTATGGGTTTGATTATGATTACACTTTGGCCCATTATAAACCTACATTGGAGCATTTATTGTATAACCTTGGAAGAGAGGTCCTCTTGGAAAAATATAATGTGAGTAACCTATAAATTTTTAAAGCTTCTTATGCTTGTGTGACTTTATGATTCTGTCTCAATCTAAGGCTTGTATTACAGAATGACAACTTAGTGTTGATTAGAAAGGGATGTCGCTTTGTAGAACACATAGCAACATCCCTTTCTAACTATTCTCAAGTAAAGATCAACACTTAGTTGTTATTCTGTAAGGCTGGTATTACAGAATGACAACTAGTAATACAAAGTTGAAGATAACTCTGACAGATGTTTTCAATATCATTTATACATAGCATGTTTATTTTGACTGATTAATTCTTTTTAATAATTTAATTTTAGTACCCTGCAGAAATTTTAAATTTGGAGTATAAGCCCAATTTTGCAGTGCGAGGTCTCCATTATGACATTGAAAAGGGTTTGCTTTTAAAACTGGATTCTTTTTTGCAAATACAATTTGGAGCTGTCTATCGAGGTCTTACTCCTGTTTCTACTGATGAAGTGCTGAAACTATACAAGAATAGAATAATCCCTATTGCATATGTTGAAGGCGACATGAGAGCCCATAAAGTAAGTGGACTTTATTGTTTGTTAATCTAGCGTTAAAATTGATTTATTTTTAAAGATTTTTTCCCATTTGATTTTCCTATATAATTTTTTTATGCTACTGGCAATGAATTAGTACTTAATTTCAAATTAAACTCAATAGCATGATCAATGTATTTTAATCACAATTGTACACAAATTGAGCTAAAATTGGGAAAAGAAACGTGAATGATAATGGTGAATCCAAAGTGAAACATGAAACCTATGAATTGTCATTATTCTGATGTGCACACCAAAACCAACTTGCTCGCTTGTGTACAACAGTAATCATGGCACTTGTAAGCAATCATCCATTTATGCTCCCCTTCTCTGTTGACACAACCCATATGTAACATGACATGACAATGACGCGCAATTGTAAATAATACACAGATGATTGACATTGGCAATTTGTCTGGTTTATTGCACAGCAAACTGGGTTACCTACACAATAAGAATATGAAATGAGTATAAGTTTCTATATATTACTAGCTGACCCAGAGGACTTTGTACTGCCATATAAATAGGGGCTGGTGGTAGAAGGGTGAAAATTAAGGGGTTTTTTTGTATTTATGTATGATGTATCATAAAAAAATAAAAAAAAGTTGAGTCCGAATAAAAAAATTAAGGGTGGGCCACTCCTAACATTTAGGGGGATGAAAAATGGATGTTTTCCGATTCTCAGACCTACTGAATATGCATATAAAATTTCAAGAAAATTGTTAGAGCCGTTTCGGAGTTGTTCAATTACTCACACCGTGACACGAGAATTTTATATATTAGATTTTATGTCAATGATATGAAGCTGTGAACAGAAATAAAAACATTTATCGTAGTATCATAAAAGTAATGGTATCTAGAAAACCACATGATGGGAATTTTAGTCTAATGGCTAAATTCTCAAAAACTTTTGTGTTGTTATAAAAAATGTTGACTATTATTTTTTTATGTAGATTCAGACAGATTGTATCAGTTTTGATGACTATTAGGATTTGTACAAATGTTGTAGAATGAAGGAAACTTTGGATTATTGGCCATTGAAAAAATAACTAAGACAAATCAAAGTAACATTGTGTGTGCAAATTGCGATTTTAAACAACTAAACGGTTTTTCCAACACTTCAGGCAAATCGCGCAAAAATGGTGCACTTGGCAGATTTATTCTCTGTTCCTGAAATGGGGCTATTATGCAATGTCGCTGAGTATTTCATTAAGAATCATATTGATTATCATCCAGAAATTTTGTTTTTGGATGTGAAGGTAATTATAATAGTTTTAACTTAATATCATAATATAGTTTATCATCTCAGGCAGTGGGATGAGCCTCTTTGTTTGCATATTCAGAGTGATCTTTTAACAACCTCTGAAAGCGCCACTGAGCGTGCTCGCCTTCTATCGGTATTTCAGGCAGAGTCTGGTTACTGGCTGCAAGCTTTACCTTCAGCCAATATCGGGACTTTGCTTTACAAGAGCACTCTGTCTCTTGCGATATCGCTTAGACTTGGCGTCAAGACTTATCATCCCCCATTGTCGTTGCGGTACTCGCATCGGTGAGCTGGGACACCATGGCCTCTCATGCTAAATGAGCACTGGCTGAGTCTCCCGCCACGCCTGCATCAATGACGTCATCCGCAGGGCTCTTGTCGCTGTACGTACCAGCGGTCCTTGAGCCTAATAATGGCATCTTCCGCGACGATGGCATTAGACCTGATGGGATGACGCTCATTCCTTGGAAGCAGTCGTCCACTTGTATAGGACGCAACCTGCATGGATACGCTGCCGAGTGCTCCAAACGGCGCAAATATTCAGCTGTCAATGAGAACTACATATTTGTGCCGTTTGGTGTTGAGACTATGTGCCCATTGGGTCCAAGCGCTCGTTCCTTTTTTAAGGAATTGTCAAAGAGGCTCACTGAAGTTACTGGTGATCAAAAGGCTGGCAGCTATCTTGGTCAACGGATCAGACTTGCCATCCAACGCGGCAATGCTGCCAGCCTATTGTGCACCATTCGTGATGGCGGAGCAGGGGGTGATATATTTTTTATTTTGTATATTCTTTATTTATGTAGGTAAGTAGGTTAAGCCATATAGTTTTTAAGTTTGTGCTATTTTAATGTATCTCTTGTCTTATTTTAATAGTTAGGCCATATCATAATTATCATGTATTTTTCTACTACAAATTTTCTTTTGATTTAAAAAAAAAGCAGATCAGTGCTTAAAAAATAAAATAGAATGAATTATGTCATGTATTTTTGTTGCCTTTATATTTTATATTAAACAATGACTGCTTGGTTTATAATTCTAAAGAAAATTTTACTTGAAAAAATCCTTCTGGTCCAGCTGTAACGTCTCAGTTCTTTAGGGGTTACTGCATCCGCCCGGATAGTGGAAGTCGATGATTTGAATCCAGCCGACACCTAGACCGAATGGACAGTTCCTAGTATACTCTTCCTTAGAATCATATAATGTTTTTTAAAACTGCCAATTAAATTTCGAATGATGTTGATTTTAATTTTAAATCATTCATTCACAATTTAAAAGATCAGGGTAAAAGTGAAGTAATTAATATAGCACAGTTTATAATACTACATACTGTGTACCAATGAACATGTAATGTGCTGAGTACGCATGGCCAAGTGGCGGTAGTAAGTCTAATTATTACTTAGATAATGCATTAGCACAAACTATTGTTTGTTTTATGCTGTAGTATAAATATAAATTAGGAAGAGGTTAAAAATTCACGAAGCGATTTCTACCCGCTCCCATCGCGTCTGTGGTATCTCAACTCTCATAGAATGTGAAATCTTATAGCAAATTTCATAACGCGATTTATGCGGGTAAGAACCGCTCCGGAATTTCTTAGATTTTTTCAGTGATGCCTCCCTCGGGATTTTGCCAATATCCGGTGTATGTGTCCAAAACCTAAAGCCCCTTATATTCTAAAAGAAATTGTTTCTTTTACAGAACTCTGTACAGAGCTGTCATCCAGTAATGCATAAAATTGTAGCGCAGAATGTTGATGAGTACATAAGGCCCAACCCAAACCTCAGGAAATACTTTGAGATGTTGCATGGCTGCGATAAAAAGTTATTCCTTGTTACCAACAGCCCTTTCCATTTTGTGTAAGAATAGTCTTTGTTATTATCGTTTCTATTTAGCCATACTAAAAGGTTTATTATTGGGATATTTTTCCGCAGTAAAACGTAGCCTATGTGTTAATCCAGGGTGTCAGCTAACTCCATACCAAATTTTATTAAAATCGCTCCAGCCGTTTAGACCTGAAGAAGTAACAAACATATACACTCACACACTCACAAACTTTTGCCTTTATAATATTTGTGTGATAAGAATGGACCATCAATGAAAAATGATGCAAAAACGGCGTATAAAAATCCTTTGAGCGTTTCCGTATGCGTGCGCTGCGTAAACGGTAAAAGGTCAACGCTTGTAGAACCACTTTTACACATCAACCATTGAATATTTTCGAGTAAAATTTTATTTGACTTTCGCCTATAAATCTAGCAATTAATTGCTTTTAATAGAAAAATAAAATAAATCTTATATTTTTAGTAATGCGGGTATGGAGATGCTTGTAGGCCATGATTGGCGAGATCACTTCGATGTGGTGATAGTGAATGCGAACAAGCCCAAGTTTTTCACGGAGGTGTCGCGCCCCATCAGGGTGTTTGATAAAAATGCTAACACACACATCTGGGAGAAAGTAACAGCACTTGAGAAGGGTATCATTTACTATGAGGTAAGTTGGAGTCTACGTTACTAACGGTATTGATACCATGTACCTTGTTTTTAGTGAGTCTCCGATATTTCGGCACTGTTGCGTGTCGCGTGAAAAAAACATAGCAAAACACTCTTTTGCTATGTTTTTTTTCACGCGAAGTATATATCAACAGTAGAAAAGGAAAATCGATAAAACACCACTTCTGTGTTGCTTAAAAATTAACCTTATTTCAGTTTTTATTCAATGTTAATTTTTAAGCAGCACTAAAGTGGCGTAAGCGCTTTACCACTGTTGATATGTACACTTGCGGTATTTGTTTCGATCCTTGTCTGTCTATGTGAATGGTCTCTTTATTTATTAGCAGTTATTTATATAAAGAATACTTTTATTTATTTATTATGCCCACTTACAGAAAGATCCAAAACCATAGATATTTGTTTTTGACGTGATAACGTCTTATAAATCAATGAACACCGGCTGCATGCACGAAAAGGTGTAATATCATGTC
This sequence comes from Chilo suppressalis, assembly GCA_902850365.2. Taxonomy (NCBI): domain Eukaryota; kingdom Metazoa; phylum Arthropoda; class Insecta; order Lepidoptera; family Crambidae; genus Chilo; species Chilo suppressalis. Next base: position 13,105,589 of record OU963897.1, on the reverse strand, counting down.
ACGTTGTCACGAGATTGTTCGACGTTCCGCGGTGTGTGTGAGGTGAGGTCGAGGGGTTCCCCCGGCCCCCCACCGCCCCCTCCTCGTCGAGTACCTCACCCCCACGGAGCCTAAGGCTGCACCAGAGAAGTGCTATGCAGCTATGCTGCGAGGATGTGTCAGCTAAGCTACGAAACTACGTGACCGTTTCCACTGATGCTAAGCTTAGCGCGAGGGAGATGCGCAGCTTGAGCTATCTTTGCGATGTATCTATGATTTCTTCGTTGAAGTAAACAGAGGAACAACGATTCATCTTCCGCCATGAGTACTTCTACGCACATTGCGAGATACAAAATAACTTGTTGCTTCCACGATAGCATGTCTACTTTCAGTGACAAACGCGGGCACTCTTCTCTTGATATAGCTACACCACTCGCGGCCATCATAGTCCACATCCAGAGCGTATCCATAGCAGGTATCCTTCCATATAAAAAAAACAGCTTAGTTGAACCCGTTTCCACTAGTGCTATGCTATGTGGAGAAATGAATTTGATTGGTGGATATCAAACGCAACCACAGCAAAGTAGCATAGCACATCTCTGGTGGAAAAGCAGCCTAACTCGGGCTCCCATAGGCGTGTTTGGTTCAAATGAACCGGTACAAAAAGACCCACAAAACTGCCCCGAGGAAAACAGCGAACGACACGTTATCACGTAAAATTATCGTCCGTAAACCGACTTTACAGACAACCATTTCTTTAACAAGGGCACAGTAAAGCAGCTGCAGGACTTGACCGGGTGGAGCGGGCACCAGGTGTTGTACTTCGGAGATCACCCGTACAGCGACCTCGCTGACGTCACGCTCGAGCACGGCTGGAGGACTGGCGCCATCATCAACGAGTTAACGGTAACTGACTTATCCATGGAGTGAAATATAAAGAAAAGCTGCTATTTATTGTGTGCCTTTCATACTTTTTTTTATTTTATTTTAATAGGATCACCAGTTTTTGTTTATACAATTACAAACATATAAAATTATCATAAGATAGATATAGGCTAAGTATAACAAATTTTAAAGGTGATCACCACATGCTAAAAGGAAAACAAATGTATATACAATAAAAGTAGTAAGTTGATCAATTAACTATTACAAAAGGCATCACAATGTTGCCATACTAAATAAAATATAAATGAGAATTTAACCTATGTACTAGGTGAAGCACTTAAACTTCTTTTGAACACTTGGACTCGAAGCAGCACTTGAACTTTACGGCGGTAGTGAAATAGGGTATTTGACAACTTTTTGAAAAACAATCTTACGTTATTTACTAAAGTTTATAGATTGCATTAAAAGTGGTTATTTATCATGCTGTTGCGTATTTCAGTAATAAAACGAAATCAAATATTGTGCTTTCAGTTATTATTATGCAGGTGGAACGTTTCTCTGGGTAGTATGGCGTCTTTACCTGTGTCTGACGTCAACGACGAACATCAGAGCTAATTTTAGTTTGACTGACAGTTTAGATGTGTGTGACAATAGTTTAGGCTCCGCCTCAAACCCAGGCTTTTATGGTCACTTGACAATAGATAAAAAAATATTATCATTTTTTTTGAGTTTTAGTAAAATTATGATTATTTTATCTGTAAAAGTAATAAAAACCTCTGCCAATATTCATTCTATATAGAGATTCCAACGGTTGGCACTTTGTTTTTAATACTGTCAAATACCATATTTTTTACTTGATGACTCTGTAAATAATAAAATAGTGAGAAAAAACAGCCCTCGCTGAGTTTCTTGCCGGTTCCTCTCAGTACAAGGTCTCCCGCCGTAGATTTACGAAACGATGGCGTAGCTTCTAGACATTTATGAGTGCTTGTTTGCCTTAACTGAATAAATGAGTTTGATTATGATTAGCAGCGAACGTAACTTTACACATGTTTCAGTTCAGTTCAGTGCGAACTTTTTCTATACCGTGCTGAAAATACGTGACGTATATCCTGCCGCCTGATAAGCTGCGAGGTTATGCAGGACTATCCTCTGACGATACCTCCGACGGAACATCGTTCGAATATTCCTCAAGTCCTTCCCACTAAAAACCCTACTGCGCACCCTCGGCTGGGAGTTGTACCCCAAAAACAGTCCGACTCACCTAGAACGACTACATTTCGTTTACTGCGCCGCGATTTGCGCTTATTTTATAGCCGCCATTTTTAAATTGCACTATACTTATGTTGACTGACACTCTAAAAAGTTTGGCTCAGCATCGCAACGCTGATATTTCAGTTCGACTCTGTTGTGTGCGACGTTAATAATAACCGCGTATAAAAAAAATGTACTCGTTTGGTTCTTATTCGGATCGCATCGTATCTTGTGGTACTACGATACTAGACTGACATTCATTTGGCATCAATGCGCGCATCGGATGCGATTTATCTTATATCGATGCACAGCAATATCACAAATATCAATCTTATAACAATAATATATTCTGGATATCTTACAACTATTATTTTGTCCAAAACTAAGATTGCAGTATTTGCACAATCACAACTAAATCACACATATTGAATCTCGGTTTTCAAGAATCAGTTTGCTGACGAATGGACAGACAGACAGTAAAGGCTTAGTAATAGGGTTCCATTGTTACCCTTTGGGCACATAAACCTACACTACGTTTTTTGTTATTTAACAAACTGAAAGTGAACATAAACTAATCATTTTTAATTTCTTCTGTATTTTTGTAATCGTGAAAATTTAATTTCATATTAGCACGAGATCAACACTTTGAACACGAGGTCGTTCAAAGAGAACGCCAACTGGCTGCAGATGTTGACTCAGCTCATAGAAGACCACCAGGACTATACGGAGCCCGAAGCTGTCGCGGTCATCGCCCAGTGGATGGCAGAGAGGGATTTTCTGAGGTACGCGAAATAATTTATGTTTAATTAAACTGATGTCCCCATTGCTGAGGCACATGTGGAGTTGACAGATTGGACCATTAAATAAAACGATTTTAACGGGTTAGATACACTGAATTTATTTATCTGACGTTTCGCAGCCTTTGCATGACTGCGTCTTCAGAAATAAATCTTTTTATTTAATGAGTGGTGTACGTGAAAATCTAAGAAACAAATATAGATTGGACCATGATTCACCATGCAGGTCCAGTGTCGATTAGTGGTTGCTAAGAAAAAGGATTGCAGAGTCTGGATTGGTGGATGGTAACGAATGCTAGAAGAATGGTAATGCAGCTTGAATTGTATTCCTAAGCATAGGGAGCTCGACGTATAAAATGTTTGGCCTATCATCCTAAAACAGGTTTTTGCTAAAGTTGCTTAACCTCTATGACCGTAGACCGAACCCACTTGCGAAATCGTACTCCTCATCGTACTACTTTGTATAGTCGATACTAAATCTTACTTTGTAAGCAGTTTTGAGTATTGCTGCAAATATGCACACCAGCTGTAGTGAGTAGATTATTAGAGCAACATCCCTAAACCTTCAACTACAAAATATGTACCTTTTGCTAAAAATCCGCTGTTAAATTTGAGCTTTAAAACCAGTCACTAAGGTTCAAACTTTTTATGTAAGAAGGATAAAAAGTCTCGTTTTTTTTCTGAAATCTGTCTGATAAATTATGACATATACTTCTAAAAAAGCTTATAAAATTCATCTATTTCAAAAAATAGCATTGATTTTGTGCATTTTGATTGAGCTATCAAGTTATTTATTATGTTATGGCTATGATCATGATGACAAAATTATTTTGTACTTGAGAATTTATCAATTAACCTGCACTTAGAATCATAGAAGCGAGTATAATATTGAAATTGTAGTGTATGTTTGCCAAGCTAAGAGTCTATAACTGCTACCAAGATATTAAAAATAGCTTTTTGATTCGCTGTAAATAACTGCTTGTATTTGCTTACCTTTCACGCTGACGGAATGTAGGAGCTCTTGTCTCACTTCCAGGAACGAAATCAAGGCGGTGTTTAATCCACAATTTGGTAGTGTGTTCCGGACTTATCACAATCCCACGTATTTCTCCAGGAGGCTGTTCCGATTCGCCGACATTTACACGTCTAACATAACGAATTTGCTCGATTACTCGCTCACACACACGTTTTATCCGAGACGTGGTGTCATGCCACACGAATACGGCTCTTACTTCGTTTGATTAGAGTCCTCTTTACTATAATTTTAAAAGTTGTCATTTATAAATATTGTTTTGTACAGTATGTTGATGTGTAATATTTTTATTATAACTGTAAGTAGTCAGTGTTTTAAGAAAAAAAATATTTATGAATTCGTGTTGAAAATATTTTATCACTACAATTTTCGAGAATAAAGATTTATAAAAAGTTAACTTTAAGTTATAATAATAACCTAAGATCGTCTTGTCATAAATATTCTGTAAGGCTTTCTCTTTTATTTGTACATATCATTTAATATTGTTATCAAATAGATGGTACAAAAGTAAAAATTTTTTATAAAATATTCTACTAAAAGTAAGTATTCAGCCAACTGTATTCTAGTCAAAAGTATTGGATACTGTTTCATAAAATGCCATTTATGTTTAAGTATAAAAGACTTGTTATTATAGGCCATCAAGTTTTTTTAAATCGTATTTTGTTAAATATAAATATCTAGTTGCTATAATTTTTATTATATTATATATAATTATCATCAGCCACAGTTTTTACAAAATACTATTTTGGATCTTATGTACTCATATCATTTATTTTTAGCCGTAAAACATTTTTTTATTGTCACAGACTTTTATGTTTTTAAAACTGATATTTTAGAAAATCGTGACATTATTAAACAAAGGCAAATTAATCTAAAGGTTTAATTCTCAGATAAGTCTTAATTAGAAACACACTGACTAGTTAGTTAATGTATTTTTTACTGGATTTGGAGTTGACACTTTAATATTATCCTTGTTGAAACTGTATATTATATAAATCACATTTTTTTTATCAATTGAATAATTATGACAACCTGGTCCAACTTGATTAGCTATTGGTTGTAAATAGAAATATATCAACTATTAAAAAAGTAATAGGGAATATGCAGTTCCCGTTGCATGAGCACCAATATTTACATTATATCACTTTTACGCTATAAGCGTCTATCTGTCAAACTCCAAAGTAATCAGACAATTGAGCGTGATAAAAACGCTATATACATTTATCATATTGTGGTGCTCATACTAGGGGGCATGATTATTTTTTTTATAACTTTGTTACATAGGTTGCATTATACTTAGTATACAAATTTTCAATGGCCAAAAAAAAATTGTAATGTATCTGAAAAAAATAGCCTTCTAAAGGCATTTTAAACGCCCACACCAAAAGTCCAATTTTTTAGAACAGTTATAGTAACCTATAAACAAACAAGGCCACAGTTACATTATGAGGTTATTGAGTGTGCGCAATACGCACTCGCACTAGGTCTCGTTGACTTTGACATATCCTTTGAAAAGTGGCTCTTCTTTGTTGATTTGATATTATGCATTTCTACGTGACAACCGCTATCGCGTTTAAGATATTTTAATTTTCCACAAGTTTTTCGCTCTTTTAATTTCTTATAAAAAAAATATTACAAAATATTGATGGAGGGACAATAGGGTATTCGATAGTATTAAAAATAAAGTGCCAATTGTTAGCATCTGTGTTTAGAATAAATATTAGCAGGGGTTTTTACTATTTTTACAAAAAAATATTCATAATTTTACTAAAAACCCCCGAAAAAGATAATATAAGTTTTCTTATCTATTGTCACGTGACCCAAAACGCTTGGGATTAGCGGAGCCTAAGATGACGTCACACGCAAGTAAACTTCCGGTTAAAGTGACATTACATTGTATCGTTTGACGTTTTAATAACAATCTTGTGACGTCATACACTAGTTAGACGCCATATTGTCCAGAGAAACGTTTTCGCGGCAACTTGTAAATGGAGTTTTTGATTTGTTTTTTTTTACTGAAATACACAACAGCATGATGAATATCCTTTTTACGGACTCCATAAACATTAGCCAATAAAGTGAGATCGTTTTCTAAAACTTGTCAAATACCCTATTCAAAAGTAATAGGGTTTACATAAAATTAGTGTTTTATTTGTATGACTTGCATATTCCCTATTATTTAGCCGTATTTATTTAATACTTTTAAGTGCCTAATCGTAAAATATTTTAATTTAATTAAGATCGTAGATTCAGCTCTGAATCCAATAAAATTTATGTCGTTTATATAAGTATTTTATTTATTTGAAGGTGTTAAGATTATTTATTATTATATTTTGATAAGTAAAATTTAAGAAAGATATTTTGTCAAATTAAATCATCGCATTTTTCTAAACGCAGACATGAATAATAAATAAAGTTTACTTGAACTTTCTATGCATATTAAAGACACGGGTCAATTAGATCTTTTATTTTGTAGAAATTTTCTTTTTTATATGCAATATTTGCCCCGAGTAGATATAAGAATAGCTGTAATGTTTAAAGATTAGTGAATTGATGTATTTTCTAAATGTGAATCTTATAGTAATCTAAGCACAGACTTGCGGAACTAGTATAGATACCTCTCAATGTGCTACCTAGACAATAAAACAAAGGCGCCAGTAATATCATTTTCATTGAATTAAATAACTGGAGAAAAGATGCTGGAATTTTATTTATAAAAACAATTGAAAACAAATTTTTAACCACCAACACGATACAAAGTCTATAAACAAAATATATATATTAGCAAGGCATATCAAGACCGTAATTTGATATTCGTAGTGTAATGAGGGCTACCGTTTTCTGCCTCACCAGATGGCGCCACTGTTGAGTGAGGTCCTAAATTGTAACTTTTAAAGTTTATTAATACGCACATGAAATCAAAGGTTACATTTAGATCGCATTTTAACACAAAAGAACCATATCCTAAACATAATAGGCCATGCCACAGTGACGCGCAGTTCCGTTTTATTCGGAAAAAATGGGAACATAATAATTTTTCTAAGCTCAAATTTTTAATAACTGACATTCATTGCCACATAACTCATATTTGCCATAATTAAGCCGAATTGTTACCAATTATTCACAACATTATTTTAATTAGAAATAAACCCGCGTAGTCAACCAACAAGCAATAACATTTGACACTTCGGAGACCTCACGCTACACTAGCGCCTCTAGCGGCGGATTCATACGCGATAGCCCTCATTATTAAGAAATTTTATTTTATTATTGAAAGTAGCAGCTTGCCATTCCACGTTGACTTAAATAAGAAAACGGTGTATCTCGCGATGATTTTAGGATTCTCTTCAGCCCCCTTATTAATAAACAAGGAATAAGCTATAACTAGTAACGCCGTGTTTTTTTCATACCACTCAAATGCCATTTGTCATTCAATAGACTGAGACAAAACATGGAGTTACTTATCCAAGCGCAGTTTTCGTTTATTAATAAGGGTGTAGTGTTTAGCAGCTCTTTACGGAGTTAAATACCAGTTCTAAGTAGAAGGTACGAGGACTCTAGCGGTAGATTTGCGAACTGAGAACCAAGCACGAACTTTGATAGCTCCGTAATTGTATCGTATCGTCAAAGCTTCTATGAAAACTAAGTAGCGCCGTCTACCGGACGTGGTAACAAACTGGCTTCCATACAAAATTTGACGGGTAATGATACGATTGCGGATCTGTCAAAGTTCGTGCTTGGGCCTCTGTACGCTGTTAATTAATGCGATAACATATTTACTTACCGTACCTCAATATATTTTAACTATTGTGGCTTTACTTCGATATTAAAAAGCTTCAATTTGAAAATGTGTTGTACCGAAAGCAAAATAGAGTTCAAAATTTGTTGGGATATAAATCTTGTTTTGGGTAACTTGACTTGTGGCTGTCTACCTATAACCTTGTAATTGTTTTTATAAAGTGTATCAAAAACTCTGTTGTCATATTTGTTTCATATAATTTCATATACGCAAACAATTACTATGAATTGGTTTATCTTTGCGCTTAAGTACCTACCCAACTACTTAGTGGTGGTTATTTAGTGGTGTGTGCAATTCGAATATTATCAAGTAGGGCATGACCTGAGATAATTCTTCAGATTGCTTTAAATTATCTATTTAGGTGCAAATAACTAACACAAATAAGTATAAAGTTATATTTTATTATAAATTAATCTACAAAGAGCTGAGGCATTAAATTTCAGTTTTATAAAGTTTCTGTTCCTATTTAAATAATTACGTGATGATATATACAGTCACTATAGTTTAGAACTACTACGGCGGAAAAATAATAAAAAATGAAAACAATTCAATAAAATAGACATGATATCGGCATGCTATAGATTTCCACAAATAACAATAATGGTTCAAATAACAAACTAAGTATATGCATAGAATTATAACCAAATTAATGAAGATCTTTAATAATAGTACCATTTTTGTGCACCGTTGTTTTATTAAACACTACACACATATTTTTTTTATTCAAATTAGAATCCATAGAATAACAAACCATAACGTTTACCTAAATTAAAACTTCGTTTGTTGCGTCCTTGGTGTGATTAAACGGATAAAAACTACTGCACAGTATACACCCCAGCAAACTTATTGACCAACGACCATAGACAAGGAAGCCTGCGCAGTAGCAATTTTACGTACAAAAACTTCATCATGCTCAAGTTTATATGTCTGTTGTTTTGCTCAAGATCTTTGTCGATACCTATATCATATAGTATTGTGTTTTATTATGGAAACATATCTTAGAATACTGGGTAAGCCGTATCGAGGAGCAGCACATTGTCTGAGCGCAGGCTTTTCGTCTGTATGGTGAACTGGACGTTGTTGTACCGCACACGGCAGGGCCTGTCGGGGCGGGCCATGAAGCAGAGAGTGTACAGCGCCGTCTCGAGCTCGGGGGATGTGCCCACGAACATGGTCACTTCGGGCGCGTCCTTTGTGTTGCTCAGGATGGAGTGCTGCTTGAGGATTAGCCCTTTCTGTGAATTGAAAAGAATTTAAAAAGAAGATCATGTTGGCGGGGATAAAGCACCTTGAGAGCATAGGCAATGGCAATTTTATCCATTGATCTAAGTAGTTTGAACGATAACGCTAAGTTTAAAGTTTAAAATAAGCATGAAACAATTCAATTACAGACACGACGTAAGTTCATGTTTATTAAACATTGGATCATGTATGGAAAAACCAAACTTGCGACATATTTTATTAAGGTTAAGATATTATTTAGTTTTTAGTTTAAACTACGCTTACGGTCAGGGGTGTATTTTGAAATCTGACGCCCGGTATAGTTCCTCTGTATGGATTTCCCACGCGCACAGCTCTTGGAGCAGCTCCTTGCAGTCTGCCTTCAGGGGCATGGTTCTTTTGGCCCCAGAGTAAATACGCTCTTGCTTAAGGTCGGCCACTCGACTAACCCCGTCATGAATCAATTAAACGGTTTGCACAGTGGTATATAAACGTTTCATTTCTATGTAAGGGTGGCAAACAAATAAAATGATGACCCGCCTGATGGTTAGCGGCTACCAGAGCCTAAAAAGGCTAACAACGCTATACTTGCACCGGTGCCTACCTTGTGGAGCCATAGAACCTTACTCACCGACAGAAATATAACACTATCATAAGTTGGTGTTCTTTCACAGTGATTTTCCTTAAGGTGTATGTTACTTCCCCAGACGGAAGCTCCAATTCAGGCGGGAAATCGGCCATGCCTTACCTCTTTTAAAATTGATATTTTATATGATAAAATCATAGAGAGATTATAAAAAAATAAACAATTTACACTTACTCCAGACAGGTCCAATTTGTCGATGTGACCCAAGTAGTTGGCCTTATTGTCCAACTCTCGCTTGGCGAAGAACAACCAGCTGTGGAGACCTGGAACCATAGATTTGGTATGTATTGGTAGGTACGCAGTGAACAGATAGAAGTTAAATGCCCAAGGGCATGTTACTGTCATAATTACTACGTAGCTTAGTCAGGTCAGACTTAATGTTTCCTTAATAGATAAAAATGTTTCGTTTTCCCCTATTAAATATACAACAACAGTGCCTTTAGTAATATTTTCAAAGATATTGCCGTGTAAGGCCCACTTGCAGCAATTTTGCTAAATCTCGAAATTCAAAAATTATCCCATAGGTTGAATCATTGTTGAATCTCGTTTTAAACCCATAGGGGTTGAATCATTGTTGAATCTCGTTTTGGTGGAATCGAGTTTAGTTAAGCAAATTTGCTGCAAGTGGACCAAGACAAGATTATAGATTAATCGCAGTCAAAAACCAAACTAAAACATAACACATTTCATATATCCATTATTTTTTATGTGTAAGGGCAGTTACGTTACGTTTGTTATATGATGTATGGAAAATACAAACTTATACCTAATATTCATAATTAATACGAATAGAACCTGCAGTGTAGAGGACTGTTAGTTAATCAATCACAGTAGCTATACAGTTGTTACAAATTGAACAATTGCAATGTTCTGATAAGCTCCCCATAAATAATAGCCATTGAGATGCTTGTCTTTCCTTTCTTGGCCGTGTTGGCTATAGGTGATGGATAAGTAGGTAGGTACCTAATGCCTTACCTAAGAGTGTTGATTGTATATCAAATTTATTTGAATCAGGTAGGTACTGTTTTTTTTTCTATGATAAGTTTTTTTACTTTCTACTTATGATTTCTAATGAGTTCGCAGACAAGTACGACCTAAGAAATTTCTTACTAGTTAAGCTGCCTACGCTCTTTTTTTGATCAGAAAATCCTTTGATCTCTATCTCATAATGTTTATTGAGCAGCGGTGAACATATTTTAAATTCCCGGGTCCTTAAATAAAACAGCAGCCAGAATTGGTCTTTCGTAGCCTCCGCCTCAAGTCGTGGCCCTTTTGGCCTTAAGGTTAAGGACGCCCCTGTTATTTAGTAGCTGTTTAAATATGTAATTAATAAAAAAAAATGCACTGCAATGTACTTCCACCAGCGAAAAAATGCTCTTCTAAGGTGGCTTAATAATTTTGTGCTTGTTTCTAAAAAAGTTTTAATAACTTACCAAGCACCTCATCGCCTTTCAGTTCCGCCATGAAGATGTTTTCGAAGGCACAACTGCACTTGCACAAGCCGGTCCAGTGGCGTGCGTATTTCGTAAACCAGATCTTCTTCAAGAGTTCCACTTGTTCAGGGTACTCGTTCAATTGGGTCAATCCTATAAAAGTCAATGCCTTAATAGAACAAGTGCCAGGTTTAGTAAAGTGGATTCTAGTTGTGAAGATAGCTGATGCGGGGAAGCGAATCGTGCTGCTTTATCCACTCTTCACCTTGCTTGCTTGGATTAAACTTAAGGCAGGCATTGCAAGAACACAGACACCTCTACCTTAATTACGAAATTAGTGTTAGTAGCTGGGACTTTCAGGTGACGCCAAATTTTCCCTTTTTTTGGAATTTAATTTTTTTTTATAATTTTCGGTCAATTTTCTAATGTGAACTGTTTCACGTGAAATAAATAAATAGTTTATTTTATTTAATCTTTATAGCCTTTAAATGCAATTGGCGGACTTAATGCCAGTATGGCATTTTCTACCAGTCCACCGGAAAGAAGGTGCAGAGAAAATAAAACGGCAGACAACGAACAGAGTAAACATCAAACTATGATAAAAACGAGATTAAATAGCATTTAATACTTATACCTACAGTACACTATAATTATCTCAAAAATATTTAGGTACAAGACTGCCATTGGATTTTTGAACTAATTAAAGGCGTGGGTACTAGCAAGTAGTTGCGCCGCAGATTTGTGAATGACATAATTGTTGAAATAAGACTATTAACAAGCGTAGGTCACTTTACACGTAGCTCACACTGACTTCCTTAGTCATCATAACCTGTACCCTCAGTATGAGTTTCACAATAATTACGAAAACTATAATAGTTTTCGTGAGCTCGCACTCGTACTAAGTGTACTGATTTTATTGTTTTCGTTTAAATACAAATAAACAGTGTTTAGATTCGGCTAGTATTTAACTGCAAATCAAAAAAATTACATTTTGTATAAATATTATTTCCCAATGCTAAGCAAAAATACTTATTGCACAGCAAAATAGTTACCTCAAAATATTGTTAGATTAGTAACTATTTAAGTTCGTGATGCATCGCTGTTTATTTAAAACTAAAGCTTTTCAAGAATGCATAGCTAATAATAACCACCTCACAACAAATATATTACATATTTTTTTTTAAACAAAGCTGTCATATATTTATCTCATACAGCAGTTTACCTAAGTGAAATACCATTGTAATTGACATAAGAATCTAATTTTTGAAGTAAAACTTCATTAGGCACGCTTGACTTGGGGGTTAAACTGGCGAATGTGTTAGGATTTCGTGTTACGATTAGTGTCATTGGTGACTTATCGGTAAACAATGAACAATACCCGTCACAAAATACATGAATCTAGTGCTTGGTGTGTGATAACGGACCCAGTCCGGATTATTGGATTATAATGGACCCAGCGCGGATTGGTGGGTGATAGCGGACCCAGTGCGGATTGGTGAGTGATAACGGAACAAGCGCGGATTGGTGGGTGATAATGGACCCAGCGTGGATTGGTGGGTGATAACGGACCCAGCGCGGTTTGGTGGGTGATAAGGGACCCAGCGTGGATTGGTAGGTGATAACGGACATAGCGCTGTTTGGTGGGTGATAATGGACCCAGTGCGGATTGGTGGGTAATAACGGATCCAGCGCGGATTGGTGGGTGACAATGGATCCAGTGTGGATTGGTGGATGATAACGGACCCAGTGCGGATTGGTGGGTGATAACGGACTCAGTGCGGATTGGTGGGTGATAATGGACCCAATGCGAATGGGAGGGTAATAACGGACCCAGCGCGGATTGTTGGGTGATAATGAACCCTGGGTGCAGATTGGGGGGTGATAACGGACTCAGCGCGGATTGGTGGTTTTTTTCTATCAACAAATCTTCAGGATAAGTTTATGATTTTCAGATCATTAGACCTAAAGAAGTTTCACTTCAGTCGTGTGGCCATAAGCACACTCGCTTTATTTTTATAACCATCAAAAGTGTCCCAATGTTGAGCAAGTTTTGAAATGCTTAATGGGAAACCTGTTGCAAAAATAGTTGTTTTGTTATGAGTGTGAGTATTTTGCGTCGAAGCCCTGGTTAATTTTCTATGCAATCGGTATATTTGCTGTGTAATCAGTATATGTTTGCAGTGCAATCAGTATATGTTTGCTGTGCAATCAGTATATTTGATATGAAAATCATATTTCTGTACAATTAAACAAGATTTTTTTGTTACTTCAGATTTTTTAATTATTTTCAGCACTAGTTTTGTTCAACAAATGTTTTGTTTGCAGTAAAATAATTGTTTTGATGTAAAAAGTATTTAATTGCTGTAAATAACTTGACAGGTAATAAGTTATTTGCTGTGCATATAAAAATATACCTTTAAATTCATTAAATCATTTGCGTCTTCTTAAATTTTAAGTATATTTGGATACTTTTCAGTGAAATGCATATAGAAAGATAATTTACAATTACGAAAACTATGATAGTTTTCGTGAGCTCAAACTCTTACTAAGGGTACTGACCATATTAATTATGCGACAATAGTCATACTTACTTCACACAGTGAATCATATTAACCTATGTGTTACCTTGTATATAAGTTAGTGTGATACGTTAACTATTTATACCACAGTTTATATACATTGTATAGTATACTGTGACTATACCGAGTCTGGTGGCATTAACTCCAAGGTATTCAAGATATGGAAATTTGTATTAATAGAACCATATGCTGTCCGTTTGTCCATCCGTCTGCCTGTGGGTTGTATCTCGTAAATCATCATATTAGATAGATAAATACTATTGAAATTTTCAAAGAATCTGTAGTTCTTCTGCCTCTAATCAAACAATAAAATTAACACAAACTTAAAAATTAAAGAGAAACCCTAATCTCCCATACGTAAATACAGGAAATGTGCTTTTGCAGACGTTATTCTTAACCTTTAACAATTACTGTAGAGCTTCTGTCGGTGTGTGTGGTTTAAGAATCAATATTATTGTTGTGAAAAATGATCCTCAAAGACCTCCTTACTCACTTTTCAGCTAGGTACCTACACGAAATATTATATACTTAGAAATCAGCCTCGAGTGTTATTTCACGATTTTAACTCAAAAATTACATTGTTTGATTTTCAAAGCGCCTTCCTTACCTTTGCTAACGAGGAAGGCCATGAGACTTCGCATAGGGCCGGTGGCGAGGATAGTGTTGATGTACGTCACTTGTTCCGTCTCCTCCTGCAAAGATGTCATGCTGTAAGGACCATGGTCATAACAAAATGCTAATGATGTTGTACATCTATAGTTACATAACCAATTATTCCAATAATATTAGAAATGAATTTGTAAGTTTGTATGTCGTTACTCCGTCACACAAAAACGGCTGAACGGACTTAGATGAAATTTTGCACACATTGATCCTTGATCTTAATTCAGACATAAGATACTTCATCACCCGGGAGTCTAAGGTTCCCGAGGGATTCTCAAAAAACTACAGTTAAAGCAGGCGGCGTACTTTATAGATCTTCACACCAGTGCCAGAGATAGTAGTAGTAAGGTTAGGGGAAGAGAACAGAGAGCTAAAAATCACGGCCCACATTAAACTTTGCCTTTCCATCAAAAGTCTTTTCATAAACGTTTGGCAGTTTCCGCGCTGCCATTGTAACTTACCTTCAGAACGTGATCTTTTTGATTGTAATAGACGAGGATGAGCTTTGGCCTTTCCGTAAACATTAAGAAGGAAGGAAAAAAAATAATAGAAACAGCGACCGTCCTAGGCTAGGGTAACAAAACAGTAAGCCTTTGAGTGTAGCATCAGCTTTTTTTAAGGGGGGAATGATGTAGTGTCATCTTGTACTTTGAATCTAGAATACGCCGAGCTCACAAATTACAGCAGACGCTATATCTAGCAGAGAGTAAAAAGAAAATTCATGTGCAGTGAGTGTCGACCATATTATGTCGCCGAAGGATAATATTATTTTACCTAGACCAAGGGCAGGGCATGACCTGATTGCGCTGATTAATTTAAGAATGCGCTTTTATATGTAATTTTTTTTACATAATAAAATGTGTGTGCTAAATGTGTGCTAAGCTAGTACTTACTGCGTGTACCTATCTATGTTATTCTACGAATATTCATGTTGGGTAGGTAGTTAAGGGATTAGTAGTGTGATGAGAAAACTTATTAATAAGTAGACAATCAAGATTGGTCAGTTTACCTTCAAAGTCTGATTTAGGTCCACTCGTAGCAAATTTGCTAAACCTCGATTTAACTAACTCATACATGCTAAAAAGAAGATTTTAAAATCTAATTTAATATTTTAGTATTTGTTAAATCTAATTTTAGTTAAATCGAGATTCAGCTAAACTGCCAAACAAGTGGCCATAAACGTTCAATTGTTTATGGACTTACGTTAGGGGTGACGAATTCTGGCCTGATAACATTTTTGTGGTAGTTATCAAATAGAGCAACGAAAGGCCTTATTGTAGGTCCGTTCCATACGTTTTCCGGGACATTCAGAAGGCTGTTAATAAGAAAAATATTTGTGAAAAATAATATATAGATAGCACTCCAAACATACAACAAAATAGGTTAAAATTTAACTTTTGAATCTTGTTTTTTTGCAATGGTTTTTATATCTTTAATTTAATATCAACAATAATAAAATATATAATAATAAATATAATATGCTAGGTAGGTATGTAAAAAGTAATAATACTGTGGTAATAAGTATATCAAAGATGGTATGGTAGGAATCTAATATTTTTTGATATTATTTTAATAATAAGTATTTTATAATATTTATTAACTAAACGTTTTAGTTTCTAGAAGAAAAATGTATTAATTAATCTTTATAAATATATTAGTTTAGTAATAATCTATCATCATCGTATTTTACAATTCAAATGTGAACCTCTCATAACCATCAAATAAAATTATAAGATTCTGTCAATAGACAAGGGACTCACTTAGCTTGCGCTTCATCGTTCTTTGACATAGCACTGGTTTTTCCCTGCAAGTTGACCTGGATGTAATTAATGGCATTGTTGAGGTCCCCATTGAACATTTCTTCGCTGACGCGCAGCAGGTCGTCATCGGTGGTCGAGTCTTGCACCTGCTTGAGCAAGTCCGTGTAACTCTTTTTCTTAGCGTAGTCCACTACGCCACCGACGACTGTGCCGATTTGAGAGAGGGTGTTAGTCGCAGTGTTGCCTTGTTGGCCCGTCACATGGTTATTAATCAGATTGGGCAGGATGCTGTTGAAGATTTGACCGGCGGTCTGTGCTAAATCATCAGCACGGGCGGCAGCCGCTACCACTAACAACACAAGAGTTAACCGCATTTCGAAACACTTATAAAGGACGTTCTTGGGCGCAAGAACACGACGCACTAGTGATCTCTGCGCCCGCGCAAACAGGCGATAGGCACTGCGCGACCTTTGGATGACGTCATGGTCAGCTTGTAGCTACAGATATGGGTGTGTTATTGAGATTCAACGTGTGGACTATGAAGTTTTTTTTTGTTTGCAAATGATGAGAATAAATAGCATAATAGCAATACACGGGAGGCATTATTAGTGGGTAGGATACCTGTTTATAAACAGAGAAAACCTTGGCAGTGAGTCACAGATATTGTATAGATGTACTTTTTTATTTAGGTGGTTATATTTTTTATTAATCCAGTAAGACCGCAAAAACACCTCTCAGATTGCTTTTAATTATTTCAAAGTAAGCACCTTGATTTATTTATATATGTAAGCACTTCATCTTTATCTTAACATTGTATAAAGCTGTTTGCATGTTTAGATCAGGGGTGCTCAAACGGTCGATCACGATATTTATAACAGCTTTTCTAGACGAAAGAGACGAAAGATGACACTCAGATGTTGAAAAACGAAAAATAGCTGACTGATTTGGCATTTTTGACTGACATCACAATGCACTTAAACACCATTAACTTGGCTTAGCTTCAAGGTAAAGGAAAAAATATTATTGCGATGTTTAGCGCAGTAAATGCATTCAAAAGTAAATTGCAACTTATGATAGATCAACTGAAAAGAAAGGATCTGAAACATTTTCCATCTTTGTGAGCAAGGATTCCTCAGTTGAATTATGATACGTATGAGGATGAATTATCAAGTATTTTGAGACAATTCAAAATGCGTTTTTATGATTGCAGTGAATTGGCAAATATAGCATCATTTATGAGTTATCTTTTTTCATGTACAAACATTGAGGAATTAGCTACTGAAATAGCAAGTCAGTTTAATATGAACTCATGTTCTGTTGAAAATGAGTTGATGCAGATTATATCAGACATAATGTTTGGGTCAACTTACTTGTGCGAGTCTGAATTTTCTGAAAGGAAGATATTTAAGTCAAAATATCGCAATCGACTAACTGACGATCATATGTCATCATGTTTGCGATTAGCACTCAGTGGTTATGTACCATCTTATAAAAAGTATGCTGAGGACATGCAGTGCCACGCTTTAACATCCAAAGTCACTCCTTAGTTAAGTTTAACACCATATGTAACTTTTTTGTTTTGTAACAACCAATAAACTCGCAATTTTTAATAACTATGAGTTTTTTCATTGATATTGTAGAGAAGAACCTAATTAAACCAAACCCAAACCTTGACTAAAATAATGTACCTATATTGTGCGGAAAGCTAATATCTATGTATGCTACGGTGCACCCTACCTAGGTAGGTAGGTGGGGTGTATCGTGTATGTACGACAACCCTGCATCACACATACTTGCAGCCTTTCAGAGTCGATCGTAAGTAGTCTAAAAATTTTGAGGTAGATCGCCAGCAGTTCAAGTTTCAGCACCCCTGGTTTAGATCTTTCAAACTAACGGATTATAATGCAGTTTTCAGTAACAGATAAAAAGTTGTGAATAATATATGAACAAAGGAGTGGTCGTCCTACGACGGCCGTCACCGAAGAAAGTGCGCTGGCAGTAAAAATTTAATTCAAGAAAACAGACGACTTACGTACGAAGAGATTCAGCATACTTTGCAGATTGAACACCTGTTCACAAGATTTTACATGAGCACCTTTGCGTAAGGAGCATAGTTTTCCGCTGGGTGCCGCACAACCTCACCGAAGCTCAGAAGCAGGCCCGTGTGGATTGGTACAAAAATTTCATGCAGGCTCGTCACGGCGCATACGATATTGTGACAGGTGACGAATCCTATACGATCCAGAAAAAAAGCGTCAGTCGACATTTTGGCTGTTTCAAAATGAACCAACGCCTACAAAAGAGAAGCTAGTTTCTTCACTTGGCGGGGTACCTAATTTCAATTCCACTTCGAGACGACCAAAGCAGCATCAACGCTAAATGGTATAGCACAAAATGCCTGCCAGAAGTTTTTTCTGCAATGAGCAATAAGCGACCTAACACCGGGCTCCGCGAAGTCCTTCTTCACCACGACAACGCGCCCGCGCACTCTGCGATCAAAACGAAGGACTTCCTGGACTCCACACTAGTCAGAGTCTTGGAACACCCTCCTTACGGCCCGGATTTGGCTCCGCGTGACTTCTTTTTATTCCCTAAAATAAAAAATTTGCTCAAAGGGATACAGTTTTCATCGCCGGAAGAAGCGATAGCAGCGTTTGAGAAGGCCGTAGAAGAGGAGTCTGCGGAGGACTGGAAAAAAATGTTTTGAAAATAGGATCAGACGCATGAAACTTTGTATAGAGGTTGGTGGAGAGTTCTTTGAAAAGGGGTTTTTTATAGAAGTATAGTTTCTCAAAAATTTCCGTGTGTCCCACGTATATGTAGACTGTTAAACACTATACCCTCACTTTATAAAATTATGACTTGATCGTTTTTTTAATTTTATGTACATATTTAAATGTATTTCATTTAATAAATTATTGAATTAAGTTTTTGTACTAAGGCTTACTTACTAAGTAATTTATTGAATTGCAACTAACTAAAAAAAACGAACAAGCACTAAACGTAACTAACTTAATTATGTACTAAAAAGTAACTTATTTATGATATTTTGTATTCATAATTAGTTTAAAATTATTTATGAATTGTTACTATAAATTATTTCAATTATTATTATAAATTATTTTAAAACGAATTATGAATTGAGAAACACATTATCAAAAAAAAATTTAGGTGACAAAGAATACAATCATTTAACACAGTCTTGTTTTTTTACTAAATAATATTTTGCTAACGAACGAAAAGTGAAATTACGTAAATACGAAATGTTATTATTCTTTTATAATAATAATTGTTTTATTCAATTAGCTCTTGGTCGTCTCCTTCGTCGTTCGTTCGTAATATTATTTAGTAAAAACACAAGACTATGTTAAATGATTGTATTCTTTGTCACCGAAATTTATATTTTGAAAATGTGTTTCTTAATTCATAATTCGTTTTAAAATACTTTATAATAACAATTAAAATAATTTATAGTAACAATTCATAAATAATGTTAAACTAATTATGAATACAAATTTATATCATAAATAAGTTACTTTTTAGTTGGTACATAAGTTAGTTACGTTAAGTGCTTGAATGTTTTTTTCTTATTTAGTTGCAATTCAATAAATTACTTAGTAAGTAAGCCTTAGTATTGAGGCTTAATTCAATAATTTATTGAATTAAGTACCTACATTTAAACATGTACAAAAAATTAAAAAAAATCAAGTTATTATTTTCTAAATGATTAAAATGCCTCTTATTATACTTAATAAATGTTGATTTTGTATTTCAGGTAGTTTTATTTTATTTGAATCGGCCATTATTGGGTATTAGAATAATAATAATTGAGTTTCTACTAATTCGGGGAGTAACAGGATTGTTTATTAGTCGGAATTCATTTGATCTATGTTTTTTAATACAAAAAAATACATAATTATATGGGGTTTTACGACAGTAAACGTGACCATAAGCCTACCAAAAATGGATATACGACCTATACAGTTTTTTAAAGTACATTTTCATGGGGTGTATTAACCAAGAATTGATTTTTTCATAGACTTAAATTAAATCCAAGCTAACTTTAAAACTAAAGAAGATAGGTAGGTTTTGATGACTTAACCTTTTTCATTTTTAAATTGCAAGAACCTTTCTCATAGATCATTTTTTTATAACTTCGAAAACAAAAAAGTTATGAATTTTTATGTAAAAAAAATAGTTTTTCTACTCTCCTGAAAAGTCGAGTTTTGGTTTATACGATCTTTCTACCCAAAGGTATCGATTTAGCCACTACGTTAATCATTTGTTGTAATAACAATAAAACTTGTAAACGAAACTTGTGACGAAACGCTCAGTACCCTTAGTATGAGTTTTACAATAACGAAAACTATGATAGTTTTCGTGAGCTCGCACTCGTACTAAGGATACTGATTTTATTGTTTTCGTTTCAATACAAATAAACAGTGTTTCAATTCTATCATTAAACCATTTGCATCTTCTTAAATTTTAAGTATATTTGGTCACTTTTGACCAAAATGGATATAGAAATATTTACAATTACGAAAACTATGATAGTTTTCTTGAGCTCAAACTCGTACTAAGGGTACAGTGCGCGAACTCGCAACCAATAAACCAATGCGCCGGTATCTGTCTAGCCCGCTCGTTCTTCTGCTTGTCGCTACGCGCCAAATGGGAGCCTTGTGTGTTGGTCGTAAAGTGCTTCTTGCAATGAACATGGTTTATACACAAACCTCGCGAACTGCCTTTGGATTTACGACGTCGAATTTAAACTATGTTTAGGTAATGTTTTAACACGTTAGGGTATATGAACCATTTACAATTAACGACTATTTTTACGCCCTGAGTTAATATAAATTATGGTCATTACATCATGACAAAACTAAAAAAAAAACATTTGGCTTTTACATTGAAAATTTACCTTTATTTAGCAGATCGATAGAGAAAAATAATCTGAGTAAAATGGTATATATAACTCAATTTGACCAAAATAGTTTATACGACCTTTCTACCCAAAGGTATCGATGGAGAAAACATAAAGTATACAATACTTACATCAAAATTGTTGGATAAACAAAATATGTGAAGTAAATAAGTGATTTATACTTGTAAGATACTAGTTGTTTATGAAGTGTAAACAAAATAATGTTTTAAACAGCCACAACAAGTATTCTACAAGTTTTGTTTAAAACTATGACTTGTTTCTTGGTGGAAACGAGGGATTATAGATATAATGCTTGAGTAAATTACTTGTTACCTAATAAAAATTATGTCTTTCTGTATTACCTAAGGAGATAAAACAAAAGAAAGTTACCTGAAAGGAGACATTATCCATTATGCACACCACATCATCGGTCGCAGGCGAGCGAACTCCTGAAATGTTGTAGTCGCGTGCGCACAGCGGGAAAATCGTGATTTACCTAACTACTTCATGTTTTATACATCGAAACCATTTGCAGAATGCTGATTGTGCAGAACTGCTCTGTTTATTATAATTGCAGAAACTGTGATTGCTCTAACAAATTGATTGATGTAAATAGAAGTCATAAAGGAGAGAAAAATGTACTTAACAATCAACAGAATAACTTCGAATATTGTGAATAATAAAAGTAAAACTATCTTCAACCATTGCATTATTATTTGTATCCAGTGTCCATAGTGTCCGTAGTGACCATGGGTGACGGTGATCACTTACCATCAGGTGAGCCGTCTGCTCGTATGCCCCCTATAACATAAAAAAAAATTGTTTCACCTTTATCATTCTACTTACGATGTTTCACACTCGAATAACCTTTAGGGAAAGTACCTCTCCTACACGTAACCATGGGGTAGACCAGAAATAAATTCGTCTACTTACCACATGGTAGGGTAGAGTAGTGTTTCTGAATCATCATCACCATCAAAATCATCCTATTAATGTCCCCCTACTGACATGACCCACCACGCGGGCCCTGTGTGGTTTGGTGGGTGCTAACGACTAGACACAGCTGGAATCAACTGCTTAACATGCCTTCCGAAGCACGGAGGAGCTCGAGACGATTAGGTAGTTTTTGGTCACCAGTCAAATGAAGGGCCATTGCGAAAGTTGTTTAACTTCCACGATCGCAAGCCGAATACTCTAACCACCTGCGCCATCGAGCTCCTAGTTGTTAAATATCTCTTTAAAAAATATTGAGGGTTTATAAAGACCAATTTTGAGGGTTTCTTAATGTTGGGATTCGCCTGGATTCTCCCGACATATTATTCGATATCCTGACGACAAATAACGAAATCTCCCGACAAAATGCTGTACGAGACACACAAGAACCCTGAAAACATTACTTTTTTGCATTTGTGTAAAAATAGGGGTAATTTACAACACTGAACAATTTACTAATTTAAGATCCACGACATTATGTAATAAATTATAATATGACTGGTGACCATAAAATATCTAACAGTAATAAAAATAAGGAATGATTTATCATACAATGTCCTGGCGTTCAGAACTTGTTATTTAACATATTACTATAGGTATTATGAACGTTAAAATAACTGTTCTTTTATTAAATGGCCTGCGCAGACGAGGGACTTGGATCCGCGGACTTTTTGTCCGCCAAAATACAGAGGATCGCTAATAATTACATCAAGTAACGCGGACGATGGATTAAAGGTACCGTGCACAAAAGTCCTCCAAACAACCGAGAACACCGAGACACCGGACGGGATAAAAGTATATAAAACTCATGTGACTATTCGCGCAGCAACGCATACAGCGAACTTTAGCGTTGCGCGCTCGATCCGATGGGATGTACCCAACGATAGTTTTTAATATCGTTGGTGGAACCCAGTATTATCTTATTTATTATCTTTTAAAATGTCTTCTCTTTTGCACTTCTCTGTATCTCCGGGCAACAATGTTCGCACACTGTGTGCGTTGAGTCCGTGACAATTCCGACGGACATTTTTTCTACGATTCAAAGACTTGTCCTCCGTGGACAAAAGTCTTTTGTCTGCACAATTCACAGCTTTTAAGCTCTGTAAATGTAAACGCAGCCTATAGTGCATTACCCTACAAGGCTCAATTTTTTAAAGTGCGCGACAAAAATATATAGCTTGTAATTAGTGATTAGAAGATAGGGAAAAATTATACAAATTAAAACCTCATTTTGCGCTAAAATCAACTTTTAATTTCTGTTCCACATACGGTACACTAAGCCTTTACTATACTTTTTGGTTTTTAACCAGTACAATTGAATTGTGTTGGAAATAGTTTCCTATTTTTTTTCAATTAGTGACTTATACAATATGGAATAACTATTATATATTTTACTTTTTTATACATTATAATCACACTAATATTTTAAAGGCGAAAGTTTATGGGTGTGTATGTTTGTTACTTCTTCACGTCTAAACGTCTGGAGCGATTTTAATAAAATTTTGCTGTGGAGTTAGCTGAAACCCTGGATTAACACATAGATTACGTTTTACTGCGGGAAAATATAAGAAAATATAGAAGAAAATAAAGAAAATATAGAAAATATAACAGTCACTAAAGCTCAACGTACCGTATGTGGAACTTGCATAAAATATGATTTACTAATACTTTTACGATTCTAATATAATAACACAACTTACCTCTGCAAAATTTACACTTCGTTATAACACACAGAATTTTTCGAGTCAAAACTGTTCAATGACTATTTTTTTTATATTTTTGAATGAATTCAAAATTTCATTCAAAACATTTTAATTCAAGTTCACACTGAGTGCACTATAACTAAAACACGAACGAAATCTTTGGGTAAGGATTCGTATTATTACGTTGCTAAATATCAGTAGCTTCTATCAAGATGTCAAGAGATGACGTTACTAATAGTTTTATAGCTATAGGAACGATTAAAGTCGGTGTTCCACATATGGAACTTGGTGCCTTGTAGGGTTAAACACTACCTTTTAAAGTAGGAAAGTACTTTTACGCACTAAGTATGTACACCATAAAATACCTATATAATTATAACCTCAACCTAAAAATATCAATAAACGTTTTCGTGATTTTCTAAAGAAACTGAATCGATAAGATGATTGGATAAAGCACAATATCAAATCTCCAAAATTAGGTACCTACTACCTTCCTACTCCTTATGTAGTTGTTAAAGAAAATTTACATTTAAAACGGAGGAATGACATTTGCTAGACTGAGCTAATCTTCCAATTTGCCCTATTATTCCGCTTTACGGACGCTGCAGTTTTATTCTTCACACCCACGTGTGCCTACTTATCGTTCTTATGATTGCATATTTTGCAAAACAGAGGTCCACGCAATGTTAATACGTCGTATGAATTGTATTTTATTACAATACCTTTTTAAAGCAAGGGACCTGTTGTACCTAGGACAGTTTGAGGGATACCTAGGTACGTATATTTTTTTTATTTGCCGTAACTTATGTTAAAGTAAGAAAAGGATTGATGTCCATGGCTTTCAGATCGGCTACTCTTGAAAAGGAGGTGGGAGCTTCTGTCTGGAAGCTGGAAGGCTATATAGTAGTGTAAGGTACTTATATGTATTATATAAGGTAATCTCCGTTTTATGTGTGGCCACTTCGAGTCTCAAAAGTCCCAATCGTCGTCCCTGCTACTGTAACATAAAGTCACCGATTCATCGAAAATTGATATTAAGCGTACTTAAAGCCCATATCGGTAAGATATTGTTCTGTGTTTTTCTGTCCGGTTTTCAGTTTTAAAGCCTAGCAACCACACTCAACTGCTGGAGGTAGGGTTCATTCACGTAACGTTTCTGATGTCGGAAAATATTTACCTACCGATTTGGTGTGTGTGGGGGGGGGGGGGGGTTCCATACCATGCCGAACGAAGGGGTAGAAATTAGAAAAAAATATTCGAGTGCGTCAGACATTGAGAAGGGATGCTACGTGAACCCTCCAGTACCCCTATTCAAAAGATTGGCGATTTGGACGCGTCCAAAACTCATGACCGATGTTGCTCTAGACGTTCGACCCCATATAAAGGGCTCAGGTATGGTGGAAGTACTTAACAAGGTTGCTCCGCTTATGTTATTCTGCCCCATTCCCAAAGATTCTCCAACATACCTTACCGTGGTCACCTCAAATTGTTGAAATTAGTAGAATCATTTTATAATATGTATATTATTTACGTAGGTAACTAGGAAGTTATTTATTAAATACTATTGCCACAAATCGCAACCTTTCTAAAAAAAAAACTGATAGTAAACACCGAAACTAACAAAAAGCTAATTTTTGGAAGGAGATCCGCCAATATGGCCCCTTCTGCGCCTCAGATTTTAGAGTAGGTGTAAATATTAAAAATATCCCAAAGTTCCGCTTTTGCTTTTATATGCTTACATGTTAACATCCGAATTTAACAAAAGTGAAACTTCAGGTTTTTATTTAACACTAAAATCTGAGTAACATTTCTTAGTCGCCGGAGGTCGTCCTTTACCTAAGTTCCCATTTACGGCTAAATGAAAATGAGAAATAGGGTATTTGACAAGTTTTAGAAAACGATCTCACGTTATTTACTAATGTTTAAGGAGTCCGTAAAAAGTGGATATTCATCACTCTACTGTGTATTTCAGTTATAATAACCAAATCAAAAACTCTATTTTCAAGTTGCCTCGAAAACGTTTTCCGTACAATATGGCGTCTCACTGGTGTGTGACGTCACAAGACTGTTATTAAAACGTCAAACGATACAATGTAATGTCACTTTAACCGGAAGTTTACTTGCGTGTGACGTCATTTTAGGCTCCGCCAATCCCAAGCGTTTTGGGTCACGTGACAATAGATAAGAAAACTATTATGTTTTTCGTGGGTTTTTAGTAAAATTATGCATATTTTTTTTCTGTAAAAATAGTGAAAATCCCTGCTAATATTCATTGTAAACACCGATGCTAACAATTGCCACTTTTTTATGGATACTGTCAAATACCCTATTGTAAAAAAGAAAACCCTTTATTTACTTAATATTAGGAATACAAACAAACATATATAAAGAAGAAAAAATAATTTAAATGAAATTTTTCAGGAATTACAGGCGTGTGCCCAAATTGGCACAGTGGCCACTTATGAACGACAGTTGGTAAAACAAGTTTTTCTATGCAGAGTGTTTTCTTGTATATTTTATAACCCCAGCGGCTTGCATTATGGTAGAAAACACAGCGCATCCGTTTTGGAAGATTTTCAGGAAGATGTTCGGCATCATCTAGTTGTAAACCCTCGATGTTTGATGAAGGGCGAGCAGTTGCTCTTCGTGTAGCTTGTTTTAGGTAAAACCTTACAATTTCGTTTTGTCGAAATAGCAACTGGTCCATGGCGTCATTTTCTCTTGAAAGAACATGCAAGCGTAATTTTGTAATAAGCATGTCATTTTGTAATGAGCATGAAAGCTTCTGAACTTTGAACATTTTATCAGTGGTGTTCGGAGCGTCATTATTGTCCACCAGGTGCAGTTTTCTTTTTATTCGCTGAATCTGTTTCGAGACATAGCCTTGGATACTACCTCAACTCTAATATCTTCATCAAGTGACCAATACAAACTTTCTCGCGACAGTTTGTGGTAACCAGAAAATATCAATACTTCAAAATATCAAACCTTCATCTCAGCAATTGTGATGGAAAAACTGTGACTGTTGTTTTGGCTCGCTTACAGCTGATGACTGATGGTGGACTTCCACAATCATAGTAAACACCTCATCGTCAAAAAACTTTTCAAATATTTTAACAGTTGTCAATTCTTCTTTCATACGATTGTCATTACCCAAACGGTCATCGGATTCTGCGTAACTCTTAGAATAATTTGGAGTACATCAGTCGGTAACAACACTTGGTTCTAGTGGAATTATGGCCAAGTCGTACTCCAAAGCATCGTCACTATCCTCGAGTAAAGTATTTAGGGCCTCCTCCAAACCACGGTATTGGTTACCAGCGCTATAGCATCGTTTGCGGTTCGGATTATAAATCATATTATAAATAAATCTGCGAAAAGTAATATACTTGTAGCCATTGTTCCCAAATTGGTACACCAATATTTTACATGTAATAATGACTTATGTATATAGTTTTCGGAACTGAAAATCGGTTTATATGCTTAGTTATTTATTGTTTATAGGGATATAGAACTATTTATATGGAAATCTGTATTGCTTAAAATAATAAAAATTACAAGCAGGTGCTTACCTCCAAGAGTCCCTTGTTATCGATTGTTTATTGAATTTTATCCAAAAACAATACACTTTTATGAAACAGATGAATATTTTATTTATTCAGGATACTTTTGACTATTCATTAATATAAAAATACATTGACCAACTTCAATATATTTTTTACCTACCCTCATTAATTAAGTGTACCGAAATTGCCACAGTGGTCAAGAATGAGTAGTATTGACCCTGGACCGCAATATCTAAAATCTCATCCTTGGGGATGGAACTGAAGTTGATGCTACAAGGTTATCTCAATCTCGCATATTTTCATAGTCATTACTAATATTGACGTCATAGTTGGTCACGTCGGATGAGGATCAAGAGACCCAACATTAATGATGAAAATAATGTAAATACATATTTTCAATAGTTGCTCAACTGTATAGCAAGGCGCCAGAGAGCTCTTATATCTTTCGTTTTGGTGCATTGCCTTTGAAAGCGCACAGGAGCTTAAAAACTGAGAGCTAATAATGCTAACACGTTTATACCTTAGAATTAAGGACAAAAGCTAAAACAAGCAAATAAATTAGTGTCCAGAACTTTGATTTTTTAATATTTTTTCATTTATTTTCCTTTCGATGCCAGTTTAGCATTTCATTACGCCAAGAGTCAATCTAGCGTATGAATGGACTTAATAGCTGTGCAAAATAAGTCGTACCCTATCGAATATCTCACCTTAGTATACCGGACAAGGTTAACTGACTTGATTAATTTCGAATAAATATTGACAATATTGTTTGCGGATTCCCACATCGTTTGCTTGAGTTTAGATATCGTGATGAAGCTATTCACTGAAGTTCTAAATTCATTGATAGAAACCTGCTGATAACGAGTCTAGAAGGCTTTTGCCAGTTGGAAATCTTTTTATCATCTATGTAGTTCAGTGTGTTAGATATTTTGTAGTAAATATATGTAAGTATGTAGGTAGCTTTTATATTTAATCTATGTACCGATTAAGGTATGTAGCCCATTACATAGCTCCAATCTAAGGGAATTTTCATGATATCACAAGTTTTTGGAATAAAATAATAAAAATGAAAATCATTTATTTCGGACAACAGCAGCCTATATCACCCATTAAAAACCAAACAATTAACATTAAATTAATTTACAAATAATCATTATCAATAATAAATAAATATAGTGCAACCTCGATATAACAATTCGGAGGGGAACAAGTAAATATTCGTTATATCGAGTAATTCTTTAAACTGAGGTTTATTTGTTTGTTTGAGGTTAGTTTGGTCTAAAATTTGTTATAGTACGAGAGCCCACGACCAAAATTTTTGTCTCATAGCAATACGGCCAAAACCGCATCAAATCGATAGATACGATTATCTTGAACTCGAAAATACCAATATCAGACATTTTCCGCGTAGCGTTTGATCTGACCGAATTTTCAAAATTGTCAAAGAATTTTACCGAACTGCATCATAGCAATATGTCTGATTTGCAGACTGTAATTGAATGATAGTTCTGAGATACCTAAAACATATTTTTCAGACGTTAGTGGTGTAGCGCAAACCCGTAAAATCACTTAAAAAATTAAAAATGAGACAAAAAAAATAACTCATAGCAATACGTCTGAAAATCTATTTTATTAGTAAATTTTGGTTATTTGATGCGAACAAAACAATTTTCAGACGGAAATGTGAACGCATTAAATTTTGAGACCGTTTTGAAAATGTTAACAAATTTTACCGATCGGTATCATAGCAATATGTCTGAAAATTGTTGGACATGATAAAATAAGTTGTCCACATGTGCAAAAAATTTATATCAGACAAAATAAATGTAGCACCTTCTCTATCAGACAACTTTTCGATACTCAGATATCATTTAAAAATCGTATTGAGGCATCTTGAATTTTCTGTTACAAACCAATGAATACGTTGCGACCCTGAATTTATTAGATGATAATTAATAAAGAATTTACCCGAAACCGTAACATTGAAGTTGAAGGACTGAAATAAATCGCACAAAAGGAAACTGGAATGAAGTTGAAAAAAAAAACGGTTTATTCAAAGTTACAAAATATTCTCGTATTCAATCGCTGTCGGATTCGGAATCGTCGTCTTCGAAATCACTCTCGACGTCGCTCGGGAGATCTTCAACGTCCTCTTCTGTAAAATAAACATCGTTAGTGAAAGTCACGAACTTATTTATGAAATTAACAGCAAAAGCCATGTAAACTGTACCTGTTGTGGATGATGATTTGTCGTCCAAAATAACGTTGCTCAACTCAGGTAGTTGGTTGCTAGAGAACCACGAAAACTGAAATCGTAACACACACTACAGAGTAACACACTTGAGTAACTTTTACAAAAGAAATAAGTAATGAAATCTGTCATCTGTCAAAGTACATATAATAGACAAGGGAGATTCTTGAATATCTATGAAGGCTGTAAATTTAAAAAATCATTTAACAGAGGCGTCGGCCAGGCGACTCCGAAACGTTATTTTCGTTTTTGGGAGTATATGCTACACTTAAAGTGTCTGAAAACAGGTTTTTGGTAATCATGGCAGCAATACTAAAAGTTGAAAAAAAAAATTATCCGTATTGCTATGATACAGGTCGGCTAAATTTGTTGACATTTTCAAAAATGCGCTCAGGCTATATGCTACGCGCAAAATGTCTGAAAACAAACTTTTTCGTAATACAATTATAAAATCTATGTACATTTTCACTATCAGACGTATTGCTATAATACCGACTGTCTTTTTTTTTGACACAGCAGAAATGGCCTCCCACGCAGTTGCTACACTTTCGACCGTTACTACACACCTAGTCGGGTTCAGAATCATACAATCTAACGATTTTATAGGGTTTTTGCCGTATTGCTATGAGACATGGTTTTGGTCGTGGGCTCTCGTATTATAAAGAGGTAAAAAAATTGTTTCCTGGCGTGACATGAATCACGTACTATAAGATTGAGGGCCATATATTGATGGAAACGTTATATAAAGGTTTTTGGTTGACAACATTCGTTAATTAGAGGTATTTACTCTTTATTTGATAGTTGAAAATTTGTTATAAAGAGATGGTTCGCAAAAAATGTTCGCAATGTAAAGGTATTTTACATTGACTCTTATGGAAAATTCAAGAGGATTACGAAAAATTTCTTAAATCAAGAAAGTCGTTATATCGAGGAACGTTATAAAAAGTCAATATTTACTCAATAACAATATTGAATAAATAAAACATGTCAATGTTTACTATTAGTCAGTACATGAACTATGCAACAATGACGCATGTACTGACAGTCGATTCTGTTTGCAAACAAACTCAGAATTCCGTTGGAGCTGGCCCGAACCCTACGTACCAGTGATGCACATCGCTTCCGCATGATGGTGAAGAAACAATCCACCTCTGCATCAGCAAACATCTCTGATACGCTGCAAAAACGCGGCAGCCCCATCTCAGCACTCTGAACGCGTTATTGTACTGAACGCTGTACTGTACGCAGTACCACAGGTAACGTAACCACAGGTTGCTAGTATAAAAGTTGGTGCAATAAGTTCGAAAAAGAGTACGCTTAACTTCCGCAGTTCTACGAGCGAACCTGCGAGCCACCACATTGGCACTTACAGACAACGCCCTACGTTCTCTTTCAATGTCTGCATCGTCATTCAGGTAACGATATGACCTAGGTTTTTAAATTTATCCACAAATCGAAAAGGTGTTCCATATAATTTTATAGAAGGGATGGTAAAAGAACTTTTCCCTCCGACCCTGAAGACCATGCATTCACTCTTTTTGACATTATAAATCAGGCCGTGTTCTCGGGCATATTTCTCGCAAATTTTCAACATTTTAGTGATACCACAGACTGTGCACTCAACAATACCATGTCAACAGCATAATTAATATTATTGACCGGTGTACCATCAATATGACGCCCGACACGGCTGTCACTGAGCTCACCTATCAGAGCATCATCATGTATGTTTTCATACCAAAATTTTAGTATATTATTAAGTTCTGATGGAATATTTATGTCACTTAACTTCTGCTATAGTATAGCATAACAAACCAGGTCCAATGCATGTTTGGAAAGCTCGAGGAAACAAGCATATACAGGTGTGTGGCCGTCGATGTAGTACTTAACAGTCTGCTACAAGCTCAGGATAGCCGTATCAGTGGAGAGCCCTGGCCTAAAGCTGAATAGTCTAATATGTTTATTTATGATTACTTATATTATATTATTTTTCAATTTATTCGTGACTTTTTCACAGTTACATATTAGTTTGTTAACGTCATGTCTCAGTGTTTTAAACTGGTATCATATCATACCCTATCATAAGCATTCTTAGCCGACTTCAAAAATCGGAGGAGATTCTCGATTCAAGAAATCTTTTTGATGTATGTTCGTCGATTACTGGAAGAAGGCAGGACCGATTTGGAATATTCTGTTTTTAATGGTACCCCTAAAAAAAAAGAATTATTTTAATTTTCAAGTTGAATCATTTTCATCAGGTCCGGATTTGATGAGGGAAACTTAAAGAAATCGAGGACACCCTTTAAAACTTACAAGCAAGTATAGTCATTTTGATATTTTTAATAGTAATTTGTGCTTTATTATCGGTAAGCATCATCTGGTAACTAAAGTGGAAAGCATGTTGAAAAACCACGTCCACCGGAAATAATCAGTAATAAGTATACCTGCCACTTTGGTTGCCAAGCAATTTACAATGGTCACTATCACAATGCATGTATTAGTAATGTGAAGCTGATAGTAGAGGACCTACCAGAAGAACTCCTTAACAATTAGCGTCCTTGAATCAAGAAAAGCATTAAAAAATAAAAGATGATGAATAAAAAAAGCGGAACAATTTTAAAGTATTTGGGATATATTTTTCAACACAAAACCAGCACCCAAACTTCGAAAAAAGGGATGTTCTTTATTAGGGTTCTACTTCTGAGAGATAACTAAAAGACATTGGGAACATTTTGCCCTGATTTAAACCTATATATCTACATTAACCCTGCAAATGCAATTTTTATTTCTGTAACCTATGACAAAACTGAGAAAATGAGGTTTTTGCGTCAGCGAAGCCTGTTAGGTCTTTATGGCTAAAGGCCAGCCAGTAACCACGGGTGTGTATTATCCTGCAGCGGGCTGTAGTATAGGGTATCCATGAGGATTTCACATGTATTGCCCAAAAATAATCAGCTAGAGCACAGATCTTCACTATGGATGGAATAGGGCGATTGGGCCATGACCTAGTGCAGATTGATGGGTGCTAATGACTGCAGATGCAGTCGGGATGGCTTAACGTGCCTCTAGTAGAACGGAGGATCTGGAGATAATAAGTTTTGGTCACCCAACTTATGACCGACCATTGCGAAAGTTGCTAAACATTCACGATCGCAGGCCAAGTCCGTATTGTCCGAAAAGGAATTTCGTCTCAAATGAACAAACCCAAGTCAAATAAAACGTTTCTAAAAAAAAATTCCTTAACTATTCCTCGAATACAACATAGAACCAAAAAAGAAAACCATATTTTTCAAATCGTTTGAAACAACTGAAAATTTTAATTTCAATTCAGGAAAAGCACGTAGTTAACTTCTTTAAATAACGTATCGTGTCAACCAACTAAACTTGAAATTGAAAACGAAAAAAGTATGTGTTATTATATACATGGCTGATGGCATATGCGTACCATCAACTTCCATGGCGCTTGACACGCCAGTTGTGCCATATTCAATTCAAATGTAGGAATTTTACCATGGTTACTTCAGTAGATGTAAAGCATTTCACAATGTACCACTACTGAAAGATGGCAGAGAATGGCGGGCATCTCCCTACTATTGAAGATCGTTAATAGCAGTATTGTCTGCCTTGAATTATTAAGTAAAACAAATAATTTATAAGTACCCCTGATAAAATCACTAGACACACTAAAACTCATTACGTGCCCTTAGTATCAAATATTATCGTCACAACTCTTTCACAATTACCCAGTTAGATGTTGATTTGTTTTGTGACAGAAATTCAATAAAAAAACCAATAATCTTTACTCATTGTGTGTCTATTTGTTTTTTAATTGCTTAAAAGTAGTATTATACTTTACGTACCTACTAAAAAAAGCATTTATGCATCACGTGCACTACATGCCGACTTTGTAAATTATTACTTTAATTATTTGTATATTATTATCTGCGGAAACTAATAATTGGCCTTAACCATAAATAAAATGCAGAATATCAAGTAAAGGAAACTGTAAGTTTCCCAAAAACTGTAAAAATAAAATAAAATAATTGGCAGTGTAAAAAATTATTACATTCTTGGTTATATCCATGAATTATTAAAAAGTGGAATTATTTTAGCAACAGATAAAATAATTCAGACAACTAACATTCACTACACTGACTTCCTTCATTTATCTATAATACTCACAATCACGTAAAAACAAACATGCGCACGCAATACGCTTAAGCATAAACATACATATACATATATGAATAGGCACCCTTTATCTAAGTTTTCAGTAGAATAAAATAAATACATCAAATATGGATATGTAATGGAGAAGCGGAGTCACCTAGCACAAGCATTGACTCCTGCCACTAACTATTGCAAACCAAATCTTTTATGAGAATATATTATTATTATTGTAACATATACATACATCTATTTCTATGGCGCATGACACACAAGTTGGGACATTAAAAAAAATCATAGCCATAGCGAAAAGTTTTCAATAATGGGCGTCGCAACAAATCGTTTAAAATGACCATTGCAACTATGCTTAACCACTTAGCCTTGTGATCATGGAGCATAAAACAATCGAAGCGTCAAGAATAAAGTAGAAAATCAAGAAGTCGCGCTTCATACCCGTTAAAAAGTGTTTGAAGTGTTACTTTAATCATTTTTTTTGTGGGAAAATGTGTGGCACACACTTCTGCAAGGTGGTGGTTATTTCTCCAACGTGTGCTCCAAATTAAGCGAGAAATCCGCATAAGGAAAAGACTAAGGAGACTAAGGAGACTAAGGAAAAGAAAAACCCAGCTATTGAAAAGAAAGACCCTTCTTTCTTTTCAGTAGCTGGGTTTTTCTTTGTTAAAAATATCCGTATCCGTTTTCAGATATCCGTATTAGTAGAAATTTGCATGGAAATGTCATTATACAGCTTATTACTTAGGTACACGTTATTGTGCACACGCCGCGGCCGACGCAGCGCGACGCCTCTACGTCAAACTGATAGGGCTCACGAAATGTACCACTTTCACTTTCATTCTGAATCATGCCACTTGCGTAACCAGAACCCCTTATTGTTACAGCTTTAGTCTGCGACATATTGTGCAATAGGTATCCTCGTTTAGGCTCATAATAAACAATGAATCATCGAACTCGTGTTCTAAATATGGTCGATAAATTTGAATAAAAGGATATTTTTGGAGAAGAAAGTTGTTCAACTATGAACAAGTTTTGTACCATGATGCAATATAGGCGGAAACAAAGAAGAATTTTATATTGATAATAATTATATTTTATTTGATCTTATATTACTTAGTACTTACTACTACATTCAAATAAGTGTCCATCGCTCAGTTATCGCATATATTCTAAATATCAGCTAATCTTCGAGCTCACAAGAAGATTTAGAATGTATGTCTTGAACAAAAGAGCTTTGAGTAAGTCAACTTGAATAAAGTTTATTTTATTCCATTTCATATAAATAGTTCAAGTGCTCAACAGACAAAACGAATTAAATATTTCGAAATCAAATAAAATGTTCATATAAAAAGAACAAAAGCGAAGTGTAATTTGTCTTTTACATAACTACTTTTTGGATTCCATTTAATTAATTCGAAACAAAGCAATGCTTATATTAAAAAATAACGTCTTCAATAGATTCCTTGGTTTTGTCGTCGCGTCTTTCCATTTACAAAACAAAACCATAGGAAGAGAAGAAGGAAACATAGGAAGATGTTCGCGTATATATTGTAATACTGTTTTTAAATATGTGATTACCAACCCTTCACGAATTTTGCGTCCTGATCGTGTATAGTTTGTATCGTGAATACTCGCGTCTTCGTTCCCGACTCTACAATTTACTTACACCAGCTATACTCTAAGTGTGTTCCGCGGAACCCTAGGGTTCCGTGATACCTCTGTCGGGGTTCCGCAAGAATTTAGAAATAAAAAAATCAAAACACCTCTCTCTGGTCGCTCCGCGGCTGTGCGGACTCCGCGGCCGCGCGGAGACAAAACGCTATGAATGTTATTTATTTATTTATTTGTATTTGTATAAGCTTGTGTTACATTAGCTGGTACAATATCTCATAAGTTTGGTCTCAACAATTTTATACTTGTACAACGCGTTCGCTCTAAGTTTGCCGGTCTGTGGAATGCGCGTACCCTCCCCCACGTGACAACAAAACTTATAATGTGTCATAGTTTTACCCAAATATCTAACGTACACAATTTTTATTGTTACAATTAAATAAAAAATTTCGAACGTCATACACTCATACCTATCGCCAGCGGCAAACTTAAAACGAGCGGGTAGTATACTTGTAAGCGCTCAGTCTCTTTGATAAAAGCCGCCTCTGAATTAGACGCTATAGTTGTCAACTAGCGACTTTCGTCTCTAACTTCAAAGGATAAAGTCGATATTGTTTACAACGCTATTTTTAAATTTCTGTTTTTATTTTTGCTTTTTGTTTATCAAAGGTGCCGACTCGAGTATTTTCGAGAATATTTGAGATCGAGTCTAGGACTAAGTATAAAAGCGGCGATCGCGCGTTGGCGTCGTCAGTTGATGATTAGCGTTCGGAGCGATAAGTTACTACCTACTTACAAGCTCGCTAGCGAGAAACTGGTGTTCATTGTTTTACTGCCTGCTGTATTCTGTTGTCTCAGTTTTATACATTTCTTCCCTGTAGGTTCTAAATTTAGTCTCTTATACGCAGTAACGATTGTGCATTATTTAAACCCCACTATCCTGACTTGTAACATTATAAATAAAGAAGAATGGAACGTTGGCTTAAAGGTGTTAAACGTGTTCCAACAACATCTTCTAATGACGCTGAATGTTCAAAAGCAATGCGCGCGGAGAATTTAGCAATCACCGATCCAGAAGATGATGCCACGAGTGCCACGACGTCAAGCTCGACGGTTTCAAAGACGAAAAAAAGGAAGTATGATGAATCTTATATCAGTTTCGGATTTGTTGATTCCAACGGCTCACCTCTCTGCATGCTCTGTAGTAAACTGCTTCCTAATAGTTCCATGGCACCTGCCAAATTGCGTCGACATTTAGAAACCGTACACCCCGAGACTAAAGACAAGAATAAAGAATTTTTTGTTCGCAAAAAAGATCAGTTATTAGAAAGTCAAAAAAATATGATGCATGTAACACAAACTACCAACGAAAAGGCCACGGAGGCATCATACTTAGTTAGCTATCGCATTGCACAAGCAGGTGAAGCGCACACTATCGCTGAGAAATTAATAAAACCATGTGTATTAGACATAACAAAATGTATGCTTGATGAAAAATCTGCAAAGCATCTTTCTACTGTTCCGCTATCAAACGATACTGTTTCACGACGAATCCATGATCTGGCAAGCTACGTCAAACAAGAACTAGTTACACGTCTACAAAATACACGATTCGCTTTGCAAATGGACGAGTCGACTGATGTCGCTGGTTTGGCTATCCTGCTGGTTATTGTGAGATATCCATATAAAAGTTCTTTTGAAGAAGACATGCTTATGTGTTCATCGCTGCTTACAAACACTACCGGGGAAGAAATTTTTAATAAAATAAATATATTTTTTGAAGAACATAATCTCAGTTGGAACAATTGCATTGACATTTGTACAGATGGGGCCAAGGCGATGACAGGTAAAACAGCAGGAGCAGTGTCACGAATGAAAAATAAAGCGCCTAATTGTAGTTCCAGTCATTGTATTCTGCATAGACAAGCACTTGCGATGAAGCAAATGCCGTCTAATCTAAAATTAGTTATGGATGAAGCGGTAAAAATAATTAATTTTATCAAATCACGACCACTACAATCCCGATTGTTCTCATTATTGTGTGAAGATTATGGCAGCAAACATAAAACACTGCTGCTCCATACAGAAGTGCGATGGCTGTCTCGGGGAAAAACTTTAACAAGGCTATTTGAACTTAGAGCCGAGTTACAAATGTTTCTTTCAGCAGATACTTCTTTTAATTTGAAGGACCGTTTGTATGATAAAACTTGGTTGTTCCGATTGTCTTTTATGGCGGATATCTTTCAAAAACTTAACGAATTAAATTTATCATTGCAAGGTAAACAGACAACAGTGTTTCAGGCCTATAATAAAATAACTACTTTTAAAAGAAAATTAGATTTTTGGATCATTTGCATTGGTAAGAAAGAAATAGAAAGTTTTACGTTACTCACTGAGTTTGTTAGCGAAAACGACTCAGAAATGTTTGAAGATAATGTGTTTGAAGAATTGGTCCAATATCTCAGTTCGATGCGCGCATCTTTTGAAAAGTATTTTCCCGAAGAACACAATACAAAAATTAAAGTGAACTCCTGGATTCATAATCCTTTTTTACCCAACTTGGAAAAGCCTGAAAACATGTCAAATGAGATATATGAATCTCTTTTAGAAATGTCATCAGACACAAGTA
Organism: Chilo suppressalis; assembly: GCA_902850365.2. Lineage (NCBI taxonomy): Eukaryota > Metazoa > Arthropoda > Insecta > Lepidoptera > Crambidae > Chilo > Chilo suppressalis. The sequence goes on along the minus strand of OU963897.1, from coordinate 13,067,684 downwards.
TGGAGTCATTGTTCAAAACGACGCCTCTTAATGATTTTTGGTGCAGAATCCAAGATGAATATGCAATGCTTGGCCAAATGGCTCTGGATATTCTTCTCCCGTTCCCAACTACATATTTGTGCGAAACAGGATTCTCTACCTACGCAGCCACGAAAACAAAATATCGCAATAGACTGGACGCCGAAGCTGATATGAGACTCCAACTTTCTTCCATCAAACCTGATATCAAGCAATTGATGAAAAATAAAAAACAGTTTCATACCTCCCACTAGTTAGATTTTTTCTTTTTTAATGTTTTCTATTATTGTCCTTACCAAGTGGTGAAGTAAATAATAATTAGTAACGGATACATTGTACTTTTATTATGCTGATTAATATAGAATACACTTATAAAAATAATTGTTTTATTGTAGGGTTCCATCAAGTATTTTGCTTCCCAAAAGGGTTCCGTCATTTAAAAAGTTTGAGAACCACTGACTTACACTTTTCCCCCCTTATTAATAAACCAGGAATAAGCTAAGACTAGTAACACCGTGTTTTGTTCATGTCACTCAAATGCCATTTGTTATTCAATAGACAGAGACAAAACATGCAGTAACTTATCCAAATGTAGTCTTTGTTTATTTTATAAATGAGGGGGTTCAATTTCAGTGTTAAAAATGGTTTTATACTGATTCAGTAAATTATGGAAGTTTTAAATTTTATTAGGTAGGATTAAATACATGATACTAACTTATAATCATAATATTTTTAATTAAATAAGTAGGTACATTTCAATGGGCATTATTAATAATAATGCGAAACGTTAAATGGTAGGTCGTGTTTTCTTTTTCTATTTTTAGTAGTAGGTGAAGCTGAAGGTTGTCTTGTTTGTATTCTTGTAGTGCTCTTATTCCGATACATACATGATTAATCCGTATGCGTTCTGGCGCTGTACATAATGGAACACGATATACTTTTCTACGTCCCTACAAAGTATACGCGAGTATTTGCGTACTGCTCCTGTATGGATTGGAAGAACTTGGTAAAAAAGTTATTTCCAATCTACACGTGATTAGTTTCACACCCGTTCTGGCCTTGTTTAGAATGAAAAGACGCTTTGTCGTCATTATTTTTATCTCATACATTTTGATGGATTGTATTTGCATGGTATTTATTCAATTGGTAGATTTATATATTCTCAAAGATCGCTTTCTGATGGAATGCTGCAGGCTATTCAATTTCTCTTTAGCATGCAAAACGTTCGTATACAATGGAAAGACGCTCTGTCGTCATAGTTTGATCTCATAAATTTTGATAGATTGAATTTGTATGGTTTATAAAGGACATTGTTCTGTGTCCATACATACTTAGCCTAAGAACCAACAATCATGAAATATTATTTTCTAGGTTCGAAATCGCAAGTAAATGACTGTAAAAACAAAGATTATTGACGGACACTTCTGAGACCTTAAATTATTAGCAAAACTAAAATCTTTTTGAGGTTATGTTTAATATTCAATGAAACATAGGTTAACCTATGAACTTAGTATGAACTCAGTATAAAGTGAATTAATTACAACTAATTCATTTTATTCGATGCGATTTTAAAGAATAACTATTAGGAAAAACTTGGTTAGGTAGGAATCATGAATAAAATAGAAACAATAGTTTTGCTTCTTATTATTTATTGACTATTTTTCACAATTTTCTCATATTGTATTTATTTGTTTAACACATGTATATTGTGTAAATATGCAGCGTGAATGTGTATCAGGTGCTCTTGAATAATTTGGCAGTATGATCCTCTCAGGATGTTGTGGCACAGATTCACTAGCATTTGGTAATAAGGTCTCTGTTCTTTGGTTACATCGATGGCATATTAGATAGCCGAAATAGTAATAGTTAAATTAAAGGAAAAACAATCGCAAATAAACACACACAACAGGTAATCCGAACGAGAATTTTCCGTATATAAAAAGTACTCTTTGACGAGAATGCACGAATGCCACAGATTGCAAACTGCCTGCACCACAACCACAGAGTATCGAGTTTATGCCGGCCCTTCACTTGACAACAGTTTGTCCTTGTCATGCTTAATAAGGAATGAAAAGGACAGACTGATGTCATGTTTTTAAATTGCAAATACGAATAGCCAAGTGATGTGCCGGCGTTAGGAAGAAAGTGTTTTTTGTTTGCAGTGCTGTCATAGATTATACACATAAAATGGTATCTATTGTCTCAGATTATTTATTAACTTTTTAATTTAGCTTACTTATCTGGAAGTGTCCGTCACAATCTAAATACTGATAATTATCGCAAAAAATATACTAAGAATTATCATAAATGCCAAATTGGTGTTGGTTCTTAGGCCAATTTTAACATTGTCCTTTGACATAGAATATCCAAATCGCATTTTTATTAAATTAGTAGGTAGAATAAAATATTATCCACGATCGCTTTCTGATGAAATTCTGTAGGCTACCTATTCAATGTTCATGACAGATGATTAGGTAGTATTTAAGATCCTTTAATGACTAGATTTCTTGGTAAGAATAATTTGCATAGGGCTTTCACGGTGAGTTTCCAAATCACTTTTAGCATCACAAGTAACAGCTTATAAATAGTTCTGACCAATGATCATTGTTTTGAATGATGAGGACTTTCTCCTCTTTCAAACTATTCCGTACAATAGAGGCGAGGGTTTTCTTTCTTTGGATATATTGTTATGATTTATTTTCTTATTTAACTGTACTGTATGGGCCCTACTACTGCTTTCATTGGCCTTTAAAGCAATTTGACTCCATGACCACTAATGTGCCTGGTTACGTTTGTTTAAGTTTTTTTGCAGGTTCAAAGTAGCCTGGTTTTTAATTATTATTTCATAATGTTAGCAGCTTCGTTGGATAAAAAAATACAGAAAATTTTCGCACTTGGATATCGCTAAGTGCTATATTTGTTTATATCAGAAATTGCATGAAAATTTTAACGCATGTAAACTGACTTCGACCGCTCAATTTCAGCTTTATAAATATGAAATTTTGCTAAAACAAAACAGGCTACGAATTATCTTTTATGTATAATTAACGTGACTATAATATTTGGTTATGTGTGTTTGAATACCTATATTTCTACCTCTTCAATGTCATCATAATTTATGACAGGAACGCAGTGTGCACAATGAGCATATTTTAACAAAATTAATAAATTAGAAGCAAGCGAAGCGCTGTTGGTGGATCCGTCGTTACCGCTTGTAATATTTGTATTCAGTTCAGCTTTCTCAGATGCCTGCGTCCAAACATCACTTTCGTAATAATTAGAGCCACCTCAACGAGAGCTCTTTGCTTCCATCAAATTAGTGGGATTCACTCTGCTAACAATAGCGTATATAAGTTAAATTTCACAGAGCACCACATTCACGTATACAGTATCACAAGACAATGGTGCACTCCAATTTTTGTGCATTATTAACTTGTAAATTAATACTAATTTATCTTAATATTCACTTTATGTCGTCTTGGTACGTTCTTTTATACCATTGCGATTGTCGTACACGATGTGTTGTCTAACTTGGTAATCTTCAAACAATAACAAAGTGATCATTTTGCTTGTTCACACAAGCATTCTTAGGGGGGCGAAAGTTATCTCTTATGGAAATAAATACAATTCGCATGTGAAAATGCATTCCATGGAAATAATCGTTGCTTAGGTACTTGCTTTGTTATGTGAAACTTGAGATGCTTCGCCCAATGTATTTAGAAAAACAATGGCTGAGACATAAACTGTTTGTGTCCGGCCATCAATTCTCTTGTCACAGCCCAAGCAAATGAATTCTACTTATATTTACGTAACGGAAGTAGGCATTTATGATGAGAACGTAATTTAAAACAGCGCTTAAACTAAAATGAAAGTTTTTATAGGCATATTACTTATCTTGACGCCGTAATAAAGTTAATATTTTTGACACGTGTTCTTATTTGATGGTAAAACTTCAGTTGTATTACGTAACTCGGCAGATAAGACATTTTACCATCTCGATACTCGATCAAATTTACGGTTAACTGCCAATTAAATAGAAATTTTAGCCCTGGGCATGTTTTGGTAGAGTAATAGGATTTGAAAATGTACTTATATCATTCACAGCGGTCATTAAATACGGACGGGTAAAGTAACTTTTGTGTTTTCTGACAGACGCGGCCGTATCCGTAGAATTCGCTTTCTATGAGACTACAACAGATTGCGGTATAGGACGGACGTTGAACGTCATTATCAATAGGGCTGGCGATTAGTAATTCGTTATAATTTTATTGTCAAAGTCAATAAATCAGCTATATTAGATATGCGAATTCTACTTACTAAGTCACTTTTACATACCATGAAACGTTTTACTACAGTCTTACAACAGACAACCACTATCCTTCATGTTAGCATGTACATACAAGCTTCAACAAATGAATAAGCACTTTACAAGACTTGAATGAAGTTGCATTTTTTAAATAACAACCCTGTATGTTGTTGTGGTTATGAATATAACGCTCGCCCCATTCTGGCCGCGTCCGCTTTGACTCATCGGAATCGCCTGCCTATTCGGAAGGCTCTGACGCGCGCGCTGCTGAAATTACGAAACACAGTGTGGGTCATTGCCGAGCTTGCATCGTGGTATGCGGACTCAGACTCTTACATAAGTTCCGGGACTATTGATAGTGTTGCCGTCAGCAGTTGATGCAAGCGTATTCTATTCATAATACCTATTAGAAAAAGAAGGATTTAATTTGTCGCGTAAATAACATTCTGTTCAGTGTTCTTTAAGATTCGGTTTTGACAAGAAATTGTTTTCCGATTGCAAAATCCTAATCATCATCCTATTAATGTCCCTAATCCTTCCCAAGCAATAGGAAGAATGGGCCATCCATGACCCACCACTGGGCTGGGCTCAGTGTGAAATGTCGGGTGGTACACGACTGCTGATGCAGTTGAGAACAACATCTTAACGTGCCATTCACGGCATGAAGGCGCTCGAGATAATGAATTTTGTTCACTCGTCCTGTGGTCAGCCATTGTGAAAGTTATGCTTATCTTCCGTAATGGCAGATCAAACGCACTTATTGAACCACTGTGCCATCAAACTCTCCTATTTCGAGCTAAATTTCTAGTTCAGTTCAGCGTCATCACCTCGCCCCAGTCTTTCTGTGTCCATTTTAGAATCATCGGCTTTGATCATCTTCCCGTGCTTGCGTGCCCTTTAATATTTTCCACCCATCGTTTTGGTGACCGTCCTCGTGGTATTTTATTCGTTAATGGGCTTCACTCGACGATGCTTCTTGCCCAACGTCCTTCCTCCATTCGAGCCACGTGACCCGCCCAACTCCACTTCTGCTCCGCAATTACCTAGACCATATCTCTCACCCCCATTTTCCGCCGAATCCATTTATTCGCTTTCTTGTCCCATAAAGTTATTCCGAGCATAGCTCTTTCTTTCGCTTTTTGTGCAAAGGGCGAAATTCCTATATATTTAAGTTTGTGAAATATACGTCAGAAAAAATAACACAGAACTATGGGTAACTATTTATGAAATTAGTAATTTTAAAACGCCGATAACCTCAAATTTAAGTTTGTTAAATATAATGCCACATTCCATAGATTCAATAAGCCGTGTTAATCGTTGGTGTTGGTCGAGCATTGGTGGAAGGTATCATCTCTCAGTTTGCCTCTTAAGTCAAACTGCCCGAGAATGCTATCATACAAAATTCCTCGTTTGTAAATCATCGTTCAAACGATCTTTGGTCATACATGTTCACACATTAGTGTTTTTCTAAAATTTTGGAGAAACTTTTGAATAGGAGACTTATAAATGACTTGAATAAATATGGTTTACTTTCGACCTCTCAATACGGTTTTAGAAAGGGGATATCAATCCAAATGCTGTATCCGATTTGACTAAGTTGATAACAGATAAGGTTAAAGGGTTTAAATGCGCCACTGTGTTTATTGATCGTAAAAAAGCCTTTGACACGATTTCCATCCCAATTGTTGTGAACAGGTTAGGAGAAATAATAGGGATAGGAATAAGTGGGACTGCATTATCTCTTTTCGACAATTACCTATTAGGGAGGACACAGGTAGTGAAGCTTAGCAATTATAACAATTATGAAGAAGAGGTGGTCTTCAGTGTTCCACAAGGGAGTGTGGTCCTACTTGGCCCTACACTATTTTTGGTGTACATTGATCGTTTGTGTAGGTTTAGAATTGACAATGGTCAAATTTTTTCTTATGCAGATGATACTCCCATTGTATTTTTTGGTCCTTGCTGAGACACTGTACAGAAGTTCTCTGAATTGGGTCTGGCAGGGATAGCTGACTGGTTGAGCGTTAATTTATTTACTCTAAATATATCTAAGACTAATTACATCTGTTTCACTCCAAGTCAGAGATCCCAACCAGATCATTAGTTTGAAATTACTATACATAACTGTGGTAAGATTCGCAGCGCTGGCTGTGGATGTCGCTCCATTCAAAAGGTTAACTCGTTAAAATACATTGGTGTTTTTGTTGACCAGAGACTGTCCTGGCACAACCATACTGATTTGGTTATTAGTAGGTTAAGGAAAATGAAGTGGAGTTTAAGACACCACACCATGTTATCCCTTATAAACTGTTTAACCGTGTTTATGTTGCTCTTGTTCAGTCTGTGGTTACATATTGTATCCCTGTATGGGGTGGTGCTACAAAAACTAAACTTCTTGATCTCGAAAGATAGCAAAGGTCACTTACCAAAATAATGTATTCTAAACCATGGAAATACCCCACAGACGATCTTTATAAAATTAGCGATCTTTTTACAATTAGAAAATTATATATTTTAAATCTTATACTAAAAATGCACGAAATTTTACATTTTGATCCAAAATAAAATGTACAGGAGACGCACGTTGTCGCTCAGTCTGGCAAAATTTGTACAGAGTTCGCTAAGCGGCAATATAGTAACCAATCAGTGTTTATTTATAATAAAGTCGATAAAATACTAAATATACCATTGGAAAAAGCACGAGTGTAAGGAAGTAGCCGGGAAATAGCTAAAATCATTAATTTATGAAGAGATGGATAATATTTTTAAAGATATTAAAATTATTTTGAATCTAAAGTAAATTAAAAATATAATAATGATAAAAACTTCAAATTTTGTTAATCCTTAATACACATAATAAAAAAACTTAACTACACTACACTCTCACACATACTTACACTACAAAAACTCAACAAATCATGCTCACACACTTCACATGCACTAAATGGGGAGTGGGGACTACCTACTTACTTAAAGATGATTGTCTTGTTTTATATTTTGTAATTAATATAATATATACATATATATTTTTTATTCTACTAAATATATTTTTTTGTTAACTGGCTAAAAGGTTTTGGAGCGAAACAGGCCCACCACAAGAATTTTACAATTACTTACCGTTTCACCGTTATATTTTTTTTTAAACACACACCAATTAGCCTAGCCTCAGAGTAAGCACTGTAAGGCTTGTGTTATGGGATGCTAGGTTAACGGATGGAATATATATATATTGTACATATATAAGTATATTTATATAGAAATACATATTAAACATCTATGATTGGAGTACAAATGTACATCACACAAACATCTGCCCCTACCGGGATTCAAACCCGGGACCTCTCGAGGCGACACCTTGAAACTCGGCGTACAAACCACTCGGCCACAGAGGTCCTCAATATGCACATAATATGTTAATAAAAATACTTTTTATTTATTATTGTATTATTATTATTAAGTATGCAAAATTAGATGTACCTAACATCCATTTGTAACTGCAAAGTTCATAGCGGCAGAAAATCAATATCATAAATAAAACTTTTAGCTATTAATATTTATTTCTATAAATAAAACAAGTTCAGAAGCTACTCTCTTTCCTGCTTGCCCAAATAAGAGTAAATAAATAACATAATTAGGTAGGCAAAACAACAGAGTCAAAAGAAGTGTAGTTCTCCGATTTCTATTTACGACTTCCGTTGAAATTATCATCTAAGTAAGTATATTACTACATTTAAACAGATTATTTGATAGCCAAATTACACGAATCACTTATTAAAGAAACTGGCATATCCTCAACGGATACTTTATCATTAAGATTTATGTGAGTATCTAGCTGCATCGTTATCAAAACAAGGTTTATGACCATGCAGAATTTATAAGTCCATAACAATGTGACACTTTCTCTCGTTTTGGTTACATCTGCGCATTTGCAATAGTAATGATGTATATGTCACGGCTTATGTAAATTCGAACACTTGGTCTATCTGCAGTGACGAACGCGACCCAAATTCTGCGTTCCGTTTACAAGAAAGTGTCACCAGCTTAGTTATGCAAAGCGGATACAATAAAGTAAGAAATTAGCAAGAGCACTTTACTACATAATATGAAAGTACCTTTTTTCTTTAGTGTGTATTGCTGTTGGTCGCAGATGACCTTTACAGCGTCACCGGGTTTGGGGGCAGCGAGATCCTAAGGGGACCTCAAGCCGAGAATTGGCGAGTGCCTCTAGAGGTATTCCAGGCGGATGGCATTTCCACACACGGGGGGGGGGGGGGGGAGGTCTCCTCTCCGTCTGGAGCCTCTAGACTACTCGAACCTGAGGGGGTCGGCTCAACTAGAGGGCGTTTCTGAGACTCGGACCTCGGCTCTAGTTAGCCGTTGTCGTGGGGGGAATGAAAGTACTGTGTTTATTGTATGAGGTATTTTTTATACGGCCTTCGTTAATACCTATCAAATACTATATAGAGGCAAGGCTCTTGAAATTTGGCGTTGTCTTGGTTAGTTTAAAGAAGGAAATAGAAATTTTTTTAGGGCGTCCTCCCCAACACACAGCTTGTGTATACTTGTGTAAAAAACAAACAAATCCTTCAGTACACTATCGTAGTTAGTAACCTGGTATTTCAACATAATTACCTACTGTCACTGTCTTAAAAGGCTATAAAATAGGTATGCTTATAATTAATTAATCTCACACACGATTTAATGGCGCTGCTTTCACCGAGGACTTAATTGTGCTAACATAATCCAATTTACGTAATTCCATGTAAGCTTAAGGTAATTAGTGAAATTTTATAGTAATGCGGGCATGCAGAGAGGAATTTTTGTATTAACGTTATAATTTACTAGCGGACGCCCGCGACTTCGTCCGTGTTAGCTTTAGTCTTTTGAGAATCCTACAGGAATGTCTCAATACAGGTAACAAACTATATCCAAAACCGTTCAGTAGTTTTTGCGTAATTAAGTAACAAGCAGAGAAACATACAAACATAGGTATGAACTTTCACATTTATAATATTAGTAGGATTATGTTATTTTAATAATAAATGAACCGAGAGCTAGTTTCTATTAAGGAAAAACAAATGCTTGTGCATTGTGTAAGTACTTAGTAATTTCTGTTCTGAACATATATCCGACTGAGCTATCAAGATTATAGTGAAACTTGTCCAGAATATGCTCATTCATTCTTTTACATACATACAAACTGATGAAAGTCGTGCATAACGCTAACTTTCTTATATTAATTGAATAAAAATTGCATACGAACCGACCGAGTGCGTTGTCATCATTATATAAAATTTATTAATTTGATAATTATTATGTGTATGATAAGATACCCTTTTGACTAAGATCAAAACAGCTTAACCGATCGAATCCGATTTAACAGTAAATTACGTAACCACATTAAGATTACCTTAATGTAGATTTTGATGTAATATGAAACCCATTTATATATATACGACAGCCAAAATAGGACCATTTTATTTTTTACTAGTGGCCCGTCCTCGCTTCGCTTCGGTGTGGGGCCGTTTAAGTATTACGTAAGCACTATAGGCAGGGGGGTCTTTGCTTTGCTTATTTTTGGTGACATGGGGGGGGGGGGGGGGGGTGGGGGGTCGAGATAGTGATTACGTCAGCATCATGGATTCTGGTGCCATGGATTGAAGACTGTTAATTGGAATTAATATGTATACCAAAAATTCGAAAGAAGTTTGTTTTGTTCGTAATAGTAAAGTTTGTTTAAATTTAAGTACTGCTGCTCATGAAAGCTCATGAATCAATAAAACAAAATAGAATACATTAAAGAAAAAATTCATATAATTACCAATGTTTACGTAAGCAGGGGGGGGGGGGGGGGTTAAATAATTGTAATAAATCTGTTTACGTAATACTTGAACGGTCCCTGTAGAGCTGTAGTGTAGACTAAAATTACTCTTCGTATAATTATAAAGAAAAACTGAAAATGGTATATTTGCCTTTTCCAAACTTCTATTGACATCACGTCACTCAATTGTTTTGCCGTCCCGGAACCTCTCCACTAACATTTGAAATTTATGGTATGGTATTAAAGTTCAAAATGTATTGTTTTTAAATATTATTACGAATCGTTTGTATAGGAGTATAGAAAAGTGCTGTTTTTGGACTTTTCAGGCAATTCGCGTAAGAACCATACTCGTACTTCAAGGAATATTCTACAAAACGAATTATCAAAATCGATTCAGCTGTTCGCAAGATTTGCACTTAGCAACACATTCAGCGATTCATTTTTATATTATAGAAGATACCACTTATGTGACAAACAAGCATGCGATCCGCCTGTTTTATGCGCTTTTATTGTATGATGGATGTATAGGGTATAGTTAGAGTCCACAATATCATAACTACTAACACTGGCTCTGAATTGTTAAGGAAAACAAATAAGAAAATAATAACTTTGACGATGCGATTTAATTACGGAGCTGTAAAATTCGTGTTTGAGTCTCACTCGATATGGTAATTTTTTGCATCTAAATCGACTTTAAATAATAGGGGATACACACCGCCGACCATCCCGTAGTGTGATAGCTCTGTGCCAGATATCCAGTTCATGCAACGCTTAGTGCGCTAAGCACTCTTCTTCCTTGATATACACAAGTCGAGTGGACCTGATGGAATCCACCAGTTGTGCTGAAAACGTGCGCTCCTAAGTTTTCAGGCTCTCCTACTATTCAGGCGTCGTTCCAAGCTTAGTGCATCCAATTCCAAAAAAAGGCGATCGCTCTCTTTCTGCCAACTACAGGCCTATAGCCATAACCTCCTTGTTCTCCGAGATAATGAAATCTATTATTAACTCCTTCGGTACCTGGAGGTTCACCAGCTGATCAGCGACCACCAGTACAGTTTTCGTAGAAGTCGTTCGGTCAGTGATTTTCTAGATACTTGACGCATCGTTGGGAAAAGGCGATCGAGACCAAGGGGGTAGTATTAGTGGTCAGTCTGGAATCTGGATATCGCAAAGGCCTTTGATTGGGTCTGGCACAAAGCGCTTATTTCGAAGCTTCCTTCTTATGAACTTTCCGAAAAACTGTGTATTTGGGTCACAAACTTTCTTGCGGGTAGGAGCATTAAGGTCGTAGTTGACGGTGCATGCTCGGACTCCAAATCCGTAAACGCGGGTATACCACAAGGCTATGTGCTATCGCCTACGCTGTTTCTTCTGCATATCAATGATATGCTTAAAATTGATGGCATTCATTGCTTTGCAGATGATAGCACAGGTGAAGTATATACAGACCGTGCAAAAAAAAATACGGGAAAACGTAATGAAGAGCTGGAACAAACTTGTGTCGGAAGTTGAGACTTTGCTCAGCAAAGTATCATATTGGGGACGACTTAATCTAGTCCAATTTAAACACATAAAGACACACAGCTTCTCCCGCTGGATCGCATTCAGCGCTGAGCGGCTCGAACAATGGACGACCTGGAGGCCTACTCTATTTCAACGAAAAACGAAATTTCGATCGATATTTCGCACGTTCCTTACTCTGTTTCTATTTCATTTCGAAAATTCTTTCGTCTGAAAATAGTTTGACATTTAAATTCTCCAAGCCTACTCTAATTCACAAAACTTTCGAACTAAAAGTTAAATTTTATAGATAAGGGAGCGTTCAAGTATTACGTAACGCAATTTGGGGGGGCGGGGGGGTCTCGTAAAACGTTACGATGCGTTACACGGGTGGGAGGGGGTCCTTCTTACAACACGTTACGTAACATTATTTCTTTTTTTATATAAAAAAATTGGGAAATAAAACTCCCAAATTGGCAACCCTTTTCGTTTACGTTTTACGGGGAATCTCTCGATTGTATTAGTCTGGTCGCCATTTTTAATTTGTTCTCGCATGTTGGTAAACCTTTTCGTTTATATTTCACGGGGAATCCCTAGATTGTATTGTACGTCATTTAATGTTGTTTTTGTTGTCAGTATTCGTTAGTGTTTATGCAGAAGCAAATTGCTGTAGTCGCTGTTATTAAAGTGAGTTCATAGTGTTCATACTGTAATGTCCTCAAAAGAAGGAGATTTGTATCATCAGCTGTTCTTGGCCTATAAAGGCTCTCATGCTGACTTGCCAGCGCAAGTATGTCAAAAAAATGCCAATGAAATTTGGAAAACGGCTAAAGAAAAACTAAAAAACAAAGAAAAGTTTATAGAACATATAAATGATGTTATACGAGAGTTGAAGGTGAAGGCCACGCAGAAGAAAGCAACAATGCTTAGTTATTTTACACAAGTAAGTTTACTACTAAAATGTAATAATGACATAAGTATTATATTTAGTCCAAACCTTGATTTTTCATAAAAGAACTGGTCATAAGTATTTTATATTTCTAGCTACCTATGCAAACATCAAGCACGCCAGCAACACTATGGCCCAATGCTCCCTCGACTTCGCGTGCTCCTCAACAAAAACAGGTGCATCTGCTTATATGTGTTGTATATTATGTTCTTTTTTATCGCATGTGTCAATAATACCTATTCTTAATTAATTTTCTCTTGGTCTATAGGATTCGAATGTTGTAGCTTCATCCACGTGTTCATCTCTCATGGAATCGATTGTCGCAGTCGCTGGACATGAAAGCACTGCCGTCAAACGAAAGATGAGCGATATCCACGAGGAGCAAAGTCAGAATACTGATGGGGAAACTGTGGAGACATCGTCTACGGAACCAGACAAGACTTTGGTTGATTCGGTCATCACTAAAAATGTTCCAAGCAAACCGGCTCAAGAAACTCTTATGAAGAAAATTGGTCTACTGCAACAAAAAATAAATGTTCTCACTGAAGCAAGGGACACTGGTATAGCCAAAGATGATGTTCATGACGAAATAAAAAAGCTACGCAAAGAGTTGAAAGAAGAAGAGAAATGTTTGAAGAAAAAAAGAGACTCTGCTAAGCGTGCAAAAAAATTTCGAGCCAAAGAAAAACTGGAGAAAACTGAACGTCAGAGAAACAATCCTGCTGCAGCACAACCTCGAACTGGCCCTGGACAGCCCTCTTTAGTTGACTCGCAACCTGCTCTCCTAGAGACCATAATTAATATTGCCATTCATGGCAGCGCTGCTGATGAACGCCGCCGAACAGAGATGATTAGGAGTTGTCTCACTCTGTCCGACCTGCATGAAAGGCTGTTGTTAATGGGATTCCAAATTTCTCGAAGCGGCACATATCTTCATTTACTCCCACGCGTTTCTAACACACAAGAGGGAAGAAGACACGTACGTACTGTACCCGTAAAGTTAGCAAGACCACAGACCGAGATGCACAAAAAACACGAGGACGGGGAATTTTGCACTGCTACAATCAGGTCATTGGAATCTCTCGCTTCGCTTCTGGGACCGCAGCAAGTATTCGTTCTCTCACAAGACGATAAGGCACGTGTACCGATAGGTTTACCGGCAGTAAAAAGTCAGAGCCCTCTTTTAATGCATATGGAATACAGAATACTTTTACCTGATCATGACTGGGTCGTGGCAGAGCGGCACAAACTTATTCCTTCTGTATACGCCGGCGTCAACGTAGAACCTAACAATTTCGGTAGGGAAGAAGCTGTTGGGTACAGCGGGCCGACACACATATCCATAAGGAGCGGGAAACACTCATCCTCCACAGCGAACACCCACGCTTATGATTTCGAATCACTTTTATCAATACCTTCATTCAAATCCTTAATGATGACAGAATCGAACACCGTGAAGCCAGTAATCATCATCTTTGTAGATGGTGGGCCGGACGAAAACCCGCGTTATCGCAAAGTCAAGAACTTTGCGATTGAACACTTTAAAAAATACAACCTGGACGCCCTGTTTATAGCGACTAATGCTCCTGGGCGGAGCGCATATAACCGAGTTGAGCGTCGCATGGCTCCCCTCAGCAAACGACTGGCAGGCGTCATTTTGCCTCATGAACATTTTGGTTCTCATCTCGACGACAAAGGAATGACTACGGATGATGATTTGGAAAAACGCAATTTTCAGCACGCTGGGGAAACACTTGCAGAAGTGTGGAGAGAAATGAAAATTGATAATTATGACGTTTCGGCGGAGTATAGACAGCCCGAAGATAGCATGCAGGATCCAGCAGAACCAAATCTGGCGTGGTATAGCGTTCACGTCCGTGAATCGCAATATTTCTTACAGGTTATAAAATGCGCAGATGAATCCTGCTGTTCACCACCGAGAAGTGCATTGAAATCTGTGTTTACGGATACTTTCATGCCGCCACCTTGCCCAATACTTCAAACCCCAAGCAAGCTCGTAGTACCCAGTTTGTTAGACAAAGGAAAATCCAAGTTTTCGCCACTTCTTGTAAGGTTGTCCGTTAATCTGTCACCTCCTCTAGAAGGGTTTAAGCAGATGCCTTACGATTTCTTTTGTCCATCTGTACAATCCGACCTAAAGAAAAAAGTATGTCCAACCTGTGGGATCTATTTCACATCTCACAGGAGTGTTCAAATGCACTGTCGTTACGTGCATGGCAAGACTGTCCAAGACCATTGTGAAACTAGAGTACGGCCACAGCGCCTTGCTGCCAGAAGGGCAAATGAGCTTCTCTGCATTGTGCGTCGTTATGAAACATCGTCTGAGGATGCTGACTGGCTCGACGAAGACGAAGTTGATGCAAGTGGCTTAACAATTCCAGAACCGTCTTCGTCTGCACTCCAGGTGCCAGTGATGAAAGAATCTGAGTGGCTAGCAAACCCGTGGACAGAGGAGCAGTAATTTCAATCGAATTGTTTTTATAGACCTACTTAGATACTTGGTTAATAGTTGATTATTTTTTAATTTTGTTAAGAATACGATTTTATTTCGAGTAAAATGTTTAATTTCAGTTGGGTTTCTGTTTATAATTGCATTGCCAAAGGTTAAAATAAATATGTTATTTTATTTGAAGAATTTATTAGTAAAAAAGCTAAAATACTTAGGAGAATGAAGGAGAAAAACAATTGTGTTTTGTAAAGCCAAAAATTTATAAAAAAATAAACAAAATACGCAGGTGTTGCGAATTAAAAATCTCTTGTTTTATTATAAGGCAATTAAAACTATACGAAGGATAAAAACTATAACAACTTTTTGCGACTTCAGGGTAAAAATGATGACTTGAGTGTTACGTAACCTTTAGAGAACCGTGGGGGGGTACAGAAAAACGTTACGGAGCGTTACAGTGGGGGGAGGGGGGGTCAAAAATCTTCAAAAATTGCGTTACGTAATACTTGAACGCTCCCTAAATTGTTCGAAATTTTAACTTCAAATTAATGAAATGAAAAGTGTTACCTTTTCATTTTCGTTTTGGGATTTTTGTTTAAATTAAACCTAAAGTTACAACTAGAGTATTTTTAATTAAGGCTGCTTAGCGTGAGGAACATTTTTTAGTATGAAAAATTTACAAATAAATCGAATTTTGTTTATTATTGTATTGCCAATACTTCAAAGTGTTACAAATTTAGGTTGACATACATTCGATTGCATAATCTCTACAAATTAGTCGGCTGAAACTGTCAAAAGAGGTTGTTTTAATGTAATCAAAAATTTTGTCATAAAGTAATATGGTTTTGAAGTAAAATACGTTATCTAAAAAGTGTAGACAAAAAGAACTCACAAACATAACTTATTCCATTCGTTCACGATAATTGTCTGTGATTCCGAACTTTATGTGCGTGTTCGAAGATGAAATAGAGGAGAGTCACTGGCGAAATTTCGTTTAAAATTCGTTCGTTGATCCTTTGGCTTTGCGTAGAGATGTAGCTTCGCTCTGCATCATGAGGTTCTGAGAATTGTTCGCATTAATACCAGCAGCTGATTTTTGCTATCGTGCATCGCGACAAAAATTTCATCCCCATTATCTTTATGCGTGGCTATCCACAATCTTGCGATTTTGTCGAATTTTTTTACCACTTACGACAAAACTGTGGAATACATTGTCACCAGTAGTGTTACCAGGCCAATACGACTTCGAAACCTTCAAAACAAGAGCGTACGTCTTCTTTAAAGGCCGGCATCGCATTTATGATACTCCTGGTGTTGCAGGTGTATAATCACTTACCATCAGGTGAGCCGTCAGCTCGCGGGGGCAATATATGTAAAAAATACCTTCCTTTATCTTTGAAAACAAGTTCTAGGGTCGTTAAAATTACTGTTAAACTGATAGACTAAAATACGTATCAATAAGTACCTAGAAGTTCCACTATTGGGGACAAATTTTATCTTATAGAAACGGGATACCTGTTCCATGGGAGAAAAAAATCCAGTAGTCCCATAATGGAACAATATAATAGAACTACAGGGATGCTTCCTCCAATTCGAGTGGAAAATCCAGTATGCTATCTCCTTTAAATAGGTAGGTAGGTGATTTCTTAAAGTATTAAAAAAACATGTTTATTTTTTGCAGCACATCTAGTAATAGAGAAAATTTACTTTTTCATTAAGGTACAGAATTCAATGACCTTCCACTTTCCAGACTACTGCTTTTACCAAACGAGCTACCGGATTCTAGCGAGACTATTCGATTTTCAAGTAAGTACCTACTTGCTATTACTTTCGCTTTTAAATAAACGTATTTCCTCTATGTTCGAGTTTTAACAACACGAGTAAAAATGATTGATATTCAAATTATGCAAAAAACTTTGAACTTTGGAAAAGAAATACTTTGATTGGCATAAAATTAAAAAATCTACCCCTGGATTGAATAAAGTGATACTTGATTAATTTTTGTGAATATCATAAAAAAGGAAAAAGAACATAGAAATTCATTATTTTTTCGGAATGAAAAGAATATTTGCGACTTATTTCATGCATATTTTCAGCCTTTATTGTGGTCCATAATCTAACGCACCGGTGTGTGTAAAACGTACAATAAGTAAAATACACTTACTTTTGCGCCGAACTAAAATCCAAACAAAAAGGAAATTCAAGGATATTTAACAATGCCGTCAATAGGCCAATAATATTTTTCTTAAATACTAAATCGTGTGTAAATTAAATAAGAACCTATAGTCATTGTTAATATAATTTGGGTAGTGAGCAAGATGAGTTACAAAATCCATTTTCATTTGTTTTTTTTTCGTTCCTAAACAAAACAATTGACAGTCTTAAGAAACCAAGTGATTGGTTTTACGAATGGTAAAACCTAACATCACTTGGTTTCTTCTGACAAAGCGCTCTAAGTGATGCATGGAGCAACCAATTGCGTAATGGAACCACGAGATGATGACACTGTGGTGGCATCGCATACTTCTCGGTGTTCCGAGACTTCAGTCATGCGCTGGTGGCGCCATACGTCTGAGATGAAAGTGTAATAATACGCCAACAAAATTCGTGCACCTTGCTTACGAACACAATGGGCAATTTATTCGATTTCACTATTTTCACAATTTCATATTTTTGGGCCGTTGCAGCAGTGTGGCAAACGCGTATTACCTAAATTATTTATTAGACAAGTGGTATAGCATAACGTATATTGTGAGCAGATTGCTACGGTCTGTTATTTTTATCAGTTAATGACTGACTGATATAATTGCTGCGATTCATCCTTGTTAAAAAACATTAAGTTGCAACATACATAGTAGTTACATATACGATATAGCATGAAAGGCAGAAAATGTATTATAATTTAATTTGATTTGTAGGTAGGTACTGCAGCGTTCACTAACATAACTCAACTATCCGAAATAAGCTTATCTACCATAATAAAGCTTAATTTTCCTTTTAACGTCACTGTGTTATTACTACTTCGGTGATTTTTTTACGAAAACCGTAAGAAGAATACTTATAAAATCTTTTCTGTAAAAGATTATTTGCTATCTTCAATTTTATCATCGTTGAAGACCCGTGAAATAACCAGAACTCAAATTGATACGGTAGCGTGATAAAACCGTTTATGAAATAAGTTGAAATTAAATAAAAAACTTCTAAGTATGATTCTAACTCGCTCATAAAGGCAACGTGCCGAAAGAAGTTTGAAAAAATTTACAACCGCCATTGCTTACACTGTATTTAGTGTACGCCCGAACTTCTATTCTCATCAAGATCAATTTAAGGTGCTTTTCCGAGCTCGGCTGCAGGTTGCAGATGCAGGATGCAGGCTGAATGACTGTTTTATATCATCATCATCATCAGCCTATTAATGTTCCCACTGCTGGGGCACAGGCCTTCCCTATGGATAGAGTAGGGAGATTGGGCCGACCAACCACACGGGCCCAGTGCGGATTAGTGGGTGCTAACGACTGCAGATACAGCCGGGACCAACGGCTTAACGTGCCTTCCGAAGCACGGAGGAGCTCGAATTAGTTTTTTTTTGTCACCTATCCACTGCGAAAGTTACTTAACTTCAACGATCGCAGCCGGACGCGCTAACCACTTGCGCCAACGAGCTCCTCAACAATGTTTATATATATTTGTATAAAATTTTTAACGTTCTGCCCCTGTAGCTGTAGCTGCTGCAGGCAAGATCGTAATAGCACCTTTAGAAAATTCTGCATAAGCATTTGGACTGGAACTCGACTCGCAAGAGCACGAAAGGTGCGGTTTGACAGTAAAAAAAAATATAGGTCTCGGATGGAAATTAAGGAACTTTCGCCATGGCATGGGTGTCTAAAAAGTTATTATCATGAGTTCTTCGAGCTTCCGAAGGCACGTTAAGCTATTGGTCGCGGCTGCATCTGCGGTCGATAACAATCAACATCCACGCTGCACCCTCATGGTGGGTCATGCACCAATCTCACTATTTTAGCCATACGAAAAACCTGTGACATTAACAGGCTGGTGATGAGATGTTGTTTACAAACAAAATTGACTGGTTGCTATCCAATATACTGTTAAAAATCAGTGAAAGATAATTATTCAAAATTTTGTTTGCATTACCAAGACACAAGAAGCGAAAGCACCAATACTTATATGAAAACGACACTTCAGCCGGAGCTGAGAACTGCTTTTGCTGCACATACCGATTGAAAAAGGCATCCGTAATCCGACACACCCAAGGGATTCTCGAGAAAGCTAAACAATATCGCGTCACCAGCCATGCAACATAACTCAAAACACGGAACGGTGCCCACGCGCATTCTTAAGTCATCGCAGCGTCATCGAAGGATTTCAAAATCCAAAATAATGCCTTAATCCGGGATAGGGGCGGCTGTACGAGACGCCTAGGCTGCTCAGCGGAAACTTTCACGCGTATAAAACGCTGCGCCCGCCGGCCGCCGCGTCCAGTCCGCTCGACATCCGTTACCTGCGCAGAGGCATGCGCGCGCGAACACGCGAAAACGAAAGTGTGATCACAGGTGATCCAAATTAGACTGTGCCATTGTGATTGTGAACTCTGGAGCGGTGACCGGAGCTGTGATATTCTCCTGTAACCTGTGACAGTTGCGACCGTGTCTGAAAACACCTGGGAAGGTAGAGAAGCCCTTTTTGTGTTATTGTGGATCCTAAGGGGGATTGGCAGTGCTGTGAGATTTTTTTGTGTTGTGATTACTATTAACCGTCGTATTTACCTGCGTAAATGATAACGATCATTGAAACTTTTAGCCACAGTCAGTGTCCTTTGCGTGAAATCATTACTTAAATAAAGCAAAGCTCTAACCACTAAGCTACTGTGGTACTGAATGATACCATAGAAAAAAATACTATGGGTCTATGATGGTACTTTAGCAGCAAAGTTAATTTGGACAACATAATATTTAAATAAGACAAATCTTAATATTAACCCAAACTTTAATTTTGTCTTAACGATCACCAATTAACCAACAAGCACGCAAGATCCATTTAACATAGTTGCACACCTAACAATTAAATTATTAATAAGTAAGATTATCGATAAATTGTTTATGCACACTTTATATATTACAAATGAAGACTACATTGCTTGGATATAGAAAGTTGCGTAATTGCACTTTCACTTACAGACATCCGCCAAAATAATCTTTCGCATATCGCGTATTTGAAAAGCTCATTTACATCCGTTCATTTTTTTCTTTATTACACGCATCCGATGTTTTGTTCGCATTGAATAATTAATGAATTAAGTGAACATAGACTTTACGCTGGTAGTAATAAGAGTTCGATGTTTGTGGATCTCTAGAAACGTCATGTGTGTGGAAAGTGGGCCACGCGTTACAGAGCGCGCATTTTATAGGTGTACTGGGGTTTTCTCATTTACTTTAACGTGTAAAAACGGAACTAAACAGATTGTACTTAAGACGATTATGTGTTATTTCTTTGTAGCATTCTTGTTTCTCTGTGCAATTAATGTAATTCATTGCGAGCAATAACGGATTCCACGGATTTTTCAGTAAGATTTTTCGGAAAGAGATTAATTATGATCTCTTTTGCTATATTTAATGAAATCAACATTTCGATGTATGATTTAGGCAAGAAAACATGTTGAAAAAAATGTAATTTCATGCTTCTTACTGTTCTGAGCTTCTTGTCTGCAAAAACAATTGAATTAGATAATTTTGTCGTCCTCCCGTCCTGCACATTGCGGATATGCGCTGATTGCAGTTACGTTTTGAAAAGAAGGTAAACATGGCAGAAGGCACGGTTACGCAAATATCATCTATCTACATGGACCCCATTGTGTTGTCTGGTGGCGATTTCGCAATAAGCGCGTCACGGTAGTCGCTCATCTCTGGATTGTCTTCTAAGTTAAGATTTTAGCAACAATGCATTGCAACAAGGAGGCTATTAGCGTTGCCTATTAGATATACTTTTGGATTTAGAAGCGCGATAACGAAGTGGTTGGCGCTGAGCTGGTGGGTTTACGCAAATATCGTTAATTTATGGTGGTTTTTGGATGGGTTGCCGAAAAATAATAGGGATGATGACTAACTTTTTTTTCTTCACCTATTAGGAACATTATAAGAACATATTAAACGCGTATTATTATTTTTCACGTAATCAAAACATTACAGAGATATATTGATTGGCCACGTGTCAGTACAATTTTTACTTACAAGTCACGTCACAAGCCGTTCCCAAACTTTGACGCGCTTAATCTTCGTAATTTTTTGGTTGATTGACAAAAGAAAAATATGTGTCTATTATTAAATTTATTTTACCCATAAATCATCCCTATTATTTCGAGCATGCTATGGCATTGGTCGCGGCCTGCAGTCGTCAACACCCATTAACCCGCACTTAGCTAGCACGGAGGGTTATGGTGGCCGATTCTCCTTTTGTAATTCCCTTCATTATTTACTAGTTAACACCAATAGGCTGCTAATCTAGTTAATAGGCTGTTACATTTTAAAGTAATGCGATAAAAATACTATAAATGGATGTAACTGGATAACATCAAATATTTCGTAAAAGATTTTTATGACATAATATAGAGAAAATAGTTTTACATCATATTTTTATATATTAGATTGGGAATATGACAATCATAAGGATGGTAACGATAAAAATCGTCTTGAAGACAATATGAAATAAGCAACGATAAAAATTTTAGTATGTTTATTATAATACTTTATAGAATAATCGATATTTTTAATTTTTTTCTATATAATTATTATTTTTCAATAGGGGTGATGACGGGGTACAGTAAACGAAGTTCTATTTAGTCCGTCAGTTAGATGATCTAAAAATTATGGACACGTATTTTTCTTTGGGCAATCAACCAAAAAATTACAAAGTTATAGCGCGTCAAAGTTTGGGAGTAGGGGCTCGTGACGTCACTTTTGTGTGAATTTTCACTTATAAGTGTACTCAAACGTGACGTCACGTGACTTTTCAAATCAATATATCTCTGCAATGTTAATATTATGTGAAAAAACAAAAAATACGTGTCCAATACTTTTTGATAATCTACCTGATAAACGAAGAAAAAAAAATTAGTCATCATCCCTATTATAATGAATTCAGTTTAATGGTTTCGTTGGAGGTAGGATACGTGGTAAAACAAATGACTGAACTCACATAAAATTTATTTTGGGTTGTTTGCGAGATAATTCTGTGTAATTTTAAATTTGTTTGAGTTGAATCTCGATGCAAGTATATTCGCAGTGAAAGTATTTTTACTCGCTTCAATAATAATAATCTTGTAATTTAATTGCAAACTGGCTTACAATTTTAATAAGTATTGAATATAATACATATTGCTATATAATTTGACTCAATTATGAGTAGAATATTTTTAATTAATATCGTAATTTACTCCTGGGGTGTTCCATAAATTTATATCTTCATTTTTATTTGTCAATTAAAATTGATATGTGTAATTATAACATCATTAATAAATTTTTGGGCTAATTCCGATAATAATTTAAATTAGAAGTCAATGTTTATCTACTTATTTCGAAAAAGAAAACGTAATCATAATTCATACTCAATCACTTCATTAACAAATAATATAATTTAAGTTATGAATTTGCAACTCTTATCTACTACAACACTACGTGTGTTGTAGTAGATGAGAGTTGCACTGAGCTAAACGAATTAAAAAACTCAATTTAGTATAAATTATGTTTTCCTTTTAAGGCTTTGGCTTTTCGAAATTTTCTTTTGTGGCATCTGGTAACATTAGCGCAAAATCTGGTAGGTACGAATGCTCAAAACTTATCAATAAAATCACTGTCACTTTCTCCTTCAGAGTATGGGATCCACGTTTTTACCGTTTAATTTTCGAATGTAACGGAAACTGAAGTGAAAGAGTTAATTAGGATGTCCAGTTTTTAATTTCCGTCAACATTAACAAAAATATGATAAGAGTAAAGTATAACGCTTCGGAATGACTTTACTATACCTAATACCGAAAAAATGCATTAACTCTTTATATGACACAAACATTTTTATTTGTATTTATTGTTATTGTGATTAGTCCATACTCATACCAGCAGTGCTATTCTGTAAGAGCAAGCTCACTTATAACTGCAGTATTCGCCGGTGTGAATTGAAATTTATTTGAAATTCTTGTTCTAATTTTAAATCACACCGCGAGGTGAAAGGAGAGTTTGTTCTTCCAGAACAGCGCTACAGAAATCTGAAATAAGCCTGCCTATTGTGCTTATGCTTAAACGATTGAACTGGTTTTCATGATGATTTTTTTGGAAAAGGATTACTGATTACCTTTTTGTTTGCTAAAATAAGGATAAATAAGTGGAGGCTAGTCTACTAGTGGATAAGAGTCGTGATGTAACTGTCTGAATGAATCTATATGATACACACACACACAAAACTGTCAAATTTTATACCTTGCAAAAACATAGACAAAATGAAATTGCTCAGTACGAAACTGGAAAACATTGAAAGCTGTTATTACGTCAGACATTGAGAAAATGCAACAGGATTATCTAAACACTACCGAAACGACATTATGTAACATTAAGTCAGAGAGACTATTTTGCTACTAGGCTTGTAAAATGTATGTATTTAAATTTTTAATGACACTTTTTTTATTCAAATATATAAAGTAAATATACTTATCTATCCGAAAGGAGATAAGTACGTACAACAAAAACAAAGCAGATTTTTTCATCTGTCCCGATCTTATAAAATAGCCGTTGTATGTTTCATTCTATTCTTTTCATATATCTATATTAGTGGATTTAAAAATAGTAAAACGTGGACGATAAAACCTTAAGAATGACAAAAAATACATTTAACTGCTTGGGGTTTTAAACTTTAAATTCATGCGGGCTATTTAAACTTTACGGCTCTATATATAGGTCATTTCGCCAAGTTAATCTATGGTTAAACTTTTTAATACAAAAGTAGGCTATAACTATCACAAAAACGGCTTTATAGTACCGTGGGTAGCGCGCCCCGATCGGGGCGTGCGGTGATCGACCGTGCGGTATTTTTCGAGCGCGACCCGATCGGGGCGTGTGGTCTTTATTGAGTAATAACATCTATATACATATATATATATATAAAACAAAGGAATTTGCCGACCAAATTGTTAATGTTTAGATGTTAATGAACTGGAAATGAGAGGACATCAGTAAATTCGTTTAAATTGATTTGATCTAATCGTACGGTGTAAGGCATTTACTCCTCCTCTTCATTAAAAATACTTCAGGTTATCACTAAACTTGAAAAGATTCCAAAATGCTTCGAAATGTGAATACCGAACTGGAAGTACAATCATAACACCAACAACTAACTCTCCCGTTCAAATAGTACATTTCTTTCAACAAGGAGGATATTTTAAGAATCTTCATATTGAAGGTAATGAGGCGTTAATCCATCCACCTCTCATTAATTTTGTGTCTGAAAAAAGACCATAATTATACCAAGGTAACACTGAAAACGTTTATAAAATGTAAAACGACTTAATATAGAAAGTTGCCAATACTTTTATTGTTTTTCTAGGTAATATTCGTTTCTCTTATCTTCAGTAGTCACTGTTAAAGGACATCCCTCACGCGGATCATCATTGAGATTGCTACGTCCCCGCTTAAACTCATTAAACCAATTGTAAATAGTGGCTCAAGATGGGGCTTCATTAAGAAATGCTTTAGCAGCCTATCATAGCTTTGTTGTTGAGTAAGCCCACAAAATAAAATTCTTACCTAAGTTAATTTTCACGTGTAACAAGAGTTTTAGATTTGCCGCCAATTCACAAAAACAAATGAGAAATGAATGCAATATACTACATTAGGTTACCAAAGAGTTCTAAAATTGAAATTCAAAAAAAGTTTTCATTGTAGCAATTTTTCTAACTGGCCAGTTCTAAACATTTTCAGTGTTACCCACGTATTAAGTTTAAATATGGCAACCCACCAAATCTCATCAATCGGCAGATTAAAAGTTTTTTTGTAGTCTGCTAAATATGAGATTTGGTATCTCATCAATCGGCAAATTAAAAGTATTTTTTGATAAATGAACGTGTTTGACGTTTCGTTTCTTAAAATTCTAGTGATTATTACAAAGATTATAACTTTAAAAACTTGTCATCTGTCGATTGAATAGATTTGGCATCTCGGCGGATTACATTTTTTTTTGACAAATGAACGTGTTTGATGTTTCGTTTCTTAAAATTCTAGTGATTTTCACAAAGAAAGAAAACAATCTTTTGTGATTTATCCCTTTTTGATTATCCCTTTTTTTTTTGGTGTAAGACTTAAGTTTGGTAAAGTCAGACCATCATTACATCCGCCGAATTTAGTTAAAATTTTTCGTAGCCCTTTGATACGTATGTAGTATGCCCTCTGATGCACCAAACGATTTCCATCTAAGATGTGTGACATTCAGTAAGGTTAAGTGAGGTGTATCATGTAGCAAAGACCTTAATGCAGCTTTTAAAGGTCGATATTTATTCATTTATACGATATCCTTATCAAGTTCCAAATTTATGCATTCATACAAAATTTGTAGGTGGATCTATAATTTCATAAGACAAAAGCTTCTAAATAGAAGCTGATAAAACATTAACTTCGGCCGAATTTAGTAAAAAAAATTTCGTAGTAGGCCCTGTGCCTGTGCCTGTGGTCCTGGCCGTGATGTGCAGTACGATTTTCATCTAAACTGTGTGACATTCAGTAAGGTCAATATTAAATGAGGTGTATCATGTAGCGAAGACCTTAATGCACCTCATCAAGGTACCTAATTTATGCATTCTTACCAACTTTTGAGTAGGATCTATCATTTCATAAGATAAAGGCTCTTAAATAAAAACTGATAAAACATAAACTTTGGTCAAATTTAGATTAAAATTTTCGTAGTTGGCCCTCTGATGTGCCGAACGATTTCCATCTAAGCTGTATGACATTCAGTAAGGCGAATATCAAGTGAGGTGTATCATATAGCGAAGATCTTAATGCCCCTTTTCAAGTTCGATAATTTGTGCTTTAAAACAACTTTGGAAGTGGATCCATCATTTCAGAAAACAAAAGCTTTTAAATAGGATACACAAACACACAAGGAAAGAAAACAATAGAAGAGTTTCCCCTTTTGACGTGATAATGTCTTCAAATCGATGAATACCGGCTGCATGCATGAAAAAGTGTGACGTCATGTCACGTTTTCACGAATTAGTACAACGTGCCGTGGTGTGTGTGAGGTGAGGTCGAGGGGTTCCTTCGATTTTTTTAGTAGTATGCCCTCTGATGCACCAAACGATTTCCATCTAAGCTGTGTGACATTCAGTAAGGTGAATATCAAGTGAGGTGTATCATGTAGCGCGCGAGGAAAGCGAGTCAGTGTGTCACGTGCGCCCGCGCAGCGCCGCGCCTCAGTGACATCTCCCCGCTCCTATATAATCGAACTTGCTTAATTAATCTTCAGCTATGCACTCTTAAGCTCGATCCGAATGGGGAACATCGATTTTATTACCTAGAGACGGAATAACGCACTGAAAATTATTAATACTTTCCTATTAAAAATTTCCCCTCTAAACTTTTGCTGTGTCAAGTTCTCAAGCCGTTGCATAATATCGATCAAAATGAATCTGATATCTGAAGGTTTCTTACAATTTTTTTTTCAGGACACAATCTCGTCTAATATATGCTTGTATTATTATGGGGTTTAGAGTTTTTAAAAGAAAAAATTGTGGTTTGATTTAAATAAAACATACATAATTTTTATTTTATTGGGACACTTCACTATCACCATACCACACCTTTAATGCTCTTATAACTTTTCAAATAAGTACATTTGAAGTTATGGTTGGATCAAAATTGTCTGAAGACCATTGTTTTTCAGATAGATGATACTCGTAATATTAGTTGTTGGAAGCAGGCTGGAAGATTAAAAATGTAATACCTAACATTGTTCATACTAGAATAATATAGTTTTATTACGAAATCTTGGGATTTGTAGGAATATTGTTAAGATGTTGTGATGTCTCCGTGGCCGAGTTGTTTATACGCCGGGTTTCATTGCGATGCCGACTCAAGAGGTCACGGGTTCGAATCCCGGTGGGGGCTGATGTTTGTGTGATGAATACGAGCATTTGTACTCCAGTCATGGATGTTTTATATCTATTTCTATATAAATATACTTATATATGTACAATATATATATTCTATCCGTTACCTTAGTATCCCATAACACATGCCTTACAGTGCTTACTTTGGGACTAGGCTAATTGGTGTTAGTGTTATTTATGTGGTCAAAGAGTCTATATCGCGTGATAATTAACCAATCATAGCGCGAATCACGCGAAATTCATTTTGGCTACAGTTTTATTATTGGACGATCCACGAGCCTGTCTACACAGAGGATTTTTATCAGTTAAACTAATTCAGTAATCATATACATAAATTATAAATTTATGAAGACATTCCATTTTGTCAATGTCATCCTGTGTCTTTCAATTAATAGTTGAAATATTGCGACTGTGACTATATCAGACAAACGTTTATATCAAGATTTATATCTTAATAACATGCGCGTTCTCGTGAATAAATTTGTGTCCAATAAATCGAGAGAGACGTCCATTAGAGCTAGATAATGTTATAAATAAAACTGGGACGTTGATGCTGCCAGCCAACTTGTTGTAAAAGTTGTAGGCCGAAAAACTAGATCAGAAGGAGTAAAAGGGTTGCGCTATGCAGCTACCTACCTCGCCGGTCGAGTTAGTTAGCCAAGCAACTTATCACCCATAATAATTTCCTTACTATGCATTTCTCTTCATTCGAATATTTATTAATGAATACCAATTACTAACAAAATTGACGTATCGAGAGCTAAATAAACTAGTCACAGAAAGCTCTGATAATAATTGAAGACTAGCGAACCAGCTTTGCTTCGGTGTGGACTATAGTTTTTGCTTTCGAGCTTCTAGTATTAATTTAAATATGTCATCGCGCGCCCTTATCGTGTTTGTTGTTTTTATAAATATGTCTCGCGTATTTGATATATTATATTTATTTATTTATACAGGGTGTAAAAAAACCTTTAACGAAGCCGAAAGCCACGTATGTTCCACATCATTTCGATCATTGTTTTCTTCTGGACCATACCTGGGAAATTTATGGTTATGGAGATATTGAAGGTTAAAGTCACAATTTTTTTTTCAATATTTTGACAAAAACATTATTTAGAAACTTTTTTATCGACACACTTAACACGCGCACACACATAGACACAGGCACATTGTTTGCGTAGCGCCACAGTAGCGCGCCGCGCTATAAATTGCGTACTGGAAATAAAAAATGTATTTTTTTTACTTGAAAATACAAATGTTTCCCACGTATGGTAATATTACTTGTTTGGGTGTATAGAATGTGTAGTTTTAGTCTTAGTCGTAGGTTTTTTTACAACCTGTATATTTATATACTTTAAAGTATCTAAACTATGACTAACCAGAAAAAAATATGTAAAAAAAGGAATTGTATCTAAATAAAATTTCTGAAAATTTTTGACAACAAATATGTGCCAATACTTAAGTGATGACTACATGACATAAAATCTCTGGTGCTCTCTATTGAATTCGCGTCTACTACAAGAATGATATTTTCCAGTTGCATATAAACAAATACTGCGGTGTTTGACGTCAAAGAAACATACTTACTTGCGGTCTATAGGTAACATAAAATTTTAGCGCTTAAATAAGCACTAAAGCTCTTTGTTAATTTGTTTATATTTTTAATAATAAGCCTGTTCTTAAAATATCAGATATCAGAGTTAATAACGGACACGGGATATCCTACCTGAATTTTAGGATAAATTTCCAAAAAATATGTTTTGACAAAAGTCACCAAAAAGGGAAGTTAAAAAAAAGTATGTTGGATGTATGCCACAGTCCCGAGTGTTGATGATCCAGTCCAGTTCACTGAATTTTGATTTGTGGTGTCTAAATTAATGTAATGTATCCACTATCTAAAGTTCTTTTATAAGTTTTATACCATCATATAACAAAATTAATTATTGTCTTATTCATAAATTACGATTAAAAATTCTTAAACAAACCGAAAACAGTAATGCACTGTTGTCTGCACAATATATCTCCCAGCAAATCTTTTATGATCGTTATATAGAAATAATTCTATCTTCTATTTCGTGAAAGTATGTTATTAAGTAGCATGGAACAAATGCGCCTCACCGGAAAAATCATCGAAAACAATTCATCGAATTACAATTCTTCGAACACAATTCATCGAAAAAATAATTCGTCGAACAACAATTCTTCGAACGGTAATTCCCCGAAAAACAAAAAAGTAAACCATTCTGATCCAGACAACCCATTTATTGCCCCAGACGGTACTCACACGCAGAGGATCGAGTCCCAGTGGAGGGCTGTCAAAAGATATTTCAGAAAAGATAATTATAACCATCCGCACGATTTTGCAGATTCGATTGTAGAATATTTGTGGCGCAGAAACATAATTAAATATAAAAAAGACGCGTTTTTAGAAACAATTAATGCCATAAAACATGTATACAAAATAAATTAATGTGTAGAATTTCATGCTTTTTATATTTCATATTATTAGTGACAGAACCGAAGTGGGGCGGGGGGGGCGCAGCCCCCGCAAGGGGGGCTCGGGGGGCGAAGCCCCCCGCAATGAATAAAGTGTAAAGAGTTCATTAGGTTAGGTTAGGTTAGTATGATGACCAAAAACTCGCGAGCCGAGCGAGCGGAGCGAGCGTGCCGCGGCAGCGGCCGGCGAAGCGCCAGAAACGACACTTTTGTACGTGCAACGTTTTTTTTTTCATACTTTTTCCCCTTTCCCCACCTCGTTTTAGCCTCCCTCCTGCTAAATTTTCATTTTTTTTTGGAATTACCGTTCGAAGAATTGTTTTTCGACGAATTGTTTTTTCGATGAATTGTGTTCGAAGAATTGTAATTCGATGAATTGTTTTCGATCAATTTTCCGCAAATCCAAATGCGGCGTAGATTAAATAATTTTGCTTGTTTGCTCATCGTTTGGTCACTTTTATGTTATTTTTTTCATCATCTACCCCATTGTGTGGGATGTCGTTGAATAGGTCCTTTAAAATTAGGGATTCCTAAGATTATTTTTTGATTTAGGAATCCGTTTGCGAAATATTGAACTTTAAAGTGCTACTTTATGTTCGAGTAAGGCGTCCCCCGCTTTAAAAGCCGAAGTATTGGCTTTAAAAACCTGTAAAAATTCAATATAATAGTGCTTTTCATGAACTTTTAAGGAAGACTATAACGGTTAAGTTTGATTTGTTAGTTTAAGAGTTATAATTGTTCAACTTTGGTTAAAGAAAATTTCTTACCTATTGAAAATTTCTTAGAAGAAAACATTAAAAGTGATGTATATGAAGTTATTGTAGCGTAAAACCTTGCATTGCAACAAATTAAAAAAAACTATTCATAAACCACACTAAAATACCATTAGTACCACGACGCTACCGCGAGTTCTGAGTCGCGCTAACGTTAAGTTTTTACAAAAAGTATAAAAGCACTTGAAAAGGTCAGGGGATGATCGCATCAAATGAAGGTTTTATTCAGTATGTCTGACATAACCTTGCAGCCGGCTGTAGGGTATCCATGAGAATTTCACACCCGTTCCCCCGCCTGGGAGGAAACAAAAAAAAAATCGGCGATTATCATTCGTATTTAAAAAAAAAATATCGAATTTATTTTGAGTTTGAGATGCAGTTTGTCTTTGATTTGGGTATTTTAGTTGAGATACATAGATTAATATTAATTGGTTTTTCTAATTTCCGATAAAGAAAATAAAGACTCCTGCTCAAATATATTGTGGTAACTACAGGCAACTACGGAACCCTATACTGCGCGTGGCTCGCACTTGGCCGGTTTTTATGTATAACAACGCTGTAGTTGATGAATAAAGTGGAAGATTAGTTCCTATCTGATATAAATATTAACGCATAACTACACGTTCAAAGTTTGTATTCGATTTAAATATACCTACTTCCCTACTTACTTTTTTTCAGTGTTGCCATCAAGATTGGAAGAGTTGCCGTATTCGATACATCAGATTGCCGTATTTTTAAATAAAAATCATGATTTTGCCGTATTACCTGATTTTATTTATTAAAGTTTAAAGGTAGTTAGTATTATTATACGGCAATGACAAACCTTCCGTATGCCGTATAATCTGAAATTATGAGCTCAAATTGTCGTATATTACGGTAATTGCCGTAATAATAGCAACGCTACTTTTTTTACGCAACAGAACTTGCGTTAGCAAGAAGTTCAAATTCGCACTCAAAAAATGAAACGAACACAGCCTTAAAGTAATGTGGTTAGGAAATTATAATTATACCAAAATATAAATTAAGAACTAAATGCAGCTAAGAACAATCTTAGCTACAGTAAAACCACAACAACAACACTACGGCTGACAATTTTATTCATAATTATTTCAGGTTGCGGGTTACAAGTCTCTGGCCATATTCATAGCATTTCCTTATCTTCAGGTACATTACAAGTTTTTCTTTCTTCCCAATTTTTTTTGGGACAACATCGATCGTTTCTGTATCTTATATATACCAACAAGTGAGTAAAATAATAATAATATTTAAAGACGCATGCAATACCTAAGCGTAAAATGAAAATCGCTAAACAATGTATTACTTAGCTGTAGTTTATTACAAGGTGGAGATTGCTTTCAAAGGCGGGCGCTAATTCAAGCGGAAAATCCGCTGCGCTTTACCAACCTTACCAAATACAAAAGCTCTTAAACATTTTTGAAATCGTGCTTGTTTCATAGTTGTTATTATTATATTTTAGTTTTGTTTTGCTGTCAGATGAAACGCGCAAGGAATGCGGTTATGCGAACAGTGGTCAGGTAGAGCTTTCCAATGATTGTTTTGATCAATTCGATCGCCTCGAGCGACGATTTAGCGCTTATATATATTACAAACGAATCGGATGCAATAATGAATTAACACAATGTATTCCGCTAATACTTCAATATGGTTTTCTTGTAGTTTCATTTTTTTGAGTCTGTAGTCAACTAGGATCTCATACCTATTATATACTAAAATTATGAACACTTTTTTTTTGTATTTCCGGTCAATGTTAATAGGCTACATTTTATCGTGTTAAAATGAGTTAAGTTCCCCCTTCCAAAGGCTGATCGCTATTTACTTTATATTGAAATAAGAGGAAGGGAGTCTTAAATTGAAAAAGAATATTATGGAGAGTAATTTGCACATTTTGATCTGGAATGACAAGCGTATAAAGTAGGAAAGAATCGTTTTTACGATTCTGGATGACTGTAATATTATTATCATTTACGATTTCCACGACGCACATTTTGCGTATAGATGCATTATGCTACAAACTTCGAACGACCAATTTTATCAAAGAATTTTCAATTGGAAATAATCTCAGACACCAATCAAAGTCAATCAGCCAATTATTTTGTTGTATGCCCCTTATAATTAACTACAAGGTATCACCATGTTCGCATCGCCATAAACATAAAGTCTCGAGTCCGTTTAAAGCAATAAATCACTAGAAAGTGGCTTTGCTGTGATGCGAGTTCGTCAAATGCATACGACGTTTGGCGTTCGTTGGTTGGTTGGAGCACATGATTAAAGAATGGCCAAAGACAAAGTCTTAGAATTGCGCGTGTGTGACTAAGCACTGGCGGCCTGTCGCGTATGCAGGGAAATATTTCTAATGGCGGCGACAGGTCATCAGGGTGTCTGTTCTGCTAATCTAACTTAAAAATCGTGTGTCAAAGTTGTTCAATAGTATCGTTTTTTGACACAGTTATTGTTACTAAAACACAAAATAAATAAAATGCATAAAGATAAAAATAACGATTGAGTAACCCAATTCATTTGTGATTTTCTATTTTACTAACTATAACTGTGCCAAAAACAAAACTATTGATACATCAATAATGATGTACTTTAACTTGATGGAATCGACACCCAGTGCTCACTCACACACGTGCACTGTTTAAAGCTTTGCCTCTGTGCCTTCTTTAGTCATGCGCTCGGAGCGAGCCGCACCCGCACAGCTCGCTACACTGATATAGCCCCCATGTCCATGCTCCCAGGCATCGCATGCCGCGGGGAAAATGGCGAGATTTCACTTTTGTTATTGGAGTTTCTCTCCCCTGACAAGCCCGATTTCGATTTGATAGTAAAACACAGTAGAACACAGTAAGTTAACAAGATATAAGATCTATGTAAATCAAGTGCCGAGTGCGAGTTTTTAACTAATTTGATTACGTTCGCGTTGGAATCTTGTATTTGAGATTCGCCATAATGGAAAAAGCAATGACAATGACAACAATGAAAAAAATGATTTATTGAGTTATAATTATTAGTTCTTATTAAAAGAGAAAATGATTTGTGTATAAAAAGAATTTACCAATAATAAAGAGAAAATGATTTGTTATACACAAAGAATTTAAAAGACTTATAATAAATTAATGCAAGCAAATGATCAGAAATGATAATGCGAAGAAAAAGATTATGTGCAATATAGTAATAATATAGATGAAGATTTTATATAGTAGAGAGGCTAAAAAATCTATGCATTTCGTTATTTCATTTAAATTCTCATTAGTTTTACTTTATATGACGTGTAAGTACAGTGTCTTGCAATTGTTTCATTACGCGACAGACGCTCAAAAAACCGAAAGTGCTAATTGGTAAGAAAATAACTTGGTACCTATTGCATGTATGAATTTTTATGAATTATTTAAATGTTGAAACGGAGAAAGCATCTCGAATTATTGTGCTCCAATTATGTTGCTATTCACCAGTCGCGGCGGCTACGGGCCGTGATATGGCGGATGTGGTCCGTAGATATGTAACGCGACAAACAACTTTACCGTGAGATTAGACAGTTTTACTTCTTTTGTTTAATAATCTTGTCTTAATTCTTTAGTCAACACGTGACATTTTAGTTTTTTACAATAGCTAATACGTTGCATCAGGTTCATTAATAGTTTACGTCTCTTATTAAAGAAAGTTTTAAATCTCTAGATAATGTGAAGAGTAAATAGTATTTAAGTGAACCACTTTATAACAAAAAAATACTATGTTATAAAAACTTGATAAAATTGAAAGTTGCACTTAGTGATATTGATTATAAATATTCTTATCGTATTAAGAAAATTAAAAATGATAAAGAAGAAATAAACCTTAAAATATATGTACTGATTCCTATAAGTCATCTACCTAAGTAATATATGAAATTCAAAACCAGCTTGCTTATACACAAAATTGGTATCCAAAGACGTATTATCCAAGTACCT
This sequence comes from Chilo suppressalis, assembly GCA_902850365.2. Taxonomy (NCBI): domain Eukaryota; kingdom Metazoa; phylum Arthropoda; class Insecta; order Lepidoptera; family Crambidae; genus Chilo; species Chilo suppressalis. Next base: position 13,033,226 of record OU963897.1, on the reverse strand, counting down.
ACTATCTCGAATGAAACGAAACTCCTCATGAAGCTTAGAACATCTGTATCACCAATAACTTCATGTTTACTGCGCCGTTGGCATGCATGTTCAATGTTTATGTATTATAATAATTCCATGACAACTGGTATGGTTGAAACCAGTTGGACAATTGAAGGGCCCGCCCCGACTGGATCAGTGTAATAAAATATTTATTAAGACATCGATTTCTCGCGGTCGATCTATAGATTTCACCACTTTCAAACTCTTAGAGAGCAACCATTCACTTTGTTGCGGATATAGTATATTTTTCATTTTTTCAATGAAATTAGGTTGTGTGCCGACTGAAATTTCCTTGATTATAATTAAGGAAATAAGGTTTTCTCAATTTCCTTATAATTCACATGGCGTGATTTCTTGACTATAATTATGTTTATGTAATTTCCTAATTACATAAACATAAAGTCCTATATATTTACCTAATGTGTTTTCGTGACTATATGTTTATGTAATTTCAGGAAATGCTATAACGTTAATTGAAACTTATCTACAATATGTATACTTACATCGTATTCGAGTAGGAACATGGCTTTTCATTTGCATTCTTTTTGAAATAAAGCAAGAAAATAGATACTTATATTGTATTAATTCATTTTAGCTTTTCAGTCAAAAATCCCATAGGAAGTTTTTCCGCTGACGTTTAGGTTTAAGATGTAACAAACTCCCAAAACAACATATCGTTAAGAGAAAAACTAACAAACATATGAATTTTATGAGCGCTATTATCTCTTCGAGATCTCATACAGAAGTCAAAGAAGATTTCTAATATTGCATAAAAACAGTTATAAATTCTAACAAGCATTTTATTGCTCATTCATAAGTTTTGCGTAGTATCTAAATTTATTAAGCTTGTCCGCTTACAATAGACAAACATAATTATGTTTGTCTATTATAAGCGGTTAGTCTATTGTAAGTTGGTGTTAATTAACGCCACACTAACAGGAGGTGTCACTTTCGAGATTCCGCTACAGGAAGGCTAGTCGGAAAAATAGACTATTGTACAAAACGCTTCTACGGTAACAATATACCAGAAGTGGATAGATAACTTACATATTACAATTATGATGTAGGTATCTGACATCATAATCATAAAAGGAACAATGGGACAATACTGATGTCTTATTTTGAATACGATTGCACTTTCGATGCGCAATGCGTAACTTATTACCGGAACGTAAGAAGGTACTCGTGTTTGTATGGCACGCTTCCAAGCCCATTAGTGTGTCAAAGACCTATGTGCTATTTTACTTTCGCTTTTATAACATTAAAAGGGAAGGATTTGTTTAATAGTACTTTATTTTATCAGACAATGGTGCCTGTTATTGGTCCGAAACGTGAAGATATGTATAAAAGTATTAAAAACGTATCTTGAACCCGTTGCAACATCAATAAATAGCGAAGGGTGTGGGTTCGAGTCCCGTCTGCTGCCTGGTCCGCGTGGATTTTTATCTAGTTATATTTTCTTTAGATTTAATCATCATGCAGTTACATGCTTATAAAAAAGTAGGTATAATAATTTCATAATCAAAAGCCACGCTCAGTATTTAGATGAGGTTAAAAGTGACTTTTTTATTTTTTATCATTACTTTGACACCTACTGTTTTACAGCACATCTCGTAAATATATACAAACAAAATTAATGATTCACCAAAGAAAAATGTTCGAATTGGCAGTACGCCGATTTCTTTTCATCCGCAAGCGGTATTGTTTTTCCAGCATACTAATGCCGGTATTTGGGTTAGGCGTGCCATAGCCTCATTACCTACCAAAGTATGTTTTTTTACTTATAAATGTACTTTTATTCAATAATCGTTTCCATCAAATATTTTAAATGTAAATTATAGATTGCACAGAAATTTACTTTACATAAATATTAGGTTCTTGTCTGCCCTTCAATTTGTTTCATTGTATAATTAATGTGGCTATGTTATGGTAAGATTGATGGCTGAGTATTATGTTGCGTTGGAATCTAAAACGATTGGGCTTCAATTTTGATGATGTATTATTTAAATTAATCCAATTGAATAATGAATTTTATTTTTAAGTGAGGAAGAGAGCTTTTAATAATAACAATTTATTTCTTAAAACTTACTAGGTACCACATTTTCCTTGACAATACAGGGAGATACATTATATTCATTTCAATTCAAGATGACGATTTATGAGTTCTGTAAATAATTATGATTTTGTATTAATCTCAAATATAATTTCTTTGTTACAGGTTTTCATACACGCTTGCAAGAAATATATGAAACCAAGATAACCTTTCGTAAGTATTAACTCTTATTTAATTTAATATCTAATTAATTAAGTATATAATTTTCAGAGGTTTCATTACACTAGCAAGTATTTAAAAGAAAACATCGCTTTCTTTCCAATTACCAAAATAACTTATAACTACTTTTAATAAATTCATCGTTATCCGGTGAAACTCGGCGTTACGATTTTCACATACATCATTATGCAACTTGAATATTATCAAAAAATAAACACGAATATATTCTACTTAATAAAAAATTGTGCAACATTCGTTAGAAGCGGAAATGCTGTAGGTAGTTAATGTTCACTCGATCATTCTCAGCGAAATGTATCGACTTTCTCTATGTTATTACTTACTGACGAAAACTGCCGCGAGCGTTACGTAAGCTCTGTAAGAATATTTTTTGAGTACGCACTGCACCGGTGAAAGTGCCAGCACTGAAGGATCATGCTGCGATGGTCTCGCTGTTTTGCCTCGCAAACGTACACGTGGACTATGTTCGTTTCCCGGTATTGTACGTACTTATTATAGTAAAAGTAACTACTTGTGATGTCCCTTTAATACTTAAGTTAGCAGTTTCTTTTGGAAAAAAAACTTTTTTTAAAAATATAGGGCGACGAGATAGTTAAAGTGTATCAACGCAAAGGGACAAGAAAATGGTCTCTATTGTTTTCGGAAAACATACGATGAAGGCATTTTTTACTAGTTGCTTTATTTATTCGTATTATATTGATTCACACACTCTTTTGCCAAACTGAAGGGGGTATTGAATTACATTATCTTTTCATTAATATTTATAACATTTTGGAATGTAATTTAGGAACCTACTTCAACGCACGCTGTTTTGAATATAACACGATAAATCTATAACGCCCTGTAATTATGTTCATTTATACATTGAACTTTGGCCATGATCGAAAGAATTTAGTGAAAGCAACGGAGGTTGCCTTGGTCAGGGGTCGTTAGTTGCGCGGAGTCATTGTCCTTGAAGCGACGGTCAATTTGAGGCTTTGCTTGCTCTTAACTATTATAGAAATGCCCCAGCGAGCGAGCTGTGTACTTTTGACACTATTGCTTATGAAGTGACCAAGCGGTTTCGAAATTCAAATATAGTTTTGTGGTAGATTTCTTTTATATGACGACTCAATCGCGTTTTACATATTGTATTGCGGGTAAAGTTGGACAATTTCATGCAGGTATAATTTCATTAATGTTCTTATGAATAAATACACAAGTGTTATGATGACCCAGGTACGTATTTTATAAATTTGCCGCCCTAGGCCTGTATTTATTTAAAGTGCTGTATACTTTATGGAGCTAGACACGAGTAGACAGTGTTATTAATGTTTATAGTAACAAACAAACAAATGTATTAGTTTCCATAAAATCTGCAGTCTGGAATACGAATGTAAAAATCCTGTTTGTACGCACTTTATTACCCATAAAGGAAAACGTGTGAGAGATAAAAATAGAATAGAATGTACGCGCAAAAAATAAGAAAATTGCTAAACTAATATTACCATATCGAGTTATCTCCAAATTCTGCTATGTGAACGTGGTTACTGTAGCAAGTCAGTTGTGCCTGCCGTGCCTGACCCCATAAGTTATCTCACGGTGTTGCGCAATACGGGATCGACGCCCGCGTCCTTGGGCCCACTTTCTCTTCCGCTGCGTGCGCGCAACGGAGCGTATCCTTTTACAACGTTGCGGGGTTAACGACTTCCTGCCTACCTTACAAAGTGATTATTTTTGAAAAAATGCTAAATTAAAAAAGTAGGAAGATGTTATTCTTTTTTATAAATGGCATTTTCATTTCGGTATACCTAATTAAAGTGTCCGATAATTAGTTAAATATATTTATTGAGTATATAGATGAATATTTTTTAGTAAAAAGCAACAACCTAGCTTTCGCATTAATAGTGACAGTTCAGTTAATAAGTTAATAATGGAGAAAAAAAATCTAAAGTCGTATTATTATGTAATTTTACTTTGTGCACTTAGTTATTATTGACGTGACAACGTCTTAAATTAGGTTGCGGCTGGGAGTCACTTATGAAAAAGTGTAACGCTCGGTAACGTTACGATGAGTCTCTCGTGTTAAGTTTAAGTTTACATGTACAATGTTTTAGTAAACAAAATATATTTCTATAGTTAAAATTTGTGCAATTCTTATTTTCATTCAATTCCTTGTTCCTATTGTGCAATTTAATTATATTCATATCAATAAATATTCTACCGAGAAAAAGACGTTGTCACGTAAAATCTTCGCCCGTAAAACCGACTTTACAGGCAACCATTTTTTACATATGTACTTAGTTTGCTTCTTGATATCCAGAGAAATGTTAAAATTATACTTATTAAAAAAAAACATTCTCGGAAAGCTCTCTAAATTTGAGAATCAACGATTGTGAAGATTTCATGCCACGATAAGTTTTATGTTGTTAAATTACCTACCACACGGCGCGGCGGGAACATAATTTTTGGTGGGATAAAGAAGTTAGTGAACTGGAATAGACTACTTAATTTCATGTTGTACCTACCATAGGTATATCGTGTGGCTTGAGAACTTGTTGTCATTATTAATCAAAATATTTGAAGGGGCTACTATTTGCATGCAACTATATAATAGAAAATCTATTTATCAAATGTCTTTTCCTTTTCTGTTTATTATTTTTATCATTTTAGCTGTATAAAACCTGATAGCAGTTTTCATAAAGAAACAAAATATAAAGAAATAATTCACCATTTTCTATGAATCATACGCACGCGGATATGCATAACTACTGTTTTTCCAAAATGATGACAGAATGTATATTAACGAGATGCTTAAAAAAAGAGAAAAATATATAGATAAAAACATATCGAAACATGCAAAATATCCATTAACACTGTGCCAGATAGATTAAAACTAATACAGGATGCAAAATCCAGTTGGTAAGCACAAATACAGCGAGAAATACACGTAGCTGCTGAGCCTCATTGGCCAAGTATTTGCTTACAAGTGGAACGCTACAGTCAACGTGATAGCTTTAATTGCCACATTAAAATCGCTCATTAAATTTATTGAAGCCTCATTAAAGGCACTCAAAGCCTATTCAAATGAAAGAGGATTGAACATAATACTTTTACTTAAGAGAGACAGTGCATGGTGGAATTTCCGCTCGAATTGGAGCGCCCGTCTGGGAAAATAATCACCACCTTACAGAAGAAGGACACAGTGAAATAACACTATCTTTTGGTGATATTGTGTTTGTGTGTGTCGGTGAGTGTAAGTAAAACGTTAGGCCCTCAAGAATTTTAAATTTCTTCCGAATCATTTCTTAACTGTAAAAATATATAGCTACCTATTTAAATAAGTGATAATACCAATACCACATGATCTCGTATTAAAACCTCATTGTATCCCTATTGACTTCAAACAATTAATAAAGATACAGCATTTTTTTTTTGATAATTTGTCTTTGAGTAATAACTATTGCAAGTGACACTAAGTATTAAATTATTATGCACCGACTGGCGCCGGCCTCACGCACCTACTTTGTTCGGTGGAATACATTACGTGCCTGACATACAGGCACAAATACGTGACACATTATGATATAACGATTTTCTTATAAGGAACACATGTTATAATTGTCGTATTTACTTGAGACGATTAGATAATAGCGACTAATATTATGAGAATTAATTAGCCATTTGATACTGTGATTTTAACTTAATTTACGGTCGGTCACTTTTTAATTGTCAATTACATCTTGGCCTTCAAACATTTTATCTTTAAAATGATGCTTAAATAATTTGAAGAAATAACATGATTGTTTTGGATAAGTACAAAAGATAAAGATCTTCTCGAAGATAATATGTAAGTACTGTAGTTTTTTTTTGAGAAATCCACAGGATTATTCCATTGTTGCGTGATTGCGTAACAAACTTAAAAGCTTTCACATTATTAATAAATAGTAGGATTTTGTCATTGATCGAACTTGAGAAACTGTAGCAAACAAAATTACCGACATAGTTTACAAACCTATAATCATAATAATAATAATATTTCCAACACTCACACCAATTAGCCTAACCCCAAAGTAAGCACTGTAAGGCTTGTGTAATGGGATACTAGGGTAACGGATAGAATACATATAGAGTACATATATAAGTATAATTATATAGAAATACATAGTAAACATCCATGACTGGATTACAAATGCTCGTATTCATCACACAAACATCTGCCCCCACCGGGATTCGAACCCGAGACCTCTTGAGTTGGCGACACCATGAAACCCGGCGTACAAACCACGGAGGTCGTCATAATATCATAATAATTTTATAGAAGCTGCTTAATAGTCATAAGCTGTTAAGTCATTACGCAAATTTGTCCTTTAATTAATTAGGCATCACCTAGTCACCAGAAAGTGTCACCATGCAGATAAGTAGTTCCACCAGGTTGCTTCGACATTGTAGACTTATTTATCGTCGTATGGGCGTGATTGGAGTGGATTCTAGTTTAGAAAACTTGCACGACGTGTGATCTTGATCTCATCAAACGTCCTCCAACATCCAATATTGGAAATGGGATATCTAGAAGTGATCTACAAATAAAGCATGTTGGGTCTCAAACTGGCTTTCGCCTTAACAGATAAAATGACAAGTTAAAATAACATCTTAAATTGTTACACGGTGTTTGCAGATGACGCACAGTGATGGCGTAGGTAGGTGCTTTGTCTTCGATTTTTTTTTATTATTACATCATGAATTTCTTGATTGATGGCATGCAATTAAGGCATATAAGTTATGCAAAAAAGTGCCTATAGTGATATATATCAACTTATTGTAACAAATTCGAATTTAAACTAATCATGCCAAATTAATATCAAGGGCAGCATAAAACTCCTAAATCTTCAATATTAAGATTTTGGATAATACTGAATGTAATTGAACTAAACACTTAACTTTTCTATAAAATAAGTGCTAGCAGCTACCCGCAACTTCGTCAGCGTTAAATTTAGTTTTTTGAGAGTTCTTCCTATCATTATCCAGGATAAAAAATATCTGTTGTCGCAATCAAGTTCCTAAGCTATATGTGTACCAAATTTTATCCAAATCCATTCAGTACTTTTTACGTCATTAAGCAACAAACATACAAATTTCACATTTATAATATTAGTACGATTACCAGTTTCTATCAATATCTAACTTAATACACATATTCATGTTGAATTTATATTGAATTTAAATTGGCAAAAATTTATCTATATATATTATTATTTGTATTCCTTTTGTAATAAAAAGAAAATAACATGACTAGGTAATGCCAAAGTATACTTGTTCATTCAGTCTTAACACTAATACTTCATTCGTTCGTTCAACCCCCACTCATACGATCATTCACGCATTCAGTTCACTTATAAACTAGCTTCACTTTCTATTCTGCAGTGCTCGGAGTCAGTCGTATCAGCTTCCTAGTAAAAATATATTTCACAGAATATAATTATCATTCGTCACTGTGATTCCGTATTTTATTCAGCTCCTCTGACCTATAAAATCTACAATTCATTGATTAATGGAATCGCGACAAGATACATTTTTTTTTTTGATAATGAAATATTGAATAGTCCCTGCAAGAGTACGAGTTTTTGACAGCTCCGTAACTTATCGCATCGTCAAAGTTTATACGAAAACTAAGCACCGCCGCTATCGGACATAAGAAGAAACTAGCTTTTTCTATACAAAACTTGTCGATTAAGATACTTTACAAAAATCTCGTGCTTGAACCGCAGTATTAGACGACTGATTTTGCAGGTCGCATAAAAAAAACAGGTTAAAAACGAACTCCTCTGATATCAATCATGCACGTAACAATATTCATTAAATCTTAATATACTATTACATGTCAAACTTTTATTAAGCTGGTAAAAAAATAATCATATCAAATGATGCATAGTTATATAGTAAGCTCTGTCGGCTATCATGAATGTAATAGTAATGATATTAACATAATGACCGCTTTTATGTGACTTTAATACGCACCGTAGCTGCAGGCAATAATCAAGTGCCACACTTGATAAATTTTTTCATGGTATGCAAAACAGCAATTTTCTCAGAAAACCGGGTTGATTTCTTGTGATACGGAAGCTGGTTCGTTTTAATTTAATTTATTTATGCGATAATGCCTTATAAACTGATACTTGTGAGGTGAGGCCAAGAATCTTTATCCAGCATGGCCAACTGTCAAAGTCTTAATATTATGGTACACAAACGCATAAATTAAATATTCTCATTATTTAAAAAACAAATGTATAAAACCACCGTGCTTTTTAGGACCTTGCTCACTTCGAGTTTAATTAAAAAAAAAGACATTGCTAATTACTGGTCCATTATTATTCCTACAATAACACAATATAAATCTACGCAGACTAAGAGTATTGCTTGTAAACTAAAGCTTTCTAATATTTATTTACTAATAAAATTGTTTAATGTTAAGCGATATCATTCCATTGCGCAACTTTTGTTGCCAACCAATATTTACGAGTAATTACAGTTTGTCAGTCACATTTTGTAAACTTATGTTCTTTTGTAATGGCAACGCCAATGAGTCTTGTTTATGGAATAAATATTGAAGGAAATATGATGCTAAACTTGTGGTGAATTGAAGTGGTCACTGTATTCGTGAACAAGTTTTTTCTCATTTTTTAAGAAGCATTGCAGTTGTTTATGCGTTTTGCTTTTTTATATATTTTCGAAGTATACGAGTATACATTGAATAATTTCATAAAACAAGTATTTCGTTCAGTTCATGTACCAATATTTTATTTTTAATACTTGATTTATGTTTATATGATTTTATTATATAATTTTTCACCTTTTACACACAATCTGTACCTACCTACATTTAAATACATACTTTAGTTAGAATGTTATTTTTGTCAGACTTGGTATACTCCTTTAAAACCTTTAAAATTTTGCAAGACTATTTTACGTCACCGTAGCGTAAATTATTGCGCTACTTCTACGTCATCGTCGCACAATATTTTGCGTCACTAGTGCCAAAATTCGCGGCCTCACATAGTGTCTATAACTATAGTTAGTGTCTAGTTAGTGTCATTATTAAAAACTGATCAAAAATAATTAACAGCTTATACTTATACTCAATTACTTTTTAGTTTTTTTTTTGAGCGTGTATGCTGTTGGTCTCAGATGACTTTTACAGCATCACCAGGTTTGGGGACGGCGAAATCCTAAGTAAGGGGACCTCAAGCCGAGAATTGGCGAGTGCCTCTAGAGGTTTTCCAGGTGGGTGGCATCTCCCTATGGGAGGAGTATCCTCTCCTTCTGGAGCCTCTAGACCACTCGAACCTGAGAAACATTGAAACTGGGACTATGTTTAGCAAAGAAAAAAAATAGCAATCGTAGCTTTTTCAAATTTATTTACATTACTTCCGCTATCTATAATTTCTATCTTTTATACTCTATAAAAGTAAGATAGAGATTAGAGACATATTCACTTTTGGAATATTGATTGGTTATATTTTAAAGCGTTACCACAAAGTGCGTCCTCGCACGTAAGTATGGCGTTGATGTCTTTTGTACTGATACCAACGCAGTTCAAAAGAAAGGAAACGAAATAATATTATCTCTCATACTTACCTACAGTCCTATACCTCACTAATACCACATCGGCATTGATAATGATTGATCACCATACCAAACCCTAGTCTAGACCCTAAGATAGCTTTGCAGCATTCGAAATCTACGGGATCGTTCGAACGTGCGCATTTTCCGACGTTTTACACAACGATTTTTTCAATGAGACCTTTATGAGATTTTGCTTCAGTACGTTTACACTTTTTAACTCGTGTTTTTTTTAATTTGTATGAGTCTTTATTTTTGACGTTGGGTATTTGATTTTAAGTTGATATGGAAATTCAAGTCAACAGTGTTACTAAAGCGCTAACGTAGTGATGTTATTAAGCGTAAGTAAGTTAACTATCTGATGGACAGTAAATAATATAATACTAAGATAAAGTTTATAAAAAAAACTTGATTGAACTCGCTGTGAACTGTGCCATAAATGCGACCGTATAACACGTCCCATTTGTTCTTATTGTATAGTGATCAGTTTATTGGAACGCGTAATTTATCTGTCTTATCTGATTACTAAACTAGTGCCTATCTGTCTAGTTAAACATCGACCTGTCAGTTTGTCACGCTCACTTGCATTAATAGTGGTTTTTATTCTTACAAAAGGAAAGTTTGCCGACTGCGACTGTGGTTTACGAGTTTGCTCGTTAATGAACTATGAAATCTATTGATATAGGACGGTTCTTTTAAAGCAATAGTATTATGGAAATGAGAACTCTATCACCGCTGTTATTGGAGACTATAAAGGGAAATAAGTCTTCTCAGTTGGCATGAAAGATGGCGATGCTTATTCCATGACACCTTTAGTACAACAAAATCGTCGTACAGCAGTTTGCAAAACTCGACACTTGCAATACCAGTGTATCATGTCTCGCGTTTTCTACCTGACTCTATCCTTAAACTCTACTAATTGTAATAAGTAACACTTCCAAAAAGTATTATTTCACTGTATTCTGCAGTGCTATTCTGTAAGAACAAACTCACTTTTCACCTCGGAATCTGCGGCGTGATTGAAAATGAGAACACGAATTTCAAATAAATATCAAATCATACCGACAAATTCTGCGGTGAAAAGTGAGTTCGTTCTTATAGAATAGCACTGCTGTTGACTAGTTTTTATTAGATATTCTTAAAACAGTTGATTACTTGATATAAGTACTTTAAGGTAAATACAACTACAACAGAAAAGCTAACCATTTAGTGCATTCTATTTTTTGTCGATCCCTATCAAAATATAAAGATTTAAAATATCTCATTCTATTATTGATATCTAGAAAAGCATTATAGAAAATTCACTTTCACGTTTTCGGAAACCGTATTGAAAGCAAACTCGCAAATAACATTAATATCTCTTGAATTATTATAGCATGATTTATTGACACCCCAAGTAAGCGCGTATTATACCGGATCTGAGAAGCTATATTTCTATCTTACGCGACGCCTTTCTTATCGAGTCCGATCTTAAGCAACTTGTTATTTATAGGCTTTCACGTTTACCTACCCACTTAACAAATGATACAGAAGAACATTTGAAATGGTGTCGTTTAAGTTTACAATTTGGATAAGCTACGTTTATAAGGACGGTAGGGAGCATAGAGGATTTTCAGCTCGAATTGGACCACCCCATCTGGCTGAAAAACCTCCACGTCAGAGTAGATTAGAGTTAAATAACACTACCATTTGGTGGTGATGTGTTTCTGTCGAACAGGGTACAGTAGTTGACAATGACATTTTCGCAAACTATTCGAATTCGATAATGGTTCGTGCTAGGGGTACAGGGCTCCTCGGTGTAGGTGACTATTTTTGGTTTCAGCCTTCTGTAAAGTAACAAAATTCTCAAAGGTGCTGCAATCATCAAACTATTAATGATGATAATATAAGCTTTGTCATATATAAATAATAAATAGATAGTATTGTAGTACTATGCAATTGAATTTATAAAAGACGTTTTATCTTTTCCTGTTTTTATTATGAATTGAAATACGGTTACATCTCATTATTGCAAATTATTCCTCAAACCAATAAAATTAGAAGTCATACTTTTTGAACAGCATCACGCTACAGCGGGCACCTATAGCCGCTGCTGTCTTACGTACTTTTGGGGCAGCAATATGAGGCTACGATCACAGCATAAAATGTTCGGCGTAACCTTATCTGCCCATAAACATGATGAACTTTAACAGCCGGTGAAATATCCAATCTTGACGTATTTAGTACAGCGGTAAATGAAACTCGAAGACTTCATTGTCATGATTTAGTAGCGCTCGGAATAGAGAGCGCACCTCAAAACAAGCTCGTAATATACTCATCAAAAGTCTAAGCAACATAAACTTTTTCGAACTTCTGACCGATTTTAAATATTTTTATTTCTTATCCTATTTTGTTAATTATAACTGATTTCATTAATTAGTGACTAAAGCAAATAAATTATACATTTTATAACGATCAAAATGTGAACTAATAAAATTTGCAGTTTGCGTAAATGATGCATAAGATAAAAAATAAAACATTTTAAAAACAGGCTTTTATTTAAATCTGCTAAAAAGAATAAATAAAAATTTCCTTAAAAACTATGACTATCAACTAATAACGTCATTATACAATTTATATAATATAAAACTTGTCGCCAGATGTAAGTAGGTATTTACTTCGTTTGAAAAAATTGAAAAATAAAATAAAATCAAATTTTATTTATCTAGCAGGTAAATCTCACGATCTGTAATTTATATATTTTATTATTACTATTGTGATTATTTAATTTGATTACCAATTGTATTTCTGTTTCTGTTTGTAATATGGGTAGGTACTGCCCCTGAATTAAATGTTTATTATTATTATTAATTCGTAACTTTTATTCACTGGCTAGGTTTTTTAATAAAAGTACAAGTAATTTTATCTTGAAGAAAAAAGTTAATTATTTACAAAACAATTAAAATACATCCTATACATTATTAGTGTAATTTATAGGTGTATTTTTGTTGTTTAAGAAAGTTATTTATTTACTAAAGTATTAAAATACATCCTTAAAATTATATTAGTGTAATTTATAGGATATAATTTAATTGTTTTGTAAATAAATAACTTTCTTCTTCCAAGATAAAATTACTTGTTCTTTTGACAATAATAGTGTTCTTCTCATTTTTATAAAGCCACATGTTAATATGAGGCTTATTTTGAACGTGGTATAAAACCATTATCTTGACAAATCAATATTTGAACATAGAAGTATTTGGGGTACGCATAATGCAAAGTGGAAACGAAGGCGCCAGCTAGGTATGAGACCGCAAACCTGTATTCGGTGCTGGAAAGTGAGCAGTCAAAGTAACTGGACTGATATGTGCTATATCTCCTGACACATTCATTAGACGCAAAAAGTTGTACTTTCTTCCTTTCAGAGTTGTTCGAAAGTTTGTCATCATGGCGCCATATAAGATTTGTAAGCAAAACAAATCGCAAGACTAAAAACAATAAAAATAAAACTGTTATCAAATCTTTGACACATCGAAATCAATTTAAACGAATCGTCACACGAAGACAGTTTCAATTTCGTAGTATTTTTATGAGGTAATTAAAAGAAAAAGTGGTTTACTTTAAAGCATCAGCAAATAAATTATAAAGATTTATAAGAAATAAAACTGAGTTTAGGAAGTAAAAATAATGTATTTCTTGTTTTAGAAGAACGAAAACAAAAAACTTTCTCACGCCGAAAGAAGCCTACCGACAGATGAGCGTATTTTCGAATCGCAAACTGTCAGTAATGCTCCCGTAGAACACAACATATGTAGCCACAAACATTGCCAAATGGCGATTCGTACAAGTCGTTATGGGAGTGACATGTATATTTAAATAAAGGTATATCTTGTCCCACATAAGCGTAATGCATTTTCCTGGCATAAAAAAGTGATTTTATTTGTGCTATCGAAAGATAATACCAATTAGTAGTAAAGTAACTAAGCCTTATTACAAGTTCACGTACAAGTAGCCGCACAAATTGTACGTACACGAAATTGACCACATTAATTAATTCTTAACGCAATAACCATAACTAAGAAATCAAAGAGTTCTGATTTCGGATCAATGACAATCGGAACATAAAATAAAAATAGCCATTCGTTGCGCAACAATGAAATATAAGCTAATGACACCGCGGCGGATGTGTCCGATGGCCATCACTTGCGTCGTGCAGTGTGCGCCCGCGGCGTTCGTCCGCTCCACTCCATGTGACATTCGCACGCTGCTAACGAAAGTTACCAGATTTTGTGCACTCCCAATGCCAAGTGCTGCGAAGAAAGCGAGCTTCTCAGCTTCCACGAGTCGCACTGTTTTCGATGCCGTCATCTCGCTCTGGCCGGCTAAGAATCGATACGTGAGTGAGGGAGCACGTGTGCTTAAAAGAGAAAGTGGGCCATGTTACGTTTCTCAGTACCATTAGCGCGGGCATTGAACGTAAACGTCAACGGATAGCATCTTGCTGGTTCCGAAGCGATGGGAATTCGATGTTATTGTCTTGATGTTGAGACGCAATTTGGCTTGTAAGCACACGGTAAGGTTTTCTCGCCGCGAACTTGGGCGGTTGGCCATTGATGCAGAATTCGGAGAGCAACGAACTGATGCCAGTGAAAGTGTTGTGTGGCGTAACCTTGAGCCCGCACCACTCTTCTGCGGATCACCTAATCGATACGTCACAATGTAGTACGCAAGTGTACAGCCGCGACGGTAATCAATTACAGTAATTACGTTCAACTCATTTTGATAGCTTTAAGGTTGAGCTCATCATCAGGTCATCGAGAGCTTTGTAACTTATAGATATCTTTTTTATGCTAAATAAAGACAGAGTTTGATATAATTATATGTTAATAATTATTATTGACCTGTCAAAGGAATGTTATTATGTAATTTCTTAATTTTTTTTTAACCGTAAGTGGTATATTTAGAAAATGGTTTATTTTTATTTATTTCTTTTACTTAGTATTTATACAGTCTAAACTAAATACCTTTCAAGCGTTAAAAAATTAATTAAATTGTGATAGAATTGTAAAATCACGCACAATGTGTGCACAGTGTTTCACAGCGTGAAACACTGACTACGCCGCGGCGCCGCACCGGTTAGAAGATCATTCGGCCATACGCGTCAATAACTAGATAACTTGATATTTTATTTTAAGTCTTGTTTTAATCTGATCACAATATATCCAATCGACTGTTGATTCGGTAACGAAGTCCCTGCAGAATTTTTACCAGTTTTGGGTAACGTAATATCTTGTCTTGGCACATACTAAAAAAATACCAATGCCTTACCCATCGTAAGATTTTCTAAGGCGGGAACCGATATTAGTATTAACCATTAATACTAACATCGGTTACCGCCATAGACTCACATAAAAAAATTCCTTTATTAAATAAAGTACATCAACGGTCAGTAATAATAATATTCTTTATTGGTACACCATACAAGAATAGAAAAGAATGTCAAATGTATTTGAACAGTAAACTGTTATGAAAAAGTTTAAATATTTTGTTTTTCCAAGTATACTCACTTCACTGCCACAATTTCATGGGCATGCAAAAGAAAACATTCTATATCTCACGGGAGCGTAAAAGTAAATGGGAGCCTAGTGGACAGAGGCATTCCTTTTTTTTATAATTTGAACATGATTTTGAACTCCACGAAAAAAGTGAAAATTTAAACGTAACAATAGAGACTGTGTTCTCATGAGAGTAAAAAACTTAGTTAATGTCCCGCTTTAATCATTAATTCGAGCCTTTAAGCGCACACATCAGATAATATCGAGCATTCTTCTTAGTAGCGCTTCAATAGACACGAACTATTTTATGTTTTTACCTTACGAGAGAAATCTCTTCTCGGGAGATGCGCCTTAATTTGTACTCACAATTACTTTCAGATTTTAACGTAATGATAGCGTAAGTAAGGGCGAATTAAAATGTCGTTCACAAGACTTGCGTAGTACGCACATATCACGCTCGCTTTCTAATGTTACTTTAACGTACAATTGTTAGGAGTTGATCTTCTCGGGCTTTCCCAGATATTAATTACGAACTTTCAGCTAGTTAACAGCCAATTATAAGCAGCAGTTGCGTTTGCGCTTGGTAATCAGAGCCGAAAGTCACTTCACTGAATAACGAATGGCTTGAACCGCCCACATGCCTATTCAGATCATTGATTTACTTGGGATAGCAATAATATAATTGTCGATTATACCTTTTATGTAACTGGTTATTGTTTAGTTCTTTCATTCTAATTTGGGTATGCGCCGTTGGGAGGGTAACTAAGATGTAAAACTACGAGATAAATAAATTAATGTATGTACTTCCTTTAGCATTCGTTCGTTTCAAGCAATATTCATTGATTGTAATCAATAAATTATATGTCCTATTTTACGTTAACCAAGCTCTTAACATCTACAAGGTTAATTGAATGTCGAGGATATTGAACTGAAGTATAATTATACGAAGTTCAATGTCTGAAGACATTCAATACCCAACCCATCCATAATGTAACATCAGCTACAATAATCTGTTTAACATAAAATGAGTCATTGGCATGGTCACCGGCACATAATGTTATACTCAGTATTTTTTTTGAAACCCAAATATACATCAAACGTTGGACGTACATAGCCTAAAATGGCTAAGAAAAATTATTGTGGAATTGAGCATCATAATGCGCTGTTGACAACACTTATACTCTAAATTAATGACTTGACAGATGACATAGAGATATTTTTTTAATATTCTCTCTAAACGTGTGACGAAGGCACTACTTCGTAGCAAGGCTCACTACAAGTTTAATTGAATGTCTTCGGACATTGAACTTCGTATAAATGTGGTTGATTTCATTTTCAGGTGAGTTCCTTCAACCACTAAGTATATTATGTCGTTGTAGATAAATACTACATTTATGAATTAGAGGAGCACATTATAGAATATGTTTGGTGTTTCACGCTCCTGATTGCAGTATTACTTTACCTTAACTTACTTTCAAACTAAGTCTTAAAACAAATTATAGGTAAATAGGCTTTGTGATTATAATATAATTTAACGATTAGATTACTTAGTAGTTTGAGATCTGCAATACATAACCCATACTTAGCATTCTAATCTCATCGCTTATTTTTAACTTATTATGTCGTTGAAATTCTTTCGCAATTATTAGCAATCATTGCCGGGCCAATAACTACTACTTAAGAAGGTGTCATTAAACACTTGATCTGAATTCTACACTCGCCTTAGAATAATCAATACAAAAACGTTCCAACACTGTTATTGAAAAAAAGCAGCTCGTCTTCTAAACGTTGACTTGCAAATTGCAATTTAGCGATAGGCAGAAAACGAAAGTTATGAATAAACTTACGATTCACGTTGTTTTTTGTCGATCATCTCGTGTGAAATCAGAGAGTAACTTTTATTTTATATTTTTTTGTGAATAATAAAATCCCACGGTTATTTTGCTATTACAGAGCTTTTCAAATGCCCTGGAGGAATGTCAAATGACCATTTTTTTAGTGTCTCGGATAGCTTTAATTACAGTTCTTTGATATTAAAGAATGTCTGTATAAAATGAATACGATTTTTCTTCACAAAAGCTGATTTATTATTGAATTATTATGTAATATTACATTAATTATTATTTTTTATATTTTTCAAAATAAAAGTAAGTACATATTTTATGATAGTCATATTTTCAAATAAGTTCACATAATAAATAAAAAATTGCTTATTTCATTTACAATTAATTCTGAAAAACCTGAAAATTAGGTGATTATAGCAAACAATCATCAAATATTAATAGACATTGTTGTCATAACTGGGTCACCTTTCTCTGGTGTGGACTTTGATCATTGAGTTCTAATTTCGATAATATCGTCCATTCTTTGGTTGACCAAAAGATGATTAGTTTTTGACAGAGTAATTAAGGAAGTCAAAGAAACGCGTGCGCGAACATTGAATACCCCCGGGCATTCGGTCATTGTTGAACTTCATACACAATGCAATTATAATGAGAACGAAATATTTAATAATCTTCTTGCATATTTGCTCTTGAAATACTTCAAGCTTTGTGGGGTTTGTAAGAGATCAAAGAGTTCGACGTGTCAGTAAAAATAAAAACGCAGTTACTTAAATACCTTGACGTACTCAATACATAGTGCAATAGTCGCCATATTTGTTTATATTATTTTTTAAGAAAGGTCCAGTAAATTACACCAACCCTCTGATGTTATGTGTAAGTGGGGTCAGTTGCGAAATGATATGATGCGACAAAAAAATGTGCCTCTCCCGTCATCCTTAACTAGCTGGGCTAAACCCAATCCACTTCTCTGGTAAGCCTTGGAAGCTTACTGACTAATAGAAAGACAACACCGCCAAATGAAGTTTAGCCCTGGAAACTGACTGACCACTAGAAATACAACACCGCCAAATATGGAAGTGCTTTTTAATTGCGGTCTTCTGGAAGGCGAATGTTACTTCACCAGATAAATGCATTAATTCAAATTGGTTAACACAATATATAATTAATGTATATGCATCATTATGGTAAGCGTTTCCTCAAAATATAACTGTTAATAAATATTTACCGGTTATCTTGTACGTTCACTCGGAGATAATGAAACGGAACAGTTTCAACCTATTAATTAAATACAACCATATTATCATTACAGTTGTTCTCGCATTTCTCGCATATATTAAGGTTTCCAAGTCGGAAAGAAAGTAATTTTTTGTTAGGTAGCTCTATACATAATATGGTTTCTGTGGTGAAAAACCGCAAAAGGGCCGGCAGTTGTTGATAGAAGCAATGAGGCTTGCATTGTTTACGGCCGCAGAGGTGGAGTGCCCTACATCCGGCGTGTTTCCTCTTGAGCGCTTAATTGATCGCGGCTGCCACCTACTACAATCTATTATTATAATATTGCCGCAGATTATAGAAAATAGAAAATGCCCGAGGGCCCGCTTTCTTGTGAGTAACTAGCGCTGCCAGTCTAGTTACGACCAGGTGGGTGCAGCCTCATAGAAAAAATCTATCGCCATGATTCACGAAAAGTACTTATCGGCCGGTCCCAGTTACAATTTATTATGACGTCTTAAACACTAGAAATAAAAAAAAACAACTAAAGCTTTATTACCTAAGATTTTTTATTGTACAAGAAAATGAATGTTAATTTGTGATATAAAACTAAGCATAGAATTTTATGTGGTCAGTCATGGCGAAAGCCATTATTTTTGCTATGGCATACCTTTACCGAGACGTGTGCTATCATAGCTAACGGTGTAAAGACTGTTAAGCACATCTTCCATCGACAGCTGAGAGTTGTGCTTTCTAACTGGCGATCGAATGTCTGCAGAGAAATCGACTGAACGTTCGACAAGAGCCATGTTCGTCGCGGCGTGCCTCGCACGCTACTATCTCTACATACTTAAGCTTAATGCGAAACTAATACTTTTCTTAAAAATGAAAGTACATGAAAGTGCTAATTTATACAGGAAATAAGTATACATTTAATTAATCGAACGGTAAACATTAAGAAAAATATTTGAAAGCGTCGAAATCATACGCGACACTACATGACGCTCAGTTATAAATTGCTCTTTCTACGAAAACTGCAACTAACAATCATAAAGTTAACAAACACGTTTTTCTTTTTTGTTCTATAAACTATGAATGTAAGCCTGTGTAAAAGCTTAAGTTGAGTAATCTCTTTCCCTTTTTTTGCATAAGCTTAAGTTATAAAAAACACTATGTAGAACTGGATGCACTTGCGACCTTGCAATCAATAAGGTGAAGGCCGCGCGCGGTTTCTTCTCAACGCAACGGGAGCGGCGCGCTGCAGTGAAAGATGCGGCCGGTGCAGTTCCGGACCGGCACGGTCAGTGGGTCAGCCCCACTCGCCCCAGCCGTGGGGAGTGGGGCCACGCGGCGCGAGCGCAGTGCCGCGAGTACCGTCCGTAGTAGATGAGGGAGATGGCCGCGTCTGCGCCGGCGCCGTATTAGCGCCCATGCGAGCCCGCGGGCCTTGTTCGTAGTACCGAGTAGTGTGATCTTGAACTGTGTCTCGTTGGTTGCAGGCCGCTGTACTGCTGGACTGTGAACATGAAAAGGATCAGGTTGTTGCTGACGGTCGTGGCGCTCCTAATAAAGGTTCGTATTTTTCTATTTATCAAGTTATTATCTTTTTGTAAAACAAACGCAATGAATTTAGACAGCCAAATTAAGATAATTAAGTACTAAATTTCTAAAAGAAAAAAGTAATTCCTTTTTTTAATAATTTGCGAGATTATAGTAGATATATCTAAGAATAATGGAGTATCATTGAATCATAGTAATGTTTCATTCGGTTTCAACACATGTAGAGGTCTGCTCTCCTGCATTTGGGATACCGTTCGGATCGGTAGACCGCTGCGGATAACAGCTTGCAAAGACCCATTACACTAGAATGGACCGCTCAAACACTTACCACTGGCTACCGTAACGTTATTCTAGATACCCTTAACACATGAATGATCTTTCAAATTATGTATTAGAGAAGTCAACTGGATTTAAGATTGCATCTTTAATTAAAAAAAATCTAGTTCTGAGTACTAAATATTAATTTAATTTGGCAAAAATCATAATATGTAATGAATTTGTAGATTGATACAGATATAACCAGTCTGAGAAATTAAGCTTATTCATTGAATCTATATGCTTCATTTTATATTCAAGTTACAAGGAAAACCCTTTTTCTTAAAAAAATAGAGAGAGACGAATTTAGTCAGCCATCAAGAAGGTACACTGATTCTCGAATTAATTTTGAAGATAACTGATTAACCTTCGATGTTTTAAAAGTATACTTACTTGTACTAAATTTACAATGAAAATTTTTCTTACAAACGAATTTAGTGAAATTAAAATTGCACCGTAAAAATTTGTTTGTTTCAAATGGGACAGACTATTTATGCTCTTTTTGGTGCGTCTATCGGCATCCCTGTGTATGCGTGCGCGGCGTCTCTACGGCTCGTGCCACTCTTCCATTATTCAGCGTTTTTCCGGCCGCGTCGTTGCATCTAGACTAATGATTCCGTTAGCGCATCCACAAAACACCCGCGATCGGACGCTCACTGCGTATCTATGATCTTCCTCCATCGAATTTCTAGAAATCAATTCTCAATTCACGTAGTAACACATACTGAGTTGTGCTAGCTAACGGCAAATGGCAGTGTTAAAGTAAATGTTTTGAGCTACACGGTATATTCTTTGATATCAATGGAATATTTTAGTCTACTAAATCTGATGGGCATGAATTCGGTGTCTGAGAAAAAATGCGTTTGAATAATGCTTAGTGCAATCGCCGTGGCTGCGTATGACAATTAAAAGAAAGTAAATTAGGTGACCATAGTATGAAAAGAAAAATAAGCGGTTAAAAAAGATTAATAAACAAATATGTACATTCGTACAAAGGTCTACTCCACACACAATAAAAGTAACTTTCCTCTTATCTACTCGGTTAGAAATTACAGAAACGGGTCGCAATTTGCATAACCCGAGCTGCGTCCACACAGCGGCGCCGGCACCGGCGGACGGAAGCCTCCCAAATACCCTTCAAAAGATTCACTTTCACTGTAAATAATCCGCCTTTTGAAGCGGGCTGACGTAACGACCCGTCATGAGACCGATTTCGTTTTACAAACGTAATAATATTATCAACTGATCACTGACACAACTATATTAATCTGACGACAGGTAAAAGCAAATTCATACTGGACAATAAACTTGTAGCAGGAATATGTAACAAATGTTACGAAATATTTTCTTTTAACTCAACCAGTGCGTCTATTTTGTTCTTACTCAAAACATAACAGGAAAGAAATTTAATTTAGTCATGTCATAGTTTATTGAATATGACTTGCCTAGCTTAGTGCTCGATACAATCTAAGAACTATGTAAATCATCAATTCAGTATACAATTCACAATTATTTATTAGTCACTGGTAGCTAGGTTCTCCATTAGATTAGTATACCAAATCACCTTAGGTCCAACTATTGCATCAATTCGTGACTTGTTTTATTATGTAGGTATTACAATTGGAAAAATGCCCTTTCGTTTTTTTAAAAACTCGTCATAATGATTGTGTCTTTGAAAAAGCTTTTGTAAAATGCACATTGTAATGAGACTTTCCTGTCATCCTCTATTCAGCAGCTCTTACAAAAGTTACGTTAGAAGTCGTGCCGATGTCTATCACGGTTAGATCATCACGGTGATGGATTAATGTCTGTCAACAGACTGGTTCTTTCTTATTCATTACTGTTGAAATCAATACGTCGATTTCTTATTCAATGTAGGATACCATTTTAATGTTTTGTTTAATTATATTTTAAACGTAAGTGTATATAAAGAAACTTAAATGTGTAAATATAAACAATTCTCCTATTATAAGCTTATGATTACAATAGGTTCTTCTGAGTTTAATCGACATCTCTACATTTATAGCAATTTTTACTTGTTGAGTGACATTTTGTCCTGGACTAATCGGCCAAAATGCAATCTATCATGAAAATCAAAAAAACATAATTTTACTCACTTTTTAAAAAGATTTTATCCGTGTTAACCGTGACAAAAGTGCAAGAAAATATAAATGATTGAAATTTAAAATATACGTGGCAGAATCGTAAACACCTCGCATTGAAAATAAATTAAGTACTATTATAGAAACGAATCGATTAATGTGAAACTATTAAAATGAAAAATAGAAAAAGGTTTTCCTGTAAACGGAAACATATAATAAGATGTTGAGATGGCAGATGGAATTTTGATAGGCAAAGATAGAGACAATAGTATCACTAATTCGTGTTAGAAAGTAATTTATCAAAGAAAGTGTAAAGTGTCGAGTTGCCGACACTTTCGTTTAGGTGTCGATAAACTCCGACAATTACTCATTGTTATTATCCAATTAATCGCAACGAATGATCTATGTTAAACCTACGAGGTGGTTTCTTTTCATCATCTAATGAAAAACCACAACAATTTAAAGGATACATTGCATAATAATTTTAAAAGAGTTGAGGTTTAGCGGATTTTCCGCTAGAATTGGAGGGCCTGTCTGGTGAAGTAACTTCCACCTTACAGTAGACCACAGTAAAGTTACACTACGTTTTGGTGGTGTTGTGTTTCTGTCGATGAGTAAGGTTGACGACCTCCGTGACCGAGTGGCTTGTACGCAGGGTTTCATGGTGTCGCCGACTCGAGAGGTCTCGGGTATGAATCCCAGTGGAGGCAGATGTTTGTGTGATAAAATACGAGCATTTGTACTCCAGTCATGGATGTTTAATATGTATTTCTTTATAAATATAAATACTCATATTTGTACAGTACTATTCGTTACCGTATCATCCCATAACACAAGCCTTACAGTGCTTACTTTGGGGCTAGGCTAATTGGTGTGTGTTGAAAATATTTATGAAAAAATATTTATTTATTTATATGGTTTTTAGGGTAGGCAGCTGCGCGAGGCACTAGCTTTGGTATCGCTAGTCTATAAGCTGCGGTGGCCGCTTTGTAACCCTTAGGCCCTACGCTTGTTGCATACCTTTTAACATTAAAAAAATCAAATCATAGAAATTATTAGTACTTTGGTGTTATTAAAAAAAGAACGAATGTCCTATTCATAACAAATATAAATAATAAAAATATTTTGAAATATCTTTTCGAAGAATCTTTTTTACCAAATAACATTTTTTTTTTACCCAACCAGGCTGGCATAGACAGATAGCACGCGGCAGAAACTTAAAGACGGCAGGCGCCTAATGTTTTTGCCATACAAACGTTCTCGCCTGATTCCTCCTTGATTTATATCACTAAAGGAATAATTTTCTTATATAAAGTATAATTTTACTCATTCTATGCTCCTATGTCTTCCTTTTTTCGATAAGTTGTGTTTCAAAGAAACTAGAAGCCGTCAGAAATGCCAAAAATAAACACATTTTTATCAGCACTACATCGTCGTCTAGTGTGGAGAGTTAATATGCATTTACAAAAAAGCAGAACATTGAGGCATAGTATAACTACTTATTATTATAGTGGTAAAAAATCCCGTAACAATAGATCCTTAGGTCTCATTTCGATCAAGATGGTATTCATTTGATTCGTCTAATAGTGTGATTTTCGCATACTATCGACAGTCAACAATGAGCTTATCGAATGGCAGTGATCTGTTGGTCGTTAGCTACCAACAGTATATAAATCAAACGGCAACTATCACTGATTGCTTTCTCGTGCATGGGGAAAGTGTTTTTGCGTCTGGCCCTTCACGTGTTGCGCTCAAGTTCACGAACATGACTTATGGCTTATGGCAGAGATTTCCGACAGATAAAGAAAAGCCACGACGTATAAATCACTAACCGATTAACACTCGATTTCATGCACGGATTGACGGAATGAGTAAAATATCATTTGAAAAAAATATTTAAAATTTATATGTAACTAGCGTCTTCCAGCGCTTCGTCCATGTTAACTTAAAATTTTGAGAATCGGGAACCTATAATTTTTTGGGATAAAAATGGTAGTTTGTCCCAATCCAGGTAATAAACTATATGTGTGCCAAATTTAATCCAAATTCATTCAGTCGTTTACTCTTTAAGTCAAACCCACAGAAATATACTACCCAGTAAAATTTACTACCCCTTTTAAAGAAGCCTGATACATGTTATTCTTTATTTCAGGTCCCAAGTATAAATATTGAGTTTAGAGTATTAACTCTAAATCTCTCGAAATGCGCGTTAAAATTCAGCCATATAAAAACTTGGGCTCCCTTTAATCCCCTTATAGGTGTAGTTTAGGCAAACAAAAAAAAACTAAGTATTCGTACCAAGTTTTAATTCTATGAACTCAAAGAATAAGATTTTTCATACAAGCTTTTATCCCCTATTTTAAACCCTTTGGGGGTGAATTTTGAAATATTATTTCTTATGCATCCCTAGACCTTATATGGAACCTACGTGCCAAAGGAATCTCTAGACTCAGCGGTTTGGGATGTGCATTGAGTCAGCATTTGCATCAGTCAGTCACTCCGTTTCTTCTTTTAGATATTTAGATTCGTGTTCTAGTTTTAAATTTTGACGACCTTCGTGGCCGAGTGGTTTATGCGCCGGGTTTCATGGTGTCGCCGACGCGAGAGGTCCCGGGTTCAACGGGACGGTTCCCGATGGGGGCAAATGTTTGTGATGAATACGAGCATTTCTACTCCAGTCATGGACGTTTAATATGTATTTCTATACAAATACACTTATATATGTACAATGTATGTATTCTATCCGTTAGTATCCATAACACAAGCCTTACAGTGCTTACTTTGGGGCTAGGCTAATTGGTGTGAGTGTTGGAAATATTTATTTATTATTATTAAATCACACCGCAGATAGACCTATTTTTTTTAAAAATTTATGCCTGGATCCGATGCGGATCCGCGCGAATCTATATGGGAGGCATCAGTCAGGAGCAATCAGATGGCTAAAATGGATAAAAATATTAGATAAAGGTCGATTGAGCGGGACAAGCAAGTAATTTATTTTCTTATTTATCGATTTGATTTCTTCGTTGCACTTTTTTCCCGCGTGCCACACGCGCTCACTGTCCTGCCAAACTTTTGTAACAATTATGTATAGTCATATTTTATTTCTGCTACGGTCAGAGACAAGAACCAATTTTAATTTTGATAAAATATGATGCTGTAATAGTTACAATCAAGTCAGTAACGTAGAATAAACGTATTTTGTATGAAACTAATTTCAACAAGATGTGCTATTTGATAACTTGTTAGTAACTAGGTGGTTTTTAATAACGTGACTGCACATATAATTACCAGGTTTCTAGTAGGTATTCAGCCGAAGCCTTAACCAGTAGTTATAAAGTAAGGTTTCACAAATACATAAAATCAGATATGCCCAACGTTTAGAGACCACGTTTCACATAATGATCATTAGTTCATGTGGGCATGTGGGGCAGGTTATTTGCTGCGTAGAAAACCTTTTAGCACAATAAAGAGGCAGCTTTGAAGCAGGTCGGTCTACTTGTGTCTCATCTGATGCACGCACCAAAGGCACACTTCCCACATGCAAAAACATAAGACAATACCGAATGCAGCTGAGATGCGCTTGCGCGCCTTCTTGTGGGGCTCATATAACGCCTACATACTTACAGAATGAGTAGTGTGATAGATTCTTATCTGATTATACTGCAACAATGGTTTCATTTTAATACTTCTGTGCAGTCGAAGTCATATCGGACTACATATTCAATGACTATGTTAATATCTACGACTATTAGTTCTATAGGTAAAATTTAATGATTATAAAAATTACATGGGACTGTAACTTTTATAGTCATATAGGATATGGATTTCAGCATTTATTCTTTTTCGTTTTTTTTGTGGCATGTAAATAAAAATAAATCAAAAAGCCACACTCAAGGCCGCCAATTTAATTGAATGCTTGTCAAAAGACGTGTTGTTTTAATGTAATACTATCGCAAAGCAAGTGGCAGCATCATCTTTAATTAATCATAAAAAATAATTGACGGGTCTTAGTCCGGCTGTTAGTGTGAAATTTCCAGTTTAATCAATCGTCTGAAAGAAAAATAGACCTACTTTTTTTGTTTTTATTTTTGTCTTTCCTTCCTTCCTCCTTGTCCTTAAAATTTAACAATAAGTGTTCAGCCTTGAAAGTGGAAGGAAAAAGGTAGATAAACAAATAAATATATTAATCAAGAAGCTTAAAAAAAACAAATAAACTTTCTATTTAACGTAAAGCAAAAAGGACACTAGTTGGTTAAGTAAGTAACGTGAATCTCCGAAAACATATAAATAACCTCGACCTTGTTAGATTTGCAAACGGACGAAGCGCCCGCGTAACGAAAACAAAAATCCGGTTTCTCCCATTTCACAACTTTCATTCGAGTCACTCGTACCAATTTTAGTAAAGTATGCGATGGGACAGGTTCTCTCACGAGCGACAAGTTCAATACATTGGAGAAATTATGTAAGAGCAGCAGCAGCCACCGTGACTTCGTTTCAGAGTTGCTTGCGCATTTTTGTTACTCACGAATTCACGAAGCAATGTTATACCTACTTGTTTATCACCTATTTTGTTATTTTTATTTGTTTTGGATGGGTACGATAAAGTGTTGTAAACCACAGCACGTTTCTGTAGTTCAATTAATTAAAATGTGAAACTCACAAATAAAGATTTTAATATAACTTTATGATGTTGTAAGTCAAAGAATTACTGTTATATAATTTAATAAAGGTACAGTGATCTTGTCGTGATATCGTGATACACTTTCAACAAAAAAAACGAAATGAACAAAACAAAAAAACAGGTAACAGTAACAGGTTTAGTTACTAAATTGCATCAATGTAATGTAATTATATTTATAACCTTAAAATCAGATAAATAAAGTAGTAAAGCTTAGTATTTGATATCAAAAACTTCGGCCACAATTTTTGTATTGACTTTGTTAAGTTGAGTTAAAATTTAACTTGTAGATTTGTTTGTTTCGTTAAAGGACAAAAAATCTTCGAAATATTGTTTCAAATTAAATTAACTAATTTTAAACAATATTTTTAAGAAGAACTAATTAATTAAGAAATCTTATTCTTTTTCTATTATAATAAATCTGTAGATTTATAAAACTAAATCTAATTCTGTGGATTTATTATCATTTAAAACAACTTTTATTATAATCAAATTTATTGCATCCGTATTTGAAACAAAATTCAAAAAAATCCGTACAATACCGAGCTACCAAAATTTAATATTAACTGCATCTATAATTGTAGTAAGAATATCTTTGGTTATGATACAAAATTAAATTGAAAACCGTCAATTTTTTATTGACTAAGCTTTTCTTTGTAAAAAATAATTGTTCCTATATACGTTACAATACATAATCCAGAGTTACTCACATCCGCTGTGAATTGGGGGAAGCGGATGCGGCCAACGGGTATACTTTCACCTGCGCGGGCGCAACGCCTTGCACCGCACCTGTCGCAAGCCCGGCCTGTGCTTAACCATTATAACAGATTCAATTACATGATTGTGTACTACTCTAATTAAGCCCATAAACTCGAATTTAAAGTCCCTATTAAGCTCTGCACTTTCTTCTATAGCTGAAGTTGTTGGTTTCAGAATGAAATATTTTTATACGCCACCTGCATCTAGAGCGCGTATTATTATATTTCAAGCATTCTCTATGTATAGTAAGCTTTTAAAGCCCAAGGGCGCTATAGTTGTATGGTATTCCCATGGGAATTAATGACATTTAAATTTGGTCTGCCAGTATGGCAACAAAAATTCTATGTTTTTTTTAAGCATTTAACTAGATGTTTAAATCTAAAAAACGCGGACCAGGCAGCAGGCGGGACCTGATCCCGCACCCTTCGCTATCCGGGCGAATGCACTGACCATTATGCTACCGCGGCCCTGACGGCCGCGTCGAAATTTCTCTAGCCTTAGGCTGCTAGGACATTGTGGGTTACCTACAATGCGAAGAGACTTTAAGAATTTACAGAAGTAAAGAACTTCTATTCATGTCTTTTATTTTTAACATCTATTGCATTAAGTTTCCATAACTAGACTACTTAATGTTTATAACTAGGGATGCAACGATATCGATAGGATAATCGTATATCGGCAATTATTCTCAGTTTTAACTATCATTCGTTATCAGAAACATTAGAATACGATAAATACGATCCATTATTTTCCAATATTTTTACATTTTTACAGTAGTTACTACAGTTTCGAGTGAAATCGTAAATGCAAATCTTAAATGACCCGGGCCTCATATTTCCAAATACACCCCTGCATGCATATATGTGTTAATAGCGATAGGGCACTACAGAAAAGTGCAGTCAAATAAAGCTATAGTGTATAGTGTTAATTCTGCAAAACAGATAAGTAATACTATAACGCATATTAACAATATCATGGTGGTATGTACAATGAATTTGATCCAAATAAATTATTTATTATTATAGTGCTGTGTTCCTACAGAGGGTAAATTTGACAGCGCTCCACGGGGCAGGCAAAAAAAGGGCTAAGGCTGATAGATGACTCATATGATCACTACACCCATGGAACTACTGATGGGAAACAATCATCTCACTTGTCTATTCATGAGACTCGACCAATGGGCTAATGAGAGAGAGATAAACCTTTGCTGCATCAATTATATTCATAACTTTCACCCTTATGTTTTCGAAGTTCCTCCCATTCGCACGAAGCGATTTGTTTCCGCTTTCATAATGCGAACGGCTAGGGAGTGGAACTCCTTGCCGAGGTCTGTTTTCCCTAATATCTATATATAATCTGGGCATCTTCAAGGCCAGAGTGAACAGGCATCTTCTAGGCAGGCGTGTACCATCTTAGTCCTCATCATCGCTTTCCAGCAGGTGTGATTTTGGTCAAAGGCTTTTGCCTATTAAGCATTAAAAAAAACTTGATACATTTTTTTTGAATAAAATTTTAATCAAACTACATTTGTGAGCGTCTGATCAAGAGATTTCCCACACCGGCCAAAGTAAAAGCCAAAATGACCATAAAATCTCACAGCTCTATTTGTCAAATGCGTATTTTTATACGCTCGGTGTTTTCTTCCGCAATTGAAAATCTCGATCAGTGGGTACTTTTCTAACCGGTTTAGAAAACGCGAGCTGTGCTTACCTACACCCAACACGCAACATTGTAACAACGTTTATGTGGGTGCATAAGTGTCAAAATCGCGTGAACATGAGTTAGTATTGCACGCGATTGCAATTGGTGGGGCGACAGATCAGACTTCCACTTGCACCTACTCTTGGCTCCGTATATAGACCACATGTTGTCGCTGTCACCCCATAAGCTAACATTTGCCCTAATATAGAGTGTCCAGTTTTAAAACCACTGTTTTCCCTGTAACCTACTTTTATATGTACTGAATATTGAACAGTCATTGAATTCGAAAAGTGTATAGTGTAGATACTTAAAGAAAAAATTAAAAAGGAATAGAAACACTAAGTACAATTCGGTCAATTAAGTTAATTAATGGATTAAAGCGCTAAGCGCTATGTTATACTTTATGTTTCACAAATGGATCAATCCATGAAGTTACTTAATTAATAGTCCATTAGATATACTTAGTCTCTAATGTTGTATAGATAATGGTACGGAACCCTTCCTGCACGAGTCCGACTCGCATTGACAGGTTTTTTTCAGTCTCTTAAGAATGTTAAAATTTGAGATTGCTTACAAAAATCACGGAGTATTGTTTTTTTATTACGAAAATAATAAAATTCAATTCATAAAAATCCTAAGTCCAAAAAAATCACCAAGTCAACGTTCTATTTATAAGAAATCGGTAATTCTATTAATGCAATGTTTTTTCATAACGATTTTATCGTTATAAAAAGTTTTACAATGTACGAATTAATGTAAGCTAACTTGCCTGGAATATTTAAATGCCGTAGTCACATTTAAAAGAATATTTAAGCCTGAGTTTTCCATCATATTGTCAGGATGTGAGGCCGTTTATCACACTAATATTATATTATATTATATTGTTAATATTATAAAGGCGAAAGTTTGTGAGTGTGTATGTTTGTTACTTCTTCACGTCTGAACGGCTGGAGCGATTTTAATCAAATTTGGTATGGAGTTAGCTGACACTCTGGATTAACACATAGGCTACCTTTTACTGCGGAAAAATATCCCTAATAATCCGCGGGGCACACTAGTATTATATAGAATCGGTTACAGTAGGTGAATTTATGAAATGCCTGATGACTGCTTTGTTGAACCCATGACTGCTGCATCTTCTATAGGTATGGAGTCCCTTTGTTATAAGCTGAGACTCCATGTGCAGATGTTTAAGAAATATTAATTAGTGATAAGAATCATTTGCACGTGTACTAAAGCCTGAAAAACTGCGTCATTGCTAAGTTATCGACTACTCAAAACTTTTTTTTTTAATAAAAAAAAAAAATGGTTGCCTGTAAAGTCGGTTTTACGGGCGAAGATTTTACGTGACAACGTCTTTTTCTCGGTAGAATATTTATTGATATGAATATAATTAAATTGCACAATAGGAACAAGGAATTGAATGAAAATAAGAATTGCACAAATTTTAACTATAGAAATATATTTTGTTTACTAAAACATTGTACATGTAAACTTAAACTTAACACGAGAGACTCATCGTAACGTTACCGAGCGTTACACTTTTTCATAAGTGACTCCCAGCCGCAACCTAATTTAAGACGTTGTCACGTCAAAAACGTTCTATACGCAAGTTTTAGGGAATTTAATGACGAATAACTTATATGCGACGTTATTTAACAATTAATGACATTTTTAAAGTTTTGAGGTTCAAATAAACTTTTTCAATACAAAAAAAAAAATGGTTGCCTGTAAAGTCGGTTTTACGGGCGAAGATTTTACGTGACAACGTCTTTTTCTCGGTAGAATATTTATTGATATGAATATAATTAAATTGCACAATAGGAACAAGGAATTGAATGAAAATAAGAATTGCACAAATTTTAACTATAGAAATATATTTTGTTTACTAAAACATTGTACATGTAAACTTAAACTTAACACGAGAGACTCATCGTAACGTTACCGAGCGTTACACTTTTTCATAAGTGACTCCCAGCCGCAACCTAATTTAAGACGTTGTCACGTCAAAACGCCAAAAAGTAAAAAAAACTAGTATGGTAAAATTTTGCTTTTCGATCAAGTATAACCGCGATCTCTGATTCTTGGGCTACTGGTTAAGAACTTTATTAGTTAAACCGTAACCATGGCGTAACAGACATTACGTCATTGAAGCAGATTTATTACTGAGAAAAAAAACTTTGTTATAATGTTATTGTTACTGCACGTAAGTGAATTGTCGCTGCAGCTAGATGACCATAGTGCCAATCAGAACTTTTGACGTGACAACGTCTTAAATTAGGTTGCGGCTGGGAGTCACTTATGAAAAAGTGTAACGCTCGGTAACGTTACGATGAGTCTCTCGTGTTAAGTTTAAGTTTACATGTACAATGTTTTAGTAAACAAAATATATTTCTATAGTTAAAATTTGTGCAATTCTTATTTTCATTCAATTCCTTGTTCCTATTGTGCAATTTAATTATATTCATATCAATAAATATTCTACCGAGAAAAAGACGTTGTCACGTAAAATCTTCGCCCGTAAAACCGACTTTACAGGCAACCATTTTTTTTTACTGTTGAGAAGATTTTAGTAATTTCAGTAAAAGATATCATATTGACTATGGTGTAACAACGGTGCGTTGTCAATTTATAAATTCGTAGAATAAAATTTGGTGCGGTAACCAAATTTTATTCTACGAAGTTTATAAATATATATAGGTATATATATATTCGCATCGCAGGAACTTGTCAGCCGTATTGGGCAGGTTTCATAAATAGTCACATGGCTCACAAAAAGATTGTTGTACTGCTGTTATTGTTAAATAGATATATAAGAAAAACATTTTAGGTTCATCCGATTATGAACGCTGGTGGGAAATAAGTATTTTGCTCGAAAATACGTCTTCGAAATTTTAAAGACACTTCCATGCATCTTGTTTGATAAATTTATTTTTATAGTGTTTCTGCTTCATATTTTTAAATAAGTAAACCTATTTTAGATGTTTTACATAAATGTCGTTAATGTCCACCAGACCACTGTATGATATTTCAATCAAGGGCCCGTATGGTCTCACCGATTTTACCTACTGCTCATATACCACGGTGTACCAATAGAATAAGGCCATAAATATTGAACCGATAAATATCTATGTATATATAAACAAGAAATATTAATATATATTTCTATTACAATAATATTCACCCACTATAAAATTATTAGACAATATAATACACGATTTTAAAACGTGCAAGAATACCTAAAACAAAATAGTCTCAAAATTATATACAAAAGATCTGGCATAACGTAGGCAGCTCGCTAGAAAACTGCAACTGTCGTGAAAGTAGCTTCGGAACTCATCTAAGCAGTATGATTGCGCTGATTAATATTATAATTGCTTGCGCGGCTATCCATCAGTGTAGAAAGTCGGTAAGAATACTCACGCGCAGCTTCGAGATGTTGCGCCCGCGCCTAGCGCCTGCACGCGTTCAATGGCGTGAAGTAGACTGAGACGCGAATCAGGAATGTTATGTTCACTAACTAAAATACCACTAGCTCTAATAAATTTCTATAATATCCCACTAAAAGTTTATATAGAATTTGGCTTTTGAGTCTGATTGTGCTTTTTTTAATTTACAGGATTCAACATGTGAGCCCCCCGTGGATTCGGCATCGTTACCACTGGAACATCGAGGGGGCGGCGGTTATGGACCACCCCTACCACCTGCACACTCAGACGACCCATGGCCTCTTGCGACACCAGACAGCCCCAAAATAAAACATCTCCAAGTGCAATGCGAAAAGACACACATGCGGGTCAACATCGAATTCGACCGTCCTTTCTACGGCATGATATTCTCGAAAGGATTCTATAGTGACCCCCATTGTATGCACCTTAAACCTGGCACGGGGCATCTAAGTGCAACCTTTGAAATTTTTCTCAACAGCTGCGGCATGTCGAGCTCGGCCAATCACAATGTAGCCACTTATGGAAGTCCAACGCCCAGCGGCTCATACGTTGAAAATACTATCATTGTTCAATACGACCCTTACGTTCAAGAAGTATGGGATCAAGCACGAAAATTGCGATGCACGTGGTACGACTTCTACGAAAAAGCAGTTACTTTCAGACCTTTCCAAGTGGATATGTTGCATGCGGTTACGGCTAACTTTCTCGGTGACAACTTGCAATGCTGGATGCAAATACAGGTCGGTAAAGGCCCTTGGGCCTCAGAAGTATCAGGAATTGTAAAAATAGGGCAAACGATGACAATGGTGCTTGCAATTAAGGACGACGAAAATAAGTTTGATATGTTAGTCCGTAACTGTGTAGCTCACGACGGCAAAAGGGCACCGATACAATTGGTCGACCAGTATGGATGCGTAGTCCGACCCAAGATTATGAGCAAGTTCCAGAAAATAAAGAACTTCGGTCCTTCTGCATCGGTGGTATCTTTCGCTTACTTCCAAGCTTTTAAGTTCCCTGACTCAATGAATGTTCACTTCCAGTGCGTAATCCAAGTATGCAGATACAACTGTCCTGAACCGAAATGCAACCTTGGTGCAGATTATGGTGTTCCTCTTCTTGGTGGAAATTCATTAAGTGCAGGAGAATATGGCGTACCAAACTCACCACATGCAGAATATGGACCACCACCTGCTCCACACTCTGAGTATGGCGTACCACCAGCGTTCCCTGACCCGCGTCATCCAGCAGACGCCACTGGATCGTTTTCGGAAAAGCGTGATGACGCCGTACCTCCTCCACAAGCACAGGTTTCTTCGACACCTAATGCACCTAGTCCATCATCACCAGCCCCCGCTCGGGAAGAAGACGAGGTGAATCTTCCACCTCCACCGCCTCCTGGCCGCCGTGGAGTATATAACACCGTCAAAAGGAAAGATGAAGTCCACGGCAATCTCGCGACTTTAGGAGGACGTCCACGCTCAGTGGAGGACTTACCAGAAAGACTCGTAGGCGTAAGGAGGCGGCGAGAGACATCCACACCTACGCGCATCTACAAGCGTGACGCACAAGAGATGACCGACGTAAACACAAGTCGAATCATCCAAGTGGTCGCCCCGGGCGATGTTAATTTCGCATTGAACAATGCTGCAGGCAACGAGACGGTGGTTATACAGTCTCCAGCGACGGATCCGGAGACGATATGTATGTCAGTACCGTCTTTCGTTGCGGGCCTGGTGATGTTACTATTAGTCTTGGTGGTGTCTTCGTTGGTGGCTGCGTTCTTGTTCGTGCGAGTGCGAGCGCTCGACAGGAAGGGCGCACACGGAGCGGCGGCGTACTACGAAACGGATTACGTGAAGCACACAAACTAGACGCAGAGCGTGCGAGTGTGACGCGAGGACGTTCCAAAAACTCTTCTCGGATCCAAAGAGCGTGCGCGCTTCGGCCCCGGCCGGACGGCGCCGCCGCTGTCGCGGTCGCGATCGAAGCAAGGTGACATGTGACTTATTTATTTAGTAATTTAGTGAGTGTGATGTATATGTTCGACTGTTGTTTTGTAAATTATTTTATTCGTGTGAAAAGCACTCCCTGTACTGCCTTTATAGTCGATACGTCTGTTGTAATTTTGTAAAGAGTCGTAAGTAAGGTAATAGAGATAAGGAAGTTGTATACCAATTAAAAAGTGTCGCGTGAGTAAAATGCCTTTGTTTTTCACTTTAGACTTCTATAAGGATTATTCTTTTGTGTCAAGCCATATAAAAGCTTTCTCCTGGCGCCACCGTCAATAAGATTTTATCAAATTTTAAACACCTTAGAAAGACTGCACTGCAAGCAAAAGTGTGAGAAGCATTAAGGCATTGTATACAATGTGTAGCAAACAAGAAAACTTGTAAGATTCTCCCACGTTTCAGATGAAATATGGTTCATGGGAGAGACAGCAACGCCATGTTGATACCAATTAAACTGTAAGTTTATAAATAAAGGAAAAGTGAGTTTAACTACCGTACTCAAAAACATCAAATAAATATCATAAGTCTCGTGGTCTTACTCCCTTGTTATAGCAAAGAAAGTGACAGCATTAATTTTGATCAAACTTAAGTCGTTAGAATTCTCAGAGTAAGGCCGTAAGTATATATAAGTAGATAGAGGTAACTAAAAAAGCTCTAATACGGTATTTATAAGAATTGATGGACATCTCCGATTTTGTGAGATTTTTCCCTATTTCTACTGAACAGATTTTCCGATTGACAACTTGATTTTGTGGCTGTCCACATCTGTCGACGTTGTGAACGTGGAATGTAAGCGCACAGTTTAACGTTAACTACGACGTCCTGACGTGTAGATGTGGACAGGCACTTACTGTTAGGTTATTGTCAACAAGTACAATAAAGAAATAAGTTTTATTTAACAGATTATTTTTATTGGCTACTTGAAATCTTGGAAGATCTTGGTAATTAATTCCCAGTTTCTTTGCCATTCATGTTTTGTAGGCAAACGATAATATAGAGTTTTTGTAGAAGTCGCCACTTCATTTACGTAGAATTAATGGTTTTCCATTCATAATTTCATCTGTATATTTATTAGCTTATTCGAATTCTTTTTAGGACAAAATGTGATCTGATGCTTGGTCCTTTTTATTTTGATAATAAAATTCATTTATATAGGTTCTAGCATGTAAGTATCGTTAGGCGACGTCCTAATTATCAAAGATCGTACGATGACCCGATATATTCACGTCGTGCGATGATTTTCAAACACAGATTTAGAGTTGCCCTAATACAGCTCGTAAGCCGTCGCACGAGCACAGGTACATTATTTTCGTCGCACGATGAAATCGTATCCTGTTATCGTACGATCGTTACCAGCTAGGATGACGCCTTATGGATAAGAGAAATTTGAATGACACTAATATTTTAATAAGAGATCTGTAGAGTTGCAAATATAACGAATGGGAAATCTGTCGAGTTAAAATTAAGTGGATTTAATCAAGTACTTTTAATCAAAAACGACGTATATAATTCAAATTAATAAGTTTATTTCCATCTATCTACATGGATAATAACTAAGACTTAATGAATATAAATATAAATGTTTCATAATAACAAAACATTAATAATACCGAGAACGAGTATATAGAAAGTATCTAAGAAGTTGTTGGTAAGGTCTAACAAATTGTTTATAATAAATGTGTTGGGAAAATGTTAGCTTAAAATAAATATGGCTTAAGCGTCCATTGTGAGCAATCATTAGGAGGAATTATGCCAAAGTTTCATCTCCAAGGTCGGATTTTCTTAACTATATCAGTTGTATGATTTAACTGCCCATGGCCAGTACGTAAAAGATTCATAACTGAGGGACTTTCTTCTCTAGGCGGACTCTTGTATAGCAATTTTAGCTGCTTATCGCTCCTCTTCGCGATTATATCGACGAGATCCTAAAATTAAAAACAAAATATTTAGAGCCTGATAGGCGTAAGAAGTTATCAATATTCAGTTAACTTTTAGTCTAGGGGAGACTGAATAAAAGCATTGGGCAGAAACTTCTCGATACATCAGGTTGTCGAGTTTAAGACATTCTAAATAAAGTATATTAAAAAAATTCAGTTAGAATATTTGTTTCGTTTTATACATAAAGTACAATACACTATATTACAATAAAATGTATGAAACTATTTTATTTTTATAATTAAAACTGGCTTCCTTTTAGTGTGATTCTCTAAATATAAGACAGTAAAAAGTACAATATTCTTGGCATGTTGTTGGAAGTTAAAAGGAGACGCGTCAGTTAAATTCAGTCTTAAGATAAAGAATATACCCACTTTTATTAGAAAAAAACATAATTCTGCAATCTAAGGCCGTATACAGCAAGAAAGCTGGAAGCCGACCTTACCGGTAACCGGCGCAAGCATTTCTATGGACCAGCGCCGATAAGCGCCGACAAGTGCCGACACGCGCTGGTCAGCGCTGGCACCGCCCTTTGAAATTAATGAACAACTTCAATCTGCTTCCTGTATGTAACTGTTACCAGCGCTGATAAGCGCTGGTCGGCTACCAGTTTTCTTTCTGTATACGGCCTAATGATAAAGATGCACTGAAAAAGCTAAATATGATATTGATATGACTTCAACTTAAGAACATCGGCGATGGTAAATGCAAATATCATATAAATAGCTAAAAAGATTTCGTGTATTTACATCTTGGAACAATTTCTGTGATCTTTTGAATTGTTGTCTGCTCTCATGTGTCCTTCTAGGGGCAGGACGCAAAGCAGTCACAGATTCTTTTCGACGTACCGCCTCATGGACTGTCAAATCCTGCTTATAATGTTTTAAACAGTTTAGTATTATAGTTAGTGAACCGCGAGTTGTATTTTAACAACAGCAATTACAGTGTATTTCATCATAGAGTGGACCATTAAATAAAAAATATAAAAACTTTCACCCTATAAGAACATATCTGGCATTTTAGGGTGCCATGCCTAAAGGGCGACTGAAAATCCTTAAAACTAGAACGTCACAAAATCATATCAATAAAGGAAATAATTCAATAAAAAAAAAACATAACAAAAATAAAATAACATATAAAAAATAAAA
This sequence comes from Chilo suppressalis, assembly GCA_902850365.2. NCBI lineage: Eukaryota > Metazoa > Arthropoda > Insecta > Lepidoptera > Crambidae > Chilo > Chilo suppressalis. The sequence continues at coordinate 12,995,046 of OU963897.1, read as the reverse complement.
GTAGTTTAATAGGTTAAGGTTATTTGAAATGTAACGTAATTTATAGTAATCATTAGTTTTTAAGTTTTTGTTATTTGAGTGTCCATCATTTTTTGATAATCTAAAAAAAAAGATATAAAATATTCGGACAAATGTCTGAAGAAAAGTTTGTAAGCAAAACAAAAAAAGAAACCCTAAAACTAAACCTCGACTGTTTGTCTGTCAGAGTGATGTATGTAGTGTACTGAGGTCATATACCGTAACAGGTAGACAGTTGAAATTTTCAAAATTAGCGGAGCTGTGATTGTACAATACGCGCCACGAAAGATGAAAGTTGACGAGTTGTTAGACACACAAATGTTTTTAATCTTCTACGATGGTAAGGAAGTCTCCGTATTCGAATCTGACTTTCAAATTGAAAAGTTTTGTCTGATATTCACACTATCCATACTTATATTATAAATACGAAAGTGTGTTTGTTTGTCTGTCTGTTACCTCTTCACGCTTAAACCACTAAACCGATTTCGATGAAGTTTAGTATAGAGATAGTTTGTGTCTCGGGATAGGACATAGGATAGTTATTATCCCAGTAATAATCTTTAAGGCAGGGTGAAAATAGGGGTGAAATTTGTATGGTAAATCCATTTTTCCACACAGACGAAGCCACTGACACCCACTAGTGAATGAATTAAATTAGAAGTTTTTCAAGTGAACAAAATAGGTTATATGTTGCATCTTAAAAGTTAGTTCTACCTAACTTTACCCTGCATACCTGCAATAGTAAAAACCTTAGGGGCAGTTACAGCATATTGACCACCATGCCGCTACATTACTCATGCAGCTATAAATTCTCGACAGTCAGATGTGCCCTTGTGAACTGTCAGTTGTAATAAATTCATGTAACTATAACATTATTGAATTTATGTATTAGGTGGCCCATGCTTCGCTTCATTGTAGACTATAGTCCATATTGTTCTCGGTCTTAAATAAACCACACATACACCTTCCGTGAAAAATTATCTAATTAATGACGAAAAGCCATTCAGTACTTTATGAAATCATCGGGATCATATAGACAAATGCGGCGGGTGTTCTATAGTGTTAAGTTTAATTTCATTGATACGTTTTACAATGACGCGTTTGCGAAACGCATTTACTGAAAAATCAGGCATGAAAATAATGATAGTCCAGTCAATACACGATTTCCTTAGCATTCTACCAAACAGCACCGATTACCACCAAACTTTGGACGTAGGTTCTACTTCATCATCATCATCATCAGCCTATTGATGTCCCCACTGCTGAGGCACAGGCCTTCCCTATGGATGGAATAGGTAGATTGGGCCATGACCCCCCAACGCAGGCCCAGTGCGGATTGGCTGGTGCTAACAACTGGAGATGCAGCCGGAACCAACAGCTTAACGTGCCTTCCGAAGCACGGAGGAAATCGAGATAGAAGATTTTTGGTCACCCATCCAATGACCGACCACTGCGAAAGTTGCTTAACTTCAACAATCGCAGCCGAACGCGCTAACCAACCGCGCCATCGAGCTCCTCGGCGAGGTTGTACTTACTATACTTAATACAAAATAGAGTCCGTAAATTTATAGGTAAACGGTGACCGTGAGAGGTGCGGGCGGCAGGCACATTCTTGTCAAAATTACAAGTGCCCGTAGCCCGCACCTCTCACGGTCACCGTTCTCGTCCTCCCGCACTCCCTGTATCCCACAGACGAGGACTCAGTTAGGCGGTCTACCTTTATTTGTTATGTTCGTTTTTTATAAGCTACAATTTTTACACAGAACGTTTTTTTTTGTAAATTACTTATTTTCAGAGTTTTCATGAAACTAAAACTCTGAAAATAAGTATTTAATTGGAAAACGTACTTTAATTTGACTTTAACAATCCCGAATAAGTCGAAATGTATGACTTTCAGTAAAAACACTAAAGAAAATAGTTGCTTAGAATTAGTGAAACTTTCCATTCCCATACTTACTTTTTATAAAAAAAACATGCTTAAGAAGGCGTGGCGTACATCCAAGGGAAATAGCAACCCAAAAATTTGTTTAACTACCGAACATTAACAAATTTGAAGTAAGTAGAACTCTAATTTATTTTGGTGTAAATTGGTGCTGTTTGGCAGAATTGCCAGGTATTCCCGTTTTTTTTTTCGTGCATTGACTGGACTAGCGGACTATTAGTAGTAAGTCAAAAGAATTACTTGTAATTGAATCAGTTTCGCAGGTGGTTGTGGTGGTCTTCGTGATTCGAACTTTGATAAGATAAAGGTTGAAGAACGAGGGTATAAGCCAGCTGGAGAAGTTCGCCGCTCAATGTCTTGAGTACGACCCTGTATATCAGAGAAATAATAGGAAAATGAACATTAGAAATAATTGAACCAAAATTGGTATCTTCAGTAATATTTATTTGTTTCAAGTTAGAAATCTCAATTTTGAAATGGCGTTGGAGATATTTGCGGTTGCCGTCTGCTGTGATACTTCATAGGTACGACATTTCACAGTTGCGTTGAGTGGACACTGCACTGCGGCAAACGCTTTGTTCAGTTCCAAGTCCTGCAGAAGCTCGTTAGGAATCAGTTTGGTGAGCTAAATAGTGCACACTGCCCAATCTAATATATAAAATTCTCGTGTCACGGTGTGCGTAATAGGCTAGTTGACTCATGTCGAATTGTATTAAATAAATGTTTATTTCTTACAGTATTTGGTCTAAGGAACCTAAATATATCGATTTCACTTCATAAAAGCAGAAGATTGCTGTAGAAATTTGATTTAAAAAAATATTATTTAGTCTATATTTTTTAAACACTAAAAACGCTGTTCGCTACATCCGCCATGATTGTGACGTCTCTTTCAGTAAAGAACTCAATGTCATTCTCGTGTTGTTATGGGTGGATTCTTTAGTCTGAATAAATTTTTCTTAAAACACTTTTAACTTTAGAAAAGTTTCCGTTTACTGTTTTTTTTGACAAAACTAATTATGGATGCCGGCTTTATGAAAGCAGAAAGCACAAATCTGCCAAGAATTGACGCATTGATGGTTGGTGAATTTTTTGCACTGAACCCCGATTTCTGCTCTGCGGAGCAGAGAAACGACAAGGCATCTATGTAAGTAAAGTGCATTTAGTATTACAATGATGTCGATTCTGGCATGATTCTCTAAAGCTAAACTTAAATTTGACAACAGTGTATCTTTGTCAATCTCTATACAGAATGAAAAGGACAGACTGATGTTAAATTTAGTTTAAAGTTTAGAGAATCCTGCCAGAATTGACACCAATGTAGTAATAAACATAACACTGATACAACATATGAATTAAGTGTAATAAAGTTGCGTAGGTTAATTTCTTTCGGCACTTTAATCCACAACATTCCTGGAGTCTTCAAGGATGTGTTTTTATATTCTCGTACAATACAATAATGATAATTACTTTTTTTCGTGGTATTTATTAGAAATCATGTTCTTTTTATTATAAACTCAGATAAGTTATTTTCTACGTGCTTACGAGTTTTTGTTTACTACAGTTGACATCATAGCATAGACAATCTATAGACTAAAATGGCCGACAGCGTTTTTGTATGTCCATGAAAATTCTATTTTAAAATTAAAGATTTGTAGCTTTCTAGGTCTCTAAAAAATACAATACATTTTTTTTCGGTCTAATAGAACATTTATTAACCATTTAAAACCTTATTCCAAAAAGGGTCAACTAGCCTATTAAACTACTCCGAAACGGCTCGACCTATTTTCGTGAAAATTTATATACATATTCAATAGGTCTGAGGATCGGACAACATCTATTTTTCATCCCCCTAAATGTTAAGGGTGGTCCTCCCTTATTTTTTTTTTTGACATAATTTATTGTTTTAATTTATTTATGATGCATCAAACAAAAATACATACAACCCTAAATTTTCACCCTTCACCCCTATTTTTTTTATGGCGGTACGACGTTCGCTGGGATAGCTAGTATCAATATAATTATGTTTCATTATATTTTCTCTTGGTCAATTTATCATCAGTATAAGTCAAATCAAAACGTATATATATTGTCCATTAAAAAATAAGTGAGAATAATAAATAAAAATTATTTAGATTCGTAATATTGCAGGTGATTTTTTTTTAAATTTCGTATTTTTATTCGATATCCTAGCAGATTCATAATGGGAAAAGAACCCTACATTCTAATTCTAGGTAGAAAAATAAAATCGGGCAATACTGTAAGTCTCTTTCTTACTATTACATGTGTGTGATGAGGTGCCGAGTGTCGTATATTCTGCGGGTTCGTAGTTGTTCTATGGAGGTTGTTCCGAAGATATGAACTTGCGGGTGGCGCAGAAAGTACTGTTTCGTGTAACACTCGGAAGCTTACACCTTGACAGGAGAACTACAACAAGATGTATCAATAATATCATAGCTAAGAAAATTATAAGGCAGTGATAGGCTACCTTGCCTGATTATAAATAAACAAATAAAAATGCAGTGAGTGTCCTGGTGGTCTCTTTTGGGAGGTGATCCGAGCAACCCTCACGCTTGCAGGAAACACGCTCTAGTATATCCTAAAATCCCCGTTTGGGCACTTTACTCTAAGTATAAGTTATTCGTACTTGGCCCAAGACGATGAACCCAATCTACAAGTTTTTATACCTAAACTAACTTTTTGCTGTTGTGTTTTTGGTCGAGATTTTCTCTGTTTGGATAAAACGACGGTAGTAGCACTGCGCTGGTGATTAGTACGTGGAAAAGATTTGACCTCCTCAGGTGCATAGTGACGCCGTCGTCGCCGCAACGGTGACTTCTGGTGAGTTACCTAAAATATGTATGATGATTTTATTTTTAATCCATCCAACCATCAATAGTGTCGTATTTGTTTACCCTAGGGCCTGCGAGGGGTGGCCGCAAGCGCTTCGAGGGGCGGTAAAAGACATATAAAAGTATAGGTACTTGTAATACGCGTACGCAATACTGCATCGATATGATTTTACTCAATCAGACAAAAACGGCTGAATGGATATACTCAGATGAAATTTAATTGAACTTACAGACAGTCTATTGACTGAATTAAGATATAGATATTTTTATTCAGGAAAACTGCACAATATATTTTCCTGGTCTGGATATTCTGTTTTAGTTCTAGAAATATAAAAAAGCGAACTATAGGACGTTATCCACGGTAAAAGAGAATAATATAGGTACCTCATTATCAGCCTATTAATGTCCCTACTGCTGGGGCATAGGCCTTCCCTATGGATAGAATAGGGGGTTTGGGCCATGCAGGCACAGTGCGGATTGGTAGGTGTTAACGACTGCAGATGCAATCGGGACTAATGGCTTAACATGCCTTCTGAGCAGCGGACGAGCTTGATATAGTAAATTTTTGGTCACCTATCCAATGACCGACCACAACGAAAGTTGCTTAAATTCAACCATCGCAACCGAAAGCGCTAACTACTTGCGCCGTCAATATCCTACGCCTAAACATAGGTACCTACTGCATACAAATAAAAAATATACATTTTAAAAATCAATTTACTTGTTTTGAACGGTGGTAGGAGCTTTGTACAAACTCAGGTCCGTTGAGCTTGGTCGTTGGTGCGGCTGGCGGGAAGCTATATGTATGGCAGAGGCGCGGGACCCGCCATTCTGGACTTTGGGGTATTGGATAGAAATATTTTATATCTTGCTTCTGTCGTCTACTGCCGCGACATGGACTCTGATAACAACGTGTGTACATTTTAAGAGGGTTTGGTGCGTGCCATGACCAAGGACAACAACTTACTTGGAAAGTTAGAAAAAATATAAACAACCCACAAAAAAGTTTGACACTGTTTTAGACCCAGGTTTAAAACTTTAAACTTTTATTGTCTAACTTTTTCAACACACATAACCAGTTGTTCCGTATTCATTATTTACTTACTCATCCCAAATTAAGTCTCAACCTATTGCATTTTTTGAATATATTTTCTTAATTCTCAAATTTATTATGATATTTTATTCTTAAGCTCGTGTTGAACGCTTGTCTATATTTTTTGTTTATTGTATTGTGATGTCTAAATTTTTCAATTTCGCAAATTGATTCATAGGTTGTGTTTATGATGTAATAATTATGCATAGCTGTTTTGTATAAAGATAAGCTGTGTATCTAAACAATTGGTCCAATAAAATTACTCATTCTTCGACTGATGCTGAAACGTCAAGATCTAAAACAATTCAAATTAAACGCCATTCATTTAACTACGTAGGTAGTTAAAAAAAATAACCAATGATTAAACAGAATATTAGATGAACTAAACTCCGATATTTTTCCATGCATAGGTATAGGTAAAAGTCTTTATGTAGAATTGACAATATTACATATATATATTATATACTAGCGGCCCGCCCTCTCTTCGCTTCGGTGTAGAGCTGAAGCGTAGACTACAGTTTTTGTTCTCAGGCTTGTTTTATACACAATGACATTCATCTATGATTATTCTTATACCTGTATGCAATGTCTCAGCCCGTTCAGTTTTAAAATTGACAAAGTTTCATACAAACTTTCATTCCCTATTTTATCCCCTTGGGGGTAGAATTGATCAAAATCCTTTCTTAGCGGATGCCTACGTCATAACATCTACCTGCATGCCAAATTTCAGCCCGATCCGTCCAGTGGTTTGGGCTGGGCGTTGATAGATTACTACGTCAGTCAGTCACCTTTGAGTTTTATATATATAGATTATAAAAAAACTGAAGATGGTATATTTATCTTTTCCAAACTTCTATTGACATCACGTCGCTCAATTGTTTTGCCTTCCCAGAATCTCTCCACTAACATTTGAAATTTATGGTATGGTATTAAAGTTCAAATTGACTTTTAAGTATTATTCGGAATCGTTTGTATGGGAGTAAAGAAAAGTTTTGTTTTTTGACATTTTCAGGCATTTTTTTTAATTTTTCTCTTCGTAAGAACCATCCTCGTACTTCAAGGAATATTCTAAAAAAAAAACAGCCAAATCGGTCAAGCCGTTTTCATGTTATGTCGTGATAACGGAAAACGGGTTTCATTTTTATATATATAGATTGTCAATTCTGTCAATGTAGCTTAAAAAACCTTCTTGGTGCATAGAGTTGCATTTGAAAGATTTTTTGTATAACAACTCGGGAAAATAGCACCGATACGAATACGTTGCTTGTGGGCTCCCTTTTTAGATAAATATCTTAATATTACTACATATATTAAAATCTCAGACGGATAATCCATTACTTAATGATTACAATAAATATGTAAAACTATTAAAGAATATAGTGATAACATCAAAAAAGAAGTTATATATTTAAAAAAATAAATATTCAAAAAACGTAACGAAATCTATGTGGCAAATAATTAAACAACGTAAAAATAAAATAAAGAAGCAATGCCACAAGAATATAGGTTTAAAAACGGAAACAAGCAATATAACTGACCCTTACATAATTTCAAACATGCTAAATAAATATTTTGTTTCAGTGGGTAACAATAATAACAAACCAGATCTTGAAGGGCGGCCTTCTCTAAGTTATATTGAAAAAAGTATATTCTTAAACCCAGTTACGGAAATTGAAGTTCTTTCTATCTTAAAGTCACTGAAAAATAAAACTAGTTTTGGAATAGACGAATTTCCGCCGTCATTATTAAAACAATGTAAAGAGGAGCTCGTTGAACCCTTAACTTATCTAATTAACCAATCTTTTAGAGAAGCAACGTTTCCAAAATTATTAAAAACTACAGTTATCAAACCTGTACCTAAACAACGTAACGCTAATGAACCGCAACATTTTCGACCTATTGCACTACTATCTACCTTTTCCAAAGTATTTGAGTCCGCTATGGCGATGCGTCTAACATCCTTTTGTGAAAAAATTGAAAATTTTAATAACTGTCACCATGGTTTTAGGTGGCGTAGCTCTACTATTACTGCCCTTTATGAGTATTTTAATGAAATATTTTTAATAATTAACGAACAGAAATATGCTGTAGGAGTATTGCTTGACATGAGCATAGGGGTAAGGGGTAACACCAGTGGTTAGCATCATACTTGGAAGATAGGGAACAATTTGTACAAGTCAACTATTATAATTCTAAAAATAACATAATAAGTAAAATTATATCAGGAAAAGATAGGATAGAGAGATCAATTCCGCAAGGTAGCATTCTTGGATGCATTTTATTTCTAATTTATATTAATGATATATCATCCTGTATAAAGGATAAAACTGTTATTTATGCGGATGATATCTCTGTTGTAATGTTGTAAGTTGATGATATTAATTATCTTTATACCAATTATTTTATATAAGTATTATTTAAGGTACCATTCACATTTTTGGTATACTGTTTCATTTCATCTACAGGAAAGCATATGCAGTACATTAAGTATACTGTAAGATTCAAGAAAATACAAGCATTTTATAATATGATGTTTGTTAGTCTAAAACTATAACTAGGTATAATGGCTATAAAGTTAAGGTTTCATAGCTTTTAAACAATTTTAATGCTTGCAGCAATATTATTATGGTTTTGTTTTAGCAAATCATGTAACAACCATCAATTTTAACCATTTCTACAGTCACAAAATAAAATCATCTTAATATATTGTAAAGACTAGAGAAATCATGCGAGTTGTTATAGAAAATGATACTAGGTACATAATTCAAGCACTGAATCTAAAAATATAGATGATCTTTTATTCTAGCTATAAGTGGCATTTATGTTATCAATGATTAAAACTACATTTAAGCACATTATAACATTTAAATAGAATAGATACTTAAATTTTATTTATACATTAGGGTTCAAAATCAAATATGGCAGCTAGTATAAATATCGCAAGGAGTACCCACACAAAGAATTAAAATTTTGATAATATTGCAAAAAAAACTGACTTTAGACACCACTATTTATTTTACTAAAGTGTAAATTGAGTAGGTTTCAATTTATAGCACATCTTTGGGATTTTTTTCATTTCCACTATGTACTGTTTATTCTGGTTAAATATCCAGTAGTATAGTTTTAATTTGACATGTTTTTAACATCAATCTTAACACACATTTTTAAAATGGGCACCATTCTAAGAATGAATTAATAAAAACATACTGATTAATTCAGAAATCAAAGTTAACATTACTAACAATTAGCAAAATGTCACAATGTATTAACTGCAAGAAAAGCTAGAATACAATATGGGCGAGATAATTAAATGGTTAAACGTGCATAATTTGGAAATTAACTTTAAATAAACTAAATTGATACAATTTAAACCTAGACAGAAAAAACCTATTGAAACTAAACCTATCGTCCAAAACAGTAAATTAGATATTGTTACCTCTTGCACATTACTAGGAATAGAAATAGATTGTAATATAAATTAGAAGCCACATATTGATAGAGTAGTATCCAAGTTATCTAGATTCACTTATGCCCTCTACGAGTTAAAGAAAAGTACAGGTTTAACATCAGCAAAAAGCGCTTATTATGCTTACGCAAACTCATGGCTAAGTTACTGAATTATCTTATGGGGTAATAGTACCGACATAAATAAACTGTTTGTATTACAAAAGCGATGTATACGTATATTGGTGAATATAACAGACATGGAAAGCTGTAGACCACATTTCATAAAACTAAAGATACTTACTCTTACATGTATATATATATTTGAAATTAGTAAAATGGTGCGCAAAAATAGACATTTATATAAACATATTAGTGATACATATTTTCAAACACGTAATTTAAGAAATAGAAATAAATTGGCAATACCGTTTACTTAATTACATCTGGTAAGCTCAGGAACATACCATATGTCTGTTAAAATATATAATAAAATACCGAATCATATAAACAACATTGAAAAAGATTGTACATTTAATAATAATTTAAAACAATTTCTTATAGATAAGTGTTAATATGATTTGAAAGAGTTCTTAAATGATAAATTTTAATGATACCTAATAATCTGTATTATTTTTTGTGTGTGTGTGACATTATAAATTTCGTATATGACGTTATAATTAATGATGTTAGACTAATTGATTTGATTTTTTATGACGTAAATTTGTTGACCTAAACCGAAATTATTAAACTAAATTATAATGAATATTATGTGAATGAATTTTGAATGGATTATTACTTTGAATGTTACTGTTACTTGTTTATTTATTTTTTGTTTTGATTGACATACATTTCTTGACCTAACCCTAAATGTATTTTATAATTGTTTAAAGTATTATATGAATTTTAAAATTATATTTTTTATTAACTTATTTAAATTTTCTATCTATCTTAAATTGTTATCCTATTGTAATTTTATGAAATTTTAAATTAATATTTGTACACATTTCTTATAATTTGCAATGCCCTTGCAGGGCTCATGTTTGCGAGCTGTTATTAAATTTAAGAACTAAATGTAACCAACATGAAGCAATAAATATTATGACTATGACTATGACTATAAATAAACTATATGAAAACTACAACTCCTTGTCTTCTCATAACTGTTCACACGAAGAACCAGCTGACAGATAGATGGACTAACAGAAGAAGCTTTAATAAGCATCTTTGGTTACATTACAAAGATTTACCTGATTCAGGCTTGAATGCTTTGCCGATGGTGAATGGTGTGGGTGAGGCGACGCTGGCTGCCTGAGAAACTGCACTCTCGATGCTGTTGGCTGCGTTGAATAACAGCGAGCACAGTTCGCACATTGAAGCCGTCGAGGCTGCGTAAATATGCTTACTCATTAAATAAGAATGCTCAGTTGGTAAATAGTTTAAGTACGGGAGTTCTCTGATGTTATCATAATTTATCAAGGCCAGTGACATGCACCCCTCTCTAACAAACTCATTTTTCCCATCCTATACTTATCAAGGCACACAAAATTTAGCATTGTTGAACTCCCGCTTGTGAAAAGTCACAAGTTTTGTAGGTAACAATTAGAAGATTGAGTCTGTCGTCTCTGTGATGTAATAGTCCATAGGGAGAATTCTTCAGAATCCAACAGCATGTTGGACTTCTCGGCCAACTCAGACCAACCAATGTTAATTTTGGGATCTTGCAAGTCATACCGCAAGGGAGTTATAACTACAACATTTATCTTATTCTGTACTTCATGTTTGACGTCTGCAAATCTCGTAGATGATATTGGTGCGAACCTTTGTATGTGTAACTCTGTTTTACTCTGATGCAGTTTATAGTTCAGTGGTTAAAAGCAGAAAGAAGTCTTTGTTTCTAGCTACCGGAAACTGCGCTAGCGCCGCTCGTAATCTTAAAAATAATGTTTCATGTTCTGACAACTCTTAACGAGGAATATGGCGCTACATATACGTGTATGTAACTTTGTGAGCAGTTCATTGCTCGTACATTGGGTGCAGCACCTGGGTTGCTATGGAAGCAGCCGGACGAACCAAACGGCAGAAGCGTTTGTTCCCAGCTACCAGAGCCTGCGCTAGCGTCGGCCCTGCATATAATAAAGTTTCATGTTCTAAAATAGCCGAGCGAGAAATATGGCTCTACACATATGTGTGTTTGTAGTGCTGAGAGCAGTTCATTGCTCGTACATCGGGGGCAGCACCTGGGTCGATGTGAGAGCAGCCAGCCGCACCGGGCGGTAACAGCTTGTGGTCTCCGCTGGCGGGCCCTGGTCTAGCGCCGTGTACATGCAGCTTTATGTTGTTGCGCACCAAATGCGGCTTAATCTCTTCGAACCATACGTCGCACAACTGGAAAAATATTTTTTAAATGAATTTATAAAACAACACCACAGGTAACTCAATACAATAATAATACAATCTACCTTTCATATACGTATGTTTAACCTTGAGTGGGTTTCGTTGTAATTACATTTGTGGTTAACTTTCAGTAATTGCTTCCACTGTATCTGTCTGTTTATAATCAGACCACCTATCTACATAGAATTTTATGTAGGCCTATAAATTAACAAGAGCATTCAACGTCCGAAAATGGAAACATTCAATGGTCATGCAATTATTTATTGAAAGTTCTCCAATGCAAACTACATTTTTTGAAGTTATACTTCTTTAGGCTCGTTATGAAAAAATGATGAGAGTGAAATTTTAAGATGCGCGCGTATCAATGTAACACAAAAATTAACAGCATGAAGTTGGTTGCTTTAGCGACCAACTTCATGCTGTTACCTTTTTGTTTACCGCACATTAAGAAAATCTACCAACAAAATAGAAATAGAATCTCTATTTAGTGGGTGCTAACGACTGCATTGTGAAGGCCTATCAAAAGTATTTATTAATCATTATTAATGATTCAGGAGACTACAGCGCCATCACTTGACCATTGGTGTAGTAGAACCAAAAACCACATCTTTATTTTTTGTAATAAAGTAACAGTTATCGGTATTCATATTTATAATATTTATCCACATGTTTCTAGTTTGTATATTCGGAATACGTGTTTAAGTTTCATACAAGTGCAAATCACATATGTTCTAATAAATTATATTCAGTAGCGATTTTAATTGAATATTTTGATTATTTATTTATTTTTTCAAATTAAAACTGATCTTTATTGACTGTGTCCTTTTCCAGACTTTTTATTAATTTATTGTAATTAATTATTTGCATGAATTTAAAAACTAATTTTAAACGATGCTAAAGAAGGATAACTTCTCACGCGCCTACATAAGTACACGCACCCATTTTTTTAATTATGAGCTTGTTTAAGGATTAAAATATGGTTGAGGTTATTTTGGAGCCTATTATCCAGGTCTTAATCAATTATAAATGGTTTTTATTTCAATATTAAATTGGTGTTGTATGCTGCGTGTTTACAAAGAAGAATGGTCACGCCCAATAGAAACAAAAATAGACCTGACAAAAACGAGACATATCTCAAATGTTTTGTTATTTTTTAAATAGTCAAATTATAATACATAAATATACACCAAAATATTGCCTTAAGTTTTTGTTCAGGTACAAATAGGGGCCTGAAAATGCGGAGAAATGGTTCCAGTAAAGGATGGTACGGCAATGTTTGCTTCGCGCTCGACTTGGCGGGGGCACTGATGCCGTGCCGCCCGATGTACAAAATTCGTAAATGTTGGATTGAAATTAAATGATGGATGATACAGTAATTATGGGATATATTATCTAGGTGAGCTGAAGATGCAGCTGTCTTGTATAGTTTTTCAACTCCTCGTACAACAATGAACTTATGATTTATTGAAATCGTCGTGATTCATTGCAGATCAGAGATTAAGGAACCTATCATTGTGGTTATAGGAACTATATAATATTTTTTTTATATATAAATACATATGTATTTTGGAAATGGATATCAAATAATATTTTATTTAAGATTCACTATTTTAGCGATAAATTGTAGAACTATTTAAGAGATACATTTTTACTTTACATTATATTCATGTAAATATTATTGTTTTTGCAGTGCAGGCCAAAACAAATTAACCATAAGTATTACTCATAAAATTTTAACATAACAAACAACGAAGAGGATTTAATTAATCACACGCAAGAATCACATTGCTCTTAAATGCACATTCGCAAACCGAACCCTGAAAGGAACTGAATTTCGTCTCTCGCACATCAATCGCAACTAGCCACTCCTGCCGGGAGGCTAACTTCACGCCCGTCATAATAGCGAAGTGGGAATAGTAGATCCATTCGAGTTCTCTTCACTCAGTGACACGCAGTTGCTTGTTTATTCTTAAAATATAACATCACCTGTTTACGCAACAGACTTAAAACTTTAAATATTCAAAGCGAAAATTGTATTTATTTCTATTTAACCTACTATACCTAAAATACCTATTCTAAGTTTCATGAAGTCCTGTATTCGAATACAAGGATGGAATTTCGTTTGCTAACTTTTATGCAAAACTGCATAATTCATAGAACATAAGTAATCATTAAAGTTAATCGTGTTTTATAAGTTCCTGTTCCCGCAATTAGAGATCATTTAATGTATAAGAATTACAAAACGGATACTAACAACTATTTAAAGATACCAATTTATTAATAGTTCAGCATGTGCGCAACTGGAGAATTTAAAAATCTTTTCATTTAGGTTAAATTAAAATTATATTTTACTGATATCAATTTGGAACCTTCTGTCCGTCCGGTCACCGCAGGCAGGCAGCGCGGGTGCGCTTTTAGGCGCATTCGCCAGATGACAATTAAGCCTCGATGACACGAAGTTTACAACTACAAGTCAGCGAGTTCGCTAGCAGCTTGTAAACTTGCCCCGTGTCATCGTGCTTTTTAACATCTGCTACTCGATATACGGGGCGAGTTTACAAGCTACTAGGGAACTCGCTGGCTTGTAGCTTATGAACTCGCCCCGTGTTATCGAGGCTTCAGCGACGTACCTCCTGCATCGCCCGGGTCAACGGCATGTTCAGCTGATTTAAATATTAATCACATTACGCGTTGTTAGATAGATTTAAAAAAATACTATTTTTGATCAAGCTGTTGTAGTAAATTAACCTTACAACATATTGATATAAATTAAGTGATTTTTTTTAAAATAATATTTATAAAAAAAATTGTTGTCTCATATCCAGAATCGATAACTCTACCCTCTGTCTTTTTTTCGGGAGCGTTTTTCTCACAACCGGTATGTAAAATAAATTTTACACAAAGAATAATAAGTAATTAGTTATACTATGCCTCTATGTTTTGACGTTTTTGTAAATGTTTATTGAATCTCCACACAAAACGTCTTTATATTAGTGGTGATAAAAAATTGTTTATGTTTGGCCTTTTCTAGGCAGTGGCGTAGCATAGGTCACTAGCACCCGGTGCGGATTCCAAATTTGCCGCCCTCTTATTTTTGCAATCCATTATAAAAAAATTGAGGCATGGTAAAAAGAGTACTTTTATTGAATGAAAAAAAACCTAAGAGTGAAATTAACATTTTTTGACATAGGATAGAAGGTAGACTATCACAATATCACTTAGAAAAATTACAGAGAAAACGTAATACAATAATGGAGAAATCGCCTACTTCACGAACGCTCTTTCGCGCACGAGTATCATTACTGATTACAACCTCAACTCCTCAACTGAAAGATTAAAATTTAACTTTTCTAGTCTTCCTTTCAGCAATTTTGTAACAACAACAAAAAAATGACGAAAAAAAACTGAAAGAAATTAACTTTTTTTTATATTTTAATTTTTTTTCTCTATCTGCCACCTCCGCAGCGCCACAGAATATATACACTACGCGAAAAGAAGCGACACTTAAGCATGTGTGCTCGTAAAATCGCCCGCGGCTATGTGTGGGTATCTGGAGGTGCGCGGGGGCGTTGCGCGGCGCGCGGGGCGTGGAGAGGGCAGTCGCCGACTGCCGAGACCGAAGGCATGGCAGTAGCGAAATAGTAAAATAATAGCGTTGCACTGCATTGCACGCACTGACTGACTACGCTATTTAGATAATAATAAGAATTATAAAACTAATCGAAAAAGGAGAAAATATATAAAAGTTAGCAATTTGTTATAGTACCTACATTAAATGATTAAAAATTGATTATAAAATCAAACCTATCCTTCATTATTTACCCCAGTATTCTTGAATCAGTTTACATTTAATAACTTACTATGCATAAATATTCATTAGCACAAGTCTAAATTCCAAGTTCAACCCTAGCGCATACACGCTCCTGCTCAAGGTCACTGACGCTGGAACTCTCACGTACAGACAGTGTCACCGCTGTGGCAGCGCCGCCCCCGGCAAAGTGCCGCCCGGTGCGGACCGCACCCCCCCCCCCCCCATGCTACGCCACTGTTTCTAGGGCTTCTTGTTCTTCTTTAAAACACAAATTATCGAAAAAAGGAAGACATAGAATAGGCATAGAATGAGTAAACTTATATTTTATGTATAAAAATTAATTCTTTAGTGATAAAAATCAAGGAGGAATCAGTCGAGAACGTTTGTATGGAGAAAACATACTGCACCTCCCCTAGGGCTTTCAATACCGGTATTCCGGGATCCCGTAATACCGTAATCACGGTTTTTTTATTGGTATTTTTCAATACCGGTATTGATCATTCAATACCGTGATTTTACGATATTACAAATCAACAATTCTTTATTAGGGTTATATGAATAGAAAGACGAAATGTTAAGCATGAACGCGAGTGAGATAAACTGAGGAGCTGGCGTACAAAACGGTATTATTACACATATGGTTTCAGGCCAGCTGAATTTGAATTTCAACTCATGTCAATTGAAACCGCTTAAAATAGTGTTTAAATTACTGAATTAAAAATCACACCTAAAGCTCATTGTAGGTATGTCATTCAGTTTTGTACTGCTCCTAAAAAAAAATTTTTGATGTAATTATACAGTTTTATTCGTCAGCTCCTTAACTATAAAGTAATACTCGTAACCTCCTGTTATTTTAATTGTTTTAAGTTTTCACCCGTGGGTCGTGAGTATCGTTATATGGTTTTGATAGATTGAAAATTATATTCCGATTTTTTATTTAATGACTTTGAAATGGAAACTCTAAAAAACATTTATAATAGTTTTTCTGTAGTCAAAGCAACTGTTTTGGAACTTTGCAAACGCGATGCCAACTTATTAAAAGCTGATATTGCTTTAATATTATTTTAACAAAATTAGATGGACATTAGCCTAATGCGATGAGCCAAAACCTTGCAAAGGCACTTCGAAAACGTATAAAAGAACGACGTTTCTCTATATCTGGAGTGTTACAATACTTGCATGACCCTGAAGCTTATTTTAGTGATAATGATAGCGAAGGTGACATTTTCAAAAAACTAACATCTGATGAATTGCATAAAATAATCGTTAATTTACTGACTCGTTTGAAATATAAAAATAAATAACTGAATACCGCAGCAGTTACTGAGATGGTTGCTAGTGTTGCTACAGAAGAACCTTCTACTTCATCGTCATCGTTAAATACAAGTGTTGAAGATGACTATGCGTCCATCCAGAAACAGTTGGAGAGGGAAATATCCAAATTACTTAAAAGTACAACTGCAACTACAGGCACTGATTTTGAATTGATAATAAGAGTAGAGATGTGTATCTTCGAAACCGATGGGGGCGGTTGAGAAATATTTTTATCTGCAGCTTACAAATATTTACTATCTGTAGTACCTACAAGTGTAGAAGCTGAGCGAGCTTTTTCTTTGGTCAGCAATTTATGCAACAAATTGAGAAGTTCGCTATCTGATAAATCATTAAACACTCTGTCCTTTTTAAGATCACACTTTCAGATGCATAAAATGCCTAAATGTTAAGATGTTATTGATTATGTTTATCGTTTTATTTTCGATTCTTTTGAATATTTGTTATTTAGTATTGTTTGATTAGTAAATATATAAATGGTACAAAGTAAATAAATAGATGATTGTTAAGTTATTTACCTATAATATATTTTTAATGTTGATCGCCATGTGAATTTTAATTATTGGGGCGGCATTTTTATTTAATTTTTTTCTTTATTTTAATAGTTTATCTTTTGTTTAATATAAAAATTGTGGATCTCAAATTCTTAGTTCCGCCGAACTATTTATTAATAAAAGACTACCCGGGAAGGGTAGAAAAAATAATGTATATTTAATATTTTGTTAGCCTGTTTTTCATGTAGGTACCTATGTAACAGAAATAAACACTGATTAGAAATAAAACGGGCGTTTTAATATTCTTTGATTTTAAGTTCATATTCAATACCGTGATCCCGTGATCACCGGTATCGAAAAAATCCGATATTTGAAAGCCCTACTCCCCTCTTATGCGTTCATAATACGGCCCCAGGGCCCCAGGTCACCTAGATATGATATATATACACCCCATAACTGCCATTCGTCATTTAGCTACATTCATTAATTTACGAATTTTGTAAATAAATAGGCTTTTTGTATTTTTTTATATAGTTAACTTAAAGACATAAGGCAATATGACATACCTACATTAGTAATAAAGACTCATCAAAATTTCAAATATTATTCAAAATTTCAAATATTTGTACAAAATTTTGTTTTATCCCTGTTACAGTTATGAGATTTAATTAAAAATCTTCTCAATGTAAAGTTTTATTACGTCGTGGAAACTGATTTGGCTTATGTATAAATCAAATATTTTATACTCAAATGTATTATAATAAGGCTGTATGTTTTCCTTAAATAAAATATATATATATATATATTTGGTGTCAGCCATTGATTTCGAATATAAAAAATATACTTATTATAAGTAATTTGAATAAATAAAAAAATTACAAAAATCTGAGATATGTCTCGTTCCTGTCGGGTACTGGGTCACAGATGACTGTTCTTCTTTGAGATGATAATATAGGTATGAAATATTATTATAGCTCACAGAAGATAGTCACAGAATAAATAGTTGGAGTACCTGTTCTTCCTACTTATAAATATATTCACGTATATTAAGCTAGCAGACCATGGTCGCAACGCGCACATCTAACCTACTGGGTATTTAGTTGCTAATTAGTTACACTATTCCCGATTTAGTTGCTCAACACTTGTAAAAGATACATGCGATCTGCTAGCTTAAGTCTTAACCTAGCAGACCACAATACTGTATCTTCGGTTCTCGTAAAGATATCGAAGTTCTGCAAACGGCATATTTAGATGCTAATTAGTTGCTGTAGGACAGCATTATTTGTTACCCACACTACCCCCGAAATACGAAAAATTTAAAAAGGGCTCATCAGAGAATATAAACTACGGCGTATTTCGTTGCTAATTAGTTGCTGCAAAATAGCGTTGCTTATAGTATTTAACTATCAACCCTTAACTCCAAATCAGCACTGCAACCACCCCCGAATAGGACGATATCGGAAAATTCTCGTAGGTGGGAAAAGACGCGGCATATTTAGTTGCTAATTAGTTGTTTGCCAAAAACGCAGTTAAGAGTATTCTACAATCATCCCCTAACCTCAGATGCAACCCCTCTACTCACTTAGAAACAGTAGATGGTTAAAATTCGCATGCAGTTGTTTAAGACTGCTGGATGTTTTGTTGTTAATTAGTTGCTGAAAAATAGCGTTGCTTATAATATTTGATTATCAACCCTTAACTCCAGATCATCCCTGCAACCACCCCAGAATAGGACGATATCGGAAAATTCTCGTAGGTGGAAAAAAGACGCGGGATATTTAGTTGCTAATTAGTTGCTCGCCAAAAACGCAGTTAAGAGTATTCTACAATCACCCCCTAACCTTAGATCCAACCCCTCTACTAACACAGAAACAGTAGATGGTTGGAATTTGCACGCAGATGTTTAAAACTGCTGGATATTTTGTTGCTAATTAGTTGCAGAAAAATATTTGATTATCAACCCTTAACTCCAAATCATCCCAGCTGCCACCCTTGTGGGTACAAAAAATGCGGGATATTTTTCTACAATCGTCTCTTCACCTCAGATCGACCATCACTTTCTCTTTACAATAAAAAATCGGCCAGAATACGCTCGTAGATGTATATTACTGCAGAATATCGTATTGCTAATTAGCAACTAAATATCCCGCCGCTTTTTTCCACCTACGAGAATTTTCCGATATCGTCCTATTCTGGGGTGGTTGCAGTGCTGATTTGGAGTTAAGGGTTGATAGTTAAATACTATAAGCAACGCTATTTTGCAGCAACTAATTAGCAACAAAATATCCAGCAGTTTTAAACATCTGTGTGTGAATTCGAACCATCTACTATTTTTTAGTGAGTAGAGGGGGTGGATCTGAGGTATGGGGATGATTGTAGGATACTCTTATCTGCGTTTTTGGCGAGCAACTAATTAGCAACAGAACATCCAGCAGTCTTAAACATCTGCGTGCGAATTTTAACCATCTACTGTTTCTAAGTGAGTAGAGGGGTTGCATCTGAGGTTAGGGGATGTTTGTAGAATACTCTTAATTGCGGTTTTGGCGAGCAACTAATTAGCAACTAAATATGCCGCGTCTATTTTCCACCTACGAGAATTTTCCGATATCGTTCTATTCTGGGGTGGTTGCAGGGATGATCTGGAGTTAAGGGTTGATAATGAAATATTATAAGCAACGCTATTTTTCAGCAACTAATTAACAACCAAACATCCAGCAGTCTTAAACATCTGCGTGCGAATTTTAACCATCTACTGTTTCTAAGTGAGTAGAGGGGTTGCATCTGAGGTTAGGGGATGTTTGTAGAATACTCTTAATTGCGTTTTTGGCGAGCAACTTATTAGCAACAGAACATCCAGCAGTCTTAAACATCTGCGTGCGAATTTTAACCATCTACTGTTTCTAAGTGAGTAGAGGGGTTGCATCTGAGGTTAGGGGATGTTTGTAGAATACTCTTAATTGCGGTTTTGGCGAGCAACTAATTAGCAACTAAATATGCCGCGTCTTTTTTCCACCTACGAGAATTTTCCGATATCGTCCTATTCTGGGGTGGTTGCAGGGATGATCTGGAGTTAAGGGTTGATAGTTAAGGGTGGTTGCAGTGCTGATTTGGAGTTAAGGGTTGATAGTTAAATACTACAAGCAACGCTATTTTGTAGCAACTAATTAGCAACGAAATACGCCGTAGTTTATATTCTCTGATGAGCTCTTTTTAATTTTATCGTATTTGGGGGGTAGTGTGGGTGCTGGTGCGGCAATTAAGGGATGATGGGGGGATAAAACAAATAATGCTGTCCTACAGCAACTAATTAGCAACTAAATGCCGTTTGCAGAACTTCGATATCTTTACGAGAACCGAAGATATAGTATTGTGGTCTGCTAGGTTAAGACTTAAGCTAGCAGATCGCATGTATCTTTTACAGGTGTTGAGCAACTAAATCGGGAATAGTGTAACTAATTAGCAACTAAATATGCCGTTTGCAGAACTTCGATATCTTTACGAGAACCGAAGATACAGTATTGTGGTCTGCTAGATTAAGACTTAAGCTAGCAGATCGCATGTATCTTTTACAGGTGTTGAGCAACTAAATCGGGAATAGTGTAACTAATTAGCAACTAATTAGCAACTAAATACCCAGTAGGTTAGATGTGCGCGTTGCGACCATGGTCTGCTAGCTTAATATACGTAATATATTCCGATTTTGCTATTTGATATCATCAAGCACTTACACCGACGAGTGCATTTTCCAAATCATTGCGAAGGCTCTTGGGTATTTTACTCTTGCTACGACTCCTTTGTTTATTTTGGACATTACAAGGTACCGTATCTCCTGCAGAGACTCCTGATTGGTACTTTTTTTCATAATTCTGAAAAAGTTTGAATAACAGAGAAAGAGGTAATAACTTTGTAGGTAAGCTGAGCAATTGGGCACTATTATGACTACTACTGTACTACATTTCGATAACAAAAGATGAATTTTGTGGAGGCTCAAACCTTCAATAGGAGACATTGCTCTCCTGATGTTTTAGTAGTGGCCCGGCCTCGTGACATCTGCTCCGCAACTACCGGCTTCCGAGTCCGCTGTTGGGACATCTTCGAATCACAAAATAGAACACATACCACACGTAAACTAAAAAAAATGCTATAAATTAAATTGTATAATTGATTAATGTCAAAACACCTTCAACTGTTCTGTCATAAACTGACAAATAGTTGGTGTGCGGAAAATTGCGAAAATAAGTACGGGGAAAATCGATACCTAATATAATCGTTTATACCGTGGTAGTGAAGGTATTAACATTTTAGTAAATCATCACACTGTGTTTAGTGTGTGAGCATGTATGTTAAGTGTGTGAGCATGTATGTTTGTTACTTATTCACGTATTGGCTGGAGCGATCTAAAATAAAATGATATGGAGTTAGCTGACACCCTGGATTAACACATAGGCTACGTTTTACTGCGGGAAATATCCCTAATAAACCGCGGGTAATACCGCGGGGCACAGCTAGTTGGATATAATAAACTCTTATTTTTACAAAACGTTGACTTAAGTTATATCATCGGTGAAAACAATATTCTGTCGACTTTTTCGCCAAAACGAAGGCAGATACAGCATTTAGTAGTTTTATAGCCGAGTCTAAATCATAGATTTATATAATGTTATACACCCCCTAATATTTGTGAATCTACTTTAACATACTGCCACACTCATAGATGGCTAGAAATAAAAAAATAATAATTTAATGATTCATTATAAGTCTCGTGTCGTAATGCTATTGTTATATACAGGATAATGATAGCATCATCATCAACTTTGATCAAACTTAAAAACAAAGACTCCGAGTAGTTTCATTTTTTGGGTTCCGTACCTCAAAAGGAAAAAAACGGAGCTCACTTTGTTGTCCGTCCGTCCGTCAAGACCGTTTTTCTCAGGAACGGGTGGAGGTATCAAACTGAAATTCATATCTAATACTCATGTCTACTGTCCCTTGGAGCTGTGAAAAATTCTTACTGACTTCTAAGCCAAAGCATTCAAAAGATACAGCTGTCTATGCCGCAAATTTTCTACAAACCTACAGAGTACTTCCCGTGAACTTAGAATCTTGAAATTTGATACGAAGTAACGTCTTATAGGAAAAATTTAAAACTGTAAATTTTCAGTTAAATCATATAAAAAAAAATATTTTTGAAATTCTTTAAGTTACTACCTCTTTTCTCATGAACGCGTAGGTATTAAATTGAATACGTACGGAACCGTCGGTGAGCGAGTCCGACTCGCACTTGGTCGGTTTTTTTTATAAACTAACGTAAATCAGTTGAAAACCATGGCATAACCAGGTACGAATATTTAACACTAGCGACCCTCCCTCTTTTCGCTTCGGTGTGGACTACCTATAGTTTTTACTCTCGAGATTATTTAAAAACATTCATTTTGAATCACTCTTTTGTTGAAAACTGCATTAAAATCCGTTTTCGTAGTTCAAACGATCTTAAGCGTAAAGATAGCGAGAGCAACTTTGTTTTATGGACAGAGTTTATGTCCGTTCGGAAAAGAACTTTTTTAAGGAAACAATAAAATAGAAAGAAATTCTGAAAAAACTTTTTATTAAAACTATAACGAAAAAAAGTAGATCTGATAGAAACTTTTTATTGAAGCAGGTTTATTCTATTAATAAAATAATTTTCAAAATCGGTTCAGTAGATCCAGAGATTACCCACTACAACGTTACAAACTTTACCTCTTTATTAGTATAGATTATATTATTATTATTGAAATCAAGAACAAGCCTTAATAACAATACGTTTCATTCTAACCACAGAACATACTGTGATTTTTCCCCTACCATGACCTCAATGACTAAGTATTTTTACGACTACCCGTAAATGAAATACTAGATGTATTTTATCTTTGAAAAAACACTCGCCATTGAAATTATAAGCAGTTGATATAACTTTTATTAGAATAAGTGGTGTTTGAAAAGTTATATTGTAATTACACTCTATTCAATCCATAAATACGACACACTCTCGACACTTCAACAAAATATGGATACGATTAACTGGAAGAATGCTTTGTTCATAGGCGGTACATTTTTATGTGGATTGGCGTACAAATTTTTGATATACAGACAAGACGAAGCGTTAGACCCCAGCATCAACGAAGTGTTATTCTACGGCGCTAAAGAGGAAAACAAGAGAAAAGAGATCGGGCTGGACAATCTGTTTTGTATATATTACATCATAGCCCACGCATCCCGAACAGTAGACGTTTGTGTGCCAAAACTCGAAAGCGAAACCATTACCAAGTGTCTCATAAGTGTCCATCAGAAAAATAAAACGAGAATAAGAGTAGCAGTGCACAAAAGTGAACAGACAGACAACTTAACATCATTGTCGGAACAGGGCATCGAAGTTAAAGTTGTCAAGTCAACTGAACCTATAGAACACGAATTCATACTGGTGGACGCCTCGGAAAGCTTCGCCGATGCCTTAGCTTTGATAGGCTCTCTGGATTACGAAACGACGCGAGTCAACTGCAACAGGGACAACACGTTATTGACTTCAGAGCCAAAAGTTGTGAATAATCTTAAAAAGGAATTCGACAGGATCTGGAACGAAACACCAGAAACGAATGGCGAGCAAGTGAATGGATGAACAGTGAACCGAGCCCAGCTATTAAAGTAATGGAAAATATTTGTCAAATGGTTTTTAAATAATTACGAATAATGTTTTCTTTTAAATAAAAGTTCAATGATAACAAAAATATTTGGGTTTTATTTCATTTGTCTACTTAAGATTTAAAGCGAAATTACATCAATTGTATTATTCTCATTACATTTATTTGTACTCAGAGCGTTAAGTCTATATTTATTCCGCACAACGAACTATGCCAGTACAGAAATATGCAACAATCAATGGTGATCCATTATCACAGCTCTTTGAAATTATTTAATTCTCAAAATCTAATGTTATTATTACATTATTAAAATATGATTTATTTCAAATGGCATTTGTGGTTACGAAAGTTAGGTATTTATTCATATCTAATATACAATTTCTAATTATAATGTTAATGTGAAGCCACCTATATCTCTACTTTGCAATGTGAGATACAAAAAAACGTGTTGAGTTAATTATTAACAATATGTAGAACAATTTTCAGAGGGTTGCTGTGATATTTATTAACTTAAAGTATACTATAAGTTCTCCAATTTTATGTGAAGCTGTTATGCCTTTATGGACTACTTTTTCTATCATTCATAATAGTAACCACTGTTTTGTGAGATTTCATTTTGAGTGCTTGATATGCACGGCACGCTAGCGGCTGATGTATCAGTGATACAAAAACCACAAAGCAATTTTTCCCTAAAGTCAGATGTACCATTGATGGTACTCCTGACACGCTATTACGGTACCATTAGAAATACAATATATTCCCCCGTGTTTAGTCGGAGAAATATCAATGAACGTACTCAGTAGTACCATTAATGGTACTTCAGAGAGTTTCCGAACATTTATTTTTAATGGTACTAGTGACGTAAAAGTGTCAGTAGTACCATCAATGGTACATCTGACTTAATGGGATATTTTTATTTAAGTAAATTAATCTGAGCAATGCTTACATTTGAAATAATACTTGCAACATATTCATATCTAAGTTCTTGATCATGATAAATTCATAACTATTGATAAAAGTAATATTTTATAATTAATTTCATTGTTTACAGATTTGATATTTGATACACGTAAAATAAACTTCATATTAAATTAAGTCATCAGTAGGATGTGTAAGTTCATGTCAACTGACAATAGTGTGGGGAGACTGAATGTTTGGATTTAAAATTATGCGAATTTTTTTACGATGAATAAATAAATCCACCAATAAAATTGGAAATTTAACAATTATTGCTAATTTAATTTCTACATCTTCAAACTTTTACAAGTTCTTGGCATTAATTTCGGATTGTAGGCTAGTAGAGAACAATTCGTCAAAATATCGACAACGTGATAATTCTGTGATTGAAAATGTTTATAAAAATAACAAAAAAATACAACTTTATATTACCTATACCTTTAAAATGCTCTGTTTCTAAATTATTGATAATAATTTTAATTCATTTGTTTTTCTTCATCACATCATTGACGATGTGAGAGATGAATAAACTAAGAAACTTCAAGCATCTACAATGACCTACGTCACAACATTGCGTCTTTATGAGCTTTCTATTGACAATAATACCACAGCTAGTAAGGAGTTGTTCTCTCTTATCCCACATTCTCCTATCCTTCATTCTACCACGCGAGCTGTACTACTTTGTTACCGTCTTACTGTGGCCCTGATTAAACCGCGAACAACAAAGTGATTCATATCGTTGTGCACTATTCATAAATGGATTTTTTTCTAGTACACTCAAATAGTACTTACAGCATCATTAATGCTTAAAAGAAATGTGATAATATAAATTTTAATTGCACATCAATATCTAAAAGGAAGAACATACCTTAGTACTGCTAAAGTAACTAGTGAAACGGGCTTTGGTTACATGCAAAACTGTACCCCTTTAAATCATCTGATATCCGAAAACTCCTTATATGTGTGCTGTGTTTGTATGTAATTACTTTTTGTCAATATTGTCAATAATTATACTTATCTGATATTCGAGTAGAAATGGAATATAACATGTCATTGATAAAAATATAACATAAAAATTACAAAACAAAAATACATTAAACTTATGACTAAGAACAGTTGGAGACACCATGTGACTAGTTGCATAAAAATCGATATTATAAACATCAGCTTTGACCTGTTATTAACAGAGATTGTATCCTAGTCACTAGAAATGGAAATTTGATGTCATACATCGACTTCAATGTCACTAGTGGCTTCATGGTGTTCGGACTGCGGAGACATAGTGTCGTCTGGTGCATCATGTGGGGATGCCATTGTGTACTCATGCGGTGAACTCAGGTCGTCTTCTGGTGACCCCGGCAAATCCTCATCCATCATTATTGTGGCAGGCAGTGAAGGTGACACTTCTTGTAATTGACTTGAATAAACTGTGGATTAAATTTTACTTATTAATCTATACAGTTGAAGATCATTGAATAATTTTTACTTGCACTCATTTAAATAACAATGTCTTCTGTTGTAGGTGGTTCAGCACAAGCATATGAGCAAACACTTATAAACTAGGTAATAAATAGTTGCAGATGTATAAAAACATCATCAAAAAGATTTTTATTGTAACAAAACAATTAGTGCAGTGTTGCTATTATTAAGAATCACAAACTTGAAATATTTATATCCCTATGACTTCAATGAAAATTTGTTTCAGGATTATGTGTAATCATAACATTATTTATTATTTATTATTCATCAGTTATTTCTTGATTTCCATATCATAAAAATTTTGTTTTTCTATAAAGATTACCCAGGTATTCCACTAAAAGACAAGTGCTTAAAGAGCAGAGTAGTAGAGGTTTGAAAAATTAAATACTCACATGAAAAATCTTAAAAATTAATGTGAGAAATTTAAGCTATTATTATTTTCTTTTCCTGGCATTGGTCAACCTTATTTTCCTCTATGTTTAATTTTTGAAATCAGAACAGTTTACCTTTAATATTAGATGACTTGAGATCTGCACTGAAGTTGAGAGATTCTTCCATTGCTTCTATAGTTAGTGTGTCTGTATCCAAGCTGTCCATAGATCCTGAACATGATGGTGAACTATCTGGATTTGTGTTCAAAGTCAACTGTAAACTGTCCAATTGAGGTATATGTGGTCTTACCTGTAATCAAAGCCATAGAAATCATGTATTAATAGTTTTCACAGTCTATCAAAATTTATTTATTGACCAAATTTGTACCAAGATTTTTTAGTTGTTCAACAATAAATTCAGAGGATCTTATTTATAAACATCATCTATTTCATTAGCCTATTAATGCCCCCACTGCAGGGGCACAGGCCTTCTCTATAGATGGAATAGGAAGACTAGGCCATAACCCACCATGCGGGCCCAGTGGCAATTGGTGATTAATAAATATAGTTAAAGTTGGTATTTTTATACAGTATCTTTTGTCATAGTATCATAGTAGCCATAAATTGATGTTTGTATACATCACTACAGATGTAAACAAAAAGCAATTTATTGCTACTACTCCAAGCTTTTTTTTCACTTATTAATAAGAGTTGCCTGTTTATTGCAGCTATAGTTTGCTTACATTAAATTCAATGCTTAGTGAAATATGCATTTTGTAATACTTTTACATACCTTCATGCCATCAGGGCGATGTGGATTCCTACAACCTTTACATTTGCATTCAGTACATGGTTTACTATCAACATAACACGGACACCTCTGGCCACAGCATGTTAACTTTCCTGGTGTCGCAGTAGCATTCCCACATCGACATCCCTTGCGTTTACTGCTAGCCGAACTTCTAGATCGATTTGATGGCTTTTTGAAACCTAAACTTGACTGTAAGTAATAATAAAACACCATTATTTAAATCATATCATATATCATCTTCACAGTGGAAGAACTAAATAATTGACAAGACCCAACTTCCACAGCAGTTTTTTATTTAAATAATGTAGATTATCTCATTCAGTTCAAATCAATAATCAAGGGCATTTTGTACAACAAATCAAAAGATCCACAGTTAATTTTATTAACAATAAAAGTTATGTTCATTTCAGTTTCAACAAAATTAGTTTTGTTACTTATTTAATTCTGCCAATATGACAACAATATGTTTTAATTACATGCAAATATGTGCATAAATGGAAATAATGTATGTTACCTACCTTACTTTCTCTACCACTAGATTCACCTTGTGAGGTTGATTCTGTATCATCCACCGCTTTTCTTTTTATTGTTATTTTGTTGCCAGAACCGGCATACATTACAGAATACATTGGTGATCCATTTGACATAGACCTTGAGTTTGGAGAATCTTTACTGGATGACCAGTTGTCTGAGTTATTTGAAGATGATGCTCCTTGGGTCTGTGTTGATGCTGAATTAGTGTAAACACATGGAAGTATACTGTATGCTGACTTCGAGAGACCTGCTGTACTTTTATAATCATCAGAAAACCCTGCCCCTTCTTGTATCAGATCTATCAATCCAGAACTGGCTACAGTGCCTCCATTTACACCTGCGACTATTTCGTCCTCTTCCAGTAATACTTTGTAGACATCAGTCCCCATAAAATATTCACAAAGCTTTTTGTAGCACTGTAAGAGTATTCGTAATTGCAAATTCTCGGCGTATATTTCATAGTCTTTGCACCAATTACAAGAAGGTTTCAGTTTCTTTCTACCACCTTTACATTTCTTGCAGACATGATGTTGGCAGCTTGATGGTGTATAAGGCTCCTTTAACAAATTGCCACAAACTGTGCAAGATAAAGATTGGCGTAAATAAGGAACTAATCGAAAAAGATCTGTCCATGAAGATTTGTCGGCGACATCGGCTAGGATAATTAACCGACACGTTGAAACATACAAACTTGTTGCATTCATCTTCATTAGTGAAACGTATTTATTATTGCGAGCTTGTAAAGAAAATCAAATTGTTTACACAAAAATATACAATATACAGCCAAAAAAGCCGCAACCGTTTCATTACATCCGATCTGTCAAAGTAATTGCCAAGAGGGTGTCACTGTCAAACCAATTCAATACAAATGACAGATTCAGTGTTGCCTTACATTTCCCGAAAAAATCTACTTTTTTTTTAATCTATTGAACACGGGTCAGAAGTTTGAAGAAAGAAATAGAATTAAATGATTTAAAAATAAGTAAGATGGGGATTCAAAATAATGACTTTGTAGGTCGTATAATTTGTAATTCAGTGGATTTTTGCTCATTGTTGTCAAACTTATGACATGTCAAAAAAACAAATAATAAAGGTACAATAAAATATTTCTTTAATAATTCTGGATTACTCATAAATAAATAAAAGAAATATCTCATAGCAAAATTGTTTCTCTATTTAAAAAGGTTGCAGGATTTTATCTTTACATGATACCATTGAAATTCCAGTAATCGTTGCTGCAGTCCTTATTTGTTCTATTGACCAAAATTGTCGAAAACATTTTTTTGTTATCACTTACATTTCAATCCTGTTACTATTTTTTAAAAAAAATTATAATAACAAAAAGTAATTTGGATTGTGTTAGTAACACGACATCACATTGAGCAAATTGAACTTGTTTGTTTAATCTCCATTAATCCTAGATGGTAAGAAATGTTCAGCCTCTGAGTGTTCTATGTACACTCAATCGACCACTCACTCAACGTCTTGGCCGCAATTTTGTTTTGTTTCAGTGTGGCTAGAAAGAAATATCATGAAAATCCCTTAGGTGAACAAAAGTTTTTTACTCGAGTAATGGATTATTCGTGGTTAGCACACCAATCCATTTTTGATTATCTTTTAAGCTTTTAAACTTGAATTAAGAACTTTCGTGAAAATTGGCCTTAGTCGTTTACAAAAACATTGAATTATTGTGTAAATTATTCTGTTTTTGTGCTTATATTGTCTTAAGTTAAGTTGTGTGTATCGATTCTGGCTTGATTCTCTAAACTTAAAACTAAATTTAACATCAGTCTCTCTTTTTCATTAGGTATAGTGAATGGGAAGGGCAAACTGTTGTAAAAAATAATTTTAAGTTTAGAATCATATCAGTATCGTGCCAAGTCTCATGACTAACCATGATGTGATCAATGATTCATAATAAGGACTGACTCTATGTACATATAAAGTAATAAGTCAGAATCGACAACATCATACCAATAATGCGTATATTTTTTGTTACGAAGATAAAACAATGCCTTCGATTTTTTTAAAAATAACACGAATAATAATATTCTTTATTGTATAACACCACAAAGGGCATAAAAGTACAATTACACTGACAGAGAGGCATTACACAATGGGCGGCCTTATTGCTTAATAATAAAAGAAGATACTACTTCCAGGCAACCCATGATGGAAAATGAAATAAGTATATAAGGACAAAAAAGGGGCAAGGGTGTAAAAGCAATATTATAAAATAAAAAAAGGTGATTATAATAAGATGCATATTTATATTTAAAACAATAAAGAAACAAATAAATAAATAAAGAAAGGAAAGAGGTATGTTCAAAGTAAGGATAGGAATGACGCTTAACTTGATCACGGAACAAGTCCAGAGTGCGAGCCCTTCAAATAGATTCCTGTAATGAATTTCACAAGCGAACAGAATGCACAGAGTAGGAATAAGAAAGAAAATTAGTTGAATGGCAAGGTATCTCGAGAGTGAGATTAGAAGAGTAGCGTAAAATGCATTGTGAAGAGGAAGAACGAAAAGAGAAGCATTGTTTTAGATAAGGTGGAGAAGTAGGTAGGAAAAGTACAGAATAAAGGAGCGTATGTGTTATGTAAGTCCCTGCGCCGGCGAATAGTGAGCCAGTTGAGTTTCGAGCGGCTCTGTATAAGCGTGAGGCCTGGCGTGATGTAAGTGCTTGATGCTGAAAATGACCAGAGGAAAGTTCCTTGGTCATGGTTTTTACCATAGTAGCCATTTATTTCGCCAAGATTTGAATACCCACAGATCGAAGTTCTTTTCGTTTCCCCACTCCATTTTTATATCACGAAAATATTTAACACCGACTGGCGTAAAAATGAAAAAACAATAAATCTATACTAATATTACAAAGCTGCAGAGTTTGTTTGTTTGAACGCGCTTATCTCTGGAACTACTGGTCCGATTTGAATGATTCTTTCAGTGTTGGGTAGTACATTTATTGATATTCAAAATTAGGGATCTGTAATAGCATTGCTATTTTGTAACACAAGGTGTAAAATCGAAAACCTATTTTTACGTGCGCTGCAAAAACTATTGACAATAGAACAAAATGATGTACTACGGGTTTGTAGATTCCATTAAGACCTACAAAAAAGTCTGCGAGAACATATATCTAGCTAACATCACAATAACCGATTTTGTGTTCGAAATAATTATTAAATCGTCTGAAGAAAAAAAAACTACGTTAAATATGTATCGTAATATTAATCTTTATCGAAATTAAGCATAATGTTATTAAGAGTATTTATATAGAAGTAAAATACTTCTTGTTTCATCTCAATCGGATATTTCGTTTAAAAGTTATCACGTGTGTAAGATGTTAAGAGTTGGTATTAATGAGTTATGGAACATAGAGTTTTTTATCAACATAAAATCCTGTAATAATCTTTTTCGAAATATATTTGTTGATGATTGTAAACGCGGGTGAAACCGCGGGGCACGGCTAGTCTTCATATAAGAATGACATATTCCAAATTCAAATGTATATTTTTATTGTAACAGTATTTATGGTCAGAATAAGTACATTGGGTCTTTAAGCAGTTCTGAGGATGAGAAAAATATGAAAAAAACCGCTCCGATATCTTTCGCTACACTGATTGGTGATTGCTTGATTGACAGCTGCGCCACTATTTAATATAATTTACTCTAACAAACTATGCGCGGAAAATATCGTATTTGATACACGCAAAGTCAGTAGAATTGTTTAACGTCTATGCAGTCGTTAAAGAAACGCGTCCTCAAGCGGTTTTTTATATTTTTTTTATATAACTAGGTAGGCAAATGACTCTACTCCACCTGATGTTAAGTGGTGATAAAGTCCAAACGCGAAGATAGAAGTGGTGATAAAGTCCATCCTCACCTTGCCGGCCCGCAAAAATTCTTCTTCATTCTTCCTAAACCACAGGGTTTCTAGAGGTTACTGCACTAAGCATAACTATAAAATTACAATTTCATAAACTAAAATATATTTTTCATGTAGGTATGCTAATAAAATTAGAGGTCTCTCATTGTCTGCTCCAAAAACTTGTAAGAAAATAGAGCGGATTAGATGAGTCAATGCACATTATCCTGCCACCGCTTAGAACGATTAGGGATCTAGTGATAGTGCACTAGATCCCCAGTCTAAGCGAAAATTCTACTAAAACTCTAATGACCGAAGTTGGTATCACTAATTTTTTTTTAGTTCTCCTTCCTGCCTCCTTTGTCCGGGAAGTCAAAGGGACCAAGGCCCCGTCGGTCTTCCGACCGTGTCTTTATAAATGTCTTTTTTATAAAATTCAAATATTAAATAACTCAGCGGAATTCATATTTAAAAGTTCCTTGTTTTATTTCAAGGAACTATGCAACCTCTATTGTATATTTTTCTGTATTTGTTGAGGAAATAAAGCGAACTTCTCAATAAATAAATAAAGATATATTTTCAACTTCGTTACATTAATTTTGAATATATATATGTAGTCTGAGAGGAGTCGAAGCTGGACCCCTTTTGGCCAAAGGAAGTGCTCCGCCGATCGTGCTCTTGGGTTTTATATTGATATATAACGCCATCCCGTGGTTCCGGTGATAACTACTTCCAACGGTGACTGATTGTTGCCAGTTGAAACACGCCCTTGTTCGTGCGTTGTTACGTCCGATCGCCAGATGGAGCTATTCATGAGCATGCCAGCGGGCCTTGAGAGCTGAGCAGTTGCTCTCAACAACGTTGAACAGATGTGTTAGTAAATGCATCTTCCTCCTTTGTTGAAACTGGCAAGGGACATATCTTCGGAAACGCTCTCTCAATGACTCCATTAGCTGTCCTTATACTGGCCACTCGGGGAACGCCATCTTTCCCTGGAAACACAGACAAAATTCTTCCCAAACGCCACTTTAAGGGAGGTAGATTATCTTCTTTGATGAGCACTAAAGTATCAGGTGCTAATATTCCTTTTGATTCCTTCCACTTAGTGCGAGTCTGTAGTTCCCCAATATACTTGGTTGACCATCGCCTCCAAAAATGTTGCCTAAGCTGCTCGATGCGCTGGTACCGGGATAACGAGTGTGATGGAGTGCTTGTGACATCCTCGCTTGGTTGTGAGGTAGGTCAGCGGTCGGCCGATCAGGAAGTGTGCCGGAGTGAGTGGGGTAAAATCTGTTAGGTCTGAGGACAGAGAATACATAGGACGGGAATTCAGGACAGCTTCGATTTGTGCCAAAACTGTACTGAACTCCTCATAAGTTAAATGACTATTGCCTAACACCCGGGTGATGTGGTGTTTACAGGATTTCACCCCTGCTTCCCATAAACCGCCAAAATGAGGTGCGTAGGGTGGTATGAATTTAAATTCTATCACATTGGATGAAGCATAATCAATTATACATTGAGACTCCCCACATAAGAAATTTGCAAGTTCCCGTTTAGCACCCACAAAATTCCTACCGTGGTCAGAAAAAATACAAAGTGGTTTTCCTCTACGAGATATAAACCTTTTTA
The DNA here is from genome assembly GCA_902850365.2 of Chilo suppressalis. Classification (NCBI taxonomy): domain Eukaryota; kingdom Metazoa; phylum Arthropoda; class Insecta; order Lepidoptera; family Crambidae; genus Chilo; species Chilo suppressalis. The sequence continues at coordinate 12,961,333 of OU963897.1, read as the reverse complement.
ATGCTAAAATATAGTATTCAGAGGTTAAATTGGTAACAAGTTCCAAGTGCAAAGCCTTAGTAGTAAAGCAGACAAACAAACATAAATAACACTTTTCAAGCTTAGAGCCCCTTCCCTTTCGATTCAATATATAGAATGGACCAGCATAATCAACACCACTATTTATGAAAGAAAAATCAGCCTGTACGCGTTCCTTTGGTAGATTTCCCATTATTGGTTTCACTGTTTCACCCTTCATACGAGTACAGATTTTACACTGTAATATAGTTTTTCTAGCCAGGTTTCTACCACCCAAAGGCCACCAGGTCTCCCTAATGTGCGCAAGTAAATGTTGAGGTCCAGCGTGTAATAGCCGTAGGTGCTCTTGTTTGAAAATCAGCTGTGTTACATAATGCTTACCACACAACAGCATAGGATGCTTCTTGTTGTATGAGAAATCAGGCGAATTAAACAATCGACCTCCCACTCGGATCATATTATTGTTATCTAAAAACAAATTTAAACTTAATAAGCCACGAGATGATTTTATTGGAATTTTACTTAATAAAGCTTTATGTTCCTCTGGAAATGATTCCAGTTGCACTCTTAGAACAATAAATCTCAACGACTCTTTTAATTCTGTCACTGACAAAGGACCTGTCAAACGATCACACTTAAGTTTTGATTTGAGGTTATGAACGAATCTCAATACATATGCATAAGAACGCTGAAGTGTGCAAAATGAAGAAAACTTATTAAAATCAAACACAATACCTAAACTGTTACAAGTCATGACGGTAGTTTGTTTTTTGCGTAATTCCGGCAAACTGTTTTCTTTACTAACTAAATCTAGTGATTGACTAAAGTCAATTACCTGTTCATGTAAGAATGCGGGTCCGTTCCACCACAAGCTCGATGTGCTTAATTCATCTATATATAATCCTCTTGTTAATAAATCGGCTGGGTTGATTTTACCATCTACGTGCCGCCAAGTAGTATTAGAGGTTAATTCGTTTATTTCTATAACCCTAATTTTCACGAAAGGCTTAAGTAGATGAGGTGACATGTTTATCCAGCACAATACTATCGTAGAATCACTCCATAAATAGGTTTTTGTAACTAGATCACCCGGCAAAACACTGTTTATCCTATTAAATAATTTTGCACCGATTACCGCGCCGAGGATAGATTACTCGAGTCGCGGTATACTGACCGACTTGACTGGAGCGACGCGGCTCTTTGAACAGATCATTCGTACTGTAAGTTCACCGGTCTCAGAGAATGTACGGCTGTATGCACACGCGCCGTATGCATTTTCACTAGCATCTGTGAATATATGGAGTTCGATTCGAACCGGATTAGTCCCCATTATATGACGAGGTACTCGAATTAAATGTAATGAAGTTAATGAATTAACGAATTTCTCCCATATACCCTTTATTTCTAGAGGAACTACTTCATCCCAATCTAGTTTACATTACCATAATTTTTGTAACAATATCTTTACCCTAATGATAACAGGACTTAACAAACCTAATGGATCATATATTTGCGACACGACTGACAATATCAAGCGTTTCGTTAAAGGTAATTCAACGCCTTTTATTTTAGAAATAAAATGAAATTCGTCATTATTATTAGACCAACCTAAACCTAGTGTTTTATTAGACTTATTCTCGTTCAATGTAAAATGTTTCGACTGGCAGTTATCATCTTGAGCGACTTCCTTAGCGATTTCATCCGAGTTAAATATCCACTTTCGTAATGGAAAACAGCCCGACTTACACACATCGATAACACCTTTACATATACGCACTAATTCCGTCTTATTATTATGACCTACCAGATAATCGTCGACATAAAAGTTATTTAATATTGTATGTGCGATTTCCGCGCTCGTGCATTCATGCCCTAACTGTCTAACGCATCGCATGCTAAGATAGGGTGCAGACGCGGTTCCGTACGTAACGGTGTTGAGCTGATATGCAGAATGTGGTTCGGAAGGACTTTCTCGCCATAGTATCATCTGTAAATTCCGTTGATCTTCTTGTACCAACACCTGCCTGAACATTTTCTCAATATCAGCGCACGCAACATATTGATACTGGCGGAAACGTAAAAGAAGTGCAAACAAATCACTCTGTAAAGGGGGACCCGTCATTTGAATATCGTTAAGTGACTTTCCGGATGACGTAGGTTGACTAACGTTGAACACTACACGTAACTTCGTGGTAACACTATCATCACGGAACACACCATGGTGAGGTAGAAAATAATTAGGTTGCGGGCAACCCTCAACGCGAGTCATGTGTCCTAGCCCTATGTACTCGTTTATAAATTCATGATACATTTGTTTGTACTCAACATTACGCTCAAGTTTTCGCTCAAGTGAAAGAAACCGATTTTTAGCGACTTCGTAACTATCGCCAAGTTCAGTCGTTGACTCTTTTAGCGGTATGCGCACAGAAAACCGACCATCTTTCAAACGCTTAGTTGTGTCTATAAATAATTTTTCACAAACTTTATCTTCGTGGGTATATAAATTATTGTTGTGGCTTACTTCCTCTATCTCCCAAAATTTTCTTAACTGTTCCCCTATTTCTAACGTTTGGGTGAAATTACATTGAACAGGAATAATGCGCCTATGTTCAAAGGAGATAGGGCCAGCCACTATCCATCCTAACTTAGTATTCTGGAGATAAGGTCCGTTACTTAAGCGAATTCTACCTTCAAGTATTAAATCCCAGAAGACATCTACCCCTAATATCAAATCTATCTTTGACGGCGCATAATAAGCAGGATCTGCCAAGCTGATTTCTTTCGGTATATTTAATAAATTAGAATCTATTTTGAATGTAGGTATCATATTTGTTAATACCGGCAAAACAAAACATTTAATGTTCGTTTGATAATTATCGTTTAAAGGCTTAACTTCACACAACTGGGCCAACTGTGAGACCGTCTGTCCCACCCCTATTATCTGATAAGCGGACTGTATCGAATAAGAGTTTATTTTACTGCGTACTGATTCGGAAATAATGCAATGTTGACTTCCACTATCAAGTAAAGCACGAGCCCTATGATATTTGTTGTCGATACCCGCGATTTCGATAACGGCAGTAGACAGCAAAACCGAATTTACCGATTTAGACTTACTAATAGAACTTTCATTACGCCCTGAACATAAACGAGTTTGCGAATGCATGACTGCAGAAGTGCCAGAAGGTTCGGCTATTAATGAACTGTCCTTACAACACTCATTATGCAGTAAACTATTATGTTTGTTATTGCATTGCTTACACGGGCCAAAATAGCATTCACTCGCGGTATGTCCTTTCCGCAAACAATTTATGCACAAATTATTCTTCTTTACGATTCCTAACCTTTCATTCGATAATAATTTTGTAAATTGAGTGCAAGCATAAAGCGAATGGTTACCGTTACACATAACACAATTGCGGGTGCGCGTAACTTTTCGGTTATTTTGAGTGGAGGTATGAGCCGAGGTAAAACTATGAAATTTCTGTGGCTTTATCTTGCCATCCGCCATTGGTTTGTTAATAGAATGAGCAGTATGATTCGCCTGTACCATATCTAACATGTTTGCTTTGTCCGTTAAGAAATCCTGCAACTGAGAAAGCTTCGAAGATTGACTGTTACCTATTACTATTTTATGTTGTTCCCACTCTTTTTCTGTGAGCAAGTCTAATTTAGAAATAATGATATGAATAATAAGAGTGTCCCACCATTCTGTGGGCTCACCAAGTGTTTTTAAAGCACGTAAATTCTTCAACACGGTATCAATCAACCTTCTAATTAAATGGGGCGATTCTTTAGTTATAGATTGCATAGAAAACAAAGCTTTGACATGATTATGCACTAATAAATTATTATTATTAAATCTACCGTTAAGCAGGTCCCATGCTTTTGTGTAGTTTTCAGAGTAAAATTCTAAAAATTTTATCACCTGACTAGCACTCCCCGTTAAAGCAGATCGCAAATAATGAAATTTCTGTATATCATCAAGTTGCGCTGAATTATGTATCAACGAAAGGTATCCCTAAACTCTAGCCACGTATTGTACGACCCGTCAAATGTAGGTAATGTGATAGTAGGCAATTTAATTAACGGATTTGAATTGCACTTGGATTTGTCACCAACGACCGAATTACTAGCAGTATTCTGCAACAAACAATCAACTTCTGTTAAAACCTTATAGTAGGAATTTTCAAAAGACTCCCGTATATCTATTTGCTGAGATAATTCTTTTTCCGAGATTAATTCCTCTATAGAACTTTGAATGCTTTCAAAATCCTGTATTAAAGATTTAGCAGCATTAGATCTCAATTTTAATTCTTTTAACTGCCTATCGTTTAACGGTTGGCCGTTAAAGGAGTTTACAAATTTCGTAAAAAGTGTCAATCTACCCTTGATTGTTCCGCGTTTTTTATTTAAATCGTGAATCACATTATCACTGATATTTTCTAAAACCGGCAAAGGAGACTTGCTACGCACAGATATCCTATCCATATTTTCTACAACTAGACTCATTTTAGCACTTTATGAAAAACAAGGGTACTCACGATTTTCTCTGCAAACACCGTGGCTTAATCACGCGAACCAGATTTGCGAGACGAATCAACTGTAATTAATCACAGTTTTAGCACAAATACGATTAGGGAAAGAAAGGAACGATACGACCAAACCTCTGCTTTTCTCTGTTTTCTTTTTTCTTCTCTGATTCTTCTTATATTATTCGGCTCTGAAGGTCCATGTATATTTTTCTGCATTTGTTGAGGAAATAAAGCGAACTTCTCAATAAATAAATAAAGATATATTTTCAACTTCGTTACATTAATTTTGAATATATATATGTAGCTGAGAGGAGTCGAAGCTGGACCCCTTTTGGCCAAAGGAAGTGCTCCGCCGATCATGCTCTTGGGTTTTATATTGATATATAACGCCATCCCGTGGTTCCGGTGATAACTACTTCCAACGGTGACTGATTGTTGCCAGTTGAAACACGCCCTTGTCCGTGCGTTGTTACGTCCGATCGCTAGATGGAGCTATTCATGAACAACTATTGTTAAGCTAGCTTGACATGGTCTTGACCCCTTGGCTACCACTTGGTTTGACAAGAAATTATGACCACGATTTAACGAACATCGATCATCATCGATCACGATCATGCATGACTCACTCATTGATATTTGCCATAGTAATTGAGTTGACGTTCTAAGCTTCGGCTGTTACAAGGCTGTTACACACTAAAAATCTGATGTTCATGTTTACTTATAACAGGGGGTGGCCAGCATTTTTACAAAACTGTTCAACTTTAAATATGATTTAAAACTAATCGGAGGTAATATAAAAATTAAAACTATCTGTTCATGTTAAATATAAAACAAGCTTTCAAATGATAAATGTTTCGTCGCTGCCGGAAACCGCCTACCACTTTTGAAGTCTCCTTTAATTTTAGGTTAAGAGAATCAAAATAGAATCGACTTGTATAGTTGTACTTATATTTTTTACTAATAATAAAATAATGTTAATTTAAATATTCAGCATCATATTAGAAAATTCTTTCTTTGTTATATTCTTCATTGTCAGGACAGGGTTTGTATGAATATTGAAGTGAAGATGAAACGGAATTGCGTCTCGAGCATCACACGACTATGTGTGGGATGCGTGCGCAGCTCTTCCCGATGAGCATGAAAGTTGGAGAGTTATTCGGCGAAAGCTGACACGCTACGAGCGTCACGAGTGTCACACAATATTTTAAAGAGGAAAGATTTGATTATTTGTTTGTTTGTATTGAATAGTCTCCGAAACTACTGGACCGATTTGAAAAATTCTTTCACGTTTAGAATCCTACATTATCACTGGTGAACATCGGCTATAGAGCATTTAAAAAAAGTTAGGGTTCCGTATGAAAACTTCGATAACATAACCCAGGATGTGAAAAAATAACCTTAAATCGCTTACGCTGCGGAAGTCATTGACAGTAGACCAAAGTAATGTACTAAAGTTTTATAGAGGACATTAATATCTACAAAAAAGTCTGCGATAACATAAGTCTAACTATTATAGTTATGTGACAACTACAGGTCCCCTGTGGTTTCACCCGCGTTAATTTGAGGGAAAAGGTTCTAGTGAGCTAAACTAAAAAGATGAGCATATGCTATCGCAGACTTTTATATAGTTCTTCTAAATGGGAACAATTCAGCCGTACATGATTTTCGCGTAAGTTTATTCATTTACGCCGCACATGCAACGTAAGCTCCCAAATGGAATAATTTTACTCGTTTTTGCAACATTTTGCATCCATGTATATATATGTGTGGTCCGTGCACACAATTTTAATTTATTAATACTCCACCAAAAACCAAATACCACCTGAAAGTTTGAAACAAGGGATATGATATTATTGTATTAAAATCTCAAATTATTGCACCCGTGCAGATCGCTAGTATATAATATAAATTAATAGAGAATTTGCTGACGTACACTATATTCATGTTGTTTTATAAACATGTAGTGTGATATCTTAATTAATTAAAATATAGACAGAAATTAAACTATTGTTGCAAATATCTTTGAATGAACTATATAGATAGACACAAAAATGTTACGCAAGTTAATATGTTACCAGGAAAACTGTTATTGACATTTGTTTAAGAAAATATTATAAATGTAACTAGAAATATGACAATGATGTTGTTTTCCTGAAATAAATAAATACACTACACGATAAAGAAGGTAAGACAATTGTGAAATAAATTTAAAAGAGGTGGCAGCAGATAGTGGAATTGATCAAATTGGAGCTGGGAAAGTAACCTCCACTTTAGAGAATACCATAGTAAAATAACAGCTGGTACCTTTTGATGGTGTTTTATTACCGTCGGTGAGTAATGCTCCCGGGGTTATAGGGGATTGGGTTAGCGTAGGCAAATAATGGCGCCAGCGGGCGTGAGGTGGGTGAACTCACGCCTGCATTGCACGGCCTCAGCTGATGGAGAGGGATGCCCAAGGTGTGCATGGGCATCCTTCCGGTGTGGTTGCTTCCCAATAAGGATCCCACATCGTCACATTCGGCGGTGACCGCACACCCCAAGGTTTTAGTGTGTAGGCCAGTATGGAGAGTCCCACATAACCCAGTAGCAGGGTATGCGCAAAGCATTTCCTGGGTTAAAAAAAAGTGTAGGCAAACAAGCGTATTTCCCGCCTGATGATATGATAGGCGGCCCACAATAGGCGCTTGCGATATCAAAAACATCACTCGCACCATTGCTTACCCTGACCCAACGCCCTACCCTGTGGAGCCCAGGAATCTTACTCACCGACCGAAACACAACACCACCATTTACTGTGATCTTCTGTAATGTTACTTCCCCAGGTGGGCGCTCCAATTCCAGCGGCAAATCTGCTATGCCCTACATTTCTCAATAATACTTATGGTTTACTTGAATCTACAATTATAATGTTTACCTCTAGGAATAAACTTAGACTAGTTACGCCTTGATTTTTTTTATATCACTCAAATTTTATTTGTAATTCAATGAACAACACCTTCAGTACCTACAGATCATAAGATTCGTTTTATTTTAGAAGGTGTAAGTAAAATTAGTAAAAGAATGTGTAGACAACAAACGGATCCCGAGCCAGACCTCACCATAAAATGATAAGTTTCAGTATTTATTATGTTTCTGTAAAATTCTGAAATACCTGGCCGTTCAGTTTTTCTGTTCTGTAATCTGAGCCAAGTAAATTATTATTTATGTTTTTTATTTATTTTTAAGCATTTAACTGCTAGATGTTTAAATCTAAAGAAAAGTTTACTAGAAAAAAATCCACGCGTACCAGGCAGCGGACGGGACTCGAACCCACACCTTTCGCAATCCGGGCGAATGCACTGACCATTATGCTACCACGGCCCCTATTTGCCGCGTCGAAATTTTCCTAGCCTTAGCTGCAAGGCAGCGCCATCTCTTCGCATTGTAGGTAACCCACATTTTTTTTTCTAGTAAACTTTTCTTTAAATTATTATTTTCTGATTTGTGTGGAGAGGTGAGATAAGAAAGTAGCTATTTTTCAAAGTTATTAGTTATTAGGAACGAAATGCTATTTTATTTTAAGTACTTTTACTATATTTCTTGTGAAGTTCTTCCTTCCATGGTGAGACTGTGATATTACCCACTCAGCAACATTTCTCGTCGTTCCTAATTTATTCAATTGAACACGCACCACAGCAGATGCTCTTCTCAGTGTACATTGGATGTAGGTACTCAATAAAAATAGTCTTCGTATAAGATAAACTCGTAAGACAAACTCATAATTGCCTGCTATATCATTTCGAAATTCTTGATAAACAGGCGAGCAGTGTAGTAATGAGTGCGACTCCTTATCACGGTTGTCGATAGAAACAAAGACATAGCATTTAGGTGCTCGTTAACATTACAATAAACATAATCGAGCAACCAATCGGATCATTTAGATACGACTATTAAATTTATTGGTTGTGTATCAGGCCCAAATGAGCTTATCGTTCCGTTATTGTCTTGAAGTCGCTCACACTAGCTAGTGAGATAGGGTGCTCTGCAGAAGGACGAGCGCTGATAAAAGATCACGACCGCATCAGTATCAGTTGATCCTCCAGAGGGGAAAGAACCATCTCGAGCTCTAAAATCACGAAATCTGTGGGCGATCCACTAATTGAATAAACGAACGGCTTCCTGCGCTGATTGCCAGCGGAGTCTGATGGACGCATCTACTGGTGTGTGTGCTGCTGTGACAGTGATGTTGCTCTTCGTGAACAGTGGTTTGTGTTGTGTGCAGTGATTATAAGTGAATTCAACATATAAACTTCATCAACAATGTGGAGGTTAGTATTTGTATATAAAAAGTTTTCCAAATTTTCTATAATAAGAAAGATACTAATGGAATCGGAATAGAAGTATACTACCATCCATATATTTACTACTACTTCCGTTCATCAAGAAGCAAGTAGTATAAAGTTGGATACGTAAGTAACCTGTTACAATAGTTATTATGTAACTGTAATGATACCCCTTTTCATGAATCATTAACAAAAAAGAGGCGCATGCATTTCTTCATCAATATCTTATTTATAAAAATCTCGGTTATTATAAATGCATCTTACTACAGTTATGGTAAAATTATAAGTTTTCTTAATGCGCATTTACCCTATCCTTTTCCGGATCTCCGTAATTCATATAAGACAATCAAAACAAATAACAAGATCTTTCTCTTTGTCTTATTAAAGTAACGTACATAAAATATTTGATATGTATTCGTCGTCGATGGAAAATAATGAAATGTCATTTAAATTAATCGTTCCATTAAAAATCCATTAGTTAATAGATTTATAATGGATTCTAGATCTCCATTTCACTATGCTAGAGTAATAGTCGACTATTATTATGAAACATATGTTTCGATATATCTAACTGCATCACGCTAGGAAGAGCACTGTAGAACCCCATATCTTTAAATATAGGTATTATTAATATTTCTGAACAACGTCAGCGATACTGATATAATTAAAAAAAAATAAGTACTACTATTAATCACAACTAGAAGCGATAAAATCACATTTGGTAAGAAACAAATTAGAATTTGGTTTCCAATTTTCCTGATTTCCGGATACCGGTTTCTCGCGATTTTCAGGAAAACTATAATTTTCATCGAAAAAAATTAATGGCAAAGGAGATTGCCCATTTTACTATGAGTGTCGTCCCAAGCTTGTAATAAGTTATGAGTAGTACAGAATATATCATTGAGTAACAGACATGTTGTATAAATTGTCTTTAATCATATTTCAAAGGTAATTGTTCATATTTTGTGCAAGGAATTTTGTTACTATACAAAGAACTAATTGTCAATTTAATTACCTATCTAATAGTCAAATCCATTTATAAAAGGTAATTTTTCGTTTAGCTTTGCTTATATCTTTTTACTTGCACGGGATAGAAAGTAACTGCCATACAAATAAAATTATTATTTTAGAAAACCTTTCATTTGCATCACTTGGGACGATATTGGGTATTCTCCTTTATGGGTAATTCAAAGATCTACAACTTTTGTATTTACACTTTTTCACATCGTTATAACCTGAAAATATCTGTGAAAATTCAAAATAACAGATTAGGTATTTGGCTTTTTATCACCCACAAGAATCCATTTTTTTCACGAAAGGATAATGGGCAAAACGCACCCAGCTCCGCCAACAATGTAATTAGTATGAATCGATAGATCTATGAAAAACTAGCCTTTTTATTATGACACCGAAAATAAATATCCTGGGAGTCAAAAGATATGACACCGTAAAAAATATCCTGGTAGTCAATAGATATGACACATGGGCATATTTAAGTAGCTGAATAAATTAATTTTATAGTACCTTCATTTTATATTATTAGTAATCATAATAATATGCCATATCGTACTATACAACCAGATATACGACAAAGCCTGTCCACCATCCTGCGCTTGCTCTTACTGAGACATTTCAAAACGGTTTACGGATGCTGAAGGACTTGCAGTTGCAAATAGTCGACTCGTCTTACTTCGTTGTGATTGTGCGCTCCCTGCTACTTGATTGATTTTTATCTAACACGCTTTGGATATTGGAACACGATTATCGGTTTTGTCAATTTGTATGGATGAACTGAAATCATGTGTTCTTCGAAGCGTGGACAAGTTTGTGTAATCTTTGGTCGCTCCGTTTTGCATAAAAGACAATTTACTATAAACGAACAGAATGTTTGAAAAACCCCAACCCAAGCGGGGATTTTCGGATTAACTCTAGCGTGGCAGAATAACATAAGGGGGCACCCTTGAACCTTGAGAAGTACTACCATAATTCCTGAGCACCCTATGTAGGGTTGAACTAACTAAATTAATTCCCTTGTTTCATTAATGTTCGTTCGTTATAGTACTTGTACCTATTTAACTTAAAATTACTAAAGACCCCCGGGATGGAATTTGATGCGTTTTGGCACAGATGATCATGACTATAATACCTTTCAAACAAATGTAGTTTAAGCCCTGGCGAACGTGGGTGCAGCGTCTATACATTTTTGCCCAATGTCCTTTGGTGATAACTTACCTTTTTATATCCCAAATGCGCACTAATTGAAGTTATACTTCTTTAGGCGCGTTATGAAAAAATGATGAGAGTGAAATTTTAAGATGCGCGCGCATCACTGTAACACAAAAAAATAACAGTATGAAGTTGGTCGCTTCAGCGACCAACTTCATGCTGTTACTTTTGTGTTTACCGCACATTAAGAAAATCTACCAACAAAATAGAAATAGAATCTCTATTTAGTGGGTGTTAAAAACTAATTTTAAACGATGCCAAAGAAGGATAACTTCTCACGCGCCTACATAAGTACACGCACCCATTTTTATTTTTTATTAAGCTGAAACTATTAGACATTGTAGGAGACACATCCAGGACGGGACAGTCACAAAAGTATTTCTGGCAAATGTTTTGCTTTTTCTAATTTATTTATATGTAAAGGAAAGTAAACAAGTTGTTTTCATATTTTTTTTATTCAAAATATTTATTTTTACTCTTTATTTGGATATCATATTGATAGATAGTAGACATAAATGAATAAACGACGAACACATGATGTTTTTGCATTTTCTGATAATCTTTTCCATGGTAATGTATATATTTTGTATACCATCAGAAAGTAGAGGTTCAAACGAACTAAAAGCGCACCAACTTTTTTTTAAATGGAACTTGTGAGATTGAACGTGAGATTTTTCGATTGATATCTTTGAATTACCGACAATTTTACCATTTACATTTTTTTAATGAGTGTTGTAGTTTTCCCGAATAATGATGTCATGAAGGAATGCATCTAAAGATACTTAAAGCCATACCGTACTCAGAAATGACAAATAATTAAATTGTACGTAAGTACATACATACAGTATTGCGTAAATTGTCTGATGATATTAATTCCACATTGAATATTACAATCATCGAAAAACGTGCAACAAAAGCTGAATTATTTCTTTTTTCATTTGAATGACTCAATTAGGATTCGTTTTAAAAATTGTTGCCGACACATAAGCCAAAAGCTCTTTAATTTTTTTATTTTAAAAGCCTAGAGTAAACTAAAACTTTCTACTGTAAAACAATTCTGTGATTAGTAGGTACTATTACTAGTAGGTACCTATATTGATTATGACTTTTGGAGAGAAAATTTCCGTGGCTGCGTTGCAGTCGTTAGCATCCACCAATCCACTCTGAACCCGCTTGGTGGGTCATCCTATTCATTCCAAAGGGAACGGCCTATGCCTAAGCAGTGGGATAATTAATAGGCTGTTGGATGATGACTAAAAAGTGAAGTACATACATGCGTTTGACTTCTGTATTATTATATATTTTGTGATCGTTAGATACATGATATGTATATCCCATTTTGTTTTTAAATTTTGGAAAAAAATCTTGCTGCTTAGATCTACATTGATCGAAGAACATTCTTCACAATGCGATATTTCAAAGTATTTTTTACACATTTTACTCAATATACTTACTATTATCATTTATGTTTATTAATTTTAAATGATAATATCGACTTTGATTTTTCTATACCTACAACAAGTTTTACTTACTTTCCCTTCCGTACTTATATAAATATAAAGCCCTATTTACATTGGTCGGGCGCCATAACTTGAGAACGACCATACCGATTTCCTCCGTCTTTCCTTAAGTTTTCTAACGCTTTTCGTAAGTATGTTTTTGAAAGTTCGCAAAGGAGGCGAAAGCATGGTATAAAGACGGTCAGGACAAGTATTTTCTGTAACTGTTGTAGGCTTTGGATTAAACTGACAACCTGTTTTATCAATAATTATTGTTGTAACATACATGATGATAATAACTCAGACTAATTTGAGCCTTGATGTAATTAACCCCGTATGGAAAGTATGTGTGTCGCCTACTTTTGGATAGAAGTTTCTTAGGGATTTCAATAGAAAAGATCCGACAAAATTTTCTGTAAACAGAAAAGGTGTCCAAAAACACCGAAATAGGTTAATTCAGTAATTGAAATAAATTCATTTATAATTTATATTTTGGTTGATCTCGTATTTCTGTATCCAATCAGTGGCTCCTCCCTATTCTTTGATGTCGTCAGTCCTCCTAGTGAGGGTACTGTGACACTGCGTTTCCCGGTGGGAGGTCAACATTCAAACATCATACGTGGGTCCTCACCATATGCCTTTTTTGTGACGCAGGCAAAACCTAACCGCCGAACAGACCTCACTCCTGGCTCCCGCAAGCCTTACGGGCCCCCGCAGTAGCTGCTCACTGAGGACCCCGTAACTTTTTCGGACCCTTTACGGCATAATTTCCGCTAAAAAACCCTACGATTACCCTCTAAGCTGCTAAGTGCGAAACCGCGGGATCCCCGTTTAGGGGTTCTGCCGCGTCTCCGCACCTCCCAGCCTAGCCGGGGATCCACGGCAGGGGTCTCCCAGGGCAATGCCCCCGCATTGCCCTGGGAGGGGTCCCCACCCCGCAGACGTGCGCAGGATGGTCAGCGCGTGGGGACTGAGTACGCTGCCTAGTGCCCACCGTACTGCCTCTCGTCCGCTGCGGAGAGCTACTTGGGCGTGCCTTTGTAGCTCCCTCCGCCGCCCCACAGCTAGGTCACAGTCGCCATATGTTTGCCTACTGCTACGCGTACCTAAATAATTTATTATTCGCTTTTTAAAAATTAAATAAATGTGACGCAATTGCCTTGGCACTATCTCGAACAGTGCGATCGATAATATGATTTGTGATTCATCGACAAAAATGGTTTTATCGCAATGTATTTTTGCGTTACAATCACGCAATGAGGTAAATAATTTCGAAGTATTGTCTTATCGATTATAATGTGATGTGGTTTGTTTCCTACAGACATTTGTAACTAGTGTGTAAGATGGCACCTACTCAGGTTTTGTCTGTCTTAAGGTTATCTTATCATTTCAGGGCCCTAGAAGGTTAAAACGTTATTCACAAATAAGATTTGGTACCAAAGGTGATAGAACCTACTTTTAAAATTTTTAACTTTTTGCGAAATTTAAATCTTAAAATCTATTGAGAAAGGGTTCAGTTAACAGACTTCTACGTTTCTAATCATCAAGTATAATGTCAAATCAAATTAAATGGTGAATATTAAATATCCAATATAGATCACTTACCTCAATTAACGGTTACAGACAAACCTACAACATATGCCTTTAAAAATGGTAACTAGTGAAAAAAATCGGAACAGGATGAAGTTAACTGAAGGAAGAGAACAAAGTCATAAAAAAAGATAAAAAAATATTTACGGGCGATTTGAGATAAGGAAAGGTGCAACTCTCATATTACCTACTTTTTCATTAAAATATAAATATAAGAGTAAAAATCAATATTTTGAATCGATAAATAAGTGTTTGATATATAAAAAGGTACGTTTTCATAAAATATTGTAAAATAATATTATTTGTGGGAGATAAAAACCAAAATATCGGTTATCTCGATTTATCGCAAATATTGTGTAAAATAGCTTTGAGCTTTTAGATATGTTTCTGTTCTTGCAAATTTTATCCAGTTCTGACAAAGCACTTTTTGCTATTCCGATATACGTCGCACTTCAGCTTCTTAAGATCCATTTTTGCTTAGGCTAGAAACCAGATATATGAAGGCGTCAGATATTTATGAAATGAAATGAAAATGAAAAAATGAAATGAAAAAACCTTTATTAGCCATCTTACACAAAAAATGCTATAAATATAAACAGAAAATGAAAGAGATACTTAACCTAAAAACAAAAAATATAAAATAGAACTAAGACGGCCAATCAGGACCCTGCCGCAGCTTATGCTGACACAATGGGAGAATACTCTCTCACTGTATCAGCGCTGGTATTCTGGCAGGGCCTGTGCGAGGACGTGTTAGGCGCTAACAAGCAACAAAATAATACATTTATCCTTATTAAGATTAAGTGACCCATTTAACTCTTAGTTTTCCTGAGCGATCCACAATCATGACTTTTATTTTTGATCGGTTTGTTCTGAGTCCCATTTCCTCGCTTATGCGGCCCATTTTGTTAAGAAGATCCACCATCTCGGCCTCGTTGACTGCCAGAAGAGTAGTGTCATCCACGTATTGTAAGTTTGAGATCTTGTGTCCTCCTATGGTAACACCCCCCTCCCATCCATCGCACGTACGTCGTATGATGTGTTCACCGTATACAGGGGTGACAGGAAAACTCAACCTTTTGCTTGAAAGGGGTTAAACTAGATGGTTCCCGAGTTGTGACAGTTCTTCGATATTTTAGTTTTTTTTCTGACTTGCTTTTATAAACCATTAATTGTGAATAAACTACTCCTCTCTAAACATTGATTTGATACTTTGCTAATGGGCTGAAAAATTAGTGATCATTAAAAAAAACGCTTGCCCAAAACTTATTGTGTAAAAACTTACAGTTTCAAAGAAAGCTGATAAATTTTGCTATAAAACGTTTTTTATTTTAAATCTCCAACTTATATTTTGAATTAAATAAAATTTAAAAAATGTGATAAGTACATAGTTTTGCAGGCCAGTGTAGTATGCTCCTTCACATTACTTTAAAGGTTTATTTTAGTAAACCTGAAACCTTAAAACTTGGAAAGAGTTAAAATTAAATAAGATTCGTTATTAGTTTATAATTTAACCTGTTTTTTTACTAAAATATCATAAGAGAGTTTGTTTTGTGATACTGATAAACCATTAATTGATTTATGTAAGTGAGAGCGTCGTTATAATAAAATTATCTGTTTATATAACTGTTTACGTACTCATATTCTTCGTAATAGATAATTACAACCAAGAAATTCCTGCTTACTATACCTAGATAATAACGGAGAAAAATAAAGAGCGTAATCGTATATTGGTTGCTGTTAAGTTTTCCGAACATCAAAATTGAGTCAGCAGAAGTAATGTTTAATTTAAATATGTTAAAGTTTAAGATTTGATCGAACGTATGGAAACGAACAATAAGTAATCTATTTTATGCAGTTGCATTTTTTGCTGCCAACCCAACCTGTAAGGGGTGTACCCTAAAGACTGCGACGAATTTGTAACTTCAGTAAAACAATAAGTGACGACAAGCTCTTGCCATAATTAAGTTTTTATCATATTTATTAACATTACAACATTATTTATTAACATTATTAAAACATTTACTAAATGTCTCTTACTCACTAGCCCAAGTTACGCTTCGGTTGGATAGTGAATCAATAATACCTACCTACTAATAGAGTTTGTTGGGCGTGGGCGCATCATAAAGATCGTTCAGACAATTGGATCGCTACGCGTACTGCACAGGCAGGAGTGTCCGCTCACCATGCGCGACGCACAAAATATAATACACTGAATAGGTCGATGATCCTGGAAAATTTATAGGTACAATTCAAAAAGGACCTATTCACTACTATGAGTAAGTAGTAGGTATTTGTCTATTTGTGATGTTTTTCTGAGCTATCCAACTCTGAACTGTTAATTTTAACTTTGAATTAACCTTCAACTTACTATAAAACTTTTATTATTTTTAACTTTGACTTAACCTTTAACTTACAATGAAACTTTTTGGTTCCTTTGTTTCAGTCAACTAAATATCGAGTGTGTGAATTCGTTTTCTTTTAAACATTAACCGACTTATTCCAGAACGCGGACTAAATCGTAGTCTTGGTTTAAACCTTATGTTGTCTCTGTCTCCTTTTTAACAAACAAATGTGACAGCATCAGTTTAACTCCAGGTTTAAACTTAGTCTACATTTGTAATAAGGCGGTTAAGGTTCGGCAAATTACCCTTTTAGATCGAAGCGCTGATGAGGCACAGAAATGTGTCATCCTCACCTTGTCGGTCTGGTCCCAATACCTCGCCTCGTGGAACCTCGATATCATCGGGATGCAGTTCCTGTCTTAGTAAATATGCGTCCAAATCGTGAACATTATTTTTCTGAATCAGTTCACAATTTACGAAAATATCGCCGAACATACTCGATTAAATTGTATAAACTCAAACTTTTTATTTAAAATCAGTTAAATATGAAAAGATAATTATTAAAACCTCTGTATTAAATACCATAATTATTGTAATTAGGTATTGATTATTATTCTAAAGTTTTGATATTGTAGGTCACTCAGCAGTATCATTATGTCTGTCTAAAGACGTTCATGCAAGTAAATGAGATAAGAGAAGGAAATAAACATTTCATTACACTCTTTATGATTTGACCATAATGATTCACTATCATTGCAAGAAGTTGGCTGACATTATTCCGCGAAACGAGTCCTCAATAACGACTCAAGTCACCAATTTAACTCAATTAATTTGACCTCTTACAATTAAGACAGTTGACTGCTGGGTGCTGGGAGACCCTTGGCAGATGAAGTATTTAAGTTCTTTGGATATTAGCTGCCGTTGTGACTTGTTTATAAGTCTGAAAGAAAGAGTCAAGAATGTTTTGTAACCATGGTATTTCAAGGCTGTAATGTGAAATTAAATATTTCACTTTAGTAGGTTAGTGTACCTATGCCACGACATAACTAGAAGTAGTAGTGAATGTCAGATACTTATAAACCATGGTATGTTCATTATTTCAGAAGAGTAAGACTTTGTTTTTATAGATTACATTATACAATCAAGAATTCACACCTCGAGTACATTTTCAATGTGTTTATAGAAAGAAGTACTATTCTATACATTATAATGGTGAACACGAAATTCAAACTTTTTAGGGTACATTTATAAATTTATTGAACTGATAAAAAATTGCATCTAGATGTGCATAAATCCTAATTGGTAACTACTCGATCGGACTAAAATGTAATAACCAATAAATAAATAATTGTCTGTCTAAATGTTCGCAAATTATGTGAATAATTATGAAAATTTGTTTTTTGTGGACCATGTCCTTATACCTACTTAAACTCTTACTCTTGTCATACGATGTAAAGGCAGATATTACAATTTGAATAAGTATTTTTAATCGATAGGTTCAGCAACGAACGACGCCCTCGATCGGGATAAAGCGAGTTTATCCTTACTTCGAAGCTTTCATTTCCAAAGATTTAAATCTTTGTTCATTTCACATAAATTTTGTTTTCCGCTGAAAAGTATCGTATCATGTTTTGACTTTCTGTCGCCCCTTGTTACTTGGCTTCTAGAACGATCACCCCACTCGCTGTACCCCAGGAGCATCACTTGGTCGCGCTAAAAACCCTCGACAGTATCAAGAGAGGGATTTTTTGGATGTTATTGCAGATATCGTATGATCCGCTAGAAAGGTTTTTCCCATAAGGTTGTGCGTAGTACCTATATGTGTTTTAATAGGAGTGATATAAAATGATGAAACGCTTTTAATGCTCTGCCATCTCATAATGAAATATTATTAAAAAAAACTAATTAGTGAAACACAAGTACTGATTTATGTAAGAAAATAGCAGTCGAAGTCCTGACCTTGCTAAGTATACGGTTAACCTTGATGGATTTATCTTTTCTAAAAACACCGCAATACCATCACGTTACTATTTGTATGTAATGTGCCAATCCTCTCTTATCTTGATTGCTATCGATTCATGGGCAAGTATATATATATATATGCATTAAGTTTCCAATGTTTGTTGACAATACATTAAAGATACTTTGCTTAACTAGGCCACGGTCGTCGAACAAAATTTAACTGCAATATCACTTACTTGTTATCTTATAAATTCAATAGTAAGTACTAACCTTCATTATTTTTGTTTTAAATGTATAAACTTATCTATGAAAAAAAACATTTATTAATTAAATTTAAAATATTGATTATCATAACTAGTTACGTGTAACTCAATTATACCAGATATAGTACTTACTACGATCACTACTACTCATATGTAGTTAAATTTAGTTACGAATTTAACTAGCTAAGTCGACGGTTATCAACTAATAGCTATTAAGTATAATATAGTCTTATGTATAACTAAATTGAACAATTTCAAAAATATAGATAGGAGGAGATGGTTGGTGGTGGTTGGAGATAAACGTCATATTTTTTGTGTGTGGCAGCTTATACTGTCTACTCAATGACTATGGCAAATATCAATAAAGGTACAATTCCGCAATAGGCTGCAAACGACAATGCTGCAAACGTGCTGCCTTTTTGCAGAGTGCCTCAGTCACTCCAATACCTTCGAGTACCAAGAGTATAGTGTTGTCTCTTTTTGCCTAGCAATATTTTCAAGCACAGTTTTTTTTTAACAGATTTCAATATTTACGACAACGAATAAATTTAATAAAAATGAAATCTAAAAACTTATGAGTGAAATGTTACACCATTAGCTTTATTTGTATTTCTGGAATAATTGTTAGAGCACTTTCGGAAGGCACACGACGGTATTATAATACACTTTTCTTGCAAAAAATGGGAATTGGAAAAAAAATGAAAAATATGGGAGTTAGCTCATTCTAGTATAGAGAGATTTCGGTGCCGTCAAAACTATGGTAAGGACATATCTAACGATTCAAATCTTTGGTGTGACCTCTCTGCGGTTGGCGACACGACCCACTGGAACTGTAGTCTGCGGTCGCTGCCGCAGGCTACGCGCCGCGGCTGCAGGCCGCAATGTCGCCGCGCTCGGAATAATTTTCATGGAGATTCATGATGGAAACGGGTAGTGTCGCCTGCAGTTTGCAGCTGCGGCCTGTGGTCTGCGGTTCAGTACGGACTTGTACCTTAAAGCCCGCGTTCACCAACATTTAAAACAACCGTTTATCTCTTTAAGTCCAGTCCAGTCATGCATGATATTCGTGAAATCGTAGTGAACTTATCATACCAATTTATGACAATCTTCTTAAAATAAAATACCCATACTAAATACCTAAAATAATGCAATTCTAATAATTATACCTAAAATATTCTGTTTATCTTAACAGAACAATATTTAGCACTGCTTTAGTTACCTACTGAATAGAATATACATATTTGATGCTTTGGCAACAAAAAAAATACAAATAAACTTGCCATTTGCCAAACAATAATTATATTTTTTTTTATTAAGTGAAAATGAAAAATGAAAATGGTTTTTATAAAAAAATGTGTTCTACGTGTCACAAAAAATTGGAGACTGCCGAAGACTGAACCTTCTCAATCTCATTTCAATAATGTTAAAGACGGTTACTTTTATAGCTAACCTAGGCTAGGTAATGACCAATTTTTTTAGCAAGGCAAAAAAAAGCCAGAGAGCGTGGAATGTCAAATTAAGTAGGCTATATTTACCAATGTCTTCATGCACCTACATTGAACATATTAAAAAAACAAAGATGTGCTTAAATTTTATTAATTAAAAGTATATACGAAAAGAAAAAGACAGAAATAAAATTCGACCATCAACTGCTTTGAAAATAAGGACCTTTTGTATTTATTTTATGTTAACCAATTGAGTATTTCATACGCTTTTCGTATAAGTGAAACGGTTTGTATAGCCTAAGTGAAGAACTTATTTTATCCCTAAACTTTCTTTTTAAGCCAAGATATCGGAATTGGCGTTATTAAGAAACTGTACAGAAAATTCATTATAATGAAATATTTTATTTAACAAAAGCATGAGTGCAATATGATTTCACAACCAAATTAGTAGGTATTAGTTCCAAAATAATTTGTATTAACCTCTGCTGCCGAACTAGGCAACGCCTATATTTATGCGCAAGCCTGATGTTTGCAATGAGTACTTACATAGATGTAATCGGAATCTTTTAACTATAATATAGTTGGCTATTATTAACTGTAATTCAAGAGCATTACATCTAACAGTCACGTGTAGTGTAGCTAGTTCCCAGATGCGTCAAATGCTGAGCTGTTGTCAGAACAGCAAATGTCACCGCGAGGACGCCGTCCATTATGAACTGCAACACTCTATTATTGCATTACTTTAAACCTACTAATTTGATATTAATTTTGCGTCTATTATTTTCATTAACTACGCTGACATAAGAATAACTAAGCTGTTTTACAATGTCACTACCTTTATGACGCTGGGAAATTATAGGTGCGGTGTTGACCGAGCGATGTAAATAGCATTTTTCTGGAAATGTTTCCGCAAGTTTTCATCGTGTGTAGGTACTTACGTAATACGTACAGCTGAACCTATGATTAGATTGTTTTTACTGAATCTTTGCTTTTGTAATGAAAATTACCTATGATGAACCATAAATCAGTATGTATTAACATGTAACCAATAGCAAATGATTCCTTCTTTATTAAATCTGACAAACAATAATGGTAGGTACAAAAGTACTGTCTAAATTCATAAAAGGATCAAGAATTTTGTCCAACAGTTTTTTTACGCTTTTACCTAGTTCAGATCACTACCGTTGGATCTGGTTGGATCAATTAATCATCACGAATAATAGAAGACTAATGAATTGTAAGTACCACATCATCATCATCAAAAACATTCTTAATATTCACTGTGCTTAATTTCTGAATTTCAATAAAGATTATAAAGGCACTTTCTTATTATTGCGATAGCTTGCTAATAACAAAACTAATAACAGTACTCCTCTCTTTACAAGTATTACATTTAATGGACGTCTCTGAGCACGGCCATAAATGTTTCTATATCTTATCTAATGCTAAGTAAGTACATGAACAATCAGAAATAATGCAGATACGTGTTTATACGATAGCAGATATCTACGAGTATCAGCGTATCGGATGTTTTGATTGGGTAACAAATAAACAAAAAAATCCTTTCTTGGCTTAACCTCATTTCTATATAAGTTAGATAAAAGTTTTCCTCCCTTATAAATATTAGCGACTGAGAAATAAAACTGGGTTTGGTTGGAAATAAAAAAGAAAGACTATCTGCTATCTAAATCGTGACTTTTAAATCGACTAATGGCTCAACTCACTCGTTACCTATGTGGCGCTTTGTATCATTTGCGATATTAACAGGACAAAGACCTAGAAATGTGAAGCAAATTATGTGCCATGAAGACTATACCACCCTGTATGTGTGTATTAAGTAGTATAGTACCTACGTTCAAGTTACCAGAATTACTATCTCAAAATATCAAGCTCCAATATTTTTTTTATGTTCATGTTAACAACTTTATTTTAATCTAAAATTATGATTACCCACTAAAAATATGCAAATATACTTGTTTTATAAAAATTTGAAATCGAAAATATATTATTTTCACGTGTCGTTGGTCGTGCCTATGCCTATCCCAGGGTATGATGCAGCATTTTTGAATCTTCAACAATGTGTTATAACGAGGCAATCCTACAGGGAAAAAACATATGGAGCATTCCAAGAAGAAACCACGGCAAGGGGCAAACTTGTTGGCGAGTACAAAGTCATAAGCTATTTTAGGCATCATCCTCCTTCTGGCGCAGTTGGCCAATAAGAATGAATGGACAACATTCTTAAGCTGAAGTAGGTACCTTCTTCCGAGAAACGTAACTTTGGTCAAGGCCTCAACTTTAAATATGGCGATGTATTAGAGAAATCTTGTAAATTGATGCAAAATTCTCGTGGAATAAAAGTATTGCCCAATACTTTACATTCAGTCATGTAAATCGAGTAAGTAATTTCAGCTAAAAAATGGTTTTGTCCCGCGACTGCCTGCAAAAAAGTATGAATCCAGCTGGACGTTAACAAAAGTCATATCGCCGCCCGCTACAGTCGCACGTGGACGGAACTGCGCCGGCTGCAATCATCGGGCTATGCAGAGATATTTACACTTTTCTTTAGCTTTAAATTAAAGCGGATGGCGAGAAAAGTTCAAGTAGAAATAAGACATTATTAGCCCAGGGGACAAAATTCTTCTGTGCTGGAAATCAGGCAACTTGTCACGGGTACGATTCGAAGGGGCATACTAAGGGATCGTCCATTAATTACATGAGATTCAAAGGTTGATAAGATTTTTTTTAAAAAATTTCATGGTAACATTATACGTTACGATATTAATGCGTTGTTCCGCAAGGCTCGGTGCTAACCCCAGTTATTATCAACCCCAGCTTAATGCTTCTTCTGAGCACTGGCAAATATCAGTTCGATATATGTATACATAAGATGGTATTTTTATAGTATATTATCTTATCTACTATATTATAGTAGGTGCCAGGCTAAAAGCAATTTAATGTTTAACTAGGTACCATAGATGAATGATTGGTTTTGCTTCAGTCGAGTGAAGCGAGAGCAATCATTCATCTATGCTGGTTACTTTTTCTACGAGTAATATGGGTAATATGATTATAATCCTACCTTTAAGATATTTTTCAAAACCTAAGTTATCTTATCACACGTTAACTTCTCATGAATGTTGACATGAAACTAATAATAAACATAAAATATGTCGGCTCCTCAAACATGCATGTCGAAGTATATCAGTATACCTTCCTATCGTAGGACAAAGAATAATTTTCGTAACACGCATGAAATGTTAAACACGGTTACATAGTTGGCCAAGTGTCTGACATACATGTTGAAACACAATACTGTATGATAGACAAGACAAATTATGATTTTATATGATATAGACAATGTTTATTCTTATCTCTTTTTTATATCGAGCAACTTGCGAGCAACACGACCGACGCGGCCAGGAGGGGAGTAGCCATAATGACATAATACTACTGAAATCATTCTGCCATTTTCTGCGGGGGGAGGAATATGCATAAAAAAATAGTTTTCATACATTCGCAAAAAACTAAATTGTTATTACGCCACTCACACATCGAAAATTAATAATAATATACCATTTATTTTCTCCTCACAAAAGGTGTAACAGTACAATAGGTAACTAACTTAATCAATACATTACACATAAACCTATTATGTGGGAGACTGGTGCCCGTAAAAGGCAACTACGAATAGCTACCTGTACTAACAGGTCACCAGGCCCCGACTATGATACATAAACCATACGTGTATTGCATATCTTAATGGAAAATTGAATACCTACTCCAAATTTGAAAAATAATTGTCCGAGAGAAAAAAATTACATGTCATCTAAGAAGTGCTTTAATTATACTGCAGACTGCATTGACAAAGTTATTAGAAGGTACAATAGTATATTAAACGTAATACATAAAAATATTTATTATACCTTTGAGAAACCAAACAAAGAATCCCAAATTCAGAAGGCAGCCATCACCATTAACGACCATAAAATTAAAAAAATGGTTGCCTGTAAAGTCGGTTTTACGGGCGAAGATTTTACGTGACAACGTCTTTTTCTCGGTAGAATATTTATTGATATGAATATAATTAAATTGCACAATAGGAACAAGGAATTGAATGAAAATAAGAATTGCACAAATTTTAGCTATAGAAATATATTTTGTTTACTAAAACATTGTACATGTAAACTTAAACTTAACACGAGAGACTCATCGTAACGTTACCGAGCGTTACACTTTTTCATAAGTGACTCCCAGCCGCAACCTAATTTAAGACGTTGTCACGTCAATAGCAGTTTGTGAGTTAGGAAAAGACTGAACAATTCATGTTATAATATGTGTATAGATTTTCGTTTCATTTCTGAAGAAGTTAATAGTTTAGGTTTAACACTCACGACCATCGCATCAAGCACAATTACGAGTAGAGCAGCCAACAGGCTTACATTCTATCAGGTAAATAGGCAATAAAAAGTAACCAAAATATATAGTAATTAAATATCGAAAGTCAGCAATTTTTCGGTATCTACATAGTTTAAGGTTTTCAGCCAGTTACTGACGTGTTCCTTACAAGTACTTTTATTTAATGGATAAATTGAAAGAAACTTATTAATTTTATTATACAAAAATGTTCCTAGGAAGCAATAAAATTTATGGGGAAGTAGGAAACTTCCAGACCAAGTTTTCGGGTTGGCAGACTTTGCTTTTCCTGCGTTTGCGTTTAATTGAATCAGGATCGTAATTAGTTTCGGTGTGTTTTTTAAGAACTGTTTGTAATATAAAAGTTTGTCGTACCGTTAGTAAGTCCCATTGTTTGTATAAGTTAACTGTAGGGAATCTATAGGGAAGACCAAAGCCACTTTTGAGTACTGCTCTTTGAGCTTTTTCGACTTCAATGAGTTGAGTTTTGGCTGCTCCACCCCAAGAAGTGATACAATAGTCGATCAGTGATTGACATAAGGCAAAATACACCATTCTTATTGTTTGTCTATTAGCTACGTGTCTTAGTGTACTGAATACAAATATAAGTTTGCGCAACCTAGAAACAAGAGTTGAAATATGAGGCTTAAAACTGAGAGTTTGATCCATTGTGACCCCTAGATATTTTATTGTCTCTGTTCTGCCTAGTTGAGGGCAGGTGCATTCGGAAGCCGTTACATTTTTGCAAGAGGGAGTGTGTGCTAATATTTGGAAGGTAATGGGTGGAATAAGATTTTTCCTATGTGCAAAGGTCATGTACTTGGTTTTGTTGACATTTAGCGTGAGCAAGTTCTCGTGGAGCCATTTGCTCACCTCATTAAATCCTTTTTGGGTGTTATAAAAGACCTCACTCCAGCTCTTGCCACTAAAAAATAGTGCCGTGTCATCAGCGAAGGTAATTATTCTACCCCCATAAAGATTTAGTTGGCACAGGTCATTAATAAAGGCTAGAAAGAGCGAAGGAGAGACTATGCTCCCCTGTGGGACGCCGTAGTGAACTATGAGTTCGTCACTAAGAATATTGCCAATTTTAACTTTTTGAATTCTTCCGCTTAGGTAAGATTCAAAAAGCTTTAAGGGGAGGCCTCTTATACCGAGCTTACATAATTTTGCCAAGAGGATGGGTACGGAAACGGTGTCAAAAGCTTTGGCCAAGTTCAGGAACACCGTAATGCACTTTTTGTTTTGGTCTGTGTTTGTTACGATTAAGTTGGTTAGTTCATGGACAGCATCTGCCGTTGACCTGCCAGACCGAAAACCGAACTGTGCATCAGATAAAAGTTTGTTGCTCTCGAGGAAATCAGTCAAACGGTTGTTTAACAGGCGCTCCAGGATCTTAGACAAACAAGGCAGGATTGATATCGGTCTATAATTGTTAAGACTTTGCTTATCGCCGCCTTTGTGGATTGGCTTTATGAGTGCTGCCTTGAATGCCTGGGGAAATGTACCGGAAGAAAATGCAAGGTTGCATATATGAGTGATAGGAGCGCTGAGTTGAACCATATATCTTTTAATTATTCTACTCGAGATCTCATCCATGCCTACCGCGCAGTGGTCTTTTAGGCCTATGATTAATTGCTGAACCTCTTTCTCGTCTGTTGGTAAGATTACCATAGAGTTACAGGGGGAAGCACTCAGGTTGAACTTATTTATTTCGGAGTTTAGAGACTGGTCATTCAGGGAGGCCATTTCCTCGGCAAGCTTGCGTCCCACCTCAACAAAGAAGCTATTGACGGCGTTTATGCTTCCTTTCGGGTCTTTCTCATTAAGAAGATAATGAGAATGGTCAATTCGCTTATTTGTACCTCTTTTACTAAGAACAATATCCCATAGCTTTTTTTTATTGTTCTTAGCGCTTTGGAATTCTTGTTTTTCGTATTCTCTTTTGGTTTTTTTTATAAGGTAATTACAAAAATTTCTGTACCTTTTGTAGGTTGTTATTAACATGTTATTTAGAGGATCTTTTTTAAGTTTTTTGTGGAGATTGTCTCTATTCCAATTACACAATATATAGCCAAATCCTACAAACATATTTAATTTTTTGTGTAGGAATAAGACTCTTATTTTGACACGTTCTTTACGTCAAAAGGGCTTGACTCCAATTTATCGACACTGCAATATTGATGAATTTGGATATCGTCATTACCACAATAAGGTGGATGGAAAATAGGCTAGTTGACTCATGTCGAATTGTATTAAATAAATGTTTATTCCTTAAAGTTATTTGGTCTAAGGAACCTAAATATATCGATTTCACTTCATAAAAGCAGAAGATTGCTGTAGAAATTTAATTTAAAAAAATAATTTTTAGTCTATACTTTTTAAACACTAAAAGCACTGTTCGCCACATCAGCCATGATTGTGACGTCTCTTTGGTAGTAAATGTCATTCATACATAACTTTAAAACTTGTATTATTAAAACTGATAATAAATGAAGTGACTTAAAATATTATTCAATGAGTACTTACATCAAAGTGATCTTCGCAAAAATAAATTTTACTATGAGTCGATAAAGTTGCAGGATCACTTTTAGCAAGTTCTAGCCAGGTATTGCGTAGGTTAATTTCTTTCGGCACTTTAATCCACAACTTTCCTGGAATCTTCAAGGATGTGTTTTTACATTCTCGATATAATACAATAATGATTGTATTTGTTTGCTACCGTCGACGTCATAGCATAGATAATCTATAGACTAAAATGGCCTACAACGTTTTTGTATGTCCATGAAAAGTCTATTTTAAAATTAAAGATTTGTAGCTTTCTAGGTCTCAAAATAATACAATACATTTTTTTTCGGTCTAATAGAACATTTATTAACCATTTAAAACCTTTTTCCAAAAAGGGTCAACTAGCCTATTGGTAATAATATTAGGAATTGAAACATTCATATTAAATTCGACAACAGCAATGACAATGTCGTAAGTCAAAAAACTTTAATATTAAGTATGGCTGAATAAAGGTTTAAACATTAATACAACTGCCATAACAGCTTGTTTCGAATCAAAAGTCCTGTAAATAGTTTTAAATACATTAAAACTTCAGTACCGTTTATTCAGTTTAGTCTATTACAATAAATGCACGTATGAAAATTCAAAAAGTACGTGAATGCTCGAAAATTTAGCAATGTCTTTTTTTCTACCTGTCCCAACTTACAGACTAGTGCAAAATGCAGCTTATGCTCCAATTTCTAGATAGAGTCAGGATAAGGCACAAGGTCGAGAATAGATAAAATTATAGCTCATGACTGCAGCAGAATCCTATGGTTATTTGGGACACCTAATGGCACCAATAACTGCACAGTAGCTAGATTCGTATCTTTGCCTCATTTAGATGAATAAGGATTCGCTACCTTTGATTGCATTAAATTAGTAATTGCATAAATGTACTAGCACTTTTAGTTGCAATACGTTCGCGCATGATATACTCTGCCACTTCCTTCTGCATAAGATAAGAAATTGTGACTAATATACTTCTTACGGTTTCCGTTATGTGTGTGAGGATAAATTATCTCCAGTCGGCCTAGTCGCTAACTTTTTTGACTTTAACAGTGTATAACAAAATATAAAATTGCATATCCATCGATGCATTTCAGAACAAGTATCATTGTAGCGATGTAATAAAGCAGTAGTGGATAACTAAATAGCTCGGTGATTACCACTTCCATCTATCAAAACCAGTTAGAAAATAGCCCTACTGAGCTCGTAAAAATACATTTTGTAAAACTACTATGGAGTCCGGAGTGTTCCATAATAGGAAATAATAGCTTTTCAATATTGACCTTTAATTTCATTTTATCTGACTATTGACCTTAGTTACCGTTATTTTTTGACTTCTTCTGTATATTTAAATGGCAATCGTTGCTATCTGGTCTATCAACGCATAGCTGAAACCACTAAACTGATTGCGTTGAAATGGGCAGACATACGAGTATATACCTATTCTGATATAGGCGTGCGCTAAGAAAGGATTTTCCAAAACTTAAATCGGTAAATCGGAGGGTCAAAGTTTGTATGGCGCACAAAGATCGCGACGTTAATCCTTTAACTAAATAAGCCAGTTTCAGGGTTTCGGCGCAACACTTCTGCAAATTAAGACAATAATTTGGGACCCGCAGGTTGTGTAGCTTTTGTAGCTTCTTAAAATGTTCATAAAATCTTTATTAAGTAAAACTGCTATGGCGATAATAATAAATTAATATTTGCAAATAAGTAATTGTTGAACATTTGGTTTGGATTATGGACCAATTTGAATAGTCCAGTACTCGTATGTATTGTATTTATATACAGTGGTGGTCACATAATTAAAGACTTAAAGACACCCCCTAATTAACCACAAATAACTTACTTATGGTAACATTAGCTAAAATTGGTATTTAATCCAGTTTAATTGTTATTAAACCATTCACGACGTTGTATTCTTACAATGTGGGAGAAAAAATAGTTGTGTCCGTTAGTAGTTAAGACACTGCTCACTATGGAAACGTAACACAAACTTTTTTAAGCTTATTTGTCGGTACTGGTACCACAATGTTTCTATTGGATTTAAATCAGAACTGTATGGGTGCAATCCAAAACTGTCACAGACTGGTTCCTTAAAAAGTCTTTTATTACTTTTGCAGTGTGTTTCGGATCATTATCCTGTTGGAAAGTCTAAATGACCGGTAAAGTTTGCTCGGCTTTTTTTGCCAACAACACCATCTTAGGCCCGTATTAAAGAATGACAACTAAGTGTTGATCTTTACTTGAGTACAGTTAGAAAGGGATATCGCTATGTGATATATATAGCGACATCCCTTTCTAACTATGCTCAAGACTAGATCAATCACTGAGAATCTTTCTATAATACGGGCCTTAGTCTTCCCGCAGAGTAGGTTTTCTTAGTCTCGGTTTTCTTGGTACGTTTTCGGTCGTGTTGAACATCTTGAAATGATTTATAGCATTCATAACCATATCCTTAGAACAGTTCAAGTGGTTTGCTATTTTTCTGTATGAAAGAATTATGAATTATTATTATGAAAGTTGAAAATAATCTTCCTAGTGGACGAATCGCAACTCTTGTTTTCCCCCATATTGCTGGGTTTAAAACGTATTAATATTAACTAAAAAAAATAGGTTTTATATGTAATATCGACGTTTCATGAAAAACGCGGCAAAACAAAAAAAAATGCAGTTTTTTCTTTATTTTTTTAAATTCAGAACACAGCTTTTACTGTCTTAATTAGCTGGCCAGCTACAAGAACGTTAAAAAAGTTTGTGTTATATTCCTATAGTGAGCATGTCTAAACTACTAACGAACACAACTATTTTTTGTCCCACATTGTAAGAATACAACGTTGTGTATAGTTTAATAACAATTACACTAGATTAAATACCAATTTTAGCTAATTTTAGTACCATAAGTAATTTTTTGTGGTCAATTAATGAGTGTCTTTAATTATGTAACCACCACTGTATATATGTGAAAAGAATAAAACATTTTTCAAAACTAGTACTAAGGGCTGTATTGTTATGGATGGACGGAAAAGGTAAGACTTTCAACTCCAAAATTTTCAAGGAGCAGTGATGAATTAGACAGATTATAATTTTATTACAAGCCAATTTTTAGCTTTAATATTTGATTTCCTGTAATTAAAAGTTATTGTCATCCCATTCAAAAGGGATAAAAATGTCTCTGTTCTACCTTTGTTATTTCTTTTTTAAATCACTTCAATCACACCGCAATAAAATTAGAATATGATTTTCAAATATGTAACTCATTTT
Organism: Chilo suppressalis; assembly: GCA_902850365.2. Classification (NCBI taxonomy): domain Eukaryota; kingdom Metazoa; phylum Arthropoda; class Insecta; order Lepidoptera; family Crambidae; genus Chilo; species Chilo suppressalis. The sequence continues at coordinate 12,930,892 of OU963897.1, read as the reverse complement.
ATAAAAAAAATGGTGATCTAATCTGCAAAAAAAAAATGTACGTCCATGCATACATGTTTGGTCGTTAGTAAATTTATCGAAATGCCACCACCATAGAGTACAACACTAAATCATTCAAAGAGAATATTCAGATTTTTTGATTGACGGATCCAAAATATATACTGACAAGTTTTTTGTTTTGTCAAACAAGTCCGATAATTGAATTTTAACAAAATATTATGAATTTTGTGTTTAAAAGTTATTAAATAGAAATCATAATGTTAATAAAATATGTGCAATTTAACACCATCCTTTTGAAAGTTTTATGTTCAGGATGTGTTTTACAGCAAATTCTATATATAGGGTGAAATTGAATGTTTTAATGAAACTTCGTGAGATTGTTGGGTTACGTGAAAAGAGTATGCCTGATTTTTTTCGGATTTTTTTGAAGTATTTTTTTTCATGTTTTTATTTATAATTTGTGTATTTTTATGTCATTTCCTCCTTTTGAGTAGTTATTCATTTTAAACAAACAAACTTACATATCCAGTGAAAAATAACTAATAAATAAGTACTTCAAAAAAATGGAAAAACATTAAAATTCCACGGCGGGTCAACGACCGACCGCGCCCGCCAGCCGTTGAGTGAGTACGTACCTCTACACAGAGTTCAGTTGACTCCTTTGATTCCACACAATACAATAAAGTCGACTTAGATGCCTTTATTGAAATAATAAGCACAAATGTCATCTTCTCTTAAGCGGAGAAAAACTTTAAAAGTTAATAATAATTTTGTCACGATTAGAAATAGGCAAATGTTAAACAAAAAGAAATACTTATTGCAGTTCAATACTTGGGTGAAATTTATAACCCGGTATTCAAAAGTACTTACGAGACCGATGTACCTATTCATTTTTTTCACTTAAACTTCCCGTATACACTTTGTAAACACAATCAATCACCAAACCTACTTTCGTAAAGCCTTGTGGCTCTGCTGAGTATACCGTGACACTACAATAACAACACACCATATCCAACTTCTTATATTGAGGCCACAGAACAAGAACTAATCATGGCATTATTTGCAAATCTTATGGTGTCCCAAATTTAAAAGATACGCACGCGCGGTGTATAAACTTGAAACTGCGCTCGCTCACTGCGCTTTGCACCGCGCATAGGTAGGTATTCAACCGATTCAACGGCGGGAGCGGTCATTGCTCCCGACCGCTCGTCTTCTGTTTTTACGTTTTTTTAGTAGTGCTAATTAGTTGTTTTTTACTTACTCTGTATGAGTGTTTAAAAAGAATAATTATTTAGTACCCAAAAGTTAAAATATAACAAAAAAAAACGAAATTTTATTTTAAATCATTTTTAAAAAATCCGAAAAAATTCAGAGATACTCTATATACGTAACCCAATAATCCCCCGAAGTTTCATTGAAACATTCAATTTCACCCTGTATAGTTAGAATAAGTATGTATAACAAAATAATAAACTTGCCAGTACTTACATATTTTGAATCCGTCAAAAAAATCTGAATTTTCTCTTTGAATGATTTAGGCCCGTATTATAGAAAGATTCTCAATGATTGATCTAGTCTTGAGCATAGTTAGAAAGGGATGTCGCTATATATAGCACATAGCGATACCCCTTTCTAACTGTACTCAAGTAAAGATTAACACTTATTATAGTTGTCATTCTGTAATACGGACCTTAGTGTTGTACTCTGCAGCATGTCGATGTAAAGGAGATTGCTCAGTTTCCATACATGTTTGGCCTAAAGACCAATAATCATGAAAAATTGTTTCCTAGATTCAAAATTATATATAAATTACTGTAGAAACGAGTATTATTGACGGACACCTCTGAGAACTTCTATAAACCATATACACTGAACATATTAAAATAATAAAAAACAAATAAGTTGTATAGTAAACTAAGAAAATTAAGCTAAGTACCGAAATTATGGATTAGATTCAGGTATATAGAGCATGTAGATTAACAGATAGTTGCCTGTTTTTAAAGTTTTTGCATAAGAGTAACTTTCAAAATCAGGTGTCATTTCCGGTTATAATAAGGTACTCTGTTACAGAAACTGTGTGATGATTGTGAATGAGCCACAGATTAGAGATAATTTTTAAACTCTCGTTAACCAAAGAAAGCTAAGAGATTTAGGTTATATAGCCATATATTCAGTAGCTTCATTATTTTTGTTATGTTTTTAATATAACCATATTTTAGATTTTTAGTGTATCACACCTTATAATTTTATTTATTTATTAATTTATAGTCAGGCAACGTAGGCCCATAGATAGATACCTTAAAGTCTAACATAAGTACAGATTATAATGTGTTTATGGTGGTGTTTGGCGAAAAATGTATGGCAATAGACTTTATGATGTCGCCTACCATCTATAATAATTGTCTGAGCACATTTGCATGTAGTGAAAATGATAATATAGTTGTGGATATTAATACCACACTGTAATAAAAAAAAAAATATTTTATCGATCTTTACAAAATAGATTTGTTTTTATGTTATATAAACAACTTCGATCAGTCTATGGCTGAATGTTACTACACCCATAGCCATTAAAAATGATTCGTATGTTTTCCAAACCGGTAAAATTAAAAGTCCTTTTTAAAGTAAATATATTATACAAAGGTGTCCGTTGAAATCTAATCATTGTAAATTAAATTACGCCAAGAATTACCGTGTATGTCAATATTTTTTGTGCATTTGGGCCAATTTGAGCAATCTCCTTTACAAACGATCAAAAACACGTATGCATGGACGTACAATTTTTTTTTGAGTCGATCACTATATTTTTTTATATTATGAATTCTATATTTGAGAGGCATATTCTTATTTCTTGCTATGTAATAAATGATTTAAATAAGAAATAACAAAGGTAGATATAGAACGTTTGTTGTTTATCCCTTTTAATGGGATGACCATAACTTTAAATTTCGGTCTAACATACTGCATTTGTGTGCATATTCCTCCCCCCGTAAAAAGGGGCAAAATGATTTCAGTAGTATTATGTCACTTTGGCTACTCTCCTCCTGGCCGCGTCGCCGCGTCGGCTGTGTTGCTCAATGACGGTACCTATCATAATTGTGACCAAATTAACCATTTTTTTTGTTAATATTGGTGGTGGTCATTTACTATCTGCGTGTGTCATAAAAAGTTCTCGAATGGCGACGACGAGGCCCAAAACGCGGTAGGCTACAAAATGGACTTTCTATTTTGTGGGTAAACCGAATGGTGAAAGTCGCGGGAAATTGCTGGATGGAACTGAGGCACAGATGCACAGAACGAGGACCGATCGAATGTGGACATCCTTAATAATAATAAATATTTCCAACACTCACACCAATTAGTCTAGCCCCAAAATAAGCACTGTAAGGCTTGTGTTATGGGATACTAGGGTAACGGATAGAATACATATATTGTACATATGTATATATACCTACACACAAATACATATTCAACAGCTATGACTGGAGTACAATTGCTCTTATTCATCACACAAACGTCTGCCCCCACCGGGACTCGAACCCGGGTCTACTCGAGTCGGCGGCACCATGAAACTCGGCGTACAAACCACTCGGCCACGGAGGTGGTCCTTGGGGATGGACTGCCCCAGTCTCCCCAGACTGTGCAGTCTTCGTCGTAAGGCTAATAATAAAATACCGGTTGTGGTTAAGATCTTTCGGGTGTATTGTTGCTGCTTGTCGCACTAACGCATGAAGTCATTTGTTAAAATCTATTTCGACTCCGAATAGATAGTTTTTGAGTATAACAAGTGGAGTGTATTTCACAGTTCCACACACACTTAACGCTAAATGAAGTATAAGTATAATAAAAATGGTGGGCCTTGAATTTAATAAAATACTTGACCATTTAACTACTATGGACCTCTTGCAATTTGCTATTCAATTGTCCTAATTGTCTTAAGTTGACTAATTTTCGACGAGATGAACACAGTTCTCTATTATGCTTGGGAGTAATTGGTTTTGATAGATCGATCTCTGTGTATCAAGCGAGCATTTTTTATCGTCTAGCAGACACACTGAACGAGTCACGACTTATGGTGACTTTTACTGTGGATGTATGTGAATTTGGATTAAGAGTCAATAAAGGCCTAACCCTAGACCTAAAAGTAATTATGTTCTTTATCTCATTCAGATATTCCAATACTGAATATTGAGCTTGATGTCGGCGCTTCAATTGGCTATTCGTGTTTGCTTTTTCTAAACTTGACATGTCTCTGTCCTTTTCGTTCCTTAAAGCATGGACAGACTGTTGTCAAGTTTACAAATAGCATTGACAAATAGCCAAGTAAAGTGCTGGCATGATGTTGAAGGTATAAACACACCCGTTAACACGTTTCTTGCCGTTGTAGATAATAAAGATATTATATAGTCTTTAATTTCCTAAAGGAAAGTTTACTAGAAAAAAATAAAAAAAAGTTTACTAGAAAAAGAAATCCACGCGGTCCAGGCAGCGGACGGGACCGGTCCCGTCCGCTGCCTGGAAATTTCAAGTCCGCGTGGATTTCTTTTTCTAGTAAACTTTTCTTAAGATTTAAACATCTAGCAGTTAAATGCTTAAAAAGAAATATAAACATAACTTTAATTTCCTACTACTGGGTATGTACTACGGACATTTATAGTAAAATTTTGATTGTGAACAATAAGTATACGTATGTATAATATATATGTATATACTTTATACTTTACGCTACTAAATAGCGTAAAGTACCCACATGGGTTATTTATGCTACGCTCAATAGGTAGGTTATCTTATTAGTTTTTTACCTTAACCGGGTTTCTGAATCTTTTTATCCTTGTTAATGGATAGTTTGACACCAAAATACTGTGGTCGTTTATACCTGACATAGACTGATTTTAGAAATCTGTTTTAATATATATTATTTATCTCGAGTTTGTGCACTTTGGCTTACTAGGTAGAGTTTACCATGTTACCAAATAATGTTATGTTACTTAATATGTTACGTACTTACGTCCTACTTGTAGATGTACCAAAAAACTTCGGTGGAATCCCATTAATTTATTTTCGTATATTAATATAGTAAACGATCTATAAATAACTTTGTCCCACTCAATATGTTACGTCCAATTTTTTCATCGCAACTCCTTTTAGCCCTCCTTGAAAAGTATTTGGTAAGCCAAATAAGTTATCACTAAATACTTTTCGATTCGATTGGTATTTCGATTTCGTAACCCTAAGGGGTTAAGAAAGCTATTTTCGTATATTAATATAGTAAACGATCTCATGATAACTATGTCCCACTCGATAGGTTACGTCCAATTTTTTCATCGCAACCCCTTTTAGCCCTCCTCGATTATATATTATTAGATAGATTATATTCGAAAATATTTAGTGACAACTTATTTGGCTTAGGGTTTAGAAATTGCTAAAGCTGAGCAAAACTGAAGACTTTTACTTCAGCCGTTTGCCTGCAAAACCGTGATGAAACCTGTGTGACAAACGACGGTCTATTTTTATGAACCCTTCGGCTACGGAACCCAACAAAAATACATATTAATATAATTTTAATGGATATGTACCTAATAACTATTAAACATGTAAGTAGTATGCTGCTGCAAACACTTCAACACTCATAAATATATTATGAAGTTAGATAACCTCTTCCAAAAAAAACTTATCAGTTGACTTTTAGACCTCTCCTTGCACAGCTCACAACAGTCATGAATAAAGCATTGTCATTGTATCGTCTCATTAGTCCCGTTTCTTGATAATATTGTAATTTTATAACTGTACCTACAGTACAAAAGTGCCAGTAAAGTGTTCTACATAATCCATCTTCTACACTACCTATTAGAAAGCAGATTCACTTGGAATACAATCCCAAGTCTTTAGATCTTTACCAAATAAAAACAGATTTATTATAGTCAAATATTCATGAATTCAAAATATCAAGCATTTTGAAGAGATTGACTGACATGTCTTATACTTTGGGGTTAATATGTACGACATAAGTAACAGTAGTCCACCGGACATTTGAATAATGGAGAATAGGCATGTAATTCAAATAAGCCTCACGTTATTTTTATATAAACTCTATTACGTTTAAGTTGTCCCTGCATCAATACTTGTTAATCAAATTTCTTTTTGAGCAAGAAATTAATGATATAAAAGTGGGAAATACTTGTGGGAAATTTAACTATTTGGAAACGCGACAAGAGCAGTACCCCTAGCACTGTTGTTCAAGTTTCCATACAAAATTTGACATTGACATTTCGGTTTGCGAACTATTCGAATTCGATAATGGTTCGTGCTACCCCGGGTACCCCTAGCACGAACGAGTAGTATATAGCATGGAAACTTGAACAGCAGCGCCTCAGCGGGAACTAAAAATCAGTACATATTTGACAATGAAAGACAACCTCCGTGGCCGAGTGGTTTGCACGCCGGGTTTCATGGCGTCGCCGACTCGAGTGGTCCCGGGTTCGAATCCCGGTGGGGGCAGATGTTTGTGTGATGAACACTTGCATTTGTACTCCAGTCATGGATGTTTAATGTGTATTGCTATATAAATATACTTATATATGTAAAGTATATGTATTATATCCGTTACCCTAGTATCCTATGACACAAGCCTAGGCTAATTGGTGTGAGTGTTCATAACGGACTCGCAAACTATTCGAATTCGATATTGGTTCGTGCTAAGGGTACTATTGGTTGTGACGTAAAAATTACTAACACGTGATGATTACTCAGGATATGCCAATGTCAACGAGATTATAGTGCGAGTCAGTACTTAAATCTCTGGCTTAAATGGCAAAGCCGCGTTCTACCTAGACACCAAATGCACCTTTTCACTATGAAATTTATTTTTTTACCAAAAAATTATGAAACATAATGCCTATTCCATTGACGTAGGTTCCGACTTCCATCTGCAGTGAAGGTGTGGAACACAAAATGTCAGTATCTTGTAAGGTCATTTATCTTGTTGGTAGGTTTTGATGTATCGTGATGTCACATTCAAACTTTCGAAAATAGCACGCGTTTAAACTGCCCAAAACATATTGGGTATTTTTAAGTTTTTTGACACAATACAATTTTTGACGTAGTTATTTTAATACTGTATAAAGAAGATATAAACTACAAAATAAATGAGGAACTCAATGGCGCGGGTGGTTAGCGCGTTCAGCTGCGATCGTTGAAGTTAAGCAACTTTCGCAGTGGTCGGTCATTGGATGGGTGACCAAAAATCTTCTATCTCGAGTTCCTCCGTGCTTCGGAAGGCACGTTAAGCTGTTGGTCCCGGCTGCATCTGTAGTCGTTAGCACCCGCCAATCCGCACTGGGCCCGCGTGGTGTGTCATGGCCGAATCTCCCTAATCTATCTTTAGGGAAGGCCTGTGCCCCAGCAGTGGGGACATTAATAGGCTGATGATTATGACAAACTAAAAATATTAAAAAAACATACCCTATTGTTACTCAAAGAAAAGGGAGAATCAAAGTATAATTAAATTAACAATTAATTAGGGTACTTACAACTGTTAATCTAAAGAAGATGAAAAAATATGTAAATAGTTTAATAATAATAATTGTGCACGCATACATCGCATAAATTCAAACCCCTGCGGTTTTAAGATGCGATTGATAACAATATTATATATTTCTATGAAACTGGTAATAATAATAAATAAAAGAAAAAATGAGATATACAGCAATAGTCCAAATATGCTAGAGTGCCTTTACCGACACCTAAGGTAGCTTGCATGTTAGAGTACGTAATAACATGCCTTGCGGGGTTAGCAGACTCACAAAGGTGCAGGTATACAGTATCAGCGCTTATAATATCCTGTGCTAGACTGTATAATGTTTGGAAAACCTCCAATCGAATCAAAAAAACGTACCTACTTCTTAACATAGGTTTTTTTTTACAATTTCAGAATCAGTAGTTCAATTGCTCTCGCTATCTTCGTGTTCTGGTGTACTATCAGCGAGAGCTTGACACAGTTGGATGGGCTAACAGATGCAAAACCAAAGAGATGCAGCCACGAGCGGGCATACGAGATGTATGGTGCCTACTGCGTGGGACTAAAGCTGCACGAAATACCAAGCCTCAAAAGTGGAATTGAGGCAAGTAACGCTGATCTTTAACTATAAAATATATAATTGTTAGAGTCGATGAAAGAAATTTCCAGCCAGCCTATGTAGGTATTTCTGAAATAACATAGCTTTGTATAGCACGAGCGATTTTGCGTAACCTCCTCCCAATATTTTCTTCCTTATGTAAGCATTAAGAACGAAAGCAAATATTGTTTTATTAAAAATATCTTAGGATGAAGGGTTACTTCAGCGCAGTGGTAGGACACCTTTTGGATCCTCAGAAGTCTGGCAAGACTGGCAAATCACTGTGAACACTATGCTCTACTAGCTTTTACCATTCTTACGTTTTTTTAAATGCAGAGATTTACTTAAGCAATGGAAACACATTTATCTTTCGGTGAATAAAAATATTTTTTTTTTCAGATCCTCGACTTCAGCGAGAATAGATTACAGGAACTAAAAGCTGATACTTTCTCTAGCTACACGAGTTTAAAATACTTATACTTGGCGGAGAACCAGATGTATAATATAGATAAAGACGCATTCGCGCCTCTTGGCTATTTGCAAACATTGGATCTCTCCAATAATGTAATATTTAACTTGCCACAGACAATCTTCCAACTGCCGTCGTTACGAAAACTCTACCTCAAGGACAATCCGCTCCTCCATCTTAGTTTACCAAAATTGCAGCTTCACAAACCCATCAATGCGCCGTTGGAGCTTTTGGATATTTCAAATTGCAAAATACTTGTGTTACCGAATTGGGGTCCTTTACCACATCTGATCCATTATAACATTTCACATAATCCACTGTCCATACTTGAACCGAGTCATTTTGCAGCAATGTGCAAATTGGAAAAAGTGGATTTAACAAGTGCCATTGATAATTTGCCATATTGCGGCCTTAAACCTACGATAATTTGGTTGCAAGAAAAAAGAGTTTACTTCCAGCTTGAAGATTATTCTAAGTTAAATGCAAAAGGTGGGTATGAAGTTTCTTGCCTCAACGGAGATTTCTGATTGTGATGTGACAATTTTACTTTCTTTCTGTTTTTATCGTTAATATTGTTCAGACAATTTATATTTTCCAATGCCTACTTATAAGAATGCAACAACAAATATTTTGCTGTATAACTTATCCGGTATAATTAATAATACGGTGTGTCTTACAGAATTTAATGACTGTCCCGCCGCAACAGAAGGATTTGGAGTTCTCAACGCAACTCATCAGCAATGTAAAGCTTTACATTTACAGGTAATTTACAACTGCACTTTTACTAATAATTATCAAAAAAGATAATTATACGAGATAATCGATGTGTTCCAACCTCCATCGGCTAATGATCTTGTGTTGCAATAAATCGCTTTAAAACAATATTCATGAAAAGCTATCATTTGACATTTTTTTCCTTATCGAGGATGGTGTTTCACTTTTGTCAACTCTTTAGTTTCAGAACCACAAAACATCTCGGAGGACATGGTTAAATGTCGCCGGGGGCTTAGCAGGCTTCCTCATCGGGTTCATATTGCTGCTGTATCTAATGCATCGACATAACGTCTCACAGACCAAGACGAAGGCTGAGAAGATGAAGAAAGCTATACCGACCAATGATTCTGACAATCAGGCAATGGTTCCGATACTCAACGAATTAAATGATGTTTCTAGGCTTTAACAATTAATTTGAACCAAAGAAAAAACCAAATGTTTTGATGAAGATATTGTTTGATGATAGATAAAAAAATAAATTATTGTATTGTAGATTAATTCACCTATAGCTGCTGATATCCTACTGATAGTGACAGGTAATCCAGCGAGCTAGAATATATAAAAAATATACGAGACGGTGCTATAATTAAGAACTGCCTGGAGGAAAATCCTTTTAGGTCAAAGCTGAATTTTGAAATGTCTTTACTCGATAGATACAACCTACATAGGCAGTGTTTTCTATATGATATAGGTATAATATTTAGTTCAGTAACAACTTTTAGATCGGGCTAGTTTTATTTTAAGTAAATAATAATGAGTTTAAGCTTGTGCATAACTATTTCTATGTGATCTGATTCTTGTTATTTTTGCATATTTATACAATTTACTCTATGAAAATGGTACTCGATTTTTATTCCCCTGTTTATTATTATTAAATAGGATACATCCGTTTTTTTTTCGAAAAACGTCAAATGATAGAATTTGATATTTACAGCATCTTTAATAAGCCTCTGTACCAAGATACGTCTTAGCCTTAATTATTTTTAATTAGTTGTATAATGATTGTTAATGTGTTATCAGAAGATAGCTAGTTATAAGTTGCATTGTATTTTAATTTTATTATTTATCTTAACAAAAATAACAAATCTGTTACGAATGTAACGGCCAAAGGAAGCAACTTAGCAGCTAAAAGGCTTGTTGAGTTTCGACAGTTAACTAATCAATTATATAGTTTATTTATTACGAGATGTTTAATTTTTACGATTATTTTATAGTTAATTGGTGTAGAATTTAAATTAGGTTTACCTACTTCGCTTACTGATGTCACTGCTACGATGATGATGATGATGACAATATATCATGATATGATCTTTTCCTCATAAGAAGAGAAAAGCTTGGATTTCGGATTACAAAAAACAAAAGTTACCGTCAATAGAAACTGTGTGCCTATAAATATTAGGTAATCATTTTCTTTTGTGAATTCATTCATTCAGCCAAAGAGGCTTTTCGAGGAGTTACGTCTTTGTAGCATTACCCTATTTTTAATTTTATTTATTCAGGCGTTTCTGCGCCACACAAGTCTTTGAATGACGAAACTATGTTATATTTGTATTTAACACGCTATAAACTATTAGTTTTTCGACCGAAGTGGCTAATTTATTTTTTGGTGTGTTGTATCAACGTTTGTATGAAAGATTTGTTTTAGGAAATATACCTACATTTTCCTCATTTAGATAGGCACATTCACGCTTGCGTACGATGCCAGATTTTAATATAAGAATAACAAGTTTTCCCAACACTTCCATTAAATGAGTTATGCTGCCTTTACCTACTGTAAAGCTACACAAGAGGATGTAGAAGGCTGATTAGTTAGATTATAATATTATCTCTACAAAAATGTATAAGGTGTAAGTGCCATTATTTATTTAAATAAAAATATGTACCAAAGTTGTGATTTGTGGAATAGAAACGGCTCTTTTTCAAATTGCAGTGTATAATTTAGTGAAACGCAGGCATACTTTTTTGATGTTAATATTTTGATCGTCTGATTACCTACGTATATACGATATTCGACCTCCATACTGGCGGAGTATTTTCTTCACAGATTTCCAATTCCAAGGCGTCGTCGTTGCCTATTCTGAGGTCATTTGGAGGGTTTGTATCCCGGTAGAGGCAAATGTTTGTACCTATCAAGGAAACAAGCGTTTGTACCGGAGTTTAAACCAGGGCTAGTTTTGTAAATCGTAAAAAGTGAGAAATATTCGGAACAGGATGAAACTCATACGAAAAGGAAGAAAACACATAAAAAAAGAGGAAAAATAAATTGCGGGCGATTTGAGGTCGGGAAGGGAAGGAGATTTTTCGTTTGAGAATAACGTTACTTTTTTGATATATTATTATAAATTAAACGGGAAAAAATAAATGTTTTGAATAAAAAAAATTAGAGCGTATTTGGGACATATGAAGAACAGTTTTCACCAAATTTCGTGAAAAAAATATAAGTAACCGAAAGTCAGTCCCAGATAATTCAATTCAGACAATTTTTCCCAGATATTTTTAAGATATGTTTATTGTCTTAAAAGTTTTCAAATATTACAAAGGAGATTGCTCAGCTTCCATACATGTTTGGCCTAAAGACAATAATCATGAAAAAATGTTTACTAGATTCGAAATTAAGTATATATAAATTACTGTAGAAACGAATATTATTGACGGACACCCCTGAGAACTTCTATAAACCATATACACTGAACATATTAAAATAATAAAAAACAAATAAGTAATATAGTAAACTAAGGAAATTAAGCCAAGTACCGAAATTATGGATTAGATTCAGGTATATAGAGCATGTAGATTAACAGATAGTTGCCTGTTTTTTTAAAGTTAATGCATAAGAGTAACTTTTAAAATTAGGTGTCATCTTTGCATTTCCGGTTATAATAAGGTACCCTCTGTGACAAAAACTGTGTGATGATTGTAAATGAGCAACAGATTACAGAGAATTTTTAAACTCTCGTTAACCAAAGAAAGCTAGGAGATTTAGGTTATATAGCCATATATTCAGTAACTTCATTGTTTTTGTTATGTTTTTAATATAACCATATTTTAGATTTTTAGTGTATGACACCGTATAATTTTATTTATTTATTAATTTATAGTCAGGCAACGTAGGCCCATAGATAGATACCTTAAAGTCTAACATAAATACAGATTATAATGTGTTTATGGAGGTGTTTGGCCAAAAATGTATGGCGATAGACTTTATCTACTCTGATACTATAATACAAAGATTCTAAAACTGAAAACAAAATGCTTATGACAAACATTACGTACAGGCCAAAAATAATAAAAAAAAAGTTCAATTACGATACAGGTCTTGTATGGACACCTGTAACATAATATAACTTTTTAATCATAACAGGTGTATTGTTATGATTAAAAAGTTATATTATGTTACCACCTCCAGCTGGACCAAGGAGGTTGAACCTCTACTTTAAAAAGGTTTCAATGAACGAGTCCGCGACGACGCAACACGCATGCGCAATCGATGTTTGCACCTTGGCGCCAACATTTGACATTTAAAAATCTTTTCAATATTTAAACAAAGTTTGGTTTAGTGGTGATTGTACACCACCAGACATTCTGGAAGCTGCGTCAAACATGACCATGAACCTGTTGCCGGCGAAATCTAGGAGCAACTATAATAAATGTTCCACGAATTCATGGAATGGAAAATGAATAAAAATGCTACATCATTTTCTGAAAATGTGTTGTTAGCGTACTTTCAAGAGTTATCTGAAAAATTAAAGTGTCAAGTATGTGGGTTAAATACTCCATAATTAAAAGTACACTCAATATTTACAACGAAGTTGACATAACTAAATATAGCAAGCTGATTGCATTTTTGAAACGAAACTCACAAGGATATAAAGGGAAAAAATCCAAGACTTTTACAGCAGAGCAGATAAATAAGTTATTAAATGAAGCCCCAGACACATTATATCTCTTCACAAAGGTATTTTAGTTGTTTATCAGTTAACCATGTACATTTTTTTGTTAATATTGAGTTAATTTACCTTAATATATATATACTAGCAAACCAGTGAACCAAATGTTCACCAACCCTGATTTAAAAAAAAAATATTTTATTAATTGAGAACTTCGGAGATTTTGTGTGGTTTCGTTTGAAATTCGTGATTTCTCGAAAACCGGAAGTGCTACGTTACTCAAATCCGGTTTGTAGTCTTATCAGACTATTCTTAACTTAGAACTTAAATATTCTCTTTATCTATCTCTTACGGTTTGGCCGCTGAAACAGCACCACAGACAGACGGACGGACGGACTTGTCTAATAGATAAGAGATGAGTTGTTACAGATTGCACTAATTTTTGGTATAATGGGTGCTTGCCGACGGCAAAAGTTATACAACATACAATTCAAAGATCTTGAAGTTTTCGAAACTACACTATTGATCAAAATAAGTAAAACTAAAACCAAGACGGACCGCTCTTTTACCGTTACTGGGAAATATTATGAACAATGCAAATAATACATAGAGCTATGATCAACTGAGTGCAGCAATCCTAGTTTTTTTCTAAACTATACTAACTAGCCGGAAAATGCACGACGCAGAGAGTTGGCATTAACAAATTTGGAGCTTTAGGCAAAGTTATTGCCAGCTATCTTCAACTTACCGACCCCGAATTGTACACAGGACACTGCTTTCGCCGAACATCTGCGACCTTGCTAGTTGACGCTGGTGGAGACATAACGGCACTAAAGCGACACGGTGGCTGGAAGTCAACGACAGTTGCAGAAGGCAATATAGATGATTCAATGACTAACAAGATCGCTGTATCCAATTCAATGCTTAACAGTAGTGAAAATAACAGAAATGAGGTCAACATTAACATACCCTCTCTGAGTACCTCCAATAACGCTTCCTGTCCGGTTCAAATTCAGTTTCATAATAAAATTGTAATATTCAGAACATCAATAATTACTACAAGTAAAAATAAATTTGTTGTTATATTCAACGTTTTATCTGCAATATTGTTTTACGTATTATAGTATGAGAGTAGATACAGTAGTGTATGACACTGTAAAAACTTGGTCTTATAACACTCGTGTGATACTATAAAAAAACTCGCCTACGGCTCGTTTTTTTAAAACACACTCATGTTATAAGAACCCTTATTATGCAACAGTATCATAAACTACTATTATGATATCGCCTACCATCTATAATAATTGTCTGAGCACATTTGCATGTAGTGAAAATGATAATATAGTTGTGGGTATTAATACCACAGTGTAATAAAAAAAAAATATCGATCTTTACAAAATAGAATTGTTTTTATGTCATATAAACAACTTCGATCAGTCTTTGGTTGAATGTTACTACACCCATAAGCCATTAAAAATGATTCGTATGTTTTCCAAACCGGTAAAATTAAAAGTACTTTTTAAAGTAAATATTTTATACAAAGGTGTCCGTTGAAATCTTATGATTGTAAATTAAATTATAAATTACGCCAAGAATTACCGTGTATGTCAATATTTTTGTGCGTTTGGGCCAATTTGAGCAATCTCCTTTGCTATTCATTTTTTTACCATAAAGGATTTCGAATTTTTTTGTTATATTTTTTTTAAATAATAAACACCGATAATTTACTTTCCATACTTCTTATCAATGAATTGTTATTGGTTCTGTATAAGGATTACCAAGATTAAACGTATCGTTGTAATAAACAAAAAAAAAATACAATATTGACTTGCAGTCAGTAACGAACATTAAATATTTACAAAATAATTCATTATTTACTGAATACCTATCCCAATAATTGTATTATGACAATATCAATTTTATACTTAATAACAAAATAAATTAATTAATTTACTTAATACAGATACCTACCATATTTAGCGCCCTAGTGCGGTAGGAAAAACCAGTGGGACCACGGCCCTTCATACCCTTAGCTATGCAAACACCCTAGGAAATTTCTTTGTGTAACATTTGTGTATTTGGAATTTGTCTTGT
This sequence comes from Chilo suppressalis, assembly GCA_902850365.2. Classification (NCBI taxonomy): domain Eukaryota; kingdom Metazoa; phylum Arthropoda; class Insecta; order Lepidoptera; family Crambidae; genus Chilo; species Chilo suppressalis. Next base: position 12,915,554 of record OU963897.1, on the reverse strand, counting down.
TATTTGGTCAATTTTAAATAGGTAGGTACCAAAAGAATTATAGTAAATTTTAAGATACACTGCTGCTGCTGTAAGCAGAGCGCAGGTGCGTGTGCAGTTTAATATCTCTGCTAAAGTACCTTACTACCTACCTGCTATTTATCTTATATATAAAATTCACGTGACACAATGTTAGTTACCATACTCCAAAACGGCCTGACCGATTTTTATGAAATTTTATATGCATATTCCGTGGGTCTGAGAATCGGCTACTATCTATTTTTCATATCCTTAAGTGATAATGGTTGTCCACCTGTAAGATAGTTTTCTGAAACCTACAATACGCCTTCGCGTCTAAATTCAAACTATTGGGTATTGTAACGTAGTGTTCTCATATGGGTTAGGAGGAATGTTATCCCAGGAAATTGATAGAACACTACGTTACACACCTCTAAAATTTTTTTTGGACAATATTTATTTTTTTATAATATGGTATTAAAAAATACATACCTACAACCCTAAATTTTCTCTTCTACTACCTGCCCCTATTTTTATGGCGGTACGAAGTTCGCTGGGAAAGCTAGTTTATTTATATGAATAAAACCCCTTAATATTGTGAAAAGCTACAATAAGTCAAGTGATTGTTATTCGTTTCTTCTACACTCGCTTCTCGCTTATAATCAGTGGTTGGACAAGAACTGATAGAAACTGCTAATGTTTTGGCAAACAATATTTCTTGTTAATATTTAGTTACTGAATATTATTGTTTTTTGTTTAATTAACAATTGCACTGTGATAGTTGAAATAAATTTTCTAGATAACTTTTCAGTTTGTTTCATTTGATAATACCTATGTAGGAAAAAAGAACTTTTAACTTATGCACATTGATGAAATATAAATAAATATTGCCCTGTGAAGACAGCTTAAGTCTGGTGGTGTTTTTAACACTCAGTTTTTTTTATGCTAAAAGCGTGGCAAACAAGTATATGACCCGTTGATGGTAAGCGGCCACCATAGCCTATAGACGCTTGCAATGTCAAAAATATCACTGATGGTAAGCGGCCACCATAGCCTATAGACGCTTGCAATGTCAAAAATATCACTGATGGTAAGCGGCCACCATAGCCTATAGACGCTTGCAATACCAAAAATATCACTGATGGTAAGCGGCCACCATAGCCTATAGACGCTTGCAACGCCAAAAATATCACTGATGGTAAGCGGCCACCATAGCCTATAGACGCTTGCAACGCCAAAAATATCACTGATGGTAAGCGGCCACCATAGCCTATAGACGCTTGCAAAAATAATACCTATGTAGGAAAAAAGAACTTTTAACTTATGCACATTGATGAAATATAAATAAATATTGCCTTGTGAAGACAGCTTAAGTCTGGTGGTGTTTTTAACACTCAGTTTTTTTTATGCTAAAAGCGTGGCAAACAAGTATATGACCCGTTGATGGTAAGCGGCCACCATAGCCTATAGACGCTTGCAATGCCAAAAATATCACTCGCACCGTTGCCTACCCTAACTCCGCGGAGCCCTCGAACCTTACTTACCGACAGAAACACAACATCACCAAAAGGTAGTGTTATTACATCGTGATTTTCTGTCAGGTGGAGGTTACGTCCCCCGAAGGGCGGTCCAATTCAAGCGGAAAATTCGCTATGTCCTATTTTTTTTCAGATGCAGGAAAAAACTTTAAGAGCAAACCAGCCAACCTATCGGTTTCAGTCGTGGTTCTTAGGTATACGATATATGTACCTAATCCTTTTCATCCCCTCTACCAACCGGACTAGGTAGTTTGAAAAACCAAAAAAGCGCCAAGCCCTTACTTACTTTTCACACAGAGTAACGAAGTAACAGCTACACACTACAAAAGACCACACTAAAATCTAGGTAGAACCTACACTCCAAACCTAGAACTTGCCTATTTTAACATTTTCAAGCAAATTATCGGGCAAGTGGGTCAGGATCAGGAATCCGTTGGTTCGATCGTACCTACTCGTCCATTTATGGCTATTTAATTGGCCTACTTAAGATACATGCTGAAGGTCATCGCAAGTCACACTCATTAGAACCACCTATTTATCCAGCAAATCACTTGGCTTAGGATGTTTGCTATTTGTAAACTTGACATCAGTTTATCCTTTTCATTCCTATAAAGCATGATAAGAACAGGCTGTTGTTAAGTCTACAAATAGCAAATACGAATAGCCGATTGAAGTGCCCGCTTTATGGAAATAAATGTTTGTATGCAATAAAACATTACACCCTGTTGCAAAAAGTATTATATTTAAATGAAATAAAACAAACTGAACTAAATGGTCACAAGCTAAAAATATGTAACATCAGATGCTAAGCTGACTTTTGTCACAATAATGATAATAAATCTCCAACTCA